>JAWRVZ010000141.1:810000-1410000 GCA_037043235.1 Rhodeus uyekii | reverse complement strand
ACAGGTAATGCATCTGAAGCAAATGTTTACCAGTGGACCATGGCCCTGATGGGCAGCATTTCTTACTCATTTACAAATGCATTTTTCTTTGGAGGACTACTGATAAGTGTCTGTAATATGTGTGATAAGTGTCTGTAATATATTATAAGTGACTTGAGTTGTTGAAAGAGCTTGCTAACACTTATGTTTTTCTTCTCCCTCCGGAAGACCCCAGAGGAATTGGACGATTCAGACTTTGAGACAGAAGACTTTGATTCTCGCAGCAGGACCAGTGTGCAGACAGAAGATGATCAGCTCATCGCTGGACAGAGCGCTCGGGTGAGATGATGTTTTGCAGTGTACATCAGATCTTTGGTTTCATGGCTTGCCAGTTTATGGAGCCACTTAGGGATGTCAGGAGGAGTCAAGTTTTATCCTAAAACTACAACAGGATTAGATTCCTTTTCTAGTTACTTGGATAGAGTCTGTCCAGAGACATACTAATTTCTATCTTTTTGAGTGTTTCTATAATCAAACTTTATCACGGTTAATTTACCATAGAGTCATAGACAACATTGAAATGTGCTAAATATTCTACTCACGGGTCAGATTTGCAGCGTCGCGGCCAAATCCACCTATGCTTCACTATTTAGCTCCAATGGCACAGGAACTCTGAATCAGAGCTTTTCAGATTCTGTACTGATTTTGTGTAAACGGCATACCCAATGTTGCCACCAGCGAAACCAACATTAAACCTCGCCCCCTCTCTACCTCAATTTCTCTCTCTCTCTCACACACACCCCCTCCCTTCACATCCTCCTTTGTTGCCTTGGCAATGCTTATGAAAATCCTTCCTGACATATCTGGAAGGAACAGTAAATGAATGACTGAGAGTGTGTGTGTATGTATGTATGTGTATATATATGTATGTGTGTGTGTCTATATGTATACATGCATGCATGCATACATATACACATATATACATATACAAAATGCATACACAAATATATATGTGTGTGTAAATGAGTAATCTCATATGCATCATATAATCATCTACGGTGTCTACTATCACCACAGCTATGGACATGGTAGACACTGCAGTTGATTGGCATCCTCTTTTCCTTTTTAAATTCAGTGTTGTGTGAGATAACGGGGAACCAAGTTGTGTTTGGGGATCTTGTTAGCGAGAGTGCCAGCTTTTCCTGTGAGCACTTCTTTTGACTTCCTGAAAAACAATTTGTGTGACAGCAGAAATGGAAGAGCAATATGTTGCCCAAAAATGTGAAAATAAATTTTACAATTTTCCATTTCCTTTTTTGTCAGGTAGAATTGTTCCTGGTCGTGCAAGTCTGTCATCTATTCAAATTTACATCTGTAGTGCCGGTCGCATATTCTTTGTTCGCCAAGCTGGAGCGACTATAATTACAGACCTCTCACTCTCCTTTTCCAAAGTGTTGCATGTTGATAAAAAGTTAAAAAAAATAGCATAAACATATTCAGCCCTAATTGTCTAGGGGATGGCAAGAGACTTAAAGAGCTCAAGACTTCAACAGAAAGCTCTTGTTGAAGAGAAAGACGTTATAGAAGACTTTCCATTGAATCTTTTTGCTAGGGAAGAGAGTTGTATTTTTATTTACAGAGTTGTAGGGACAGTGGAGGTTTGTGCTTGAGTGAGAATGTGATTATATAAGTCTGTAATCACCGTCCAGCCTCCTGTTCTGCCCCCCTCAGAGGCTTTTGATTTAGTCCCCAGCTCCAGTGGGAATTCCATTCAGTCAGCTGCAACAATGTGCCACGTGTGTGCCGGTGCTCCTAATTTAAAGAGGAAAATTACGTTTACGAGGATGAAAAATAAAATTCTTATTGAGAGCTTGTGAAAGAGGTTAATCTCAGTTAAGGTGGTCTGAATTTTGTAATGAAAGTGTAATGTAGCACATATTCGGCTATAAATAGTTTTAGACAAGCATACGTAAATGTGTATATACAGTAATCCCTCGTTTATCGCAGTTAATGTGGACCGGACCCCCCCCCCCCCCCCCCCCCCCGCAATAGATGAAAATCCGCGAAGTGTGATCAGCTCACGGGAAATAAAAAATTTTTTATAAGTATTTTGGAAAAATCCGCAATGCACTGAGGCCGCGAAACTTGTGGCGAGGGATTAGTGTATTTTATTTTGTATTCGATTTTTAGATGAATTTGCATTGTCTCTTATAAAGCTGCATTTATTTAATCAAAAATATGGTAAAAAGTAATTGGGAAAAATGACTAATTTAAAACCAGCTGTTTTCTATTTTAATATAATTTCAGTCATTAGTGTCATATGATCCCTATGTGCTGTTGCTTATTAAAAGTATTATATAGATATAAAAAAAAAACTTGTCCACAATGCTTGCTTGTTGTTTATGGAAAAGTTTCAAAATTACATTAACAAAAAAGCTTTTTGCTGTATCGTAACATCTGGTTAGCACAGTTATTTTACAAAAAAGATCAATTGACGGGTTGTCATGCTCTTTTTTTTTTTTCTTCTTTTTTTTTCTTCTCAGCTGATCACTGTGCACAAAGCATTGAACAGAAAGCATTGCTCAGCATAGTTCTAAAAGGTCGTGAACCTTTTATAGAATTAAAGGAATGTTTCATAGCCTATATGCCATCAGCCAAAGCTGTAAAATCTCTTCTGCTCACCCGGGCCAGGCTGGTCATGCAAGAAATGAGAGGAAGGAGAGAGCGAGGGTGGGGGAGGAAAGTATAAGAGAGAGGCAAAGGAGCAGGAAGGGGGATTGAACATCAATTTTCTTTTTTAATTGCATATCCTTTGTCATCTCTTTTCCTCATTAACAGTCATAGATCAGCATATTGTTAGAAAATGTATGTACGGTTTGTTATATATGAGCTTCTCTTTGGAATTGGCAGGCCATCATGGCTCAGCTACCCCAGGAGCAGAAGGCGAAAATTGCTGAGCAGGTGGCCAGTTTCCAGGAGGAGAAGAGCAAACTGGATGCCGAGGTGTCCAAGTGGGATGACAGTGGAAATGACATCATCGTTTTGGCCAAGCAGATGTGTATGATCATGATGGAGATGACAGACTTCACCAGGTAAGCGCAAACCACCCTCTTTCCTGCTCGACTGCCTGTCAAAAACCACCAACACAAACGCATCTCTTTTTAGACTCAACTCAATAGACCTCTCTGGCCATGCACTGCTGCTCTGGTTTCACTGCGTCCCGGCTCAGTGCTTCAGCTTTATATCGGTTTGTATGGCAGTTTGCATTGGCAATGAAATGTGCTGTGGCGTTTTTTAAAGGGAAAGCTTTTCCAATATTGAAAAGCGAGGCTGGTGAAATCTGTTTTTTTATACCTAATTTCCCCTGTCATTTACCTAAATCGGCCATCAATTAGTCGGGTCTAATATTAACTGAGACAAGCGCTCGTTCCATCTCATGGAATCTTTTTTTCCCCCTCAATGGAAACAAATGAGCTGTGGATTTTTTTTGTCTTGGGCTTTTTACCTGCCTCATTTGCCTGCCTCTTTTTCTTTCCATCATATGTGATCCTAGAAAGGGAAAGGGATCCTTTGCCCTTTAAAAAAAATGGTTTATAAACAAAGGGCTGGAGCTGCTAGAACAAGAAAAGGTCTTCGGAAATCCTCCCCTGTATGCTGACAGAATCAGGGATAGGGTCATTTTAAGTGTGACAGTGCACTCGTGGGCCGCACACCTGAGAGTGACTGCCATCTGCTCTCCCAGAGGAGACTGTGTGTGTGACAGAGTGACAGAAAATGTCTTGGTCTATTGCTTCTCCCTGCCTATGCTAACCAAGACTCCCTTTTTGAAAATGGATCCTGCCGAGAACACCATTCTCCAATATTGCACACATTGTAATGATGGTTGTCACTCAACCCCATCTCAAAAACCTGGGGAAAAGCAGCTTTGTTTGCCTGTTCATAGGCATTTTTTCATTTAAATTCATTAAAATGTAAAACTATTAAAACGATTTGCATTATTTTTTTCATTCTATAGTTTTTCTCCTTAAACATGTACTGGATGTTTTTTGTTTTAGGCTGGAGAATTGTATAGAGATTAATTCTTTTTGTTGAAGGCCCCCAGAAAGTCTGTGGTACATCTGTCAGATTTGGTGGCATTTGCATGAAAAATGGCAATTGGTTCGGATGTCACCTGCAGGAATGTGCTGAGTGAAGGTCTCGGCAAGTTAATTCAGCCCACGCCCAAATTATTGCCCCTCGACCTTGAATGGGTACACAGTCCCGTGAAGGTTAATGCTATAAAGAGGAAATTGATTTCGGGTGCCTTTATCCGGCCTCAATATCTGCAGAGAAGCGGCTTGCTACCAATTCTGCTTATGTCCCTTTGTGCTCATGAATAAAGCATGCGTCGCCTGGATTCGTGTCACATATTTTGGAGCCACCTGTCTGTGCATGCTGTGGTCCAGTGCTTGAGCTGCTATGACACACACACACACACACACACACGTACTTCCCCCATCTGGAACCAGTATCAGTGGCTAATTCATGGGCACTCGGATTTGCATATGACTGTGGGATTGTCAGGAGAGATGACAGCGAGATGACGGTCTCACTTGCTCGACAGTCACCTTGTAGTGACCACGCTCTCACCTAGGGTGGGTTATGGGTGGGCCACCAGCAAAGCAACATCAAAATAACCCCATTCTTTGTGTTTCAAAACGTTAGAAGTCTCGGTCGCTCTGTGGGGTGTATTTTCTTTTTTTGAGACTATCTCTGTTGATTTTCGGGGACTCTTTTGATGGATGCAGTGCTGCCAAGAGGACCTTGTCTGAACGGTGTGGAAAGAGTGAGAGAACTGCAATGGGGAGGGGTGAGTGTGGAGAAAAAGCAAAAACACAAAATTCCATCTGTTGTGGGTTGGATTGTTCAGTTTAGCCTGAAGAGAGCAGCTTTGAATCCAGGTTGTGCCACTTGCCAACTGTGCCCCGCAGTCCCTTGTGGGCACACAGAACTGGCAAATGACTGGCCGGATCGTAGCCGGGGCGCTGCGGGGGGTGGGCTGAGATGGGACACTGGAATAGATGAGGGCAGAACTGTTTAATGAATTGAAGTGGCATTGACCTCAGGAAGCTGACCAGACATCACAGAAGTGGGTGGAAGCTGCTGCTAGCTCACACCATCTGTCTGTCTGTTCGCATCTCGCTCATTCGTACCCCCCTCGAAGGCTACTAGTGTGGGGGGAGGATTAATCAATTGGAAGTGGAGTGATCTCGTCTTTTCCAAAAAGCCTGGTTCATATTGCACTGTGTTCCTGAGGCTGAGAAACAAGAGCCTGTTTTTTTCATCAACCTTGTCAATATGACCAGCCATTCTTGTCAAATGTCTTGATGTCTCGACGTGTATCATCCATGCTCACGCATGCTAGCTAGAACATGTCACATTACACTGCACAAAGAAGGGTAACTGTGAATGAAACTATCTTTTTTTCCCCAGGGGGAAAGGACCACTCAAAAATACCTCTGATGTGATTAGTGCTGCGAAGAAAATTGCTGAAGCCGGATCACGAATGGACAAGCTGGGCCGTGCTATTGCAGATCAAGTAAGTCGAACTCCCTTTTGCAGGAAAAAGCATAATCATCTTTTGGTGCGTTATCCAAGCTCATGTGTTTTATTTAAGGATCTTAATCCTTATGAAGCATCACAGTGAAATACAACAGTGTATAATTTATCTCCCAGCCAACTCGTATCCCTGGCTTTTTTCCAGCACCTTTCAAAAATTGCGACACAGCCCGTGATGCTCAAGACAGCGATATGGGTCTGCAAATTCAATCCCCACAGTCCGACACTTATTTTCCTGGAAAGCTCTGCTTATTCCTTAAGCTGAGTGACAATGACAGGTTCACAGGCTTCGTGAAAATTATATGGGAACATTTCCAGTAAACATCAAACCGCCGTATGTGCTGCAAGGGTCTTTCAGATTTTTCTTGTCTTCTCAATAGCGCTGAAAGGGAAGAGGGCTTTTGCATAGTAGAATCATCACCCATCACTCATCCCTCCTCGAAGGCCTCACCTCTCAGTTTGTCATTTAATTAAAAGAGTGTGTCACGCTGTGCTAACATCACCGTACGGCATGCAGACTACCAGTTGATGGGCCAATAGCACTCGTAGTGCGTTTTTAAGAACTACAAGATATTTTTACTCTTTGTACTGTTGCGCTAAAGGGTTAGCGCTGAGAACTTGTGAAGCTCTGTATCACACTAAATGTTAATTTCTTGAGTTCATGCACTTGTGGGAAGCACGTTTCACCCGTGCAGTGCAGCACCGAGGGAGGGAACGCAAAGACTCACTCCGTTATCCTGTTTGCCGCGTGCTTGTTTATTAGCCGTGCTTATGAACATCTGCAGTGTGCTTTCAAAAAGATTCATTTAACATAATCTTGCATAATAAGCAGCCTTCATGCAAAGTACAGCTCTGCACTTTTGATATTTTATTTAGATTGCACTTTGATCCGACGTGAAGCAGCTCCACTTTTCAAGTCTCTAGTAATGCTACCTGCGCTGACCCAATTGGAGAGGAATACTAAATGTCCAGTTCAGAGATGGTGAAAGCTTTTATAGACAGCCACGTCCTGCAATGTCTTTGATGTTGCTTATTCAGTGCAGTGAATACAATGATATCCCCTGCAGAAAACAGATGGGTACCGTGCAGGTGCTTGTGTGTCTTTGGATGTTTTGCTTTTCTGCACACACTGACACAGAAAAGAAAATGCATTTTGTAAACATTGTCCATTATTCTCACCCTGCCAATTTGTTGAGAAATGGGATTGATTTGAGTGTAGGACGCATTTAAAATGAGCTTTGCTATACGTGTCAATGCCGGGTGTGATGAGAATTCACTGTGATAAAATATCATTTGATAGAGCTGTTGCAGCAGGGCTCAACGCTAAGGATTTTCTGTAAGTTTGTTTACATATCCAACATAATGTTACACCCATGCGTCTTTTTTTTAACAATTTGTTCACTTAAGACATAACTGACGCAAGGAGGCTCGCAAATATGGGTATTTTGACAATTCTCAAGACGTGAAAGAACTAGCTAGGCTATTCGCGTTCCTCAATCCACTCAGTGTTTTGCTAGCCCAATACAAATTATGACATTGGTGAAACCTAATTTTTTTTTTCTACTTATTGTTGTACAATATAACAGTTTTACTATTTGAATGTATAATTTAATAAGTAATATTAATAATCATTTTTATTTACATAAAATATCTCAGAATTTCTCTGCATTTTTCTTTGCATTTTTGTGAAAGAAGCTACTTCGTTCCACACCAATTAACAGATCTTTATTTTGGGACTTTACATATAATAATTCATGCTGTTGTGTTGTATAGGTATTTGAATAGTGTGAATTACTGTTTAATTAATAAGCCAAGTGCATTTACTGACGGAGGAAATGTCTGTCCGAGTGTGTACTCCTTTTAAAAGTGCGAGCAACTCCAGACGGCTGGAGCCAGCCCGGCCCGACCCAGTCAACAGTGGTGCCCCCCTCCTCTTGTCCTGCCTGCTACTAGAGGAATTGAGGGCAGTAGGTGAAGAAAAAGTGAAAAGCAAGAGCGATGGGAAGCCCCATGTGAGACCTGAATCCATTAAGTGTGATTCGTCTTTAATTAGCAGCGTAATTACCAGGTGGCAGCTTGTTTTTTATAAATGTATGTTTATGCCAAACTATATTTAGACTGCTTCTCACACCTTGTGCAGACAAGGCTGCCAGAGGCTAACTGTTGAAAAATGAACAAAGGGAAGCAGTTCCTTATACAGAAGGATGAATCATCAGATTTAGAGGAGCCTGCGGAGGGATGGAAAGCAAATAATCATAGCAACCCCCCCAACACACACACACACACTCACACTCGGTCCTTCTCGTTCTCTTTGTCATATCAAAGGCCTGCCACAGAATACACAGTGGTTGGCTATAGCATCACTCCTGACTGCTTGTCTAATATGTCATGTCATGTACTTTTGTTACATCTGAGATTGCTAACAGACACCACAGCAGAGCAGGCATTTGTTGATAGGCCAAAAATATCAGTAGAAAGTTGAATATGCCAACAAATAAAAAAAGCTTCTTTAGAAACCTTGTACAGGTAAACAGGATGAAACAGTATGGGGAAGAAAAAAAATGTTGAAAGCATGAATTGTATTGCATAACACTATTCTAGCCGTCAAAATGTGTCCTAGCAGCAAACTTAAACCTAACTATTCAAAATAAGGATGTGACAACGCACTCCTCTGCATCTGGAGGCCACCCAAGGATACAAACAAGACAGCGATACCAAAGCGGATAGTGTGGGTGATCAGTAATGAGTAGAGAGAGGCCTTTTAAAAAACGCATCTTGTTTGCAAATCAGGCCCTCTAAATCCATCTTGTAACATCTAGCTGTTGGAAGCAGACAGGTTTTGGATCGTTGCAGAAGACTTCTGCCAGAAGTATTCAAGCAAGTTTAATAATCACTTGAAATTGCTGTAATCGCTTTATTCAAGTTTAAAGAAATGAGTGTAGTGCATAGATGAGGAGGATGCAGGATTTAGGTCATTGCCACACAAAGGTCTGCACTGCAGTTTATTAAGAATTTACGAGCAGGTTCTGCAGGGGGCAACTTCTGAGGTTCTTGTCTGAGCACAATGCTGAGCAAATAATGCAGTGTAATTGAGATTTATAATGCAAATGTCTAAGCCACCACACGGCCCATAAATATTCTGCACTTGAAGGCATGAAACCGCCACACGCGTACATGATCACGCAACACCAGATTTGCATATTTTAGTAAGGTAGACCTGCGGGCAGCAACAAATGTGTTTTATCCCAGTGATGTATACCAACATACATGCTTTTCCAATTTACATTCAATCAGGGAAGATTTATGATTATCCATAGGCACCACCACAGGTTGGATTAATCCCATTTTGGCTACTGGCTGCTTAATGCTGACAAGCTTGTAAATTTCCCTCTTTACTGTAGAAGAGCAAAAAACTACAGATACTCAGCTCAGCACTTCAAGGTACCTTACATGACCACCAGTCTAAGCTCTTGGTTTTGTGGCATAATAATGATTATTAGCAGTGTTTGCAGTGTTTTCATTTGAGTAATCATAAATCAGAAGTATTTATTCAAAGGTATTCAGACCTTTTATCCGGTTTTCTCATGTTCCTCAATTACAGGAAATGTATGGGAGTAAAATAATGACAAATGTATTCGAAACAAAGTTTGTTGAATCACGCTAATGGAAAAATAAATGCTGCACTTGCTGGTGAGCCGACGGAGCTGATGGAGATCATGGATCGGTACTCTACTGGTTTTCCTAGTTGTCGAAAGAGCAATGTTGAATTTCAATCACTGAAGTGAAATGAAATGGACTAAAAATTGCCTGTTGAATATAATGGGTTGTTTTTTTAAACAGACTGAACATTTTGGAAGTGAAATCAGAAAGGTGAAAATGGATTTTTAAATATGAAAACGTTTCGGGAAATGTATTGAATTGAAATTTACAATTTAAATATAAGACAATGTTGAATTTCAGCCTGTAAAAATGCAGTGCTTTAAAATGCAAGCATTGTTAATGAGATGTATATATTTTTCACTTGGTGAAATTCAACAAACTTTTTTTTCCCCCAATAAATTTGTCATGAATTCTTTTCCATATACATAGCAATTTTTTTTTCTCAATTTGGGAAAAGTTCTATAACTGAAATGTGCGGTTTTTATGCATTTAGTTTGTAGCAGCTGAAAGCTTCATAACAAAAGCAATTTCTAAATCTTGAATTGTTGAGAATTAATAAATCGTTTAGGTAGCTACAAAATTTCCTTAAAATATCGAAAGGTAACAATCTTTATTTAGATCCATAATGGTAATGGTATCCATGTTTCATTCAGTCACAAATGCCAAAAATAAAAGTAAAATCCAATTAATATAAATGATACCTTTTTCATCTTACAAGCAGTAGTGTTTGATTTGTGAAATGAAATGTGAAATGTTTTTAATTCTTATTTTGTGCTATCAGAGAACATGGGGAAACTCATTGGTTAAAAAAATTTAAAAAAAAAACTTTAAAGGATTGAGAAACAAAATTCTAAGAATTCTCCAAGAATTCTAAATTCTGTTCCAGTGGCTACTGTTGGTTCTAGGAGAAGTTGTCCGTCACACTTTCAGTCCACTGTAAAAGACTTGGGAGTTAATTTTTCAGGCAGGACAATGACTAAGACACAAGGCCAAATAAATAGTGGCATGGCTCAAGAAGAAGAAAAAGCAATGCTGTTCCATAGACATTGTTTTGATCTCAATCCTGTTCCTTGGCACCTTTTAACAAGTGTAGTGTGTAGGCGTCATTCAGCTAATCTGAACAATCTAATGCAGATCTCCCTGTTATTTCTGCAAAAGTTGTTTGTACAGACTATTTGAAAGGATGGAGAGAATACATGTTTTTAATTTTTTTTAAATATTAACAAAATGGCTAATGAGCTGCGTTATTAGACATTATCACCATGTTTGGAACGTGTCCACTGTTTTCTAGTTACAAAAATATCACCGCACAATTTCAATGTGCCACCTGTAATTTGGTGAAATGAGTCGTTTAGTGGTCTTAGTATAAAGCATGTGAAATAGGTGCTTGGAAATATGCTTCTGGAGCAGACAGTCCTATTAATAACTGTTACAGAAGTGATTGTCCATTTTGGCAGACGTGTTGGCAGCTTTTGCCATGTCACGCTGTGGCTATTCAATTGCTCAAGTGATGCATACATAAGGGGCATGATTCATATCTGATATTTCATCAGAAAACTTCACATTTTTAAATTTGAGCTATTGATCTAAGAACATTTTTTTCCCTCCATCATCATGATTGAGTTTATAACTCTTCCCTCTGATCCTAGACCAGCACTTTATTAAACTGAGATCGACTTGGCACTGGCAAATATTAGTCTCTCTCTTTTTTTTCCTTTAGGTAATTGTTTGGATGGGAGCAAGATCATCGCTCTGTTTAAAATGCCACTTGATTGATTATCATGGTCCATGATGGCTTTATATTTAGCCGTTTAAAAAACGGGTGCACCACCAGACCATTTAAACGCAATATAAAACACATTAGCCACATGAAGGGATGTTCTTCTCTCCAAGTGCATTAGAGTTCTCTCTATTAAAGAAACTACAGATGAATCTTTTATCTCGGTAAAAAATTACTTTGATATTAACAGGTGCTTTTAAAATGAACCTTCGGTACTTTTCCGTTTCTGGTTTGTCCGTTGAATACTAATTACTGAGTGGGCTGAATTCCCCGGCCTTCTTTCACCTCTGTGAAAAGATCATTTATGTAATTGTTTGTATTTTTTAATCTATGGAGGATATGTTTTTTTTAATCTGTTGTATCCACCACTTCTGACAGATCTGTATTTCAGCTTGTAGCTTTCACAGCCTGTAAATACAATTCAGAATGAGTTCACACCTGAGATGTGCTGGAAGATCAAGTTTGCCATCCAGAAACTTTACTTCTATGGGTCACAGTCAGTACGTCAAATCTCCACCTGCGCTGTTCTCAAACTGTCTCCAGCATGTTTATGGAAGATGAGTTTGCTTACAGCAGATGGTTGTCTTTTTTTCCATGAAGATTTAGGTCTTCCTTCAAATGGACTAAGGCAGTTTTGCAGCAGATGTGTTTTTACACTTCTAAAGATTTAAATTTTATTTATTTTCTTGCAGCTCACTTGACTTCTTTTTTTTTTTTCTCTTAATTTTAATTTTATTTAACCTCTGGAGATTGCGTTCCCCCCTTTTTTTCTAGGAACCTTAATTGTGATGCTGAGGCTGGCTTAGGCTTGTGGAAAGTCTGCCAGCGTGCGAGACAATTTGGTAACTCTGTGGTTTGGGACCGATATAAACACCAGGTAATCATATATGGAAATTCTCTCACAGAAAGACCTATGGGTGGGCAGAACAGTTTCATCACTGCTCTAATCACCTCCATATGTCATCTGCTCTGTTTAGTAGAGAAAGAAGACGTGCTACTCATTCCATCTCCTCACGAGAGGAGTGGAGCGAGCAGCGCATCAATATCTCCTCAGGCTTTAGTGGGCATAACCCACAAAAGAGTGCATTACACAAGATGCTCCATTTAAAATCATGGCTGCTCTACATTAAAATGCTGCTATGTCAGTAAAAACAGGAAACTGGCATTTCTCTTTCCTGATGTTGCGAAAGGTCAGAACCCTACTCATGCTGTTCTACTACCGCAGTCCATTTAGAATGAAATTCAGCAGGCCAGATGACATTTTCTGTGATTCGTCCTGACCTTCATACTCACTTTTATAGCTGGATTTTTTTTTTTTTTTTAACATTGAGGTGTGAAATCTGTTGTCTACTGCTCATCATTCCTGATGGTGGGTGTCCCCTTGTTTTGGCTCTTTAGAAGGATTTTTTTCTTCTCAGCGTCTACCCCTTTTTTCTTCCTATTTTTGTTGCTTTATATACCTCCATTCCAGAGAACTTCACAGTATTTAAACAGCATAATGTACACATGAGAGAGAGAGCGAAAAGGTTTTCTTTCTTTCAATGGCTTTAGTTTATGTTTGTAGAGTGAAACTTGCTCACTACAAGGAACGTTTCACCCAAAAATGAAGTCTGTCAACCTCATGTTGCTCCGTAACTGCATGACTGACTTCTGTTGAATGCAAAATATATTTCAGCCATTTTTGTCCAAATACCAAAAATCAGTGGAATCCAAAACATTGGACAACAGAATAACAGAATTTAGTTTTTTTTGTGTGTGTGTGTGTAGTATCGGAGATATAGTCATACAGGTTTGTAACAAGATGAGGGTGAGTAAATTACAATATTTTAATTTTCCAACTGTACTTTAAGATTATTTTTTTTTATGGGCAGTTAAAAAACAAACATTAACCCTTTTTTGTAAAATGAAAAATAAGAATTTTTATATAAAGTTTTGTCAAAGGAATGCATATTTTTTATTTATTAAAGGCAGCAGTATTTTCACTTAGCATCTTTCCTAGCACAAATTCTGCAGTACACATTTGATCTTATTCAGCTCAGTTAATTAGCATTAGTTCGCCTCTTTTTTTGATGGAGCAAGTGAGAGAAATTTAATGGCTACACCTTTTCTATTACTGTGTCTAACTAAGGTGCTAAGAGCGTCTGAGTTTTCTTTTTACATTTTGGTGGCAGGTTAATAAAATCTCACCGTTATATTATGGAAGCAGTGCTCTTTAAAGACAGCCCATTACTTTTCAACAAGCTGCATTATTAGCCAGTGTATATGAGCAAGAGATGATTTTTCGTTCACTGATACCTGAAAGAGGGAAAAGCAAACGTCCTCTGGGAACCATTAAAATGTGTATTTCAGTCCCGTCTCAACCTGAATCAGCCTCCTTAAAGTAAATTTTTCATAAATGTTCAAAATCTGTGACCAAGCACGGTAATATCTCTTAAGTGCGTGCGTTTACTTTTTAAGGGGGTGAAGTGAGGCTGAACTTGATTGTAAGGTTACATGATGTACTCTAGGGTTATATGAGTTTCGTAAGTAGAACACACTTTTCAGAAGTTGCTCATTTTTAATGGAATATTGGGTGAATGCAGATTCAGCTCTTGGGTCAGCTTGATAAAGGACTTAATGGACATTTGCACTTCAAAAAAAAGAAGCTGTTTTAGCACACATCTTCACTGAAAATCGGTCGCGTAATTGACCGCATTGGCAGAACTGCATGTGGTCTGCATGCAGCCTTCACAGGTGGAGGAAGAAAATGGTTTAAGCAAGCAAAATGTTTGTTTGACATGCATCATGTATTCACATGCGTCTAGATCAGGGCAGGCTGCATTTCCTGTTCAACTTGGATGAATTCAGCAGCTGAGCATGCACAAGTGATGCTTTCAAAGGGCCAATTCGAGCTGTCTCAAACAGGAGTCGAGCCTCTAATTGGTATGCTTAGCAGGTTTCATTTTAGCAGGGCTCTGTTCTGATTCACAACCGCCGTTCTCTCTCTCTTTTCCTCCCTCCCTTCTGCTGTTTGTCTTGCTTCCTCTGCAGTAAGATATCTAGCTGTAGGAAAGGAAATCGGCTCAGTGATTGATAAAAATTTGAAGCTTTATTAATGACTACTGGAATAATGAGTGGAATAGTAAAGTAGATGAGAGGCGGACGCTCTGGCTTTCTGTGTTTGAATAAAGGCACTGCTGTGCCCCTGCTGGCTCTTTATGATGAACTAGAGAGAGGGAGAAGTTCTGCCCAGACATCCTGACTTCCCGCTGGGGAGTGATGATGTGCCCAGCTGGATAATCTTTACTACAAATCCCAGAATGCTTTGAGCCAGCTGGAGTGGAAACTGCGAACGGCATAGCAGTCAGAGATGCACCGCTGAATATTCCAGCAGCGCTGTTGGGGCTCACAGCATAGCCAGATTTGTTGCTGGATCAACATGCCAGATGTAGGGGGTGAGAAGCCCTTAAAGGCAAGAGCATTCTTGCTTTGTATAGCTGTAAATGTAATCCTCTCCTCCAACTCTTGGCACAAAATGCTTTTACAGTATCCTGCAGCCAGAGTCAGCAAATACTGTAATACTATAGGTAAGGCAGACCCAGAACAGACTTTTTTCTTGGGCAAAGAAAATGCCTTTATGAGTGTGTGCACCTAAAAATAAATATATTCCTGATGTTTTATTTTTTTATATACTGTATAAAAAGGTTTAGATCTCCAAGTTCTATAATACTTTTATACAGGGTAACGATACCTGTATTTTCATAGTATTTTTTTATTTTTAAAAACATTGGGTAGATAAACTAAAAGAATATTAATCCAATTAGTTGACTTAACAAATATATATTTCACTCATTTTCATACCTAATTATGCCTGTTACTTTCACTGTTCATATTATTGCTGTCATATTTTCTTTCGTTTAATAGCGCAGTGAATATTTAGAGCTGCTCCAGCGGGTCTCTACTATTCAAGAGTGGAGAGTGATTTTTTTCCCTCTCGATTTGTTAAATTAACATTGAGGACAAAGCAAAGACTGCAGCAGGTTTATTAGGCTGCTGTCACTTTAAGAACTGCACCTATTCAACATACTGTTACACACGTGTTTGCGTTCACTTAAGAAACAAAACTGTTTCAGTTTCATCAGAGTACTTGCTGTGATAATGTATCAATCCTATGGGATCAATAAATTCAGAGAGATCTTAAAAGGTATAATAGTCGATTAAGCCAAAGAGCATCTGTCCGGAGAAGGCAAAGAACAGCGCTTCTCGGCCAGCTTATATCTTTTCCAAACAGATACGGGAGTTAGTTACACAAGTATCAAAACGGTCTAAACTAGTGTGCACAGTTCTGTTCATTTCTCAGCTGCACGTACTAGAGGTTTTCCTGTTGGCAGATACACACACACACACACACACACACACACACAGACTCACACTCACTCACTTAAACTTACACACACTCACTTACGCAAACACACACTCATACTCACACTTACTCGCACTTACACACTCACACTCCCTCACTTAAACTTACACACACACACACACACTCATTCGCACTTACACTCTCTCTCACACATACACAAACACGCAATGCACACACACACACACACACACACGTACTTCTTTTATTGAAACATTCATCAGAAACTCTGAAAATATAGCTCTTTGTTTCGACCTAAGGCTTCATTACTAAGTTGTCAAGCAAACTAGATAAGGTAAAATAGTGAAGATAAAAATTTCCATCACATTGCCTGTACGGTAATTTTAACAATTTTGTGTGAATGTCCATTCATGTGCAAAAAGACAATGAACTCGATTAACTATTTGCATGTTGTCTGAGGCAGCTTTAAAGCACAGAAAACGTCTTGTGATTACTGTAGATCATAAATTATGTAACTGTTCTTGTCTTTATTTGCACATACGATTTGGTTTCAATTCAAATGACACGTGTGCTGAGTGAACGATCAGCTAACAAGAGCGTGCAATAGAAGTTATCTCTCTCTGTTTTTATTGTCTGTATGCTCCTCATGTTGCCATATCTGACCAAACTTCAATCTTTCCATCTGTACCGCTCCACGCTCAATCCCCTCTGCACTTTAATATTCTGTTAATTTGATACATTTCCTTAATAGAAATCCTTCTGGTACATGTTTCTTCGTCACAAGCACTGTACTGTGTACACTGCATGTTATCGGTGCATGCCTATTTATAATATACATTTGAATGTACAAGAAATCTTGAATTTAAATTCGCATAAAAGCTGCTTTTGAACTTTTCTATGCATCAAAGTATTCTGATGCATATATGTGTGTGAATAATCACAAGATATAAGTCTAAATTGATATCTTTATCATCTATCTGTCCAGAAACCACTAAACCATTCAATAGTTGTCTGGTATGAGTGCTTTGGAAACCAGTTTGGAAACAGTTCTTTTTTGCTTTCCATGCAGTGCTTCTACGAAATTTTACACTTTACCTTTTAATGAGCAAAACTTCAGGGAAATACTGTGATCAGAGGCAGTTGATTCTCTGGCAGTCTTGAAAGATAAACAGCCTTTTGCCACTTCATCCCTCTTCATCACTCCATCTTACCCCTGTTTTTCCTTGCATCCCACTCTCTTTTCACACACTTGTCTCCCATCTTTGTCTCCCTGTCGCTTGTCTCTAACAGTCTGTTCCTCTCTATCTGCCCTTCTTTCTCAGTGGGGTGTATAGACAGACTGATGATTATTAAACTATGATAAAGATAGCCTGACTCAGACTCTGTATTTTGCTGCGTCTTCAGTTGAATCTCCCACAGGCACATCTCTGCAAGTTTGGCTTTACATTTCTCTTTGTTTGTTTTTTTTTATCTCGAGTTACTGGTCTCAAACATTAGGGTGGATGGATGCTGAGAGCTCATTTGGTAAAATCCTCAGAGCTTTTTGAATTTTATATAAATGTTGAAGAAGGTTGCCCGTTCATCCTTCAATGAATCAGTGTTGCCACCGTTTAGTCTTTGGTCTTTTTCGGGGTTTTTTTGGGGGGGGGGGGGGGGGGGAAGAGTTATTAGGCATTGGAATCAGTATTTGATTATGTAGACATGGACGACTCCTATTAAATGACCATCTAAATTTAATTCAAATTGCCTACAGGCATCATTTAGTCACAAGCACGTCATGTCTTCTTGATCTTCTTGCCCCAGTTTTATACAATATGGCTAACTAAGCACTATTTTAACTTTTGCTAAATAACTGAATTATTCAGTTCACCAGAATTTTACATAAAATCGTAATTGGTGCATTTTGCTTTCTCAGAATTGTTTGACGTCTAGAAGCGTCTTTCCAGCCCTTAGCAACTTGAGTACGTATCTACAGTCTAACTGTTGTTTAAAATAATGGAAATGTGACATTTTCCCAAATGCTTTTTTGGCATTTGGAGGAGTTATTGAGATAAAGGCACTGTCGGGAAACTGGCATTGGGTAATTATGTGCCGGCACCCTCAAGTCCTACTCTTTCAGAGCATTTGAATGTAGAGATGTGGGGCCAGACTCTTTGAACATTATCACTGTGAAGAAAGTATTGTTACCTTGGAGACTGGTGAAGCATGGTGAGGTATTGATATTAGATGACCAAACTAGGGGGAAAAAAATAAGTACAGTGCTTTTTACTGCACCAACGCATGAATAATGGGGCTAGTGATGTATTCAGTCCGTTGGCAGCTCTACAGTGCAGGGTTTTTCTTTTTCTTTGTAAACCTGTGGAAATAAGCAGCATCTTTGTCTTGTAGTTATGTTGCAACAATTGATTTCATTAACGTTTAAATGGAAGTTTTTTTTTCCACCCACTATTAGACTATTTTCTCTCCGGAAACAGTCTGTATATGCGATCCATGTGAATTTGACTGTTTTCGCCATGTGTTTTAAACTTGAGCAACGTTAGCCATTGTGAACCTATTTATTCAAATCAAATCAATAGGAGGCAGCACAGGACCAATACGTTCAAACCCAAAAAAGCTATTATAAACAAATTTCCTCAAATTATAGTTAGTCCACAAGACAGCATGTAAGGTATTGTTTGTATGAAAAGTATCAGTACGTGATGGGCAGCCAAAAAGCTTGACGTGAACTGACAACTATGCCTTATTTAAGCGTTTTCTCTTCTTTAGGATGTTGAATATAGCACCTGTTCACGTAGGTTTCATTCGTAATGTTTCTTTAATCCAATTATAATCTTAATTTTATGCAGTATTGTCCCTCATAACTGGGACAATTGTTATATACTAGTTTGAAGAAAACAAAAGTTCTAGGCTTTTAAAATCCTCCCTCACCTTGCTCATCAAGATGAAATGATTTTGTTGTCCGCTCCAGATATACATTTTTCAAAATAATGTATAATTTTTAAATCGTTACATTAAAATGATGGTGCGTTAAAAGACTGTGTTTTGTTGTTTTTCTCTTTGTTGGTTGCACAAGCCTCTTTTTCTTTTTGTTTACTAAAATAAGGAGCCATTTGGCTGTGAGCCCTTGGTGGGCCAGCTCGCTTGCCACAATGGGGAATTGAATGAATTTGACTTGCACATGCAGCTGGACAGGTGACTGGAGCGTTAGAGTATCTGCAGGCAACAGTCAAAGATCCTCAAAACAAACCAGCATGTTGAACGCTCTTTTCACTTTCGATATCAGTTGAACTATTGCTGTACCGACGCTTGTCTGACTCTCTGTCTGTCTTGGCGTTTTCTTGTCAGGTTTATTAAGTGGTGCATCCGTATCATTAGGCCCACACAAAATCTGCTTTTCAGAGTGCCACAAATTTCCACAGCAAATAAATCGAACCGCCCATCTTTCAAACACTTTAAAAACCATGCATAATCATTTTCTAAAAATATTTTAGCCAGTGTTTGTATTCAACTACCAATAACTAATGCTATTAAAAGCACCCTCTGCTCCATTTAGCACATTTTAACATGTAAATGTTACACAGATCCTCCCCATTAAGAAAATGGGGGAAATCATTTACTTTTGTATTTTAGTTTGACACTATATAACCGCTGTCTCTCTGTCTTTCTCTAGTGTCCTGATTCAGCATGCAAGCAGGATCTGTTGGCCTATCTGCAGCGTATCGCTCTATACTGTCACCAGCTGAATATCTGCAGTAAAGTCAAAGCAGAGGTGCAGAATCTGGGCGGAGAGCTTGTGGTGTCTGGGGTAAGTCATTTTCAGAGAGGGAGAAAGGGACAGAAAAACAGACGTTTCACTCTGTGGTGAAAAACACATTTATCTGAAGTAAAATAAAATGACTGTTATTTTCACCCTTCCGTACCACAACGACAAGAACAACTCACGCAGATAAGCAAATTTATTTCTGTTTTTGTTTCACAGCTTGGTAGTATTTATAGATTGTGTATTTACAGCCCTTATTTTTAAACTAAGGTTGCTATTTTTTAATGTGTAATTTTAGATTAATCATAATTACTTGGTTGCATATATAATAAGAGTAATTACACTGCCTTTGATTTTACTGATTGTGCTTAATTGCACTGTCAAAGTCTTAGCCTTGTAAAGGCAAATGTTGTCTTTAAAGAGATTTTCCTGCGAATGTTACCAACATTTGATACTTTATGAAAATAGCTGGTTGTAAATTAAAGGGCACAAGTTCAGGGTATTAGCTTGAATATTGTGTGCATGTTAATATAATTCACAGGGTTCCCATTGTCTTTGGAAACCTCAGGGAGAACTGAAAAGTAAAGCGAATTCTATAGTGAATATAAATGTCAAATATTTCATATTGTGCTTGTGTATAGTAAAATTTGCCCGCAAGCTAAACACATTGTGACGTACTTTCAGTATAAATTCAATCAAGATTAGCGCCTCACATAAAAGCTCTGTCGATTTCTGTAAGATTGAAAACCATACATGACTGGAAGTGTCATGGGAATGGGAATTCATTTGTCAAAAAGTGTGGGAACTCCCCTGAAGGTCTTTTCAATCTCCCCTCGTTTTGCAGGTGGACAGCGCTATGTCTCTGATTCAGGCGGCCAAGAATCTGATGAATTCTGTGGTGTCCACTGTGAAGGCCTCCTACGTGGCCTCCACCAAGTACCAGAAGTCTCAAGGAATGCAAAACCTCAACATGCCCGCCATCTCCTGGAGGATGAAAGCTCCCGAAAAGAAGCCGCTGGTCAAGCGCGAGAAGCAAGATGATGGTCAGACCAACAAAGTGAAGCGGTCCTCTCAAAAGAAGCACGTCAACCCCGTGCAGGCCCTGAGCGAGTTCAAAGCAATGGATAGTATTTAAGCAGCCCTTGAGGCGCTTCAGTAGATTGTTTCAGATGTAGATTGAGCCTTAAAATCAGCCAGATTTAGCGAGTACACATTCAAACGCATTCCTGTACCTTAGTCACCAATCTGCCTTTTCTCCATTATCAGTGGCTTTGCTGAGTGCACTAAGGTCTATGGGAAACGTTATATTTTTACACACGAACGCATTAATCTTTACACAAGATTTCTTCTCGAGGACAGGTAGGGGCATACATAACATTTGGGGCATTCCCTCAAAGTTTTTGTACGTTTCCCCCCTCCCTTTTCTAGATGTCTATTGTGTGTGCTTTTTAAAAAAAAACATTTAATTGTATTTTACAAGAAGACTTTTATATATTTCACACTAAGGGCTTTGATGTTGCCCATTACTGTCAGATTTTTTTTTTCTTTTCCGCTCTTCATGCCTATGCAAACTCACTGTAACACTTGCAATACTTGGTATGAAACTATAAAAGAAAAATAGGCTTTGATTTAGTGCAAGTCTCAAGACCAAAGTCATTGTATTTTGCTGTGCCTAATAAACTTTTTGATAACTTTTTTTTGTTTTGCTTTGATTAAAAATTTTGGTGAAATAATGCTTTCTATCCCTGAAAAAGCCCTGACTTGATGTGAAACTCAAATGGCAAAAACGTCATGCTAGTTGCTTGTCTCAGTGACTAGAGTTGCATATAAAAAGAGAGACTCTCAATGGCCTCGGTAATCTCGAGGAGCAGCAGGGCAAAGCTAAATGCGAATGAGAGGCTGAGAGTGACTGAGTTCAATCTTCAGCCCTATATTTAAATTCAGAAGACTGGCCTTAGGCCTCTCTTCTCCTCCTCTTTCCCATCCTCCTACCCCTCCACGACTCAGACACTGATTAAATGAATCAACACGCCTCCTGCTAAGAGGAGGAGAACTCTTGGGCTAAATGGGTGTGGATGGACTGGGTTAGAAGTCTATGAGCCGTTGAGCAGCACCAATATTAAATGGGATCAAGCGCCCCTGTAGAAGCTTCAAAATCACAGCGATCGATATTTCTCATAAGGCCGTGCTAGTTAATGAGTTCATCGTTATATATCTGTGCTGCTGCATTCATATTAATTACGTTTGTCTTGCAGGGAATGAAATCTCGATCGTGAACGTGCAGGATGGCGCTTGATTCGTTGTGAGATGCGTATGACCTTAAATGCAGTTGCTCTGTGATTTGACTGGTCAACAGGGAAAAAGCTTTTCACATTAGTCAGTGCAGTGGGTGGTAAAGTGTTGCTTCTTGAGCCGTGTTCTAGTCATGCATACACATTTCTGTCACGCATGGATGTGTGATGACTTTTTTGAAGTAGCCGAGACAACTTCCAGGCTGATCCAGGCGGCAGTGGAAGCGCATTAACTTGTTTCTGCTTTTATAAACAACGGTGTGTTGAGTCACCGGAGGTTACGCGACAGATGGCTTGAGGGATGTTTTTGCTTCGGTTTTTTTTATGTTTATTGCAACTTCATTGCATGTCAGAAGTTCCTGTGGATTTAGTACTGGTTTGGGATTTAGAGTTTTTTTCTTTCTTTGATTTCTGAAAATTGCTGTAGTGAACAGTAGTTTATATATGTTATGTAATGCAATGCTTTGGGAGATCACTGCTGATTGCTGTTTTACACTTTTACATTCTTGGTTAAAATAAAAACGAATGAAAACCTACATGCGTTATCATTTGGAATCAATTTATTTTTGAAGCTGTGAGGAAAAAGCGAGGTCGGTTAGAAATCAAGAGGGAATGCAACAAGTGGGATTTCCAAAAGAACTCTGTATTTATAAAAAAAAGAAGCTATTTGCTCACGTTGAAATTCAGTGTCACTTTCGTTAAACCTTCCTTTTTTATTCTGACATTGAAACACCAACTTTTACACAAAATCCTAAAATAAATTTTAGTTGAGTATCATTTTTGATACATCAAGTTATGTAGTAAGAAATAGGAGAATATGGAGCTCATAGTAGTGGAGGAAAAGAAAGCATTTTTTAAACTCCCAAATTAAGCAAAAAAGATTGAAAAGAAGGATGCCGATATCTATGTAGTCAAAAGGCTGAAATTCTGATGTCTAAAAATACTCACAAATATCAATCGCCACTTTGTTTTAGTACGATGATATTTAAGTGCTCAGTTTGGGATTTTTAACCTTAAGCAGTACTGAAACATTTTCTATGAATCTGTTTTGAAGTGTTTTGCAAGTCGCATGGTCTCTAAATAAGTCAAAACTATATTTAGGCACTGATTTCCTCCTGCAGCGTGTCCAAATTAGCTTGCTTCGAGAGTGTGGTGAAACTGCTTCATATTTCTAGCTTAGCTTGCGCCTACGCTTTTACAGTACGTTGAATCTTTGATTAATGACATCTGTTATCACAACCGAAGGTGGTCTATATCAAAATCCTCTATGGCTTTTTTTAAGTACGCCCATTTGCATTTTCCTGCCATTGTTTAATATATGCTGTCAGACATCTAGCCAGTCGCAGGTTATCAAATGCTTCCTCAACAAACGTCTAAAGAATATTTCATCGTAATTGACGTGACTCCGAGACTCGCAAGTGAGAAATGCGTCCTTTTTCTTTTACGAGAGTATTCAAATCAAACTGCTCTCTATTGTTAAAGGCCATCAGGCGTATTTTGCACGGCATGTCTTCCGTCGTGCCGCACATATGTTGAAAATTGTTTTGTTTAGCCAACAAATCTGCTTTACACGCATCTAAAATGACACGTTTCTGATATTTCATTCTGGTGAGGAAAAGTATTGAGTGTCAAAACTCCTCTCAGCCACGTAATGCACCTTTTCCACAACACAGAGATTTTCAGATACAGAGTGATGTCCTCTCGCCCCACGTTTCTCTCTCACATTACTCATACTGTCTGTGGTTGACCTTTCCCTCTAGACATTACGGTTCTCCGCTTAGGAAATGTACTACGGCATGAGGAGGAGTGGACAAGCTCTGTACAAGTTCACCGCTGAGACGCAGTGCATTTACACAGGGTTTCAGTGCTAAAGCAAAGCATGAAACCTCAAGTTGACGTCGTGCTTGTTCAGGGGTAGCTCAATTGCTTGTCTTAATCACAAGCCGGATTGTACATTTTGTTCTTTGTTGCGAGATGTAGCTCCTAATTGCTTGAGAAGAACAAAATGAACTTAAGTTAATTTCCTGTTCCATTGTTAGATTTTCTTAACACCTTCCTCTCTCCACATCTTAGCAGCCCACATGCTCGCATTCTGTCAGGCTTCAGCTGTCGTCTTTTATTTTGACTATATTTTGATTTGCGTTTCCGTATAATTGCTGCATCTGTCAAGGCTGAGCAGTGCCTTTGACCCGAACTCCTGATTTCCCTTCAGTCCTTCAAACAATGGGCACCCTCAAATATCTCCTTCCTGTGCTGGAAGGTCATCTGGGTGTTTCATGCATGCTGTTTGATGCGGAAAAACCTCTCCAGTTTTAACAGGGGTGCATCATTTGGAAATCTAGCTAAGGTCAACTTTACCTGCTGCTGGGCTGTAGAGGATTTTTTTGACAGCTGAGGGTTTTTTTTTTTTTGGCATGAGAGCTTATTTTTAACTCTCTTCGGCCCTCTGTTCTCCGCCAGACAATGGGGAATGCTGAACAGTCTGATTGCTTAGAAGAAAAACAAAAGTATTTTGAGGGAAACTTCAGTTTTAAACTTGACGTGTAACAGTATCACCTCACCCCGAATTCTTGTATTTTCTCTCCCAGGATCCGTCAGCCAACACGATCGCATCTAAAATTGGCATGACATGATTGGTTGAAATGTGATCAATCAAACAACGTGTTTTTTGACAGTTCAATCAATTGCGAGTGTATTCCTCCGTATTCCTGTTATGCTACAACAAATGATTCCGAGGCTTGATGCGTATTAAAAGAAATGTCTTGGAGGTACTACCTTTTAGCTAGCCGTGAGAAGACAGGCAGCAAATTTAAATCCACACCTGAATCTCAAAGCGTTGAATTAACTTAAAGGAATGGCTAAGAGGTTTTGTTAGATAGTTATGTTTGGTAACAACAATGCTATCTTTCTCTGAATGGCACACTACACGAAAAGACTCCACTCTTGAACTTTGGATGCTGATAAGAGGGCAAGGTGACAGAACGTGAGCGGTGACAGTTATTTTATCAACAAAAAAAAAGGTGCGACACAAAAGGAAAAAAATATTGTGAATGCAAAAACAAATTAGCTTTCAAACCTCAATAACCAAGTAGTAACATTTAAAAACTAAAATGTTTCTGATAAAAGAGTTACTTACGCAATGTTTTTATGCTAATGTTTTGAGAACAAACCAAAACAAATGTTCTATTTATGTTACTTGAAGAATGTTTATAACCTTGAAAGAACATTGCCAGAACATTGCCTGTTGTCTGGCTCAGACCAGTTTTGTGAACTGAATCAACTGATTCATTGAAAAGATCATACTCAAATTGAATGCTGCTACTTCTCTCATAAAATTTCTTCCTCTTTTTTTGGGGTGAATAATCATTTAAAATATGGACTGTTTTTACATCAAGATATAATGTGAATTGAAATGCAGAAAACAAACGTTTTGTACTATTTTTTTTATACGTTTTGTGTCATTTTGGAGCTCAGTCCTTAATTTTTTTTAAAGAATTGTATGAGTCACACTTTTTAATGCAATTAAACTTTTCAAGCTCCAAAAAACAATATACAAGTGGATCATATAACTTGTGCATGTCTGAAGTCTAACAATAACTTTGTGTAAAGACTTAAGGGCCTGAAAAGTGCACGTTTTTTTTAAACGATACCGTTATTGTCGAATTAGTGAAAAAAGGTGATGTCATGCGTATGCATATTACGTGTTATGTCTATAGGGGAATAGTGTTTCTTTACCAAGTGACAGGGCCAACTACTGACCTGGAAGCAGAATACAGTAATGCCTCGAAATACAAGCATAATCCGTTCTAGGGCGGAGCTCGTAACTCGAATTGTTCGTGTCCTGATGTTTCATGTTTTCCCATAAGAAATAATAGAAAATTAACATAATTTAGCTATTTTATATTATTGTTTAGATTTTTATTTTATTTGTATTCTTTACTTTTGATCACTTTTCTTACCTTTTTTCACCTGCGTGCTAGATGACTCATATTTATCGACAATTTCATGCTTAATTTCCATGGTCATCATGCGTTGTTTTTTCTCACTACCATCCTTACTACTCACTTTCTTAGAACTCATCGCTATAATGAAGAATAATGCACAAAATAGAGAGAAAATCAGCTACTCGTGGGAGATGTGTACAGAAGTCGGCGAACACGTGAGCGTGCATCGGCGTCAGTAAGCGTGCTCGTATCTCGAATATTTACTCGTATCTCGAAGCAAAAATCTGCCCGAAGGCTTGCTTGTATCTTGGAATACTCGTATGTAGGGATGGTCGTATCTCAAGGTATTACTGTACAGCGCTATTTAAATTGTTTTCA
This sequence comes from Rhodeus uyekii, assembly GCA_037043235.1. NCBI lineage: Eukaryota > Metazoa > Chordata > Actinopteri > Cypriniformes > Acheilognathidae > Rhodeus > Rhodeus uyekii. The sequence goes on along the minus strand of JAWRVZ010000141.1, from coordinate 1,384,250 downwards.
TAGGGATCATTTTGACCCTGCAAATCCTTATAGTCTCCTCCAAAGAGTTGTCAGCCACAGTGATCGAATGATTTCAATTTGAAAGTCATGAATAAATCACTCAAACTAGATTTGTGAACGGAATCAACTTTGATTGGCCTGAAAATTTAACATTATAACCAACATTTAAATTATGGTATTTGTATTGTAATCATAGAGCACTAATCATTTGGATGATTTATATCATACTTTTATGTTGACTTAACAGTCCTTATTCACTTTCATTACCCTGAGAACAGTGACCAGCATATACTTTAAAAATTCACTTTTTTGTTAAAAAGAATAAAGTCACACAGGCTTGGAATGACATGAAGATGTGTCTTTTAACTTCTAAATCAAATGACTTGAAGGAAATTTCTCATCATCTGCTATCACGTTTCTGATACGTAAGGTTTAACTGGGGTTCTGCCAATGGTTGCGCTGAGTCAGAGCCATTTACTTACACAGCAACACAATTTTTTGTGAAGAGCTTCTCTTCCTGTTCGCGCTCATATTCCTGTAATATGAACGCTGGGAGCATTGTGGCATTAAATTAAGGGAGTCAGCATCCATAGCATTAGCAATCAAAATGTTCTTACTGATATACTTCTGGGAAAAACAAACATTTTGTCGTGTCTAAGCGAGCTAAGCTTGTGTTTGTGTTGGTTTTTATATCCAATCTCTTTCCCAAATATTGATTTTGCTGAAAAACATGGTGTAATCTATACTATATCAGGTGCAGCTTAAACTAGGAGCCTAGGCCTTTCCTGCTGGAGCAAGCAGTCAAAAACAGGCTGCTCTGTAAATCTGTGGATTAGGATTTCATTTTTAATAGTGGTGCTTGTTAAAGTTTTGAACTGTAGATGTTTTTAAAAAAGGTATTAAATTGTGTTGAGGAGAGGTGTGCTTTAAAAAGAAATAAAATGAGTCAAGATTACATGAGTCGTATCCAGAGAACGCTAGAGATCTGGGGACAGGTCTTTAGATTTGGACCAGCAGGAAACCACTCTGAACACCTTAGCAACCACATAACAATGCCACGGTAACCACCCAGAACATGATCAGAGTAAGATCATGCACTGGCGAGTCAGACACATTTTCGTCTGAGAAACTGAGTGCTGGAATCAAATGTCTCAACCAATGCTTCCTTTCAACCACACAGAACTAAAATTATTCCATGCAGAAATCAGACTCAAATTTTTTGTGTTTTTTATGTATTTTTCAATCAGTGTTACAGGAAAGGGCAGCGTTCCAATGGCATGTGGTCCATCTGCATGTCCATTGATTTTCAGCACAGAACGGAAGCTGTGAGCAATCTTCTGCGGAAATACACAGTGCAGATTAATTCACCAGGCATAAGACAACATCCAAGAACAGAAGTTAATAGAGGTACCAAACAGAAACTGCAATAGAAGAATCCAAACATATAGAAACCAATAGATGCATTTGTTATTGTTTTTATTATTGTTTTATTTTGTCTTGTTTTTCAGTGTGTGTGACCACGCAAAGGTGTTCTGTGAGGCCGGTATCGCACCAAGGTTTTTGGAGTGATTGCCCATGTATGTATGTATGTATGTATATATATACATATATAGTGTGTATGTGTGTGTGTCAGGGTTTTTCAACCCCTGTGCCATAGTACACGTGTGCCACGAGAGATCGTCAGGTGTGCCGTGGAAAATTATTCAATTTCACCTAATTGGTCTGAACAATTGTTTTTTGAAAACTAATTAGTCATAAAATACTTTTTTCTTTGTGTTTATTTGATTCCCATTCAAAGCACTTTGATAAGAATGACTTTATATTGTTAATATAGGCTGCAGAGTTGCCTTGTGATTTTTTTTTTTTTCAATGAAAAAAATGTATCTTGCCTCAAAAAAGGTTGAAAAACACTGATGTGTATGATGTAAGTGCCCTGTATGAAAGTGTTTGCCCCACCCGTTAAAACACACCTGAGTTCAATGTCTCTAGCCACACCTGTTATCAATCAAGAAATCACTTAAATAGGACCTGCCTGACAAAGTGAAGTTCACGAAAATATCCTCAAAAGCTAGACGTCATGCTGAGATCCAAAGAAATTCAGGAACAAATGAGAAAGTAATTGAGATCCATCAGTCTGGAAAAGGTTGTAAAGACATTTATAAAACTTTAGGACTCCAGTGAACCACAGTGAGAGCCAATATCCACAAACGATGAAACATGGAACAGTGGTGAACCTTCCCAGGAGCGGCCAGCCAACCAAAATTAAGCCAAAAGAGTCTAGCAAAGACTCATCCAAGACGTCACAAAAGACACAACAACAACATCCAAAGAACTGCAGGCCTCACTTGCCTCAGTTAAGGTCAGTGTTCATGGCTCTGCCATAAGAGAGAGAGTGGGCAAAAATGGCCTAAGTTATCCCTCAATGATAACAACTTTCATTTTAAAACTGCATTTTGTGTTTACTTGTTTTATCTTTTACTAATATTGTTTTTGTTTTATTGATGATCTGAAATATTTAAGTGTGACAAATCAGGAAATCCGGAAGGGAGCACACACTTTTTCACACCATTGTTTAAACAGTGTGTGTGTGTGTGTGTGTGTGTGTGTGTGTGTGTGTGTGTGTGTGTGTGTGTGTGTGTGTGTGTGTGTGTGTGTGTGTGTGTGTGTGTCATGTAATGTATGCACAGTAGTTTTTAAACCATCAAAATATGAGAATCATTTATATTTTTTAAAATATTCACGGCAAGTTTTATTTTACTATGCCAAAAAAAATATGCATAGAAAAACAAAAAGCTCACAGCAAAAAGCAAACACTGACTACAACATAATCCGGTATTAATACTTTGTTGGTTCTCTCTCTTTTTTGCATGTGTTCATAATTTTTGGCTGTGCTGTCATAAAGAAATAATGTCCTCACAATTGGCCATGTTTCATTGCGTTACCACAAATAAAACAATTGACTCCAAGCTCAATTACACAGTATGCTTACAAAATCTTTAAATAATATTTGGAAGGTTGAAGCTGTCAATTTTCCTAAGCTGTACATCACTTTTGGTCACTTCTCTGTCATGCATGTCTGATAAATTGATAGATGGTGCACAGTCATCACTTTGGAAAAAGGTTTTGATAAATAAAAAGTTTTACTCTAATCAAATAAATCCTATATATATATATATATATGCTCATTGCTTTTAGTTGCTGAATAAAATGCAACCATAAAAACATGGATTACAATACTGTATAAAAACGGGGGTAAAAGAAAAGGGAAAAAACCCAAACATTATTGCTGTTGTTTGCTTTGCCTGGTTTGCCACACGCTAAGTGATTTAAATGTCTTTCCTGTAGCTCAAACAGAAGAAGCGTGGTGCTTGCAATGCCAAGGTCATGGCTTTGATTCTCAGGGAAAGAAAGAACTGATTAGAATGTCAATGTGTACCTTGAATGTAATGTAAGTCACTTTGGATAAAAGTGTCTGTGAAATGCATAAATGTAAATGTAAATGTCTCAGACTGTGGGGTAATGGGGGCATGGTGAGGCGTTTCCTGAGAATCTGTCAAAACAGCTACACTATCTGACGGCTCGTTGATGTTTGTTGCAGGTGGCAAGGGAAAACTGATCTTCGGGGCTTGTTAATTTACATGAATGCCTTCAAGAAAAGAAGGGTTGTAATTTACCTGTGTACTTGTACATTTTGCTTTCCACATCAGGTTTATAGTGGCATAGCAATCATTTTTAATAGATTTTATATTTTTCTCATATATTTTATTGTGTTTGTCATTTACAAATGAGGAAGGTTTTGAAATCAATCGTCTGAACATGACACATTTGGGAAAAAATGTAATATACATAACAGATTTACACTTCCTAAAGGAAACAGACATGGTGCAAGGCAACAAAAAAAAATACTTTTGTTTTATATATATATATATATATATACATACATAGAGAGAGATATTTTGCAATATAGATGAATGAATAATACTATTATATAAAAACTCATTCCCCTAGCATTTGAAGTAATCTAATTCTACAAGTAATATATTAAAAATATTTTATTCAATGTAATGATTGTGTTTTTGTACATATTGTCAGAGCTTAAACATTTTAGCACGTCCGTACAGGAAAACAACAATGACCATTAACAAAAGTTTGTAAAGAAAAGTGTGTTTTAGTGTTGTTTTTCAACAACTTTTTATTTATTTAAAATAATAGCGAACTGCCACTTTAAATGACACAATCAAGAGGAAGTGACATCACGTGAATATTCTGAGGAGCCATGTATAAAAACTAGTAAGTTCTATTCTGTTCATATATGCTGTTAAATATTGTGTTTGGTATTGTCAGAGTATATCATGCGTACCATCAACAGTGAAAACAGTTTGTTTTATTTTTAAGCTATATTTTGGACTCTTGCATGGTAATGTTAAGAGGCCCTCAATTTGACAACAGGGGAAGCTACTTCCATTTTGGAGGGGAGGGAATTGTTTTGTGTTACAAATTTAGAGGTGCTCATGCATAAGTGCCACAGTGCTGTGATTAAGTGCGAACCACTAGATTAGGCCTCCAACCAAAATGTTTTTAATGGAATGTATGATATTTTTATTTTTTTTTATTTTATTATCACTTAGTTCAGATACAGCATGGTAGACAGGCCAATATTTAAGAATATTAATATTAAGTTTGCTTTAAGAAGAAAAAAAACTTTTTGTGCAATAGATAGATATATGGTAGTTTAGAATAAAATTAAGTGTAGTTAAAATTTTAAATAATTTAATATAATAAAAAAGAGATTTTACCTCTTTTTTTTTTAAGAGATAAAATTAAAATTTACATGTACATTAGCATATCAAAAAGCTGAAATGGTTTTGGAGCAAGAGCCTAGAGGTTAGCACATTTTCTGTCTGTAAGTGGTAATGCTCACACACACTCGAGTGATCTCTCTACAAACATCTTTTAGTGTAGAGTGTGTGTTCAGTCACAGTGGACTGTGATTTTGCTTCATAGGAATTTTCTTATTCCTGCAGAGATATAGATTTTGTGGGCTATTTTATGAAAATGTTTGCTAAGTCTCTTATGTTTTTTGTAACTGTTTTTTGTGGCTATAAGAGGACATTTTGAAAGCAGCTCACATCTGACTCACGCATGCTATCTTTATGGACGGGGAAGCAGTTCTAACACTTCAGCGAGCAATATTATTTCATGCTTGTTTTGTAAATCCATCTCTCTAACACTCACAAATATCCTGACTGCCTAACAGAATTAAAAAAAAAAATGTGTGTGTGTGTGTTTATATATATATATATATATATATATATATACAAACACACACACAAACATATCCTGACTGCCTAAATGTATTTATTTATTTATATTGTTAAAAATAATCTCATTTGAAGGTCATGCTAAAATCATTGCTAAATGGAATTGGTGGTGAGTTGTAAAGGCTAAAGGGATGAATTTGTATTTTTAAGCTCTTACGGGGGAAAAACTTTAGAAGCCTATGTCATAATGGAATCAGAAGAGAGGCTTAGACATTTATTATTATTATTTTCCAGACCCGATGGCTCTCTAGCTGTCACTGTAAAGCCGCTGCCGATGTAAAACGCATGCATTTGTTTCTTCATGTGGACCTGTGTGCGCAGTCTTGTCCAAGTCGATTTGTGTGATGTAATTACAGCTAAAATGCTTTTGAGCGGACTCTTTAATTGCTTTGCCGTAGTGTTTGGCGGTGATCGAGTGCATGCTGGTGACTTGATCCAAGGCTTTCTGATTCTTTGTGTCAGTGCTGGAGATCTGGGGTGTTCGATGGGTTATAGAGGGCTTACCCTTTATATTTAGGGTTATATCAGTTCTACACATCACAAATCTTAACGCTCAGACAGCTGTTCCGGTGCACTTAAAGCTCTTTAATGTGAATATAGACTTCCAATGCCATTTGAACGACTGAAAATAAACATTGCTCCATCCGTTGTTGTGATATATGTCATGCTGCCTGTCACATGACCTCGCACATACTGAAGGCTTATTTGCTCTCTTTTAAATGCCTTTAATGACTAAATGGGTATTACGTCCTTTAGAGAGAAAAAAAGATGTTAGTCAACATTATATTTACAGAACTGGATCACTCACAGCGTTCTTTTAATTGCTTTCAATTAAATTGTTCTTTAGAGGTTGATGTGGTCTAAATGAAAGCCCACTGCTTTTTTATGCTCTTAGGATTGTCATGATGCCTTCTTTCGTTAAAAACGTGTTTTGTTTTACTCTACTTCAGATAAGCAGTTTAGTCATTTTATTTGGATTATGATTTGAACAATACATATTGTTTGTATAATAATAATAATAATGCATCATTTATAGACTAGCAGTCAAACGTTCTGAATAATTATGATTTTTTTACTCCATTACTCCAGCCTTCATTGTCACATCATCTTTCAGATATCATTCTAATGTTTCTCAAAAAACATTATTAATTAATATATTATTATTGCTATCAATGTTAAAAATAACTGTGCTGCTGAATATGTTTGTGTAAACCGTGATGCATTATTACTCTCAAGTTTGGGTTGAGAAAAATAATAATACTTCTATTGATCAAGGATGCATTAAATTGATTGAAAATGACATTTATAATATTACAAAAGATTAATATTTCTAATAAATGCTTTTCGTTAGAACTTTATATTTAAAGAATCCTAAAACAAATAGTTTTCAACACTGATAATAATAATAGGAACCATTGCTAATGAACAGTAATAATAACTGATAACAATTGAGCAGCAAATCAGCATATTAGAAGGATTTGAAAATCTGAAAATTCAGCTTTGCATCTCAGGAATAAATTGCATTTTAAAACACATTAAAACAGAAAATAGTCCTTTAAATTGTAGTTATATTTTACAATATTACTGTTGTATTGTATAGTACTGTTATATTATTGTTAATATTACTGTTGATCATTAAATGCAGCCTAGGTGAGCATAATAGAATTCTTTAATAATGTTAATTATTCCAAACTTTTGACCGGTAGTGTAATATAATTGTGTACACATGCAATTAATGTACAGTAATCCCTCGTCTATCGCGGTTAATGTGAACCGGAACTCCCCGCGATAGGTGAAAATCCACAAAGTAGGATCAGCCAATCAGCTCACGGGATACATCCACTCGTGCTCTCATTCGTCGATCTCACGCCGGGAACCAATCACGTGTCTTGTCTGAGTGCCGTGGGTGTGTACAAAGCCTCTGAGAGAGTTTCTCTCTTTGTCTGGCATCCTGGGAAACCGTTTCTCTCGCATCACGATAAAACAATGCTGCCTTCCGCAATACGGCTGCCGATACGCCGGTATTTTCAAATTTTTATTTTTCGATGAATATTTTTGAAAAATCCGCGATGCACTGAGGCCGCGAAACTTGAACCGCGAAGTGGCGAGGGATTACTGTATTTCATGCATGATAAATCACTATAATTATAGTCACAACAATGCAATTCATTGCAATGACCTGAGTAAATTGAATCTTTTTTTTCTTGCTCCAGTCCTATAAGGTCTTATGTGGTGTTGCATTATCTTTGATTGGTAAAGGTATCAATGATATTTACTGTCCTACAGTACAATTTGCAGTAATTTGGAGCATGTGTATTGCTATTGTGACTGGCGCCCCACAAATTAGACTCTGCAAGTAATTTGCAACCATTTCCTTGAATCCCTTCTTTCCCACGTTTTCAGTGCTAAATTACTCAATGTGTTTTCCTGCCTTTACAATTAGACGAGTCTGGCAGCGAGGAGATTAATCAAACACCCAGACGACTTTCTGTGGACGTGCCGCTCAAGGAATGTGAGCTGCATGTTTCTGTCTGTGTTAGCTGTCTGCAAAGACCATGCCACCCGCTTCCTCGCCCGGCTTTAATTTCCAGCCGAATTGAAACAGGGGAGATATAAAGTCAGCATGTTTGTGATTGATCTTTTGGCCACCTGGCTTTCGGCCACTGTAATTGTACGCGCAAACAAAATCAAAGTAAAGCCTATTATTTTACCCTTATGCTTGAATACCTCTCACTCTCCACGAGGACCAGAAATATCGTGATTTTTGTGTTTCTTGCTCAGCTCTCGGAATATATTAGTGCTAATATATACAGAGCAATATTAGGATTCAAAACGTTCAAGTTTATTAGTATTCCTTCAAGAGGCTGAAATATGAGCAAATCATTACACCCTGCTGTTCACTCTGAAGCATGAGAGGAGCACTGAATAATCTCACTGTTCTTTAATCAGGGCTGAAACTTCACATCCCCTTAAAGCACTGGTTCTCCACTGTTGGGTCACGACCTTAAAATGCTCTGTTTTGATGGGGAAAAACAAAGCTAAAAGGAATACTAAACTTCCGCTAACCACATAGCCTTGCATTATTATACAAGCAAAATATCGGCTTTTAAAACTGAGGAAAACCATCTCATCTTTTGTTGATGTCAAAGGCTGTGGGTTCAGTCTAACTTGGGGCAAAAGGATGTGACTATACTATAAGAACGGCTATATATACTCTGTATTCAACGGGTTTTGCGACGGCTCATTTACTTCTATTATTAGTAATCGATGTGATAATCAGTAATCTCACAAATGCAGTTGAGAGCTTGGACTAGAACTGAACCTGAAACATTGCTTTTAGTCAGTGCTTCTCAAATGATTTTGCAATCCTGGATATTGAGAGAATATTTTGGCCTCATCACTGACAGGATTGCTAACATGCGCTATACTTTCAAAAGATTAGGATTTATTATTTTCTTATTGTCAATGATTTTCTGCCAAGGTTGCATTCATTAAAGTAAAAACTTAATTTAATAATTTTAAACATTTTATATATTAAAATGTAATTTATAAAAAGTGTCATTATTCTTCAGTCTTCAGTGTCACATGATCCTTAAGAAGTCATTCTAAAATGATGATTTGCTCCAAAAGAAACATTTATCATTATTATATTTTGTGGAAGCTTTGATGCATTTATTAACATTCTTTGGTAAAAAGAAAGTTAAAAAAGAACAATTAAAAAATATGACGGCAAACTTTTGACTGGTAGTGTGTATATTCAACTCCAAATAATTTTTAATTATGTTTTTAACTTCTTGATTGTGAAGAGAAACATTTCTAAATTTTTGTTTCTTTTCATTTAACATGCTTTGCAATCCAACCATCAAAATACTAACTTAGCATTCCGCTAATGATTTTTGCTTAATAAGTATGTAATTATACATATTAGATTTTGTTTTTAAATTAGGCATTGCAGCATCGTGAACACGAAGACTCAAAAGATGATTAAGAAAATTACAGCTCAAATAATAGACATTTAGTTTGAAAGAATGATGAGGTTGTTTTGAAAATGTTTTCGATGCACATTTTTGCCTTTAAACCCTCATTTTTTATAATTTATGTTGAAACCTAAATGGCTATGAAAATTATGCCAAAAATGCTGTTGATTATGCATAGCATGTGTTGAATTCAATGTTGAAGTTTTATATACATTTTCAAACCTCCATCTCTCTCCGTCTTCATTTCTCCTTTTCCTACAGCAACATCAACAGAAAATATACTACAATCACGTAATGTACTCGCCTGCCAGCACTTTACATATGAGCCTGAAATGTTTTCCATTGAGGGAATGTTTATTTTTATTGGTGTTCTTTATGGGAAAGGCTGGTGATGATTTTCAAATGCACTTGTGTGATTTGTGCCCAGTGGTTTAGACTACAGCATGTGCCACTGGGTGTGTGTGTGTGGTACTCCCAATGTCCTTCCCACAAGGATAGTAATGTGAAAACACCTTATAAATCATACTAAACAATGTTTTTTGAAAATGTAAAAAATGCAGAATGGTTTTTATGTCTTTGTTAGGTCCCCATAAAACATGGAAACTGGACGTGTGTGTAGAGAGAGATTTGTGGTTATGGAGAGCAGCTTTCCATGAGCATCTCTTGACCTGCCTGTAGGTACGAGAGCGACAGACACCTGGGATGTGAGCATGGAGCGGTTGGAGAATGACAGTGTCCGAAGCGAGGGCTATATTCCCCTTCCCTGCATGCAAATTCAGAGAGTTGTGTCCCTCAGACGGCATCCGAATCAACACATTTAAAGACTTCTTTTGAAAGTAGGAATGCACTTCAAATCTATCTTTCATTTGCATGCTATTTTTCCAGAGTAAACTGCTGATCTCTGGTGAGCATGAAGCATGTATCAAGGCCCAAGAGTTACAGCCTAATGAAAAGTCCATAAAGATTAGGTGCATTAGCATAGTAATATTCATCACAAACCTCCCATTCTCGTTCAAGCAGGGAAAACTATCCTGCGGTTCTGTGCCACTCGTGTGCGAGTGCCGCTGAAAATGTTTACGCAGGATTTTTCCCATCCTGAACACAAAAGAGACACTCTTTGAGGTCCTGAAACAAGTGTATCTAGCCGTGTACCGCTAAATTAACCACATCTGTGTTGTTACTCATCGGGCTTGTATTAAAAGGACCAATTCAGTTTTCAGGCAGGTCTGTTTTTTTACACAGTTGTGTGTATTTCAATTTTTAATGAGCCGAGAGCCTGGAAGGAAAGAATGAATTAATACAACGAGGAACAAGTGCCCTTCAGAGTTACGCTCGTGTGTGTGTGTGCTCGTGTGTGTGTGTTCGTGTGTGTGTGTGTGTGTGTGTGTGTGTTGTTCAGTTATGCCCTACATTATGGGGACAAACTGTCTTCACAAACATGGCAATATCTTAAAATCCTTGTCCCTATGGGGATTTTTTTTAGACAACACGAGGAAAACTGCTTATAAATAATTCTAAATTATGTTTTTTGAAAATGTATAAATGCAGAAAGTTTTCTGTGATGGGTAGCTTTGCGGTCAGGTTAGTATAGGGGGATAGACATCATTATATCTATGGAAAATCCCATTAATTATGAAAACCCAACGTGTGTGTGTGTGTGATATAAAATAAAAATAAAATCCACCCACACTACTGTGGCCAACACATTTTACCTGGCAGTGAAAGTGGTTTAGCTTGATTTAGGATAAGTGTAGGAACATTGTTATCAGTTTGTCAAGCTACATATCAAGGTTATAACACACTAAAAGTAGCAAGGGCACTGACTTGGCTATATTTATCAGTAACTCGATTGTTTTTAAAATGACTTGGGCAAGCATCAAGATGCATAACTTGAAGTGTAACTTGTATTCGCTGTTTTTTTTAATTAATTGTTTTGTAGCTTTTGTTCATCACTAGCTTTTGATATTGTTACATAAATAGTTGTTTGTTAGCTTTATTAGCGTTAGTTAGCATAGTTAGTTGGCATAGTTGTTGTTTTTAACTTTATTAGCGTTAGTTAGCATAGTTAGTTAGCATAGTTGTTGTTTTTAGCTTTATTAGCGTTAGTTAGCATAGTTGTTGTTTTTAGCTTTATTAGCGTTAGTTAGCATAGTTAGTTAGCACAGTTGTTGTTTTTAGCTTTATTAGCGTTAAATAACCTGAGAAGATAGTGTACAATCTCAAAGGAAGTTTTGTGCTACATAAACAGTTAACCAGTCTAGTCTGATTCAAATGTATATGTAGTTTTATAGTTGTTTATAGTTTTAAATATAGCCTCCTTAAAATCTTCAATATTCTTCTCGTGTTTTCTGGTAGATTAGTTATTTGTGGCTAATTTTTTTTTAACAAATAGATTGACTGCAGTTCAGTTTTTAAATGAGTAGCTTGTATCTGAAGAAGCTACAGTTTCAGAGAAATAGCTGCTGCACATTAAAGCAATCATGTGGGTTCAATCTATATGAGGGTTCATAGTAAGTTTGACCGGACACGATCAATGCAGCAGCACATAAAGCGAATGAGGACCGCTGGGCTAAAATATGCTGGGAACATCAAGCCTTCATTAAAATGAGCTGTTGCCACACTTAATTAAAAGTGACGTTTGGTAATGTGGGAACATGATGGGTGCCATGAACTTAGCTCTTGTTTAATGACAGTCCGGTAGAATATGCCTCCTGTCCTGTGGTATCGCTCTCGTTGAACGGCAGCACTACAGCATGCTGGGAAAAGCCTTTCAGTCAACCAGGCTGAAATGGAGGAAAAGAAAGAAAGAAGAAAAAAAAGTTTCCGGAATTTCAGTTGTATTGATTTTGTGTGCTCTATAATAATGTCTTTCCTGGGGGCATTAAATCACTCTGATTGTTAGACTGTATATTTTATGAAGGGCACAAAGCCCCATCAGACCATAGGAAAGAGTGTGTGCACGTCTGAGTAGTTCAAGATATCACGCCATTTCCCCAGGTCGTCCTGAGCACATACAGGACTTTCCAGGTCAGTAGACCTTTGAATATGAGGGGAAGGTTTCACTGTAAAATTCGAATACAGGATGTGATGCCAAAACGATTTCCGGTTAATTAGCCCACCTTAGCCAAAACTATTCAAAGTAGTTGGAAACCGTGGCTTACATTATTCAGAGCACTGTCTGCACTCGAAGGCTCGTGAGCACAAATGTTTTTAACGTATAAATCCGACGAGATTTGTAAACAAAATCAATATGCGTCATGCAAGTTGGAGGGTACGTGAGTGCATGATGAGTAAACACTGTGCTCAACTTCCAGAAAATGCCAAATAGCAAAGTTTAATGAACTAGAAGATCATTTTTAAATACTGAATGGTTACTGGAGTTTCGTCTTGCTTTGTAGATAATTGTGTTTATGTGTGGATTGGAGAGGAAACACAAATGCACATACTATGTTACTAAATCTAATCGTAAATTATTGAATTTTAATGCTCATAGTGAGACAAATATAGAAGTGAATTATTTGACGACACGTCTCACTAGCTTTGTTTCTGTTTGCTCGTCATAATCAGTTGGTGAACTCTTGTTCCCTGACATTCATGTGCTATTTGTTTTTCACTCTATGATCTTTAGAAGTTTATTGGGGATTTTTAATGTTTGATTTTGTTCACTTTCATAACATCATAGTAGCTGTTTATGTAAAAAGAAAAAAAGAGCATTTGCATTCTCAGTTCAGGGCATCTGCAGTTCATTTTATCCCATTCCTTTAAATTTTTGCTCTCATTGACAGAAATTGACTGCTAGTCCAGGATAGTTACTCAAACTCAAGCAAACATTCATTCATTCCTTTGCCAGTCAACCCGCCTGACAGCAGTAAATAACTTTAGATAAGGAAAGAACGTGCCTGACTGTATCAGTGCTACTTTCTGAGCAATCCTTTTCCGTTCTGGGAGGTCTGAATTAATCAGTCATTTTTGGTGGCTTTTGAAGTGAAAGTCCACCATAAATTATGCTCCTGAGCAAGTTAGCAATTATCATTATAAAAATTGTCACTTACACAGAACTAGAACCTGATTTCACCTAAGGCAACATATTCCTGGATCTTTGTTGATCCTAGAAGCAACATTCCAATTAACCAATCAGATTTGAGGGACAAGTGTACAATGTATGTCAAGTTTAGGGTTACAACTAGAATTAGGTGCTTCTACATTAGGTGTTACTCGCCTATCATTTCCCTCTGATTTTAGGCATACTGTACCTTGAAGTAACATGGGCTTGGAATTTCAAAGATGGTGAAATGCTGTAAAAGTGTCGCGTAGATGGTTGGGGTGTTGCAACATACCGTTATTGATTATTATCATGATATAAAAAATATATATATATTTGAATGAATGAATAGTACACAAATGGTATGTAAATAATCCAGCCTGTTCACCCACCTTCACATCCATTATCTTGCAGATTTGAAATGCTGTACAGACAGTAAGTTTCAATTATTTTGTCCTAAATCAGGAAATGTGACATTAACATTTAAATGGTGACACATTTCTGTGCCATGTAATCCAAAAGTGTGCTCATTCAGATAAAACCTTATGGATTATATGTAATTGTATGTTAACTTCAAATAGCTTTAGAGAGCTTCTGCATATCTATATTATATAGTATAATATATAATATCTGCATAGTTTTACAGAATACTATAAAATAATATAATTTCTGTACCACTCTGTGATAAGAAGCTACATAAGTTCAAAGAACTGGTTGCCTTTAAGTGTAATTGTTCCTTTTGTGTGTGGTGGTGATTCTTCACAAAACAAACAAACAACAACAATAAAAGTAAAGATGAATTGGGCTGATAGCGATTTTACTTTTTCAAGATTTCTATTTATATCTAGCAGAGTTCTGTCACTTCGGTCTAGTTTATTCTTGGTTATTGTCTTGTCTTTGTGTGAGTGTGCTTGAGTTGTGCTCTCCATGACCTGTCTCTAGTGCTGGGCGTGGTGTTTGGATCCTGACACTTTGGTCATTTTTGCATCACGATTCGGACATTCAAGCTTATGGGAGTTCTCTTTAGCTATGTGTTCTTGTCTCGTTTTGTTTGACTACATGGCTTGTGCTCGTGTTTTTGTCATGTTTGGTGTGAGCACATGCCGTGTGTGTTTCCTTGTGCCATCTTCTGTCTGTTTTCTAACCCAGCTCATCTTGTTACCTCGTTACTGGTTGATTTGCCCCACCTGTCCTCCCTATTCCCTTGTGTTCGCTGTCCTGTGACAGATCATTCTCGTAATTTTCGTTTAGTGTCAAGTCATCTGATCTGATCTCCCCCCACAGGGTAGTTATTGTTTGTGTTTTATTTTATTTTTTGATTAATAAACAGCTGCCTATTTTCTGCACATTGAGTCTTCGCCTCCTCTCTTCACCCATATCGTTATCGTCAGATCTGCTTCAGCAAATGGTTAAGTTAAGCAAACATTTTTTCACTTCAATACAAGTTAAAGAAAAACAAAATCTGAATGTACATTAGAGGGCATATTAAAAATATACAGTTAAACTTACAATCTTTAAGTGCACACACCCCTGTTAAACTAGTTTGGTTTTGGGATGTAAAGAAAGAAAGAAAAAATCCGAACTTGTGCACCTTTAATGTGAAATTACAACCTATGATATGCAATAATTGTAATTGCAAATGTTCCACTTAAACATTATGTGCTGCTATTGCCTTATGAACTGTGATTACATTCTAAGTTGTTATAGTGTTTTCATAATATAATAAGTTTTTCATACAATAACTTATTACATTATTTAAAAAAATGTATATTACATTGGAAAATCATTATTACATTATGAGCTCAAGATTTTACAACATTTGACAATTTTTACATTTATAAACATCATTAATCATAACCTATTACATTATGTGCAGTTATTACATTATATTTTATTACATTATGAATTCCTTCATTCATGCATTTGACAGACAATTTTATCCCTTTAAGGTATACATTTGATCAGTTCATGCATTTCCTGTGAATTGAACCCATGACTTTGGTTTTGCTAGCGTCATTCTCTACTGTTTGAGTTCCAGTTTGAATAAAAGCATCTGCCCATTTCAATATATTGTTCATTCTTAAAAGAAGCTTGTATTATTTTGAACATTAAATGTGATTATAACATTAAATTTATTCACAAGAATTAAACATGTCCATGTTTTCAATTAGACTGGTAACAGCAGGACTCTTTGCACTTGACTTTTAATTTATACAGTTCGAGAGAAGTTGTAGATTTCAAAGTGATTTTATGCAGAAGAAAATATGATATCATATGGGAATATGGTAATATTACATCAAAGTTTGAGAAATACCACGCAAAATATTCAGACATGAAAACTGTATTGATGTCTCCCTAATACTGGGACCAACTTGAATAGTTACCAGTTTAACTATTTTCTTTCCTGTCATATTCTTGATCCCCCCACAAATCTCCATGTTCTCATTTAGTTAAGCTAGTTCGCTCGCTTGATACAGTAGCTGGACAACTTCAGGCAATATAAAGTCACGCCGTATATGTCACACAATGCTATTTTTGTGATACCACAATGTATTGCATGTGTAATCTTGTGTTTTGCCACCTATGCATTTCTGCAATGTATTAACATTCCATCCATGGGACGAAACAATAAATGGGAACACGAGGAATAGCGGAATAAGATATTGTTTCTTATTGATTTTCTGAGACTGATTGATTCTTATGGCAGAAGAAGTAATTGTGTGAAGGCTTCATTTGAAGTACTTTTAGTAAAGTACTAAGTATTTAGTTGCATATGTTTAGTATGTTTTGTATGTTTAGTACTAAATGTTTAGTTTAGATGCATTTTAATTCATTTATAGTAATGTTTATATTTTGGTGGCCAGTCGGATAGAAAGTTGAATGAAAATAAATTCAACACACGTAATGCATTGAAATGAAATGTTCTTATATATGTGTGTATAAAAATTAATTTTTAGTTTTTAACAAAATTGGCTTTTCTATTTAAAATTACTTTGTGTTTATTATTCATCTTTGTTAATGTTGGTTAATAAAAATACAGCTGTTAGCTCACAGTGCATGAACTAATGAACAGTGCACTAACTTTTGATTTTCATAAATACATTTTGATATTAACTTTAATAAGTGCAGTTCATTCTTAGTTCATGTTAACAAATGAAACCTTACGAACAGCAGTGCAAGTGTAAAACTGGGGGGAAATTTGGACCTTTAATTTTAGTAGTAATTCTAACTGAAAATGATTCATTTTCACTTACTGTCAGTTAAAAAACACTCCTAAGCCGAACAAAGCGAAGATTTGTGTTTGATATATTCTGAGGTCAGGGTATAAGAGTGTGCTCCGGTGGCCAAACTCTGCCAGCACTTTAATCTCGCCTCACACACCGAGTGCTCGACCCTCCCGTCTCCTAATTGGTGTTTTGCTCTTTGCCTCGGGCCAACAAATTGACTAACTGACCTGCAAAAAATCGTGGCCACTGGTCTCGAGTTTTTCCAAAAGCAGAAAGTTTCAGGGGCCAGACATCACATTTATATGTGCAGACAGGAGAAACCCTTGGCCTATTTTCATTTTTCACCCCCGTCAACTCTAATAGTACTCTTGGTCAGCCTTGACGGATGAACATAAGGTTTGCCGGGTATTTATTTAGTGCTAGTTTGTGATTGCCTTCAGATATTATGTTTAGAGGTCACTTTCTGCAATATCTTCTTAAACGGGATGTCAAAACTTGCATCCAGATGGAAGAAAGCAATTTTATGAGCTCACAAATATGAAATACATTTGCCTTACAGCCGTTTTCATCTCCATCTCAATGTCATGGAAGAGCTGTTTGTCCAACAATAGCCACGTGCCTCAGTGTTTGCTGAGATTTGCTCTTTTTCCGTAGCCCTGCTATGTCTTGACACTGATACATCGGTGGTTGCCAGAGGAAGAAGCTGCAAGGCAAATATGCAGGAATTTGTATTTGTTGACCGACTATTAATTTGTTCTTTTCATTAGTGTGTGAAGCACTCAAGTAAACAAACATGTCAGATCACAGTACTAACAGTCAGTATTAAACAGTAAATTTACTAATTTGGCAGCTTTTTCGTGCGTGTATTAAAATCAGAAATTGGCAGCATTTCTTTTTAAGTGTTCCCTTAAAAACATTAAGGTAACACTTAAATAACACATTGAATCTAGAGACGAGGGCGTGCCTACAAAACGAAAACTCAAATTAGTTTTGCTCCACAGCAGCACCCCTTACTCTGAATGTACGGATGGAGGCGTAAAAATGAAGCGACGTGATATCGCAATCAAAAAAGTTTTTATTTATAAAAAAAAAAAAGGTCTTCCAATGGGGTACAAACGACATCTACAGAGAACATCCAAATTAATGATAATTATACTGGTCCAAAAATAAGGTATAAGCAAGCAAACGTTCGGCTATGCCAATAAATTGACCCAAACTACACCAGTCATGCTAACCTTTTTTTTCTTTCTCTTTACAGTGCTGAGAGGACTTAAAAGTCCCATACCTGTAAAAGTCTCTTTCTAAAATAATTACAGTCAAAGTCTCCCTGTGGCAAATCTCAATGAATGATATATTACATTTGAAAATGTGTATACATTCTATAACTTGTTAAGAGAAGTTATGTGACAACAGTCAAATGGAAACCAAAATCCTCAACATACTTAGGGCTGGATTCAAAATAAAACCAAAATTCAATGTAAAAAAAAAAGCAGCAGCTGAAGTTAGAGGCTTATCCAACTTGCATGAAGTTCACGTCAACTCATAATGCACGTCAGTAGTGTGTATGACCCCCACATGCATGTATGCATTCACAACAACGTCTGGGCTGCTGATGGTGTCCCGGGGGATCTCCTCCCAGACCTGGATTAGGGCATCAGTGAGCTACTGGACAGTCTGTGGTGCCACATGGCGGCTTTGGATGCTCCGATACATAACGTCCCCAGAGGTTTTCAATTGGATTCAGATCTGGGAAACGTGAGGGGCATTCAATGCCATCAATGCCTACATAATATAAAAACTGCCTACACACTATAGCCACATGAGGCCAGGCATTATCATGCACCAGGAGGAATCCAGGGCCCACTGCACTGTTATAAGGTCTGTGTAAAGGACTGCTCAAACATATGAGGGTCACTTAAAAAAAAAAAAAACATTCACGTAACATTGCGTACCTACGTTAAAAGAATTAACTTATGGTAGTCAGTCACATTGCAGCAGAGGGAAGAGCAACTCGTGTTTCTCCACATGATGTGGAGATGAAGTGGTTCATGTTCAGCACCCCTGTGGCAAGCGGAGTATGCCGTGTTAATATTTGTGTATTTATATTTGTTACGTGGTGTTGTTGGTCTTTGAGCTCCATTTGTTGATTGACTCAGGCTTACTTATCTATTTGTGTCTCTTTTGTGTGTATATTCATTATATTAAGGAATAAACAACAGAAGACTATCGCAATTTGTATAGTCAAATCACAATGCAGTATTACACTATTGACTCTAAGTATATTTTGCTTGCCATGCTTGGCACATTTTTGTTCGTCAACTGAATCTGTCAATCAGAAACAGTACCCAGTTTAATGAATGCTGCTGAATCCCTGAGGATTCTTAGGCAATAAGCTATGAAGAATATGGGTCAGTTAATCTGGTAAAGAGTGTGGGTTAACTGATTTGATAATGGGGATTTTAAAAAGGGGGTTCTTACTTCCAAAATGGTTAATAAACCCTTTGTGACTGTACAGGAAAATGGATATTATAGTGAAATACCCAGAAAGAAAGAAACCACCCTATTAAAAAAATCCAGCACTGCTGGTCACCAGAATAAGGTTTGTTTTGCATGCTGGTATGGGAAGTGGGTGAGCTGGTTGGACCAGCAAACCAGCCTGGACCAAAAAGGAATTCAGCAGGGCTTGCGATATGTTTTATTTTCAACAAAAAACTCTTCTTAATGCAGGATCAAATGAACTGGTATCTATAAACATACACGTCAGATCTCTGGAATCCAATGACTACTAAAAATAAAGAAAGGAAAGCTATAGTTAGCTATAGTTTCCTCCTAAAATAACATGGAATGTAAAACAAAGTGCATAATCTCATTTAAATACCTATATGCAGAAAGCAATCCAAAGTACTTTTATGGCTAAAAACTCCAAATGTGAAAATCTTATCCTAAATTCATGCTCTAACTGTGTATCTTTCACTCTGCCTTTCCAAAAGCCGCAACAGAAACCGAAAACCATGAAAGCTGCCTATTCTGGTCTTGAAACAGGAATATATTTGAAATATAGTCCTGCCAGCTAGACTGAAAGTGCAGCTGCACACACAATGCATTATTTCTCATTTTCCCTTTTATGTCTGGTTACTCACCGGTTCCCACTGGACACCAAGTAGTGCTTAGTCACACCCTCATGAAGCCACGCTAATTAGCCTCATCATAGCAACTGTATCTTAGTGATAACGAACCTCTCATTGAGAACTCCCACAAATTTACAGTCCTCGTGTTTCTTTTTTAGCTCCATTGTTTCTTCTCGGCATTGTAGGAGTTGATATCCGCTGTTCATGAAAACCCAGCATCCCTCTAGATGTTGTGGGAGAAAATTAACGAATAGTGAGCTTAACGAAGGGTCTGCTTGTATAACATGAAAACTCGTGGAACAGTTGTTCTTTTATGGAAAAAATGTTATTTTATGCATGCATGTTTACAAATGAACCACCTTAATACCCAATGTTTTTTTTTTAATTCTCAATTTAGGTATTCAGAAACATGCGCCTCTATAATCCGTCCTCACTGATTACAAGTAATTCCCAACTCAACCATTTAGGCTTATTTCTTCAGAAATGTGTTGCATTGACATTCTAGTGAAATCTCTGAAGTGCACAATGCAAAAGAGACTTGAATTAAGTTATTACTTCATCCAACATCGTGAGTGGTTTGTCTCATGGCCGTACCCTTGACTACTCTGCATCAAACAGTCCTGACATGGAAAACTCAATGCCTGTTATCTGCTCCCAATTTATTGCAGCCTAAGGGACAATTTAGGTAGTGCACACAGAGAGTTTTTAAATTATAAAAAAAAAAGATCTCACTTTTACTTAGCTTACTAAAGACAACACTGGAGCGCTTCTCAAACACCCCATGACCACTTGTGTTTTTCATAATGGTTTTAAAAATAACTGTTCTTTGAACTTTTATTACAAATGTCTGTAATAGTTATTCAATGATGTTGTAAAGTCTATTTCTACCTTTTTCTATTTAATCAATTACCTTGTTAGTCTTATCAGCTGTGTCTTGTTCTCCCATTCAGCTCTTCTGTATAAATACCCTGTGTTTCCTTCACTCCCTGTCGGCACTTGTCAATAGTATGTTGTGTATTTCCTGTTCCGTAACCTTAGCTAGAGTTTTGCGTAAGAATTACCTTTTCTATTTTGCTTGTTGTTTTTATATTAAAGTCATTTTCAGTTTTGTCTTTCCTCATCCCTACAGCCGTGACATTTTGGGTATTTTGTGAATACAGAAAACTTTTATTTGCCTTATTTTTACTTGCATTGTCTTCACCATCTGTTTTAATTCATTATGATTTGATTGTTATTTTTGCCTCTGACTACACTGCAAAAATTAGAGTAGCATGATAGTACGCAATTCCAAACATAGCCTTTGTAGGTTATTACGCTAGACAGACCAGGAGTGTCAAGGTTGGGTTGGTTATCACCGAGGAGGTCTATAATGCCTGGAGAAAATCATCCATTAGCATTCCCATTCAACTGCCACAGCCTTTAATATTATACCTATAATATTGAATTATGTGCGATTATATGTGGCTTGCAAGTTATTTTATTTTGCCATAATACTCTGCTTGAATACTGAATGGTCGTCAATGGAGAAACAGTCTTTTTTTGTTTGCAGAATAGTGCAGATACAGAATGAGCCAAACCTTGACCTTCTTGTAGTTGCCAATCCTGACTAATACACCAATGAGAGAGATTATTTAATTATTGCAATCAGTGACTGGCAGCTGCACTGGTGTGAAAAGCCACTTGGAGATTCAGCTTAGTGAGTGACAATACTGCATGAAGGCAGATGGATTGAGTAGCTGGCGTTTTGACTGTTGTATATCCCCTGTTCTTGGTTTTTCTTTATTTATCATATTTTAGAATTGCTATTGTCCCTGTCTGCTCAGATGCTGCTGCTGCAAATGATGTGCTTGTTTTGAGCGTTATGTAGTTCTGTAGCAGTGGGTGTTGTGTTACTGTGACACCTTAAGGAAAGAGCTTAACTTATTTTAATTAGTGTTATTTTCTCACTTGTTTTTTTCTTCTGTTGTGAACCAGCAGAGGTTGGTGTGCAGGTCATAATAAATGGCCGTTTGATGTTAACACATGTTGAATTTTAGTAGCACAAAGAGTTCAGCTTGGTTCTTGCCCTTTAAACCTTGAAAAACAGGTTTTAATGCGTAGAAGTAAAGTGTGACAAAAGAAGGAAAATATTGTCCAGTCTCAGATCAGACCATCAGACCAATATGCCTCCATAGTGGACACTGCGCTTTTGTCGAATTTTCATTTAATGTTTCAGGCAGTAATTTCCAGAGGATTTGTGGTGGCTCTTTTGTCTAATTTTACATGGGCACCAATTTTGAGCGTTGAATTTGAGGGATGTGTTAATACAAGCTTTTATCACTGCTCTCAGCTTATTAAATCGAACAAACACTGCAGTCTGAATATTTGTCCATAACCCTCTAAAGCCATAATGACATCAGTTGGGCGTTTCATATTCTTCATCTATTGTTGTCTAAATTTAATAGATTGGAAAAGCTGTCGCAATCTGTGGGTCCATTTGTGGCATAATCAAAATTTAAGGATGTCTGAATGACGGCTAACACACTATTCAGACTATTGTAGATGTTTAAAACGCCTATGTTTTTCCTGTCACCAGCGAAAAACAAATGGTTCTGTTTTTGTCCAACCAGGTGTGAAATTACTGTTGTATTTGGCAGTGGTGTATGTGGGTTAATTTACTCTCTGTAGCTTTTTCTCCCATAGGTCCTCTCTTACATGTATTCAGCTGTGGAACAGGCTGACAGTGGAAGAGTTGCAACTTTAATAGCCTTATTGAATGCGAGGTGATTTTGTCTGCGGCGGGCCGAGGCTGCATCGTTGTGAAGGGAAAGGAAAGCTTTTGGCGTTGAATGCGTTCATTGGGTACCGGCGTTACAGTACGGACATGGTGCCTCTGACATGAAAAGGCTAAAAATGCCATATCGAACTATTTCTAACAGAGTGCAAGTAATCTTTTCCTTAAAGCGAGCTAGTCATTTAACATCCCGCAACAGTGCACCTCTTCTGGGAAGTAATCTCCTTCTGCCTCTCTCCGTACCCGAGACAATTTCAAGTGTTTGTTGCGAAGCCTTCGGTGCTGGCTTTGTGATGCGCCGTTGAGTTCTGGATCCCTTTTCATCTATAAATCATTTAGTCGTCTACAGGCTGCAGACTTCTGCAAGCACCAGGCTATCATGCAAGGGAAGTAATCAGCACTAACAGGCATGTTGCCATGGCTGTCTGTGATAATTGTTTTACGAAATGACACCCCTTCTTTCTGACAGTCTCCTAAATGCCATCAGAACAATGAAAAGTGGAAGCTGCCCAGGAACCGGGAGCCCTCGCGAACACTTTGTCCAAAATAGGGACTTTATCTTTCTCATGGGATAAAAGTTTAGCTAGTTTGCATGGCCCGTTAAAGGGGTTTTGTTCACTCAAAAATTCTGTAATCAATTACTCACTCTCTGTCAATCAAATCCCGTAAGACTGTTATGAGATTTCTGTCCCTCCATTTAGTTTATTCTTTACATTCACAAAGATCATTTAAAGAAATCCATGAATTAAGTGGTTTAATCCATGTAGTTTGAAGAGACATTATCGCTTTTATGATTAATTTAGAATTTTATTTACTTATGAACATTGATCAAGCATAAACAGAAAATCAGCTGAACCAGCCTGAATCTCATTGGTTCTCTTGTGTTAAGCAAGCATGCTTGAGTTACGTTTTCCATCCATCCATCCCTCCCTCTCGCCCTTCAGTTTTAGCATTTTAGGGCAGCCCAAAATTCGTACACTCTAAAAAAAGTGGTGCTATATAGCACTAAAAGTGGTTCTTTTTGCTCGTAATCATAGGGGAACCATTTTTAGTGCTATATAGCACCAAATGGTGCTACAAAGAACCATTATGAGGTGCCATAAAGGACCAGGTACTATATGGCACCTCATAATGGTTCTTTGTAGCACCATTTGTATTACTTTAATTGTATTTAAAGTTAAACTCAGCACAGTTTGGTGGTCTTTTTGGTCTTTGAAAATTAATTTCAGGCCATGAATATGAATGCTAACAAATAGGTTTCTTCATGTTTTATAGACCCACTTGGTCTTTCCTGTCAAACACTCACAGAAACACATGCAGGGCACGTCTTGCACAGTGCAGTTATGCAATGAATCAAAATCTGCAGCCGGTTCAGAACCGCATGCACCCATATCCTCAAACACTACAGCGGAAAAAGGAGGTCCTGCTTCAGATCAGTAGCGTGGTATTTGTTTTCTTCCTTAGTATTGCCTTTGTGGTGCTTCTATTATGAATGCTCGACTGCACAAAATACTCAGCATACTGTAAATGCCTCCAATATCAGTCTGTGTGGATTGTGTATTGAGATTTCCATTTGGTTGCGTGTTTCTACAGGCGGTTTCCCCAGGGAGAGCAAGTCGATTGCAGGGGGTCCCCGGGGCATGAGCTCCAAGCCTGCGGCACAAGAACAAATTAAGTCCAAGATGGAATTTCTGATTTGTTTACTCTGTCTTTTTTCTGTTCCGCAAGTGCAAAATCCTAACTGCTGTTCCAGTCCTCAGCAGCCCTCCAGGCATTTAATGCTGCAAAGTGCATTTCAGAACTTTTTATCGGGCATCATTTTCGTTTGTTTCATTTTTAGCATTGAACAAGTTTGTTGGCAAGTGTTGCTGATAAATATCGAAGCATCTGCTATTTTTAATACATAACTAAATGTTCATTTACAGATGAGCTAAGTGGGGTTTTTCTTGCAGGGTTTGAAAGACATGGGAAGCTATTCATATTTAACTAATATTTTAATCTGCAAAGTAAATCAACAGAAAATCCAGTAAACAACTCGCAGACTTTAACTCTAGTGAGATGCCAACCTAGGATGCAATTTAAGGCTTCATAGGCGCACTCTCGACACTAAGCAGGCAAACTTGAATGATTCTGCCTTCTTTTGGTCAAATTCAAAGGCAGCATCACATTAATACTTAATTCAGAAGGGAGTCCCATAATGCACTGCAGCCAACTGAACGAAAAACATTGATGGTGGATGACTTTTATATATTAGATATATTTTGTATTAAGTATTGATTAAAAAAACTCATTTTTTGTGTGTTAACTAGGTTTATGGTAGAGCATTGTTAGCTTAACTCAGCTGAAATATCTCCAAATCAGTGTTATTTACTGAAATACTATTCGTTTTTATTATATTAGATGCTTATATTTACCATTTTATAGTTTTTGTGGTACTTGACAGCATGACATGACAATGGGAAATGTTCTGTATACTGTATTTTATCTTATTTCGGTTAATGTTTATTTTATTTAAAGTTATAAAAAAAGGTTTTTTGTTTTAATTTCAGTTACCCAGCTCCATTTCAGTCATTTATGAGGTTCTGTTTCAATTAGTATGTAGTAGACAGCAAGACAGCTCACTAGGTGTTTGGAGGAGATCCATTGTTAGTGTGTACGCATCAAACCAGACACTCTAGTGTTTTACTTTGCATTATAGGCAAGTCTTAAGGGCGTCATTTTGTGAGTGAGACAGACGAAGCAAGAGGATAGGATATGAATATATAATAAAATCTAAAAGTACCTGCCGGGTAAGATGTGCTTAACGCTGTAATGTCCTTTAAAATGAATGGAACTGCCAAACCTAAGTTCTGACTGCATTTATTTGTGCCTCTAGCCCTCAACTGGGAGAGACAATGCATAAATGGTAATGCTCCTTCAGCACAGATCGACAAAGGTACGTGTGTTTAATAGAGAGATGTGCAGTCATGCTGCAATTGGACCTGTTCAGGCTGACAGAGAGGCAGTGGCCATCGTGAGGGCTTAGAGCAGCGACACGTAATCATCTGCTGGATAAACGGTCAGATTAAAGCACTCTGTAATTCTGTATCAAGCCAGCGTTACAATGTGATAAAGAGGATTTTGGCAGTAAACGCTTTGTTACAAATGGTCTGTTTGTCCCTCCCTCCTCTATTTTAGCATCTTGCGAGCGTGGCGGGTGCCCTCGACTCGAGCATTCGATTATTTTCTCGGCTCAAATTGACAGCCTGCAGGTGACAGCCAAAATAAAAATAACCCACTGTTACATGCAGTTGCAGATTGTTAGTTGGGCCAGCATCAAATGGTTTATTTGATACATTTAATCTGTGAATTGCGTGTATTGAGCAATTTCTCACACAGAGTGGGAATGGAGCCGGGTGGCCATGGAAACATGGAGGTTCTGTGCCAGCATTACAATTCTGCGAGAGTGTCGAGTATGTGTAGTGCTGCTAAAAAAGGCTGCCAGTGTGCCTTTTAATGAAGATGGGCAAGCATTTTTAGTCATTATACCATGATAGCCTAATTTTAGTAGTCATTCACTCATAAAAGAACTGGGATGCCTGTTCTGTTTGAAAGAAAATGAATGGAGCATGTTTTATTTCCTCGATATAGTTGGCATCCTTGCACTGAATGCGTCTGGTCAGCTGAATTGCAAATGAGTTTGAATAAAATCACAGAGGAGGTGAAGGTCTGAGGCTATATAACCAAAATGAATCATAAAGGCGGAAGTATCCCGGCGGCTCAGCCGTGAGTGATGTTGATGTGGTCAGAACTCTCAGGTTAATAGGATGGGATGGTGCACTAGATTAGGACCATTTACCTTCTAACTGCAATTGTCTCTGCGCCTCTTCTTGAAATAAATCACATCAGGTGAAATTCATCATTGTAAGAGGAAACAATGACTAAGTGAGAGGAGGAGGAGGAGGAGGAGGAGAAAAAAAGCAAGGGCAGACCTCTGCAAAATGCAATTTTATGAGTGCTCTGCCACATTCTATGACTTTGTCACATTATAACTAAACTGATTTGGCTAAATCAGGACGCAATCAGCACAGCAGAAAGAGCGCTGACCCGGTCTGCGACAGAAAACCTGAGCGAACCAGCGGCCAAGTGGCGTCACATGTGGAATTGACACGGAGACCTCGGTTTTCTCTCCACACATCCATCATCGTGACGCTGCTCTGGTTTGGTGCTCCAGGGTCACATGTGCCATTTCTAGTGCCCTGCGCGTGCTTTGACATATTGACTGTGACATTGCAACCTTTCGTGCTGAAATTTTCAGATCAACTTTTAGGGGAGAGGAAGGTCTGGATGGGAAAAGGTAATCTGCTTAGATGTTGGATGGAAAACAGGAAACGTCAGCTTTGATTCTTCTTTGCTCTTGCTTCGGTGTTTGTGGCCGAAAACACTATTACATGCTAGATTCACACAAAAGTAATATATACTTGTCAGTCCTGCTTGATAAATGCATTTCTGTTGTTCACATAGAGTTCTCAAACAGTAGAACATATGGAAGTCAATGGCTGCCGTCAGCTGTCTGGTTACCACCATTTGTTCAGCAGAAGAAAGAAACTTATACAGATTTGGAACAACATAAGATTGAGCAAATGATGGTTTGGGGTGAATTATGCTTTTAAGGCAACTCATTTCACTCAGCAGGCGTATTTGTAACGCATCTCTTGGGCAGCTAATTCAGTACATCTCCTAATTCTTTGAATGGGGAAACATTCAATTCTCCACAGCTGTTTAGCAAGCTCATGATTACATTTTCTATTTGAAATCACCAATGAATTCTGACAACTGTCTCATGTTTTATTTCTAAACAGCCAAATTGTGAATGGGCTGGAGCAACCAATGCGCATGTGCATGCAGTCATAAGTGCACGTCTCAGGACTCTTATAACTGTAGTGACACAATGGCCTTACCATTTGGAGATTGGATCTTTTATTTAGAAGGCAGGACTTATTCCGCCATAATGTGCATTGCACTTTCTCCTATATATTGTAATGTCTTTGTATATCTAAAGTCTTTGGTCAAGAATAAAAAGGTTCAATGGTACCCTTGAGTTCTTTTTTCTATGAACTATGTAAATTACTTGTCAATTATCAGTTCATACAGTGCTATCATGAAAAAAAAAGTAAAACAAGTAACAATATTGCATTCAAGGTGCTGTTGATTAATAAAGATCCATTGTTGTCTGTCAAATCATACAATGAGATAATGAGGGCTGTATTTTTTTATGTGGGATTTATGTTATGTTATTATTTTTTTAGACAGGCTAGCTGTTGTCTGTCAGATGCCATCATGAGTTTATTAATGTATCTGTTTAAAAATAAAACATTCAGAGCTGGTGACTTGCATCTCAATTAGACTAATAAAAGATGTTGTTTAAAATGGGTTAACACTTTCCATGTTTATGGAAGTCTGCGTTTTTGATACCTACTGATATATAACCATTTTGGTTACAGGTGTAATTCATTGGCATCATCAGAACAGAAAAGGGGGTTTGATTTCAGTTATTTAAGACATTGTTTGAATCCCTCCTTTAAGCTGTTGTATGAATAGGAGAATTCAATTGTCACCCCTGTTAGTAAATATGGTTAATTTCCATATCTTATTACTTCCATCTATTACACAGTTCTGTTCTATTCAGAATAAAAACAGCCGAAGGTTATAATTCCCTCATTGAATATTCCACTGCTGAACAACAATTACAAAGGGTAAGATTGAACTTATGACCAGGTTACAATTGTGGATTCATGCTGATAACTCATGACATGAATTGACGGCCTCCAACTTCTTCTGTCACATGCATTTAATTTACTGGCAAAGATTTAATTTTAGATTGAAACTTGGGGTGGATTCAACCTTCAGAAGTGTCTGTTCTGCCAAGTCCCTCGCGTGAGAGCAAATACAGCAAAAGGGGATTGTGTTTTCATGGGAGTTAGTTACTTAAAGATCAAGACCCCCAGAGGCACAGAGATCCCGCAAGGATTTATGTGCTTTTGGACAGGTGGCTAACTCCTAGCGCAGATTTGTGCCATTATACAGAGAGAACATTGTGTACTCAATAGTGTTATTCCATGGAGAGCGTAGACAGCCAATGGGTGGCCTACATGTTCCTGGATGGCAGTGAATGAGAGCGAGTTTGCTGTGGGCACAGAAAGCCAATTCACCCCAGTGGAGTCTAAATGCCTCATCACACTCTTTAATTACACTTTGTGCCATTAGTCTGTTTTTCTATCAAAGAATTAGCCTCTTAAGAGAAACACTCAGCACTGTGTAAACACTGAATGATAATGAAGAAAAGCTTTTAATGATGTCGGTAGTGCTTCTGCGGTTTTAACATCCACATTGCGTACACAATCTTCCATGGTGCGTTCCTTGTGACTAAGACACTGCGCATCGTTGAAGTCATGTACTTTTTTAAACATTGTTTGATAGTAGATTGTCTGGTTTAACCATTTTAGGGTCAGTGGAAAACATTTGTTTATTTTTCACCTCGCGTTTTGCTCTAGAGATTCAAATAATATTTTTAACATTTTCTGGCAATGTTGATTGTTCAGGGTAGGAAACAAGTAGTTCTGTACCAGAGGTGATGAAACAGTAGTAGTTTCTCTTCAAAAATGCACACAGTTAATGTTGGGTCTTCTAAAGTTCACTGGCTTAACTTGGTTGATTTTTTCAACCATTATTGTAAACATAACTGGTAAAATATAGCACAGTAATACCTTGAGATACGAGCTTCCAGACATACGATTATTCCGAGATACGAGCGAGCCTACGAACAAATGTTCGCTTTGAGATACGAGTAAATATTTGAGATACGAGCAGCTTAGAGACACCGACGCTAGGTGTTCGAGCGCTCAGAGCAGCTCAAGCCGCCTCATTTATGGGGTAATTGCATATGAGCTCCACTAGAGGGTCACCTTGGTTTTACAGCGGGGGTTACCGGGGGCGACAAGTGATTCAGGAGTATTAAGCAGGGAGTTGTGTGCTCAATAATAATAAATATGAGGTTCTGAGGCATACATTATTGTAACTTCCGTATTGTGTTTGCATTATTTACGTTATCCCTTCCTCTTCCTCCTCTGCACATGCCGCCATTAGCCACTACTGTATAGTCTGTTTCGAAGGAAAGAACTCATAATTAAAAGGTACATAATTATGTAATTACATAATTACAGTTTTCCTGTAGCTCAATCAGTAGAGCATTGGTGTTTACAACACCAAGGTCATGGGTTCGATCCCAGGGAAAGCAAGAACTGATTCAATATGTTTCTTGAATGCAATGTAAGCCGTTAACAAGTTTAAAGTATTCCATTTTTAGAATAATTAACAATAATCAAATCAAATGATCGCTTTGCTAATTCATGTATTGATTACATGAAACCCCAGAACTTTAATTGAAGAAACAAACAAACTAATATTTCATTGAAAACACACAGCAGTATTCATGGACACTACAATTCAAAGGTTTGTGGTTCATTAGATTTTTTGGTAACACTTTAGGCCAGGGGTGGGCAAACTACGGCCCGCGGGCCATATCCGGCCCGTTGGCCTTTTTAATCCGGCCCGCCGAATTTGCCGAACCTGTTTTAAACCTCCTTCATTTTACATTTCCCTGTAATGTCGCTCTGTCGCGGCTGCAGGCGGCATTGGCGCTGAAGCTGTGGTTGAGAGTAGGCGTGTGTCGCAAACCCCTCTACACCCCCCTTTATGGAGTTAATTCCGTGCTAAAAAGGAACGGCGCAAAACTGATGTTTGCGTGCGCGTAAATTACATCCGCGAGCGGAAAACAGAGCTAAATACGGGTACCCGCGAGCTCATTTTAATCACTCGCACGCGAACATTCGCCCGCTCTCGACTGCTGTTTTTGCTCGCGCGAGCACATTTATTTTTTGTCAGTCGTGGGGCAGGGCTTGCTCTTGTAAAAGTAACATCAAACGTCATTGGTTAGTTCCCTTTTTTCCAGAGGTCAGTTGTGATTGGACGCCTGTGATTGTCAATCTAGAGCTGAGGCAAATATACGATTCAGTCACATTGCATATTATGGTTTTTCTGTCGATTAAATTGTATTAATATTGTTTTGTTGTAATTTCACGTGTCCCAGTCGAGTGATTTAAGACCAAACTATACTTTAAACAGGTTTTCTAGGATTTCTTAGATTTCTAAGATTTCTTCTTACTTTTCTTCAAGTAAATGCACAGGTACGACCTTCAACCCGGCCCCTCTGTCAATTTTAAGAAACCAATGTGGCCCGAGAGACAAATAGTTTGCCCACCCCTGCTTTAGGCCGTCATTAATTGGTAACTATGTACGATTATGCAGAGCAAATGAGTATCCAAACCATTATCATTTCAGCTACTACTATTAACTAATGTTGAAACAAGACTAACTAATCACTAAGTAGCAAATTTAGGACTGATACAGTTCTTTATTAGTTAATCATAAGTTACTGAATGTGATTGGCCTAATTAATGAAGTTCTATTAACTATTAAATAATTATCAATTAAATACTAATCACAACATTAATGTGTATGAGATATAATTTTACTCTGAATATGGTCGTAAAATGCATCACTAATTGAGTGTGGTAACTTCTAGTGATTTACATTTAAAATTTGCTATTATTTAATAGCTGAAGTGTTAATGTAATACTACTCATCTGTATTCTAAATTATGATTTTCCAATTTTTAAGTTATTTGTTCGTTAAAGTTTTGACCAAAGTCTTTTATGCTCACCGAGATTGAATTTATTTATTTTTTGGGTCAAAAAGGCAGTAAAAACAGTAATATTGTGAAATAACGTTATTATTTAAAATGCCTGTTTTCTATTTGAATACATTTTAAAATGCAATTTATTCCTGTCACGGAAAGCTGCATTTTCATCAGCCATTACTCCAGTCTTCAGTCTCACATGACCCTTAAGAAATTCTAATATGTTGATTTGGTATTCAAGAAATATTTCTTATCATCAATGTTCAAAACAGTTGTGGCTTAATATTTGTGTGGAAACTGAAACTTTTTTTCAGGATTCTTTAATGAATATTTTATTTGAAAAGGAGTTTTTTTTTAACGTTGTAAGTATCTTTACTGTAACTTTTGATCTACTTCGTCCTTGATGAAAAAAAAATCAGTTTCTTAAAATAAAAAAAATAAAAAACTCTTACTGACCCCACACCTTTGAATGATAGTTTCATCTCATCTCTGGGTTCTGAAGGAGATGGTAGAGGTTTCTTTGTTATAACACCAAGTAATCATTGTAACCTATTCAACCTTGAGTTCAGTTTGACCTCATGTGAATTTGGCTTGTACAGCTCAGGTCAATTATCATTGTGCTTGGATTAAGGGGGTTTCAAACTATCAGTACGTTTAATCCACCTTTGTCTCTATAGTATGTTAAAAAAGTGACATGCATTATACTCAACAACTCGCTGTAAAAAATGGTGAATCCTAAAGGCCCAATTATATGAAATTCAGAGGAAAAGACTGATTTTTAATGATTATGACTTATTTCAGGTTTCCAAAGGCAGAGCTTCTTTAGTAATTCCCCCTTGCATAACTTTGATGTGTGCAGTGCTGTAAAAGAAATTCCAGCAGCCATGTAATCTAAACTGTTGAAAGGTCTTTTGTTTTCACGTAGGAAGTGAATGAATGTATTGAAAAAACATTGACGTACACAGTGCTGAATAATTGTTTGGACTTGTGTGTGTCTTGTGCGTGTTTCCTTTGATTGGCCGAGCAGAATAATAATTAGATGTTGTTGTTTCCACTGTTCCACATTGAAACTGCAGCATAACAAGAAAGGCAACGAGCCTGGGATATTTTCCCTGGAGTGTCTGCCATTTCATATAGTATTATTCTCTTAACATGGCTCTATCCTCTAAAGACCAGAGAGCGGCTTCGAAGCTGTTCAATGTTGTGTTTCGCACCTAATGACCTCAATTTGCAATTAAAACAGTGTTCTTGAGCTTCTCTAAAAAAGAAAAAGACACAATGAGTAGATAAATTTTGCAGTTCTATAGAGAAACTCTGTATGAATCTGTTGACGTACAGCTCTCAAGAATAAAAGGACCAGGATATCTTTTATGCTGTGATTTATGTTTTATACAAATTCAGAACCAGTTGTATTGCAAGAGTAGAGAGTGATGTGCAAGTTGTGCTACAAATCAGATATTTGAGTGATTCATTTGATTGAATTAATTAGGGGTTTAAGTGCATAGTGTTGATACCCTAATTGTACTTGTTAGGATCTCCAAGGATCAGATTTCTCCCCTAAAAGTGATCAGCCTGACTAAACTAAGTCTTAGGATGTTTAGATTGCAGGTAAATGTTGCTCAAATCCAATTGTTTTGCTTATTTGTGACTCTGTGTTTGTTGTGACAGTGTGAACGGCCATGTGCCGTTGGGCCATCCTAAATCCAAAGACTATGTTCACACTGTCAAATCAAATTATTTGTATATCTGATTGAAATCTGATCCAAAAGTATTGACTGCCCACATTGTGTACGGTATAACACCTCTTCAGATCCGTGAAGAGAATGTGTGTCCCATTCTGTTCTTTAGTTTTGCGGAATATCTGCATTTGGTTTCTATAACAATGAAATTGCATTTGTGGGTAACAACAACAAGAAGTGCAGCATGAAGGTATTTGCAACACAGATGTTGTCTTATTTATAACATGACAATGTGTAGCCACCGTGCTCAACCACTGCGTCTTCTGAGGCAGCGGAAAAAACGCAAGATGTTGGTATGAGTGGTTTTATTTCGTGCTGTCGGTCTGAAAACATGTCTCTGTTATATTGTCTGTTATAATGCTCCTCTGGCACTTTGCAACAACACAGCAATTGTTTTTGCAGAAACTTTCAGCATGTTTCCTATAACAACATCTGATGTTTATGTTTTATGTAGGGTGAGAAAGCCACGTAACCACTCAAAATCTGATCACAGCAGTCTGATTTCTGAAACTGATTTCCAGAAATGAATAGGATTTCAAACCACAAATGAATGTAGCTCGAAACGGATTTATAAAAATCACAATTAATGTGATCTGTTGCCATTCACACTTGCTAAATCTGATCGGATTTCAATCAATTATGCACAAAAATTGGATTTGGACTGACAGTCTGAACGTATTTAGAGACTTAGAGACTAACCCTAGCTTTGAGGGATGGTAGTATCCACATCGTCCACAATGTCACCAAGGCTCACTCCAATCAGCCTGATGGTGGCGCTACAGTGATCAAATGCATGTAATGGCTAACAACTCCTAAACCAGGAGAGTTGCAGACTTAAGTGTCTTATGTCACTGGAATCCTTAGCTCAAGTCAGACAGAGAGCACATCTCTGACTCGGGTGAGATGACTTTTGGATGATTTTGAACAATTTCTGCAAACTAGTCCTAGATTTTTTGTCCAATCAAAACCAAAGCAGTACAGAAAGATTGTCAATAATTACTGTAAAAAAATCCAAATTTTGATTAGCGTCTGATGTGGGCATGGCCACTTTTAATGAATTGGCTATCCCTCTTACAGAATTAATTCATTTCACCAAACTTGGTACACCTATGTATGGGTTAGTGTGTGGTTGAACCCCTTGAACCATGTTAATTGTTGCTTGGATTTATTATTATTATTCTGTAAATTAATTTCAGAAACCTTGTGTTTGTTCACTAATAGTGGACCACTTTTAATGTTTAGATTAGTATCAGGGTTATAACTGTAATTTTCTGTCTAGAAAAGCAAATTAAGTAGAAAATGAAACTATGAGTGCTAACTTAGTCTTGTTCAAAAACTATTTTTTAAAGCTTTTTGAAGATACACTACTTTTCAAAAGTTTGGAGTCAGCAAGATTTTTAAAAAAATATATATTACTTTTTTATTTTATTACATTTACACATTTTGATTACAAATGATTACATTTATTCTGCTGCAAGAATGTATTAAATTGATTAAATTTAACAGTATAAAACTATTACAAAGCATTTCTATTTTAAACAAATTATATTCTTTCTATTCATCAAAGAATCCTGGAGAAAAAAATATATGTATATAGTATAATATATATAATAATAATAATATATATATATTGTGTGTGTGTGAGTGTATACATATATATATAAAACGACCCCCAACAATAGATAGATAGATAGATATATTCATTATTTGAGAAGTCTTTCAATGCATCTGTTTTTAGTCATGTGTTTTTGTTTTCCTGAAGGATCTGACTTCCCAAATACATTTCATGCTGTGGCTACTACCACAAACAACATATGACAAGACAGACTAGCACATAGCATGACTGTGAGAAATGTAATGAAGCCCTGTGGTCCATTTGTCCTTGTGAGCCTGACGTCAATCAAGTGAAAACATCTTGTGTGTTTTACCTGTGGCTGTCTCTGAAGCCCTCCCTCATGTCCAGACACTGTGAGTGAGTGAGTGAGTGAGTGAGTGTGTCTGTGTGTGTGTGTGTGTGTGTGTGTGTGTGTGTGTGTGTGTGTGTGTGTGTGTGTGTGTGTGTGTGTGTGGTGCCAGTGGTAATTGGAATGCAGCGTGTGACTCTGGGCAACAGAGAGAGCTGTCTGATGAGCCCATTTGTCTCAGAGCGCCATAGCATCTCCGCTCCTCCCCCCTGCCACTAATTGCAGTGTTCGGCTGCGTGCATTATCTGCAAATGGAGAGCCAGGACGCCACACTTCACTTTCTCTATCGCATTGATCCTGTAGTAAGAGACGGCTTCTTTCACACTGACTGTATGATCAATCTTATATTGTGCTTGTAAGGAACATTCAAACACAGAAAACAAAGGAGGAATATCAAGAGAGACAAGACTATACAATATAATACATTGTTTTTTAAACTAAGGCATAACTGCTTGAACTTATATTGATGTCATGGTCGTAGGTGGTATTAAAATGGCACAAACTATGGCTGTATTGTTAATTCAGTTTATGCAGGCCAATAGTAGTAGTCTCTACATTGTTAGTATATCAATAGGCTATATATAAACAGTGAGTTCAATCATTGTCCGTTTAATTAATTACATTTTAATTGTTTAATTAGCACATGTAAATAGTTAGATCATGTTTTTATGCTTTAACAACTTATTAACCATATACGTGATGTACAACATTTTAAACAGGTAGTAAAGGAGTTGTTAACGATTATTAGGAGTAAATAGTCCTTTGGAAAATCAGGCACTTTCAGTGTTCCTTAAAATGTTTACAGATACATTTAACACACACACGTGAGACTGAAGACTGGACTAATGACGCTGAACATTCAGCTTTACAGGAAAAATGTAGATATACAATATATTAGAATATAAAACCAGTTAAATTGCAATAATAATTCACAATATCAATATTGTACTATATTTTCATCAAATAAATGCTGCTTTGGTGAACTTATGAGAGAAGAGAACTTGGAGGCACTTGGGGCACCAGGGAGTTCAGGAAGCCAGGGCAGCTCAGGGGTCCTGGGCAGCTCGCCCTCCGTGGCCTCATCTCCTTTGGCCACCACAGCCGGGTGTATAGGTGTATACCTATTTGTGTGTACATATAGGTGTGTACTTTTTTCTTTTTCACATGGGTGGAGCTCCCGGTTTGCGTGCTGAAGCAGACTCAAGGGCCCGGGACAGTTCAGGAGCTGGTTCAGAGGCTTGGGATAGTTCAGAAGCGGGCTAAGAACGGAGCCCTGGGGTACGAACCTCTAGGGAGGTAGTGCAGAATCATTATGGTCATAATCATTTCCTCAGGGATGTGCCTCGCTGGAGAGCACTCGAGGAGTTGTCACACTGGAGCAGACTGGGGAGATTGTCTCATTGGAGCAGATGGGGAAACATATCTTGCAAGAGCAGGCTGGAGTATTTGCCTCGTTGGAGCAGATGGGTAAACTAATCTCACTTTAGCAGGTTGGAGAACTTGCCTCGCTGGAGCAGACAGAGAATTTGTCTCGCTGGAGTAGATGGAGAACTTGCCTGGCTGGGGTGGCTAGGAAGGCTGGAACTGGGTGGATGGAAGGTCTTGGATGAGCTGGAGCTCTCAATCACTTACCAGATGGGGCTGGACGATGGCTGGGACTGTCCTCTACTTCCCCGACAACAAATTTAGATCCGTTTAGCGAGAAGACATTATTGATGAAATCCGCCACGGGCTCCTAGCAATCATCAGGAATAATGAAGGGGAAGAGTTTGTCGTCCAGCCCAATCCAGAAGCTCGAGATCTTGCATCGCTCCTGCTCACCAGATGGGCCAGCTACAAAACTCCTCTACAAACTCCTCCAGCGGTCACCCATTTTGGTAAAAAGCGAATAGGAGATACTCCTCCACCTGCTTCCGCTCTGCCACCTCCATCCTTTCTCTCAGCTTTTTAGGGTCTGTTTTTCTGTCACGGTTTAGGGGATTTGGATGAAGTCTTGAAAACAAAATCAACTTAATCAACTGAAACAATCTTTTAATAGGGAACTCAAAAGAAAATCACAAAATCCTAAAACCAAATTTGCACGCATGAGCAATGTCAAGCGGATGATACAATGACGACAACGGACAAAGACTAAGGGAAAACACAGGAGTTATATTCACTTGGGATAATGAGGGAATGAATCACAGCTGACAGGACTAACCAGGTGATAGAAGAAGAGAAAGGTGACTGAGATGACAGTAGGAGAGCACAGGAAGTAAACAAAGACAAGATGGATCCGTAATATCATTGGTAACTCATTCTTGAAATACAAAAATGAACATTTTCTAAAGAAAATACTTTATAATGACATTAAGCCCTAGATTAAGTATACTAATTAGGAAAGGTGTGGATTATTTTTATATTTTCATACTTGATGTAAACGCTTTCCATGTAATTAATGCAATTTTTATAACTGTCAAAATAATATAAATAGTTTATTATATGAATGATATCGAAAAGGTATAACATAAGGACAGCTGCAAAACATTACTCATTTCAATAAATCTTCACTCTTTCCAGTTTCCGCACGCCTCTCACCTGTCAACATGAATTATAAACATGGGCAATTTATCATTTGAAACTTAGAAATTTGATTTGATTGCAGCAGGTAATGTCAGTTGAGTGAACTACAATTAATCATGGTTTGGAATAATGCCTAATGATGTGGTTTTATTGTTCCAAGTCCATTACAAATCTCCTTTGTTTGTGTATGTGTGTGATTTTAATTTATAGAACACGTCCATAATTGAAATACTTGAGCACTGAAAAGCGACATGGTAAACTGTTATTTCTCTAAGGCCAAACTATATCAGAGACCCAATCTTAATATCTTAAAATTGATTTCCTCTGCACCATGCTCTGAGGAACATGCATTTATTGGATGCCGAAATAATGCTATATGCAGTGGCACATGTTTTAAAGAAGTGCATTTGTACAAAACACCAGAGACCCCATAATAAAATACAGTACAAATGAGCAACTATTATTGCTTTATTTGTTCATTGATGAGGAAAATAAGTTTCCGTTTCATCTTCCTTTTTTTTTTTTTTACAAAAGTTTCACAGAACACAGCATTTTCTTTATATCCAAGTCATTTTTCAGCTGGAAGCAACTGGGAAAAGGCAGTCAACACTCAATATTTAAAAAAGCAAAAGAAATTAAGCCATTTTTTGTTTGCTAAATAAATTTGTTACGATGATAAGTAGTGATTTACATGTTAAGACAAAATAAATGCAGTGTGACCTTGTATGATGCCTGTGGGAACTGTGCAATCTTTGTTTTTTTATGATAATTTTTTTCTTTGACTGATTAGCACCTGGTAACAGCCACTCATTGAGTATGTGTACACGCACAAGTTTATGCTAATACCTGTGAATGCATAAGGTCATTTAAACACTTTAAAGGGATAGTTCAGCGAAAGCTGAAAATTCTGGTTAACACTTTATTTTGATGGCCCACGTTTCATTCTACTTACCATAAGTAACATTGCAACTACATGTGAACTATTCATTATGGCTTTCCTGTAGCTCAAGCAGTAGAGCGTGGTGCTTGCAACACCAATGTCATGGGTTCGATTCTCAGGGAAAGCAAGAACTGATTAGAATGTCAGTGTGCTCCTTGAATCCAATGTAAGTCGCTTTGGATAAAACCGTCTGCCAAATGCATAAATGTTATGGTATTGGTAGACTGTCTGCTGAATATCTGTATATATGCTGTGGAGGTTTAAATCATTAGGAATTATTGTGTATGGTAGCCAACACTAGTCAAAAAGGAAGATTATGCAGACACTCACCATGTTTTTATCTGCAAGTAAGAAAATGTGTTACCATTTTAAGGAATTTGAAACTACTATGACGACAACGGGGAAGATTCATGGGCAGTCAATTGCATTATTTTAACATTTATGTTTAGTTTTTACCAAAACGAGTATCTGTCCAATTTACTAATCGATTTAACAGGTTATCTAAATTTGTTGTCGGGGAAGTAGAGGACAGTCCCAGCCATTGTCCAGCCCCATCTGGTAAGTGATTGAGAGCTCCAGCTCATCCAAGACCTTCCATCCACCCAGTTCCAGCCTTCCTAGCCACCCCAGCCAGGCAAGTTCTCCATCTACTCCAGCGAGACAAATTCTCTGTCTGCTCCAGCGAGGCAAGTTCTCCAACCTGCTAAAGTGAGATTAGTTTACCCATCTGCTCCAACGAGGCAAATACTCCAGCCTGCTCTTGCAAGATATGTTTCCCCATCTGCTCCAATGAGACAATCTCCCCAGTCTGCTCCAGTGTGACAACTCCTCGAGTGCTCTCCAGCGAGGCACATCCCTGAGGAAATGATTATGACCATAATGATTCTGCACTACCTCCCTAGAGGTTCGTACCCCAGGGCTCCGTTCTTAGCCCGCTTCTGAACTATCCCAAGCCTCTGAACCAGCTCCTGAACTGTCCCGGGCCCCTGAGTCTGCTTCAGCACGCAAACCGGGAGCTCCACCCATGTGAAAAAGAAAAAAGTACACACCTATATGTACACACAAATAGGTATACACCTATACACCCGGCTGTGGTGGCCAAAGGAGATGAGGCCACGGAGGGCGAGCTGCCCAGGACCCCTGAGCTGCCCTGACTTCCTGAACTCCCTGGTGCCCCAAGTGCCTACAAGTTCTCTTCTCTCTTAAGTTCACCAAAGCAGCATTTATTTGATGAAAATATAGTACAATATTGATATTGTGAATTATTATTGCAATTTAACTGGTTTTATATTCTAATGGAGTGAAGTATAAGTTTCCCCAGTTAAAAAAAGTACAGATTCTTGAAAAATAATGTCCTTCACTGCCTGAGAGTTAGTTGACATGGAGTTGCAAGTTAATGAGAGATAGTTGACAAATACTCATAGTTAGTACAGTGGATGACTAAAATAAAGTGTAACCAAATTCTATCATACTCAAGTTATTCCAAACATGTTTGACTTTCTTTTTTCTGAGAAACACTTTTTTGTTCTTTTTTCCTCAATGTAGTCCAATCTTGTTCGGATCCCAGTGTTCTTTAAAATATCATCTTTTGTGTTCCACAGAAAGAACAAAGTCTCACAGGTTTGGAATGACTTGAGGGTGACTGTGGACCTTTTTAAAAGGAGACTGTGTTGTATCTTCATCCATTCCCAGGTGCATGTGCCTTGCAGGACTATAATCTGTCCTGGCTCTGAGGTTATACCAAACCCATTTCTTTCTATTTTTATGGAGTGAATGAAAGTCAACAGGGCTCCCAACACATCCCAGTGGAAATGCTTGGCTAGGACGTGAAATTTCACAGTAAGTCACTTATAGTTCACTGACTCTGACAAAAAGATGCATTTAAATGCTGATTGCATACCCCGATCAGTCGTAGATCTTTTCAACCATTCAACCAGCAACAAGCAGACCGGCTCAAATTCTCTGATGGCGGAGCACATGCTTTTAAAACATTTTAAAGGCCGCTGTTTCCATCCAGGGATTGACGGCGATGTCTGGTACAGCAACACTGTTGGGTTAAAAGGTCAAAGAGCCCGAATCTAGGACAGATGCCTTCTTGAAATAAGAGAGAATATAGTTCTTCATTGTGAATTACCCCTTATCGTCCTTCCTGTCTGTCCCCAGGCTCTTTGGACAGAGCCTTAAGAGCTGAGAATCCATTCAGAGAGGGGATGTGCAAGTTTGTTAACCCAGGGAAGTGACCTCTATTTCAGCAAATAGATGTTTATGTTGCTGGATGCTCCAGAGATTGTTTTTTTGCCCCAGCAAAACTTTGCTGCCTCTGGTGAAGCACAGCTTTTCTTTTCTTTGCTCTATAAAAGTGGAAAGTTTGACAAAAAATTGTTTGCCATTCAAAAGCATAAGCATGTAAAATCTATTTCATACTTTAAATGTACGCCCCTCGTTATGAGAACATTACGGTTGCGATCATTTAAAATTTTTGGCTGCAGTATAAAGCGGTTTATGAATCAATCACATTCATTCACATATCACTGCTTTGTTTTATGAATCAAAGGGCAGAGCGTGTACGTTCCAGTGATCGTCGTCTCGTTAAAGAAGCTTTACCAAACCAAGGTCACAAAGACCAAAGGTAGAGATATTTATTTCCAGCAGAATGTTTTTTCTCAATCGCATAACATGAGTACACTCCGATAATACAATGAACCAAGTTCCCTCATAACATACTTAATTTTTACTATCAGTAGTTCATGTTTGCACAATAAAATGCATATTTGTTTGGTAAATCATCTGACTTTTGCATGTGGAGCTGCCTTTTTCAAGTCTTTTAGATTTAGGCGCTTGGGCATTTATAATTTGTGCTGGTGAAATTCTGACCATGACCTCAGAAAATAATAACAATTAAAATATGTTAAGTGGTCCACAAATCTGTTGATGCCACTTTCAAAAAAATTTTTTTGGGGGGGTGAAATTACTGCATTACAGTGCCTTGCGAAAATATCGCTAAAGTATTTTCACATTTTGTTATGTTGCTACCTTTTGTTAAACTACTGCAACTGACTTATTTCACATCAATCTACACTCCATACATCATAATGACAAAGCAAAAAAAATGATTTGTGAACTTTGCAAATGCATTAAAGCTAAAAAACAAACAATTACATTGCAAAAGTATTGGTACCCCTGTCTGGGACACTTGAAATTTAGCTCAGGAGAATTCCAATTTCACTTGTAGATTTTATTACACTTTGAGTGGAGTTAACCTGTGGCAAATTCAATTGAATGGGTAGGATTTGGAAAGGCTCTCAATAAAAGGTCTAACAGCTGAAAATGCATTTCAGAGCAAAAACCCAAGCCATGAGGTCAAAAGAACTGCCTGTAGAGCTCAGCAACAGATCTGGGGAAGACTACAAATTATGCTGCACTGAAGGCTCACAGAAGCATGTAGCCTCTATAATCCTTAATGGAAGGAGTATGAAACAACCAGGACTCCTAGAGATGGCCTCCTTGCCAAACTGAGCAATCAATGGAAATAGGCCTTGGGTAGAGTGGTGGCCAAGAAGCTGATGGTTGAGCTCTATGATCATATATGGAGATGGGAGAAATTTACACTGCAACACCACCAATCTGGGCTTTATGGTAGCCTCTCCTCAGTGAAGACATATTCCCACTTGGAATTTGTAAAATAAAAAAAAGCAGCTAGAATAATCTGTTGGACTGTGAGAAACAAAATACTCTGGTCTGATGAACCTCAGGCACTGCTCATCACCTACACCAGGGGTCTCCAAACTACGGCCCGCAAAGCCCTCTCATCTGGCCCGCGGAGACTTTTTTGTCTACTGCCAAGATCAACTGCCGCTTACGTAGACGTTACGTTTTCACCAAATTAATAGAGGCGCGCAGTAGTGCGTTTTCTTTCGAGAACGGGAATGAGACGTTGCAATGAAATGCATTTGGGACCTCCTCCCTTCACGTAATTTCTGAAACCTTATAGGATAACGCCAGTTGACAACTGGCCAATTGTAGTGCGATGCGGCTCTGGTTGACAGACAGTATAAATAGCATAAGCGCGACAATTGCGTCAGAATATTTCTTTCACACTTCTCTAAACGGAATATGGAAAAATAACCGAGATTACGATAGTAACCGGAGATGTTTTCCAACCAATCACGACATTGCAAAACCTTTTTTGCTGCTTACTTTTTTCTGCTTCCGCTTAAGGGCCAGTCACACAGCGAAAACGCATGAATCACGCACGAATTACGCACAGATTTTCGTTTCTGCGTGGAGCGTGCGCCGTATGCATATTTTGTCGGTGGAACGAACGTGGACCATCAGTGATTGTAAGTGGATGTGCGTCGAAGGCGGTTTGTGCTTGATTTTGGGTTTTGAACGGTTCAAAATTTTTCGTTATTCATGAGTCGGCGTGCGTAGTTTATGCGCCGAGTATGCGTGACTATGCGTGACGCGCGTCGGCCGTCAGTGCTTATGCGTCGGAACTGGTTTGAAACCGCGCACGTCCACTGACGCCCCACCTTCATATCACTCATGAACCACGCATGAACCGCGCACGTATCACGTTCATTCCACTGACAACGTGGATTCTGGAAGTGCTTGTACATGGAACGTTCGCGAAGCGTGCGTGTTTGGACGCGCTCCGTCAGTGATTCATGCGTCGGGCGTGCGTCGAATGTTCGTGGAATACTTTGGTCAATTTCTCGACGCACAAGCACGCACAAACCCAATCTGTGCGTGATTTGTGAGTGATTCGTGTGTGATCGGCTGTGTGACTGGCCCTTTACAGTCAATGAGATGATATAACGCCATCTAGTGACCTCCTTGGGGACAAATTCAAAGAAGGACTGAATTTTTTATTTTTTTTACCAGTTTTTGCCCAAGGAAGATATTGGGCAAAAAGATTGAAAGGTACCTTGATGCAAAACAACCATTTTCAAGAAAAAAATACGTTAAGAACAATTAAGAATGTTAAGAACAAACTTGTCAGATGATAATCTCAGGTCACTGTTGATGTTATGGACATCAAATCTAAAGGAAATTAGATCATCCAGGAAACAATTTCACCATTCCCACTAATACAGGTGTTCATGTGTAGTCTATCAATGTGTTATTAAGTAATAACTTAATAAAATAATATTAAATAAGTAATTAAAAACAACATCCATGTTTTGATTCTTTTTTTATTTGGACCTTGAGTGTGTAGTCGGCCCCCGACCTGCTGTTTGATAATTAATGCGGCCCTCGGGTGATGAATACCTAGTCCAGAGCATTCATAACCTTGGACAAGGCAGAAGGTTCAGCTTCCAACAGGACAATAACCCTGAGGACACAGCTAAGACCATGCAAGAGTGGCTTATGGACAACTCTTTGAATGTCCTTGAGTGTCCCAGCCAGAGCCTGGGCTTGAACCCAAACAAACATTTCT
Source organism: Rhodeus uyekii (assembly GCA_037043235.1). NCBI lineage: Eukaryota > Metazoa > Chordata > Actinopteri > Cypriniformes > Acheilognathidae > Rhodeus > Rhodeus uyekii. The sequence goes on along the minus strand of JAWRVZ010000141.1, from coordinate 1,340,400 downwards.
GGAGAAACCTGAAAATGGCTCTCCATTGATGGTCCCCATCCAACCTGACAGAGCTGGAGAGGTTCTGAGGAGAAGAATGGCAGAAAAATTGCCAAAAACAGATGTTCAAAGCTTGTCACATCATACCCAAAAATACTTGAGACTGTAAACGTGCTTCAACTAAGTACTGAATTAAGGGAACAAATACTTATGCAATGTACTTATTTCAGTTCTTTCCTTTAAATTTGAAAAGCCATCATTTGACCAGCTGAATACTGCTTGCTTTATTTCAGTAAGCCCTTATTTTTGGACAGATAAATGAATCAGGGTTGGAATCATATTTGCATTAAGCTGCAGATCCACACCAGCACAGCATAAGAAAAAAATACGGAGTGCAACCATTAATAAATAATTACTGTTCAGGGTTTTCACACAAAAATAAAATGACGCTTTAAGGTTTTTGCAAAACCTTGATTGGATTTGTGTGCCTTCCCGAATTCTGATGTCTAAAAAACACCTACAAATTATAAATGAATAAAAAGGAGAATATTAACATCATATAATAAATTTTTCATTAATTAAACCTTTTTCTTTTTTGAAGACTGTTTTCTGGCATAAACAGCTTCCGGCATATTTCACATTCCTCTTGATTTCAGCCCGAAAACCAAAAATCTCAATGATGGTGACACTTTACATTGACCTTGACCTTTACATTGGCGAACATTGTCTGATGATGGAGAAGATCTATCCGAATGGGGATTTGAAAGCTCTGCACTGCCTTTTCATGTGAGTCACACCAGAAATCTCATTGTAGTTTTTTTTTTGTTCCTCCTTTCATGAGTTCATTCTTTATGCCAGTCATGCCAGGCAGCAACATCACGCTTTAGTGAGGCCACTGTGCTGTTTTATGGGCTGGAGATGATAGATTGGACTCAGCGTTTGTTTATAATAGAAATGGGCATTGGCTGGGCTCTTGGCCATTGCGTCCCACAAGCATTTGGTCTATTTTAAGCATCTTGTTTGTGTACACAAACATTTGATAAACATCATCAGAATGGATTCACATGCATTATAAATCTTCTAAATGTTCTGACACCTCACCAGGGATCTCTCTGCAACGTATTACAGGTGAGAAAATGCTCTAAAGGTTTCATCATTCAGACAAAAAGATACTGCACATACATTTACAAATTTGGGATTTCCATCCGGTTTTCATTTCTTTCCCCTCCACCGACACACTTAACAGGAGTTTTGTCTCACGTACTGAACACACGATACCTGCCATTTTTCATAAGCTTAGAGAGGTTGACAGATAGTGATTGACAACCAAAAATACCACATGAAACGTACTCTTCTGTCATGCATATGTCTGTGACGTGACAGACAACTTCTCGACTGCAGTTCTGTTCATATAATGCACATCAAGAAAACTGGATCCCAGAATTTGGTTGTGAATCCTAAAACTTTGACAACTTCATTCAAAAACGAAGTGCCTTCTTTTTAGTCTCTTTCATAGCGGAATGGTGTGTGAACTGCATTTAGCATTGTAGACACAACTTACAACTATGCTGTTTGCTGATAACATAAAAATGTAAATGTTGGATGTATTCAGCAATTCCGTATCTTTCTACCTTAACTCAAATTCAGCTTAAATTAAAATTTAGGACGTAAGTTTGAATTGGCATTCTTTATTTAGTTCTGCTTTAGTTCCATGGAAAAGGAAAGTGCTATTAGCAACTGGCCGATGTAATTCATTTGTCTTCACAATTGTTTTTCATAACCCATGACAGGCATTCAGTTGTGCCATTGTTTTTTTTTGTTTTTTTGACATTGCTTTAGTGGATGAATAGTTATTTACTTAATTCAAGTTTTTTTTTGTTTTTGTTTAAGTTTTTTTTAAAGATTATTTAAACTCAAAATAACTTGAGATTCTTTAAGACTTTTTTTATCTCCATATTGAAAAAATGGTAACGATTTACAATAAGGTTCCATTTGTTAACATTAGTTCTTTGCGTGTAAATGCAACATTTCCTAAGGAATGCAAAGCTTTTGAGAGAGAACACATGCATTTTAAATAAATGTTCCCTCATGGATGCACCATGAGCTTTATATACGAGCGCTATTAACTGTAGATATCAGAAGAAGAAAGCCAGTGGTTTACTTAAGTTCTTTAACACTCTTTAAACTAACTCTATGAATAAAGTTATTAGTTATTGCACATTTCCAAAAACAAATTAATCCTCGACTGCTTAAGAGATGATTCATCTTCCATCTTGGAGAATTTAATCTAGGCTGAGTCTCTGAATCACAATGCACTGAATCTGTGTGTGTTCATGTGTATGCAGGTGCTGTCTGCAAGCATAACTGATGTGGATGCAACAGACAATATGTTTAATGTCAAATTTATGCTGCCTTAATAACAGTGTTTGATCCATGATTAGTACCGTCATCCCTCTTTATGTGGCTCTTGGTATTTAACACCCAGCAAATCAGTGGAAATGAAAAAGCCACACAAACAAATGCGCGTAACGAAAAGCTTGGAAGCAAGAATGGGTGCTTTATCTCATCCTCTGGTTATGTCACATAGATTTACTGATGTGCTGAATCGGGACGCAAAATGAGGACAGTGTTACGCTGTTGATACACAGGACTGATATTTTCAAAATGGCCGACTGACTCATCATTCAGATGGTTTTCTCAGAAGCAGTAAATCACTCTCTTATCGAATTCATGTTCATATGAATATTATCCCCATTGTGCAACTCTGCTGCCACCTTACAGAGCACAAGAATTCTATAGATCTTAAATGACAACAGTTAGTCAATTTTATTTTTTGCGTTGCCAGTGTCTTTTACAGTCAAAAAGCAGAACGCCTTCTTAGAAGTCATCCTAAATCATCCTAACAATAACAAACAGTAAATATCTCCAGGGTACAAATCATTTTGCTGTCAGTCAGGCTACTGACAGCAAAATAGGAAAACAGGCTACTGAACTCAAAGTAAATGTCAATGTTCAGAGGTTTTCATAAATGTTTAGTTTTTTCCTTCATTCTATCACTCATTATGAGTTGACTCATTATGCCAAATCTAAAAACAATGTATCAAATATAAATCTGGACAAATCTAGAATGCATTTCAATTAATAAATGCTTTAAGACAACCAGATGGTTTCAAAGAGATTTGTCAGTTACATTGCTTGCAATTAATAAGATGTCAAATGAAAAGGAAAAAAAAGTCTACACTTTCTCTACAGAAAAGGATGGAGCTAATCATGGTTGTGGCACAGAAAATATAAGCACAATTGCTACAATTTAATGTTTTATACGGGTAGATTTAGGGATAGTGAGTGATAATCTAATTGTGATTGAAACAATGAGAAAATCAAATGAAATGACACATTTGGTACATTCTGGTCAAATTTCAAAGTGAAAATGTTGTTGTTGGCTAGCAAAGCATGCGATCTCACCCTCCCTTCAGAGCGCTCTCTCCAAAGCTCCAAACCACATGAAAGCACACATCAGATTCTGCAAAGTGCCATGAGGATGGTGTTAAATTATCTTATATCTCACAGCACTGAACAATAATAATGAATGTGAACAACTCACAGAACTCGTACTTGTACCAGTGCTGCGGAATCATTTCGGCATTGATGGTGTTGACATAGAAACGCATGAATTTAAGAGGTTGTGAATATCTCAAAGTAGAACTTCACGGGTTGCCATCTCATAATTATGGTTCCAACATGGCTTGAACAGTGTTTTGTTTCTGGAGGAACTGTAAATTACGGCTATTTTTATTTTTGTGGCGCTCGGTGACTGTGTTCAACTGCATAGACGTACAGAACATGCTGATGACGTGATGTCTGGCAGAGCAGGGTGCCGGGAATACATGCGTTGGTAGGTAGGCAAGATGTAGGCAATAATAGGTTGAGCATTTTCTGCTCCTGAGACTTCCACATGTACATATATGTACATATTTTAATATGTAAAAGAGAGTTTCAACCAGTATAACAAAAAAGTGTTTATGAAAAATAATTGCTTACCATCAAAACAGCTGGCAGATGAAACTGTGGGAGTGTTTTGTCTCATGTCTCAGGAATCAGTGCTCTGTTCTCACATCTTAAAGCATAATCAGAATATGTGGGTGTCATACGCCATAATAGAAAATACATTTAAAATGGGTCTACTGGAGCTCATTTTATGAATCATTAATAATGAATTGGTGCAATCTATCCTAATGATGACAGCTCCTGCTTCTGTCTGCCGTTAGAAGAATTTGGCTTCAACAGACTCGTTGCTTTTCTTTACAGTCAATGGCCATAGGGCTTTCCGGGGATATTGTTAACTCACAGGTGTTATTTTTTTACATGTATAAGATTTGTAGCAGGTCATATACCTGCATCTGTCGTCTCTTTCTGCACCAGGTTTTTAGAAAGTACCTACAGTATATCATTTCTTTATGCACTCTAAAGTTAGCAAACAGTCAAACATTGGTCTGCACAACTGCACAAATATTAGCTTCACTCTACAGTGGTATTTACTGGGGAGGGTTGCACGGCATTTGTGTACACAAACACAACCTCGAAATTGAATTTCCTCTGTTTTGATGCAGCATAAGGCTAGTATTAATTTCCTGTGCACTTTCTATACACAGTAGTTAAAACAAGATAACAGGAGATTGCTGACTAAAGCTATATGTATGCATTTATATCTATGTGCACACACACACACACACACACACACACACACACACACACACACACACACACACACACACACACACACACACACACACACACACACACACACACACACACACACACACACACACACACACACACACACACACACACACATACTGAAATTCAGAAAGTATACTTCAGTCAAAGCATTTTAAAGCAGGGAAATGGCACCCATCTGGAAGGAAGTGGTGTCTGCCTACAGTTAAGATTCTGGGCTGCTAACAGCAAAGTCACAGGTTTAATCCCAAGAAAGGGTGACCAGGAACTAGAGTGATAATGAAAACTCATCCCATCTTTATCACTGTCCCCCTGAGCAGTGTACAGTACTTCTAGATACCCCACTGGGATTATGCGGCTATGTACTGTATGTTCTATTTTTTCAGATTAGCATACACTTTAGCAGTTTAACCTCCTACAGCTAACAGCCAAGACTGAAACCTCTACATTTGTTCACTGTTTATTAACAGCTTGCCTTCAAGAAATAAAAGAAAAAAGGCCTTATTTTGCAGACACACAGCACTGGAGACATGAGATGTATGAATTTCGTCTGGTGAATGGAAAAGGTAGGCTATCATTAAAAGTGAACCTGCTGTCTGCCTCAAGAGGTGAGCTAGGGATAAAAAGACCAGAAAGCTTGGTTTTTCTTACATTAACCCATTTTAATGGGCTATTTAATAAGATCTCTTCCTCCCTATTCGTTAATTTGCTTTCAATAGCCAACAGTCTTCAAATACATCTAATTTGTGTTACTAAAAAAAGCTAAAACTTCAGTAGTGTTAATACTGTACGACGTGCTTTTTGAACTTGTTATCGAATAGTTGTTACATGGCTTTGTGAAATATTAATTTTTTTTTTTTATGGTCAATCGCACCATCCAACCTATTCCGCACCAATAACCTATTCAAACTGATATGACAGGCTCATCCGGAATGTGGAAGTTTTGCATTTGGTCATCTAATAAAATCAAAAAAATCGTATCGATATTTTGTGTATAATTATTGAATTACGTCATGCGGGTATCACAGATTTACCATACTGTCGTTTCATTCAAACGCAGATGTGATGATTGTTTTGTACACTGTAATGGATTATAAGATAACAAACAGGTATACGATTTTAAAAAAGTTTGACCTAAAATCAATATCCCTTATCTGCATAATTATTTATGTGGTGATATACCGTGTAATAAGTCGTATGACTGTACTGTATCCCTTAAATGTCTGTTTAGTTTGAACTTGAGCAACTGCTCTCTACACAGAAGCTTTTTCGTTTAAAGAGCTAATAAAATATTTCAACTCAGATCATTATTTCATGTCTAATTATTTACTTATGTGGTAAGTAGGCATGTAATAAGCGGGATAATGTAACTCTAGGCGGTTGTTATCGCAGAATAAACCCAGACAGGGTGATCAGGACTAGCATCAGCCTGAAGGGGTTTACGCTGTGATAGCAACCGCCTTGATGTACATTATCATTATCCAATATGTTTTTTACATATAAAACATTGTTAAGCCCAGAGTAAGCTTTGTTTGATGAGACTGTAGAGGTTGTGTTAGACATTAAATGTCATCATGTCACAGGTAAACTCATCTACTCACCAGTCTGATTTAACACCATCCCTGTGTCTCTTGCAAACTATTAAACTCAAACTTTCAGGAAAAAAAAAGTTTTTTAAAGCTTAATGGCTTTCTTCACACTGTGGTGTTGTTCATTTATAGCCTATATTGAGCTTTTTGCTTCTGGTGATTGTATTTAGGCCTCACAATTCAAAAATGTTCCATTAATTTGTGAAAGATTATCATGATGAACAAAATGTGTAAGAAAAATACAACTTTTGCTTATTTTCTGCAATAAATCCGAAAACCAATGAACAAATCCTATTGGGTTTTTAATCGGAGGAGCTGCATCTTTTTGTAAGATGAAGCAGAATTGTGTATTAGTGGAGTATAACTTTCTTTTGGGTATTTTTACTTTATTACTTATATTATTACTATATTACTCTTTCTTTGTGACATTCAAGGAACATGTATAATTCTAATAGCTATCTAAATGAAATAAAATGACTGTCTTTCATTGTACACAATAAATCTGATAGTTAGAATTAACTAATAATTATATTACATACTGTTTTAGCTTTTTTAGCTGCTCTGTGTAATTCCAGCTTCTTAAATCCAGGTCTGAGCATTGTTCAATGTACTACTGACTCATGGTCTGGAACGATTTGTTTTTGCAGTGTTACATGAGTGTTTAATTGGAATCAACCAACATGCCATATCCTGATTTTCTTTAAAACCATTCCACCCCAAAACACGCAAAATGCTGCTTAAAAGCTTTGGTGGCGAGCAAAATCTACAGATTCACCATTAATCCAAGACTTGTAATCAAGAAACTAGACATGCAAATGAAATCAGGGCATTTCTCATTAGGCACACTCAAAACTATAAGATTCCACAGCAATCTCATTTTAATGTGCACACTGATGAGTATAGGACGGCAGAGCCAACTTTATTTTCCTTTGGAGTTTGCTAGGGATTTCAGAGACAAAAGGAGATGTCCCCAAATACCAAATACCAGAAAAATACCAGAAATACCAGACAAATAGCTGACAGAAGAGGGGAAAAAATCTAGCAGGATGGACAGACAAGGAAATAGACTGACAGAGCTCCAACAGTGAGATGAATTACCCAAGTTTGCCAAGCTGAAGCTGGTTTCTACAAGTAAGACTCATGCCATTTTGACAACATTACTCAAAATTTTACATGGACCTATTTTCAATCCACAAAATTTGACAGCTCTCTCTGAATGTGTGAAAAATGATAAAAGAGAATAAAATTGCATTTGCTCCAGATTTGAAACTGTAGAAATATCCAGTGATGGTGGTCCTAAACTGGCTTTGTATCAGAATTTAGATTTGACATCAATGATGTCCAACACAGAATAAAAAATATATAAACTATGACAAAAACACTTTGCCTTTCTTGCAAGTGACTGGCATGTTGTCCAAGTCATGTTTTAATTTGCATAGTTCAGTGTTTTTGTAAGTTGATTAGAACAAAACCCTTGTTTTCTACAAAGTGACGTGAATTTGCACTAAAATAGCATTGAGTTTGAATGCATGCAAAGATTTTAACGTCAACATTAGTGAACACATTTACAAAGCCAATTTCTTTTGCTATCCTAACACGATTAAATGGTTGAATGCTTTTTATTATTTGCAAACATGCGCATATAGACATATAGTTCATTTGTAAAATGTTCCTAGTTTCCTCCATGTTTTTTTTTCTTTTGTAGCTGTTCAATGAAAATAACCATATTTTAATTTTTATTTATTATTATAATTTTTTTGAAATACTAAGTGTTTCACTGAGGGTAATTTGTATTTACTGAATCATTATACTTAATGTTACACAAACAATTTACTGCCCAATTAATTTTTACTTTTAAGAGACCAATAACTTTTAATTACACGCTAATTCAGCAGCTTATACATTTTAATCACACTCTAGTTTGTGATTTACACACATTTATAGTCTTTAAGAGAATAATCAGGTGATGACAGGTAGTAAATATTGTTTCATTGATGTGTTGACTGCTTCACCTTTCCCTCTGGATTAGTGAAGCACGTGTTGCATTTTATGAGTGACATAAAGTAGCCTAATGAAAGAAAAATGAGAAAAAAGCCCTGTTTATTCATTTTGAAACATCACTTAAAAAATAAGGGTAATACAAAACAGATTATTGTCTTTCTGCACTAATGCTTATTTTGAAGTTACTGCTTTTCTTGGACAACAAAAAAACAAAACAGGCATCTGTATGGGCACCAGTGCCAGCTACTTCAGTGAAACTGAATGTTCATTCATTACACAATTTAGATTTTGTGTTCCAATTTGCTGAGGGCTTTTGTAAATTGAGAATGATTAATTCTAAGGTGCAAAGGACACACATCTTAAATTTCATGAAAATAACTCTATCTCCACTATGTACAGCAGCACATCTTGAATATGAAACATCATCTTCTTCATTATGCAAACACCTGTGGCTATTTTGCTAATGAAAACCAGCTGTTCTTTGTAAGTTGTAGAGTAAAACGTTGACTCGTTTTAAGAAGGCAATACTGCATTTAGCAAGATATGATCCGATTTAGTAAAAGAGCAATATTAATCCGCCTAGCAAACACGCTCTTATGCAAACACAAATAAATTAATCATGGCTCCCCAGACTAGGCGGTGCTTTGCCGCAAACATCTGTAGCATAAATTACCATACTGCATTGGAGTCCTGCCTTTCTTCAAATAAACAGGAAGACTTCATGCCTCCTAGTTTGAAAGAAATGTTGAGTAATGAAAAATAAAAGCATGTTTGCTGACATGCAATTCACAGGAAAGTTGGCAATTTATTTGAATGCTGATTTCTCGCATTTTGGTCTTGCTGGATGTTGCGGAGTCTCTGTGGACAGTAGTGGTCTCCATTGGCTGACCTCAGGTCTGAGGCAGCAATAATGAGGAAACGCATTCAAACTGAAGTATAAAATCAATATGCCCCAGCTTCTTTTAATCTGAACCTTCTTTGTATTTTTTTTTTCATTGAGAGGACCTTGATGAAAGATTTTAATGAAATTTGATAAGAGTAATTATGATTCATTAGGGCTCCATGAGAGAGAAAGAGACTTTTGAGCAACCATAACGTAACATACGCTTTCATGCAGATCAGCCAAACAAGTCATGTCTTAATGTGAGGAAAATTTCATCGTTGTCCGTTTCATTAGTTAGAGAAATCTCTCTTGAAAGAGGAAATGGTAATTGAATGAAACTGGTTGTAAGTGGCATTAAAACATGAATGTCAACAGAGCATAAAGAGGCACCATATTTTTTTTTTGTTTTCAAACATAACATTACTGCACAAAGTGTAATTTTAGTAATTACTGAAATTGCACAATGTTTTGCTTTTCACCTCTAAAAATATGGTTTTCATAACGCAGAAAGCTTCGCTGCTCTCTCAAGTGAGTCTTGGGTGTTTTTAACTTTTGAATTCCTTTCTAAAGCAAGTGATTTAACATTTTAAAGAGTGAAAAATCAGACATCTTACACAACTCAGTGGAATATTTGGTCAGCTGCTGTGTTCTGTCAAATATTTTTGTACAACTGACCGTTGTCCTGGCAACCAATTTGCTGCATTGAGCTCTTACACACTCGCGCAATACTCTCTTATCAAATAAGCTCAAATCAATATTACTTGCCCATTTATTTATTTTTTGCCCTGTAGCTAAATCATCAATATCTATATCAACCAAAAAGGGAAACACACATATATCTATTTAAATAAATAATTGATCGACTGATAATTAATTTTAAATTTATTAATATAAATATTTTATAGGCTAGATAAGCTTTTCGAATTCAATTTAGCAGAATTAATTTCAAATCGACTGATTTTTATTATTCTAGGGTTCGTACAGATACTGAAAAATGATATTCCAGGACTTTCCAAGCATGAATTTTTTTTTTTTCGTTTTCAAGGAGATCTCATTTATCAAACAATATCTTTATAATCTTTCAAATGCTAAAAAAGGCAAAAAGATGCCTTGTATAAATATATAATATATAGATATAGACACACACACACACACACACACACATTAGCTGTGGGCATTGTGTTTACCTTTATAAAAGGACATCTTTCATTATATAAAATTAATTCTTAAATTTGATCAATAAATTCAGTTAGAATTAGACACTATTGGGCGGATACCAAATTAATTAATTCATTTAAATTGAAAAAATTGCAACTGCATTAAATAATGTTTTAAATATACAAATAAGAAATTTGGAAAGTACACTTTTAAACAATTAAGCCTCTGGAAAGTTACACTTACACAAAATGAAATGAAATAAAATCAGGATTGGTGATTGCCTAGTTATTTTATGATATTACCATTTGTAATCAAGCTACGTCCGGTCGGGCAAGTTAAATTTCCTTTACTTGCCCCTTCCAAAATCTTTCTCTCTTCAGCTCTTTATTGTGTGCTCTAGGTTTCTCTCAGTCAACTGAGAACAATTACTCACCAATTACTCAACTCAACAATTATTTGCACTCGCACAAATGCTCACAGTATAATTTGAGAACACACAGATTACATTTCGGGAGGATTCTTTGACCTGAAGAATAAAAGCTGTATCATATACTTGGATATTTATATGATATCACACTCATAGACATGCAAAAACGGTTCTATATCTGTATCAGACGAGCTGTGACATTAATTTTGGGTGAAAAGATAAAGGGTCAGTAAAATGAAACACTAATTTCACATATATTGTTCTTTCAATAATTCAAGCACTTTTCAAGTACCTCTTTTTTCAAATATATAAATATGGCTGTTTTCAAGGGTTTCCCAGGACTTAAATTTCAAAAAATCATATTCAAGTACTTCAAGCACTTTAAGCACCTTGTACGAACCCTGTTATTCTTCTGGCCAAGAAGAATACCTCTCCAATACCTCTCTTGTTCTACTAACAAGTCACTTTTTTCAATTCCACTTTTGATCTGTGAGCAGCAAGAGAGACAATCAAGTGTGGATAAAATGAATTTTAATTACTTAAGCTACGTACAACTAAACTTAAGCATACATTTCATATATATATATATATATATATATATATATATATATATATATATATATATATATATATATATATATATATATATATTTATACAAATATATATTTATACACACACACACGCATGCGTACACACACACACACACACACACACACAGAATAACAAAAAGTAAAGAAAGGAGAGAAAAGATCAAAGAATGGCAAACCTTACAACAGTTAACCTTTTAGAGCCAGCAAAGAATGAAATCAATTTAAAAGGGGCAAATAAGCTTAAAAACGTATCTAAAGATCGATAGGAAATACTTGCATTGATTTTTGGTGCTGAGCAAGGATGGATGCATGTGTACGGAGATTCTCGTGTTTTTGTGTGCTTTGTATTCTTCTGGAGAGTCTGTCGTCAGTAGGAAGTTTAAACGAGGTTAACTTGAGAGCAAGTTTTGGCTGGAAAGTCAGGAAGGTGTTGTCTCAACCGAAAGAAAGAAAAATGAGCATTGATGTCTTTTAAGGCAAAATCAGTCCACACCTATCTTGGGTGGAATGGCCAATAATTGTGTGAATTTTAAGTAGGAAGAATTTTTTTGTCTCCTTTCCAGCCTATTTTGCATGTTTTATGATGGTGTCTGAATTGGTACAGTTTGTCACATTTTATCATAGTGTGCATAATTAAAGCATAAAGAGAGGATAATTTTTATACCAAATATGATTGGAATAGATAGGATTGAATAGAATACCATCTACCATGGCAAGCATACAATATGGTTAATTCATGTGCCTTCTACATGTGTGCTGATCTTTAATATGTGTATATTTACCAGAGTTTCTTTCTGTGTTTTACAACTGAGGATGGTGTTTGGATGAACAACTTGTCTAATGAATACTTCAGGCAGATCAATAGACCACAATGCAACCAGACTGTGATGCCACAAAAGCAACTCCCATAGCAGACTCCAAGTGATTGTAGGGCAAAGTGCTTTCCATTTAAACCCATTGAAAGGGTTCTGCCAACCCGTGTAATATAAGCAATGACAAACATCTGAGTGAACAAGACAGAGTTGTTGAGTTATTGAGGAAAGAGCATTTAAAAAGTGGACCTGAACCACTGATTTATATATAAATGACTGGATTGCTAAACTGCCAGCAGGCAACGAAGAGGTCGAGCAGTCATCTTACGATTCCACACATCACTGACTAGGTGCCAAAACACTGACCGAAAATCACCCAAATTGTAGCTATCAATGTACATTAATTGATTGCTTTGAATTTTATCTGTAATGTTTGTAGTCCTTTAGGGGTGGGTATGCGACATACTGTATAGAGGTATACATATTAGGTTGGGTATGTAACCGCACACTGCCGACAGGTATCTGACCTAATGTAAAATAGATTTCTTTCTGAACATAATATATGCAGGAAATATTAAGCATAGAGATATCTGGGATTTGCGCTATATTGCAGTATATTAAAAAGGTTTACCACGCATCATCTTGCTCAGAATGACAGTATAAATGCTTGGAAATAAAGCTTCATGTCTTTACATTTATACGCATACAGCTTTACTTCTACGAATAAGTTGTGAAGAGTGTACAGTATAATATTTCCCAATGCTGTTTTGTTGACCAACATCCACTGCAGACTCTTTAAGATCTTGGAAACTGTTAAAAATCCAAAAGTCAGGCCTTTTTTTCTAGCATGACAGTTTGAAAATGAATTGTGCTATTTGTTCATTATTAATTTAGCCAACATTTAAGTCGTTATCTTTACTGCTTGAAGATACGTGCTGTTAAAGAAAACACTTTTGAATCATTTATAGTTACTGTACAAAGTTAGAATTACATAACCACAATGAATAAAAATGCATATGATGTAGTAAGTTATTTGTGCATGCCTTATGAAAAAGGTATAAAAGGATATTGTTAAGTTTTTTTATTGCTAAGTAGATTTCATTCAAAATTGTTCATTTATATACCTAAATTAGGCAGTTGCCTAATTTTAAATGAGTGCTTTCCCTTTAAATGTTGTGATGTCACTGGGTCAACATAATTCCCTGTTCTGTCTCCTCATCTTCCCTTTAGCATTGAGACTGCATAAGAAAGGTAGAGAGGTAGGTTTCTTTTGATTTTTTGTTTTCTTTTTTTTTCTTCTTTTTTGTTTTTATATCTAGATTTCACTCTGATTCATGTATATGTTATTTTACATACCTGCGTGATTTTTTTCCATACCTTTGGCATTTTAACGGAGAGGAGAGACAATAAAAGATCCAGAGAAACCGCTGCCTTCTGTTCCGTGTCTAACTCCAGAAAGAGTCACAATGCAGAACCAAAGTGCTTTATAACTGGTGTCGATGGCCGTACATCATGTTTGACATCACGATCCACCCGTTACATGTGGTGCCGTGACCTTTTTAACACTATTTGAGCTTAAGAAAAAACCTTTATAGGACAGTTCATCTCCTGATTTCAAATGTTTAAAGCAGACTTTGGGATTTCCCTATTCAATTAGATAGGATTTGCCCTGCATCCAAATATGCCAACTTCCATACTATATGGACACAGTATGTGAGCCAAGTAGCCGAACATCCGAATTCACCGCAGTCATAAAACAGTAGGTGAAAAGCGCCTAAGATGACCTATCAATTATGTCGAGTGCGCCCCCACTGGACACTTTACCATCTTCTTAGGCCCCAGGAGAGGATTTGTGAATGGAAACAAATCCATATTATTATTAATTATTATAATACAGTACGTTGTAATACAAAATATTAATATGTATTAACTTTAGTATTTTGAATTTGCTTATATTTTTAGATTTTTAAGTTGTAATAAATGTATATGCTTTGGTAATTATTATTATTATTATTATTATTACTATTTTTAAATTATTTCTATATAGCTTTAATTGATTTCAGTACTTCAACTCAAGCTTAAGTTAGTTGCCAAGGTAAATTTATGTTGCTCATTTTATATTTTATTTTAGACTGTAAATTCCAATGCTCAAAATTACTAATTAGTTTGAAAAGGGTAACTTAAATTAAACAAATGAGTTCAATTATGACTATATAGAACTTACTTTTTCTTTTGAATAAAAAAAAGAGACAGATTTTTAAGTTATCTGAATTGTTTAATTATTTTGAGTTTTATTACCTTTTTTTCTTTTAATTCAGATAAACTGAAATTTAACTAAAATTGAACTGGAATTTCTATTTCCCATCATGGGTTAGGCTTACTAACCCACACTCAAAAGGGAGAGTAAATGCTAAAATTAAGTGTTATGATGCATGAGCTTGGTTTGAGAACACGTTAAATTATCTAAATAGTCGAACTTATTCAGCAATTTCTATTCTAGTCTAATGCAATCAAAGCATTAGTTAGCATTTCCTGGATTAGCAAGTTAAAGCTAGGCAAATTTCTGCTATTAAAAATATTTAAATTAGGATTACATAATCATTTAAAAGTCCCACTGTAGACAATAATTTTGTCGTTTAAAACTTATCTTTGAACATAAAACGGAGATTTAAACGTTTTCCCATGTGATAAAAATTATTCATGTCTTAAAATAGCTTGAATGAAACTCCCTTGCTTAATTTATCCCCGCCTCCATTCACTCATACAGGCTTGTCTACAAGTCAATATGCCAGAATAGTAATGCTTTTTATATATATCGCTCACCACAATGTCAGACACTTAACAGTTATTATAAGCATTAGCTTTCCTGTAGCAAAAGCAATAAAGCATTAGCGCTTTCAACGTCAAGGTCATGGGTTCGATTCCCAGGGAAAGCAAGAACTGATTAAGTCAGTATTTTCCTTAAATGCAATGCAAGTCGCTTTGGTTAAAAGCTTCTGCCAAATGCATAAATGTAAATTAATATGTAAAAATCAACATCCTTAGAAATGCTTTGAAAAACTTCAGTAGACAAATAGTCTTGTCATCAAAATATACATAATTCACCTGCTATATTGCTAAATCTACCAAATTTTTCATATCAACAGAAAAATATACCAGGATAATCTGACTTCTCTTGGGACTCCCCTTATTCACAGCATAATAATGAGGATATGCTAAATCCAGCCCACACATTCAAGTGATTGGTTACGAGGTAATTTGTGACGCAAGTAACTAGTCAACTTTCAAGGAGAAAATACTCAGCAGTGGTTTTGACATGCAGTTGCACATAGTTTGTCTTAAAGCTATTTAAAAATGCAATAGATATATAATCATCATTAAAAACTTGATTTTCACCACAGGGTGGAATGCATGAATTAGCTTACTCTACTCTTTACTTTAAATATTTATTAAAATGTGTGAACACAAACTTTTAATGTAAGTGACTGCCTCAGCTTTGCCAATAGTTTACAAACTATTTTTAATAGTTTTAGTTAACAATAACAATGCTGCCTTCCACTGGCTCTATTCTGATATATTTCACAATTCACTTTCCACAATCAAATCAATTTAAGCCAATGTTTAAATCTGCCGTTATATATTATATTATGGAAGTAAAAAATAGCAGTGTTGTGTAGTAACAAATGGAAACATGAGATCCTAACAGAGCCCTTTTCCTGAGATGAACATCCTCTTTTTCTGCCAGGCGGCCTCTCCTCCACCTCTCTGCCGGCTCAGAGCACAGAAGTAGGTCAGTGACTGTCCCATCCTCCAGCATGGGGGTGGCAAGCTTATTTGCTCAAGGCTTGGTAATGGTACTGGCAAAGACGGCATTCAAAACATCCATTCCATGCTAAATTTCAAGGACAAAAATACCAGTGATGGAACACAGAAACTAAGAGAGGTCTATAGCCTTGAGCAGAGTCCTTATTTACTGCTAGTTTGCACAGATGGGCAAATTATGAGCTGGAGAGAGAGACTCAGGGGCAAATTCACTAAACAATTTTGCACATGCTATTTCAGTGCAAAAACTTGCATCTTATTCAAAAGCTCAGGTTTAACAAACTGCGTTGAAATAGATGTCAAAGTAAAATGCATTTTCATAATTGCCTTTCAGTGCAAATATGCCTTCTGTTATAATAGAAATAGATATTATAAACATATGAACTAGACTTATCTATGCTACGTAAATAGTACAGCCTCCGTGAAGAAAGGCAGATTGTGAGACACCTGCAAGATCAGGAACTGCAGCATGTAAATAACGTTCAGCTCAGATTTATTTGCGTCGTTACGTGATTTGCAGAGATCCTTTAATGAACTGGATGCTTGTAACAATAATTAAAACTTTTTACATTTCGTGAACGATGATGAAAACGAGAGAAAGTTAATTTTTTTATTAATCATAGTCAATATTTAAAATACTTGCATTTTCATGTCAACTAAAATGTTTTTTGTCAAACTTGATACGATTTTGACTAAAATAACATGATGAAATATAAACCGTTTAAATTATCTCAGAGATACTCAAATCAGAGACTGCAGGCATGCCGATATTAAATTTGTCCAGAAGCATAACGTAGAGAACATAAGTGAATTTAGTTGTACATTTCAATATAACATAGCTGAATTTAGCCTTTTTTTGGCCATTCACATTAAAAGCTTTAGTCAAAAGCACACAAACAAAAAAAATTTGTAGTGTAAAACGCTGAAAATGTCATGGAGAATTCAAAGAATGTTGCCATTACATCAATGACAGAAATACTGCAGAGTGGATAATTGAAACTAGAGGTAATATTCATAGTCCAGCTACAATCATTTGCTATTATGCAGGGGTGTCACAGGTGGTGTAACAGGGCACCTAAATGCTCAAAACAAGTGAAGTGCTTTTCACCTCGTCATCCGTCTTCATTATTATCTGCTATGACACGCCAGAAGCTAATGAAAAAGCTGTGTCAAGCCTTCTGACAGACGGGGTATTAAAATAGTCTTTTTCTTCGTCTTCCCTCGCAGATGTTCGATTTACTGACATATTTGCCATGATTTGGATTTCCAGTGTTGACTTGGAAGGACTGTGATTGTGTTGGATTGTAGTGTATCAGTCTCAGAATCAGGCACCGGCAGAGCTGACAGAATACTCCCAGCTGGATTCAACATAGAGGTTGTTATGAAGTCTAGCCAACCATGGATGCGTTGCCAAGATCAGATCAGGAAGCATGAGCAACATCCCACACAGCCCCCCCCACCTCCTCCTCAACAAATTCATCAACACAGTCATCAGCAATTATCAAACAGCTCAGCTGAACCTGAGGGCTGCCTGGGAACAGAACAAAACCGCCATAAGAATCATCTCATGCACACGCAGTGCCTGTGATAATGGGTTTGCGTGCACCCATTGCATTTAGCATATCAATTTAACGCATTTCAATGAATCGACGCCTGATGAGGAAGCATGCTGTACTGTACATAGTAATTGTCACCAAGGCGCAATAAAAGAGCATAGATTGCATCAGACTGAATTGTACAGATTCATCAACGACAAGCTTCATTTTAAGCAAAAAGACTGTAGTAAATTATCCGCCTATGTGTGGTGCACTCTTAATAGATTACACTGTAATGAGAGGGAACAAAATATTATTAGTGCATGGCGGTGCTTGCTAAGCGTTTCATTTAATATCCTGTGGCCCTGAAAAATGATGATGGAAATAATCAAATTTGAATATTGTTAAATTCTTGACAATTTAGTTCTGTGATTCGTAGACACTGACTTGAATGCTAATTCTGATTCAGTTTCAGGGCTTAAAAGGTACCAAACTGAATCGCAGGTGGGAACCGCAAGTTTTGATGATGGTTTACTGCAGTGTGTTTTTATTATGTACCTGTACATCTGAAGAATATTATGCATAAGCAGTAACAACATCAGCCCATCACAATCATTTAATAATCATTTGTGGTGTTTGTTTATGCAATAATTAGCCCTCCTACTAGTTTCCTCTTGCTTATATAAATAAGGTATAACTAGCACTCATTAATCTATGACTTCGGTCTGAGAATGGCAGGCAGATTGAATTTGTATCCGAGAAGGGTGAAGTATATGGGGTGAATTCATGCAGATTGGGACACTTTTGCGATTTAAGCAATTTTGAGCGTGGCATGGTTGTTGGTGCCATTTTGTATTTCACAAAATGCTCAGTTACTGGGATTTTCACGCACAGCCATTTCTAGGATTTACAAAGAATGGTGTGGTTGATGCTAGAGGTCAGAGGAGATTGGGCCGACTGATTCAAGGTGATAGAAGAGCAACTTTGACTGAAATAACCACTTGTTACAACCGAGGTATGCAGCAAAACATTTGTGAAGCGACAACTTGCACAACCTTGAGGTGGATGGGCTACAACAGCACTCATCTCCACTACAAATAGGAAAAAGAGGCTACAATTTGCACAAGCTCACCAAAATTGGACAGTTGAAGACTGGAAAAATATTGCCTGGTCTGATGAGTCTCGATTTCTGTAGAGACATTCAGATTAGAGTCAGAATTTGGCGTAAACAGAATGAGAACATGGATCCATCATGCCTTGTTACCACTGTGCAGGCTGGTGATGGTGGTGTAATGGTGTGGGGGATGTTGGTGATGTGTCACCAGATCTCAACCCAATAGATCTGAAAAAATAAAAAATAAATGACAGAAAAATCTTTGGGATGTGGTGGAACGGGAGCTTTGTGTCCTGGATGTGCATCCCACAAATCTCCATCAATTGCAAGATGCTCTCTTATCAATATGGGCCAACATTTCTAAAGAATGCTTTCAGCACCTTGTTGAATCAGTGCTACGTTGATTTAAGGCAGATCTGAAGGTGAAAGGGGGTCAAACAAAGTATTAGTGTGGTGTTCCTAATAATCCTTTAGGTGAGTGTTCATTACATTACATGCATTAAAAGCAACTGCTTCATACTGTATGTAATCTTTTTGACAGAGCTGAATCAAGTCTGTCATTTGGTGGCACAAAAACAGAAACAATTTTCTGATCAAAGGTGACAGATAATCATAGTTTCCTTTGTTCTGTAAGCAGTGTTGATTGTAGGCTGTGGCATGCCCTTTCCATAAAAAACGAATAACAGTGAGTTTTAGTTACATAATGAGTGTTTGCATCACTTTGCTGCCGTCTGGAGAACTAAATTGGATTTTCTGCTGCTTGCAAAAAAAGACGAAAAATTCTTGCATTCATTATTTAGCTTGTGTTTATGAAACACTACATGTTCAGTGATTTCATAAGTATGAATTCATCCATTTACACTCTCTGTGGGAAGTTTCAGAGATGTTTGGTTGAGTTGAGAGTAGAAATAGCTAGGTTTATCAAAATGAAATTGTGTGGCAATGTTTTACACTGCATGATTCACGCTACATAATCACATTATTGATGCAGACAGTAGCAAACAATGTGATTACATGTAACAATGAACTATATATTGGACTATAAATCTCTATAACACACATAAAAACATGCGAAATTACAGCAAAATGTAAATCTTCAGCCAGTTATGAATAAAACAGTTTCACACACTTTTACAGTCCTATTGAGTAATTAGATAAAACACACTCTCATTTGACTCCTGCCTGCAAAGAATGCTGAGTAATCAGCAGTGCCACAGTATATTTGAATTCTCATAGTACAAAGCAGCAGCACTATGGTACAACGTTGTAATTTAACCAAGTGGTAAGTTTTGAAATTTTATATATTGTGCATAGCAGGGTCGGTCAGAATTTTGATTCTGTAACACTATGCAGATGTTACAATTATTAACGTCTGTGAGATCATGTACTGATTTTAATGTCTGTAGGTTCTACTAAGGTAAGTCTGCCTTTTGTCTGGAAGTTCATGTGGTCTAAAAAGGTATGCAACACAAATTCCAATGAAATAGACAAAGGTAAAACCAATGAGGATTATACCTGATGCTCCAACTACAGTGGAGTTCACTTATCTCGAGTCACGGTTAACTCGCCAATCCTATTATGTCGACGTTTTTGAAGTGGAATCGCCAAACTCCCTATTTGTCTTAACATTTTCTTTTTGGTAATCCTTACCAAAATTTTGTTCATATACTTAATGTCGCCGAACACTAATATCTCGAGCACAAAAGAGGGACAAATTCGCCACTTCACATGGTTCTCGTGACTAATGAGCGTACCTAGTTCACACCGCATGCTCCGAGTTTGCGTGGCACGTCGCTCTATCAGTGACGCCTTTCTCTCAGCGCCGTGGAGCACTCTCTGAAGTGATGGCACATATCGTTCTTTCACGCTAAGCAGAGCGCATGTCAGAACGAAAGCAGGTGTGTGTGTTTATCTAAGCCTCGTACTTTGTTCTGATATGCGCTCTACTCAGCAAGCGGTTGTTAAAAGACGGGACGAAGCCGAATTTGTTGAGAAAGCACATTAGGCAGGCAGAACGCAAGAAAGTATGCAATCTAGTACAGAGTGATGACCTCACGAATAAGTTATGACTGTTTACGCTGTGAGCGAAGTTGTGTTTATGTTTCACTGTTGGAGAGTATAATTAAAGGTTTGTATGGAGAATTGAAGGTGTTTTTATTGTATACTGGTAAATCTCTTCTGTTAGTTGGTGCACATATGCCTTTTGTTGTTAGCAGACATATACAGTGTATGTACATTTTTATAGCATGCCGATCGCTTCATCAAACAAAATCGCCATATTGGCTGTTGGTTATCTCAACGCTTTTTTGCAACCCCCGAGGCCGTCGACATAACCGGATTCCACTGTACAATGAATTCTTACAAATAAAAGGCTAAAAGGAGGATTTTTGCAACAATGCCACCAAGAACCATGTCAAGAACATTTAAAACTACAAGTTCCACTATAAAGAACATTTTAGCTCAATGTAAAGGTTCTTCATGGAATGCAAAGATGACAATGAAGAACCTTTATCTTTTGGCGCTATTTGTGATTAAACTCTCATTATTGAATGAACTATCTTTTTATTTTTCCAGTAACACTATAGACTGGTATTTTACTAAGATAGTTGGTAAAAATGTCTACATCAATTTAGTCGGTAGAGCAACAAGAAATTTTGTTTTAGTTATGATATCCAGCGAAGGTCAAAATAAAAGAGAACCATTGTGAAAAAGAATATATCACAATAACAAACATTCCTATTTGAACGGGATTCGATTTCTCAGTGAAACTTTTTTTTACCAAGGCTGAAAAACAAGTAAGAAAAACAAAAAATCCTAAAAAGGCATGTTTGATTCAGATGGGATTAAAAATAATAAAAAGGTATTTCTGTGAAACATGTTTACCTGAGGCATTCAGGGAAAATCAGTCCCATCTGAATAGAGATTGCGTGTGGGCGGTTTAACTTAAAGAAACACATACAAAATGAAGAATTCACTTCAGAGAGTTTGAGAGTTTTATTTAACGAAATGGCTTTGTATTTGTGAATCTGAGAGTTGTTTTGAAATCAAACCGGGGCTTTTAAACAAAAACCACACCGATCCTACAGCCTTCATGACTTTCTCGCATAATTCATTTAATGAAAGTGTTGAAATTAATTTGAATTTCAATGTCCCTTTGAAGGCTCCCCTAACATATGACTAATTGATACCTCTGGAACCAGTGTGCATTCAAACATTTCTTTCTGCTCTGATGGCCGAAACAGACAGACAAAGAGAAAGAGAGCGAGACACCTAGTTAACGCTCAACGTGTCATGATTTATTTAATAGTTGTAGCATTGCATAAAGGTGGTGTTTTGCATGAGAAAGAGGTGTAATTGCATGAGAGGTAAACAATCAGATATCAGACTCAATAAAGGTAAACTGTTAACCGGTAAAGGTGCTGTAGGGAAATTCGTGGAGCAGTTCTCTCCGTGTAAGGCTGACATATCTTTGGAAAGGTTAGCTGTGTGACCTTTACGTTTTATAGGCTACCTTATTATGTAGGCAAAGAGTGTGCAATTTGATAGTTCAGAAAAGTACACTGAGGCCTCTTTCTCTAGCAAAATCAGGCAGATCATTACTGTATGCATTCTCGGAAAAAAGGGTGAAAAAAATACTGATTTGTGATTGAACCCCATAGATAACCTTGAGGAAAGGGGGCTAACGCAATAACAGAAAAGCCATGAAGGTCTGTAATACCTGGAGAAAGCTAGCTGTTAGCATTCCTATTCATCTTAATGGCAGTTCCTTGGCTGGTCCAATCACTTGAGCAGTAAATGCCATGTGACAAATCACACCATGGAGGCAGATATAGGGAAAGAAATATGTATTAAAAAAAGAATCAGGCACCTGAAACATATCTATTTTATAGTAGATATGTTCCAGGTGCCTGATTATTTTTTAATGCATTTTTTTAGACCAGATGGTGCAGTTACATCATCTAACCAGTAGGGACTAATGGTGCTGTGCTAATCAGCCCAAGCTTTGATCAGATCTGGTTCTGTGGTTCTCAACTGGGTGGCTTAATCAGGAACCAGATTTGGACAGCAAGTGGTGATCCAACACTGCACCAAAATTATTTAGCTTTCAATATAGTGGGGTTGGTAAGATTTTTTTGAAAGACGTCTCAAGGTTGCATTTATTTGATTCTATGATGTCACATGATCCTTCAGAGATCATTCTAATATGTTGATTTGATCCTCATGAAATATTAATGTAACAATACTTCTACATATTTCAACATTTACTAATAGAGTCTGGAAATCAAAACTTTGTCTTTGTTAACATTAGATAATGTGCAGTGAACTGATATGAACAGTTATATTTGTATTATCTAATATTTACAAAAACTCATAAATACTGTAACATGTATTGCTCATTATTAGTTCATGTTAGTTAATACATTAACTAATGTTTATAAATGAGACCGTAAAGAAAAACGTCAATAAATGAGGTTGTAAAGTGTTACCACATTTCTTAATATCAATTTTTAAAACGTTTTTTTTTTTAACCACTTAATACTTCTGTGAAAACGTTGATACATTTTTCAGGATTCTTTGACAGTGATTTATTTGAAATATAAATATTTTGTTTTGTATCTTATCATGTGTCTTTTGTCTCATATATCATAAATGTCTTTACTGTCACTTTTGATCAATTTAATGCGTCCTTGATGAATGAAATTAATTTTCTCAAACTTCTGAACAGTAGTATATTAAAAAGTCTGTAACAAATCGAACATTATATTTTATTAGCATTATTATGAACTGCATAACCCCCCCCCCCCCCCAGATTTTTTTTTAAATCAAATGGAAAGCGCTATGATATATGGCTATGAATATGAACCTTGACAAATTCAATTCAAACTCTTGTCTTGCATTTCAATGTCTTTAGGTCGGAAATTCAATGCACAAAACATATTTTGGTTGACACAAACCATGTTTATCCTAACTGCAAGTGAACCAAGTTTAATCTACTTTGTATTTTCTTATTCCTTATGTAGTTCTGATTTGTTTTTGATGATGACAGGATGTCATGCATGTTGGCATCCGTCTGGTTTGGCTAGCTTCTTCCAAGTGACTGAATCTGCAGAAAAAATACCATAGTGATTGATTGGACGCACAGCCTTTGATGCCAACAAAAGATATGGGAGGCATTTTTACCCTTTTTAAAAGTCTGTAGGCCTAACCATAAACAATTATACGGTTATATTATATTATTTGCATTACATATGATTTTTTTTTTTCAAACAAACCCTTCAGAACAGACCCGATTTGAGAAGTGCTGCTCAATTTTATTTTTTCTACCACAGTCCAGAACGATTTTTTTCAGCAATCCTATTTTTGTAATTTGACTTGCATTGTCATTACCTGAAACAAACGAGCTTATAATCCATTTATCAATAAACCAGCTTATCAATCATTCCATCATTCACTCCTCCAAACCCATTTCCTTTGCGATGTACATTTTAATTTCTATTTGTTTTTAATTAAAAAGCCATTTTAAATTCCAAGGATGAACGGGGAGGGGGGAATCAATTCTCAAATGACAAGCAAACATTCTCCAAGCCTGAAGCTGAAGACACACGTTTAATATCCACCAAATTAAATATCGTTATACTTAAACGACCAACACCGCGTTTATTTTTGAGTTGTCTGTGAATGGCTTCACATATTTGCTAAAGGTCTGCTCAGGACAGGCCGTGCAACCTTTACACATGATCACATTCACGGTACTGTGTCCGATAGGTCAACATTGACCGCTGTACAGAATACACAAAACATCCTCACATATTTCACCTTCTTCCTATGGGAGATAGACTGAGGGATCTGTGAATACAGGTAACGCAGCATGCAAGAGGAGATCAACGCGGTGCCTGGCAGCGACAATGGCTGTGTATCCAGGGACATGAATGCACTGGAGTGGAAAGATCATGCAGAAAGCTGTTTACCCTTGATTTGTTTGAATCAATAGCTGCAGTGCTTTGGTTTTTCTCAATGATTTGTAATTTGTCCCTGTTTGGCAGCTCTTAAGCCCCTAAGATCCAACACAACACTGAGCCTCATAAAGAAAGGCAAATCCAGACTTTATAGGATTACTAGCCCCCTCATAAAAAGAGAAACTCAGCGTTCTCCTCTGAGAATATTTCATTTATGGGATTTAGCCTAATATGACCCCAGGATCCATCTGTAAATCTGATTACTATAGGCAACTCATGACATGCATATTTCATCACAAAACATTAGATAATTGATTCTGAATTAGAATTTTAATCATCATGGGGAACTGCGAATACGACATCAAGCTAATGCGTCCCTGAACTGTCTTCAGATGTGAACTGAAAGTATAAAAGGCTAAATAACAGCATTTTTAGGGCCCACTTTATATATATGCGCTGCAACTTTCATTTGTGTATTATTTATGGGTAATATCTGACTGATAATGTCACATTCATATTGAAGTGGAGAGCGGACGGGGAACAGGAACTACTGGGAAATGTCACAAGCCACATTTGAACCGCATGAGCATTACTAACCACTCGGCTTTAGACTACCGTGTCCCTTTTGAAGATGACTTGAATGTTCACCGGGTCTAATGGTGGCAACGCTACCACAAAGTCTCTTACAAAGATTATAGATTGGCTCCTTGGCACTCAGTTTCAAAGAGCGCTCATGTGTTAAGGCATTAAAGCATTCGCTGTAAACCCAGGAAATCTTCCTTCTTCCTTTTTCTGTCTCTCGGTCTGTGCAGTGGGCTCTGGTAAAGGTATTGGCAGGCCTCTGACACTGGCAAGAAAATGATTGATTGGACTGTATTGATCGTGTTGTAATGAAAGAAACCATGCTCACTTGTCACTATGTGACGGATATGTAAGCTCTGTTGAGGACATTGTGTATTTTCCTTTCATTGAGCTGGGATAAATGTGGCGGAATGAACATGACTGTATAAGGCGGCCTTAATACTGAACTCCGGAAACAAACAATCATTACTGTGGAACTAAAATTGCTTGCATTTGGTTGTTTTAAAACGGGGCTGAAATCTTACAGTTATAATGATATGTTTATACTTACAAGAAAGCAAATTTTAACAATTTTCTAGCACTGCTTGGAAAGGTTAACTGATCTGTGCCTAACATTCTCTGAGATTTTGTTTTAGTCGCCACGGCCTTTCCACAGTTGTTCCATGATAATCCTGGCATTTTGTGAGGACCCTTACGAAAATGGTGTTAAGTTAATTTTATGAAGTGTACTTGAGTAAAGTTCAAGTATACTTTATGCTGCAAGTATGCCAATTTCAATATACTAGTATTACATTTATGAGTGTAACATTTCAAAACTGCTTGGGACTAAATTGTCCCACTTTTTAGTATATACACAACTATAAGTTCAAGTGTAGTATAAGTGTAACAGCAGTAAACTTTAAGTGCACGACTGCATTTCTCAGTTTATACTGCATCTACACTACAAGTGAACCTTTTCGAACACTAATGCTGCTGTATATTATAGTTTACTACTTATATATTATGTTTGCAATTGGAGCATTTTACCATTTTCCTATTTATGTTTCTTTTTAACTTAAACATTTTATTCTGTAGTAGCTTGAATGTGGGTAATTTTCATTAAAAAAAGTAACATTTTAAATGAAATGCTAAAATAAATCAAATCTTTTTAAAGACTACATTCGGATGAGATTCAGAGAAATTATCAACACAGATGAAGTAGATCGAGTCCATCAACAAGCTTCACGGTCGTTTCCTCTTCAAGGGTCCAAGTGGCTTTAGTTTTGATTAATATGCTTTTAAATTTTGATGATCGCGTTGTTTTACATTTGTGTAAGCAATCTTCTATCACTTGTTTCTGCTTCTTCATCACCCGTGTTTTGAACCAGAGTTTCAACAATAAAAACATGGATGGCTGGACAATTCAGTCAGTGGCTGGAAAAAGAGTAAAGTAGATTTGAAGCAAATTCCTGTACACTACCAGTGGATTAGATTACATAAAAATTCAGATACTCAGAATTAGGAACATATCCGTTTTCTTTATAATCAATATTTTCAAGCAAAACACGATTTTAGGGGCTATATGTAAAACTAT
The DNA here is from genome assembly GCA_037043235.1 of Rhodeus uyekii. Taxonomy (NCBI): domain Eukaryota; kingdom Metazoa; phylum Chordata; class Actinopteri; order Cypriniformes; family Acheilognathidae; genus Rhodeus; species Rhodeus uyekii. The sequence goes on along the minus strand of JAWRVZ010000141.1, from coordinate 1,313,640 downwards.
GAGAAAAAAGTATTCAATGGGCATCTCAATCAGAAGAGTAAATACAACAACAAGCCAAGAATACTTAATTATAGTACATTAATTACATACTTAATTGAGTACATGTAAAGTCCAAATATACTTAGACCTTCTGTCAGTATAAGTCAGGGGTGCCCAATCCCATTCCTGGAGATCTACCAACCCTAATCAAACCAGCTAATTAAGATCTTAAGAAAGACTTGGTAATCACAGACAGTGAGTTTGATCAGGGTTGGAGCTGAGCTTTGCAGGAAGGTAGATCTCCAGGAACAGGAATGGGCACCCCTGGTCTAAGTATACTTGAGTGCAATTTCAAGTATCTATCTGATAAGTACGTAAAAGCCTGAAAGTATACTTTCTTATTTTTAGTTTAAAAGAATATTCTAATAGCACATTTTTCATAAGAGGATATACAAAATCCTTTATAAATTCTCACAATGTTCTTTGTGTTTGCCCTGATGTTATACAGTATAGGGCAAAAAAGAAAAAAAAGGAAAACCCAACCAGCTTCTTCCATTTAATCTGGAACCTACACCAGACAATGTGCAGAATCGCAATGACCCACATCTTGTCTAAGTCTGGAATCACTGGCAGACGTAATAGCTTCTAATGGTGAGTAATATGAGCTGCAGAAATAATTTTTCTTCCTGTGAAAATTTAAATGAGGCTTAATTAAAAAAGACACAGGACAGCAATGACTTCTCATTCTCATTCCGATGTTAGAGCAGCCCGGTGTGAGGCCTCGGATAATGGAGGTAATTTTCATCTATATTGCTGTTCATGCAGCTGAAAAAAAAAATTGCACACCACATCACTGAAGAAGCCAGCCACCATATAACATTGAACATTCTGTTTTAATGTTTAATTACACTGAAAAATTAATAACTCAATATAATACATACAGCTCTGCCAGAATACAGTAATCCCAAATCATCATGTCCATTTAAATCAATTTACGGTGTTGTACGAAGCGTGAAAAAAAATCAAATTTACCTTTATGAGTTTGATGTACTAAAACATCCTGTAAGTTTTGTAAACTTTCAAAAATGACTTGTACAACAATGACGTTTAGTATGTGTAAGAGTGAGGAAATGACGTATTCAGTGTGAGTCAATGAGAATAGATACTATGTGTATCTAATAATACTTTGGAAGTCACTTTTTGGTTATTGACATTCATCAACATATCTGCTATTGTGTTCAGCAGAAGAAATAATTTTTTTGTAAAAATAAATAAAAGTATTACTTACAAACAAAATTGCATTACAAAACATTACATTGTTAGTGTTTATACAGTTTTAAATCAAAAAGGTTTTTCTCTACACTAAAATCATCCATATGTAAACTATTAAAACAGTAAGTATTTTAATAGATTGGCCCTTATTGACTTCAATTAAAGTGTTGAACTGTAACCGAGACTTAAGAAAAAGAAAGAAATGGAGGTCAGAAATATCATTTTTTTATGCTAGTATATCAATTATGCCACAAATGCTGTTGATTAAGAATAACTTGTATTGAAGCCAGAAATGTTCCTCTAATTTCAGTTCCAGGACATTTCTCTTCAAATGATCAACACAATCTGTGGCATGCTGTCTATTACAATTACAGTAACAAAAGAAAGCTTAAGGTTTAGAAAGAGGGTGGAAAATTGTAATGATAAAATGTTATGACTGAAATATATTTATGACTGCTTTAACCTAAAAACAAAATTGAAAATTAAATTAATATTACAAATGGTCCTCTTTGAAAAACAGAACAATAAGAAAAATTCAAGATAAAAAAAGCACCCTTATCTCTTGATTAGTGTGATGGAGAAGGAATGCGATGGATGCGGCGTGTCTCATTTATGTTCTTGGTTGCATAGACCAGAGCCAGCGGGACTTTGATGAATAGCACAGAAACTCCACTGACCTAGTTGCCTATTTTGGTTCAGCCGCGCTGATTCACAGCACCAAACACAAAAGATTTAGCTAAGCACTCCAGGGTGACCGTGTTCGATGACTTTACCGCACACACTCCTAGTGCTCCTTGCGTGTTCGGCACAGTCAGTCATATTTACTCCATGGACTCTTATACAGTGCAACCAAAAGCAATTCGCCTAAAAGATAGCACTGGAAAAAAAAAAATTTACATGGCAATTTGAATATATATAATGTTTCTTTCTTTCTTCTTCTTTTACATCATATAACCTTTCTTTGTTTAAAGAAACTTTACAAATCCTAAAACTGTATTTCCAGATTTAGATGGGGTTCTCAGATCTTATTCCACAAGAAAAAAAAAACTAAAAATAATAAATGCCAAATTTCGTTGGACATAAACATATCTTGAATTGAGTTTATTTTCTTATGAGTATATTTTGCAATAGATTAATGATAAGAAACTGTTATAAAAAAATCTATCTAAAAAATCATCTAAAAAATTATATTGTTTAGATGTTTCCCTCAAATTAAGATTTAGAAAGAGCAGATGAGTAGATCTTTATATACAGACTGTGAAAGAGAAGAGAAACGACTATGGAAAGAGGGGGGGGGGGGGGGGGAAATCAACATAAGGTGAGAGCCAGAAGTTGCATAATGGCATTGTATTTTCAAACAAGGTAGCCATCATTCATCTACACGGATCCCTCCTGAGATCTGTGAAAGTTTGATGTTCCCATTCAATATTGATGGAGAGCGTCGGAAATGGAATCGTTCGGGAGTTGGAAACGGCAACATCTGTTTCATGTCTGTTAGGACGGTGGCGATGAGACGGAGACGTTAAATACTGATGTTTTAAAATCTGATGACATAAGGAGGGAACAGTTGGGCATGTTTATGGAGAAGAAACATATATCATACCTGCATGCAGCAGTGTAGAGATATATATGGGTGTTCAGTATTCCCAGAGCTCCTCTAAGGGGAATAAAAAGAGAGGAGGGAAGAATTATAGCTGTTCCCAGTGTATTAATTAACCCTGCCACAGGAAGACAGTGATGAGAGAGAGATGGGGGATAGTGCAAAATGCTTCCACTAAGCTGTAGAGGTTAAAAGGTTAAAATTCAGACATATTGTGGACCTATGTTTGATGAAGCTTGTTGGCCTAAACTAGGGGTTTTCATGGGGGCCAAAGACCCCAATGAGACTGTAGAGGGGTTAGCAGAAAGATCATTCAATCATGTGCACACCATGCATTATGAGGGGGAAAAAACAAATGCATAAATAAAACTATTAATAATAAAAGATTGCAAATTATTTTATTCAACTGATTAAGAAAAAGTAGCAAGTAAATATTTTCCAGATAATATTTTTTACCTTTTTTTCACAGCATAAATACATCTGTTTACATGGATAGATATTGGCCTTTAAAAAAGGATCTATTACAATTGGTTTGCTATTTGTAAAAACGTAATTGTGTCTTTTTATGTTACAAATCTGACTTCTGACTCATAATTGTGAGTTTATACCTTACAATATTGAGAAGAAAAAAATAGTTTTGAGATAGAAAGGTACAGTTATCTTTTTATTTGCAGAAACAAGCTTCCATAGGTTCATAATATTTGGGTCATGCAAAGTTTGAAAATCTAGATGAGGCAAAAACATGCAACAGACAAAAAACCTTGACTATAAATAATCAAATGATAAATTGTGTACTATAGAGTACAAGGAGATCAAATATACAAAACAAAAATTATTTTATAAATGGCTAGATTTAGGTATGAATGAGCGGCAGTATAAACCCTGCGCCTACGCCGCAATGACTCTTAATTGATTAACATGACCTTTTTCCAAGTATCATTTCGTTTTGTACCTACAAAGCTCCACAATCCATTACGGCACTTCACCAAACTATGGCAAGTGCAAGTGTGTGAAAAGATGAAGTTATCTCAGCAGAGGTTAAATGCCCACACAGCATACTTGAATGGACATACGGTTCGGTCACATTCTCTCTCTGTTATACATGGAAAACAGATCAAAGAAAGAACTATATGTGGGTTCACAGTTCAGACTCACTTCGGTCTGAATTCAGTGCAAGTGCAAAAAGGATTTGATTAATATGAACCAATGTCCTTCTCACCATGAGCTGAAAGACATGCAGCGAATTTTTCTTGCCTGTAAGATACATGATTTATACAACTCAAGTTCTTCCTGTTAATGAAACTCAAGATCCTTTCACAGAACTCTACATTCCTGACCATTCTTCTTACTGTCTTTCAAGTTAATGCTTTTTAAATTATGTTCCAAAGGCAAACTGTACAAATTAATAGGAAGAGAAACTTCTGAGCTGATTAGAACAAAATTGTATGAGCTGTATGTACGAAGGCACAAAGATCTTTCCTGTAGCTTCTTTCCTGTAACGCTTCTAACACCAACGTTATGGGTTCGATTCCCAGGGAAAGATTGATAAAAATGTGAAAGTTGCTTTGGGTAAAAGTGTCTGCCAAATGCATAAATGTCAATGAAAATGAACAGTTCAAATATTCAATATTCCACTTTAAATCAAGAGGTCAACCAGCAAGTAAACCACAAACATACCTGAATGAGAAAAGACAACAGGACTTAAATACACAGACAAATGAGGTGATAAACAATACACAGTTGACAGTTTGACAATTGCGAGACGTTCAGAGTGCCAGCGACATCATAGTACAGTATTTATTTATTAGTAAATGTGTATGTATATATAAGTCTCCTTAATATCTGACAACACTTTATTTGATGCTCCCCAACAGACATTTTAAGTCACTTATAAAGTACGTCAACTTATTCTACAAACCCTAACCCTTTAATCTGCTAACAGTCTACTCGTTACTTATAAATCAACAGAATGTCTAAAGGGTCCATAAAAAAAGTGTAACCAGTAATAGTAAAGTATCTGTTACACGTCAATATTTACTTGTATATTATTAAAATCAAAAGTTGTACCTATAAAAACTATGGAGCTGTATTTATATAAATGACCTGAGCTGACATGAACTAAATTAACAACTGAACCTAACATTGAAACAAAGATTAATAAATCCTATAACAAAATAATTGCAAAACTCATTGGCAATTAGTTTTACTTAATGCATTACGGTAACTAAGATATAGATACTTTTTGTAAAGTGTTGGAGTGAAATTTAATTATAATAAAGCAAGTGAAAGTGAATATCAGCTGCCAGATTGCTGAACTCTTTTTAATGTTAAATGTATTGTTGTTATGAGCTAAACGCCTCGAAAAATAGGTAGGTAGGCTATCATTAATAGATGCACAATTAAATATTCATGTAGATTTAGTTGACATTCCTTAAAAAGGGACTTTAAATGTTAAAGGAGTAGAAAAATCTGCATACCAGAATTATATTGCAAAAGTTTTTGTGTGTTTTCAAAATGATTGCGGGCACCGAGCTCGCTCTGAAAGTTATCCTATAATTTGCACACGGAATAAGACACACATTTTTCTGTTTTCAGGCAGTCTGTTAATGGAACCAATCTCTGCCGAGGCCAAAATATCAAAGTGTTGCCAGAACATGAGACATTGTTCCACTTGTGTGATTTCTAACTAAAGGGGAAAAGGAGCCGTACCCAGTTAGAAGAGAACAAGGTTATTACCTTGACAATGTTCTCTGTGACAATCTGTAATCTGCTGGCATTTCTCCGGGACATCTGTTTCAGCCAAAATAAATGGAACATTATTATGCATGGTAGAAACACTCACGTTGCCTCTGATTGGGACAAAGCGCCTTTGACAGATTGCATTCTGGGTGCGGAAGAAGTCTCTGTCAATCTATAGACCGAGAGGCCTTGATTTTGTTAACCAAACACTGCTGGGGAAGGACCAGTAATCATTGGTCATACCGGGGCAGGTCCTCGGGGGCAGGAGAGTGGATTTGACCGCTTTTGGCCTCTCTATACATGACTGAACTGTTCAAATCTGAACTGGTTCTGACCCGTGCTGCGGATGGGTAAGAACCGGCAGACTTGCTCAGATGACTAATTGACTTGTCATCTGACACAATGAGTGAGACTCGGTCTTGCTGTTTCTCTGGCACTCACAAATAATGTGGCATCATTGTGTTGATTCACTGACCTCATCATCAGCCGCTTATTTCCCCCATGCCTGAGAGTCTACAACTGCTTAGAAACACAAATGAATGCTAGTGATGACTGGCAGCCATTTAATCCACTGGGTGCAATAGGGCCATGTTAGCCACATGAGAAAACCTATCACATTGCATGCTATTAATTTAGGTAACTGTCAGTCTTGAAGCTGTTGTTATGGTGACAGTAATACACTCTCATGCAAAGTAATCATAGTTAATTATCAATGATTATTCAATGCTGGGATAACGATCAGGTGTGTCCTCATACAAGTTTTTTCCCTATTATCAGAGCAATTACAGATTCTACTACAACTTTCTTTGATTACCTTTTCTGATATATGGTAAATTAACATTCCACCATGAAGAATTCTCATAAAAATGGAAAAAGCTTTTTCTCCGCTTGAGCTTGTTTCCCTCTTTCTTCACAGCATGGGTTGTGTGATCTAACTTTAACAACAAATGCACTGCGTGGTTTATGGCATACTAGGTGTCACTACAGGAAGGTTCCCTAATGCTATGGCGTTCATTTTCGTCAGCTGCCACAAATGCTTGCTAGCTATGAAATTCAGATTGCAGGATATGCTATCATATGACAGCACAAACATAATTTGCCTGTTTTAAAACCTATCTAGATACATCTGGTGAGTTTAAGGCATTTTATTCATTACTAGAGATTGTTTCATAAAAGGTAGCCAATTTAATAACACCGTCTTTTAGGAATACTTAATTTGATCCAAATTCAAAGGCAGCATTGAATCCTTCACAAAGAAGACAATTAAAAAATGCATTGCAGCAAGCTCAGCGAAAAAGACAAATCCCAGCGGTGGATGAGGTGAAATGTAAATAAAATTAAATGTTTATATACAAAATGTTCTTATACATTCTGAAGAGTGTATATATTTAATAACATAACAGACAAAAGTTAAAGTTATAATTTGTAACAATGTCTGCGCTATGCATTTTAACTATTATAAAATTAGTCTTACTTCAAGGTATAGTTCACCCAAAAACGCACCATGAAGTTGTTCCAAATCCGAGTTTCTTTCTTCTGTAGAACACAAAAGAAGATATTTTAAAGAACGACGGTAACCAAAACATACCAAGGAAGTCAATGTGTGCTGTCAAAAATATCTTCTTTTGTGTTCAACAGAAGAAAGAAACCCAAACAGGTTAGGAACAACATGAGGGTGAGTAAATTATTTTCATTTTGGGGTGAACATAAGTCTCCTGTGTGAAGGGGTTTTGTATTTGTAGGTTGTGCCCCTGCTGATTCTGTTCCACACCCCCCCACCACCACCATTTATGCATTTGAAAGTAATTTGACATTTTTTAACTTGTTTTGAGCTTTGGAAAGGCGCCATGTAAATAAATATTATATTTTCAGGCCAAATCAGTCACTAATGAGGTTCCATGACAGTTAGGATGCCAGGTGCCTATATAGGCAGTAGGTAGAATGGCAAATTTGTAGGTTTTCCATTGTTTTCTTCATGCTGCATCCTTGTCCTTGTCAAATTACAGAGGGACTAAGGCTCCTGAAGTCACACAGATGCTTGTAGTCACTGGGGTTCTCCTGATTCACAAGATACCCTACTCTATCACATGTTAGTCTTATCAAATCACATCAGCGATTCGCCATCCAAAGATGTTCAGTGTCGTGTTTTCATTTCGCGACAGAACTCTCACTCAGAATTTTACCAGCAAATGACATCTCCGGGCTCAATCAAATCAATATTACAGTGGAAACAATCACTCTCTGCCACAAGGCATGTTTTATTCAGTCCTCCGCTGCCTAACGGGCCTCTCGATGCCTCTTGAGCTGTCAGAGATGGGAAACCTAAAACACCCACAGCGCATCACCCTTTCCCTCAGGAGCACAACATGTGACTTATTCATATGTGTAAATCATGTTTTATACAGTATGACACGGCATAGCCATTTTGGTGAAATAAAACATGAACATGTTTTATTATATAAGATAAGGACTTTTGGCCGTTAGCGGGAATATAAATCTTTTTATGTTCTTGAGATCTAAATTAACCTTGGGTTAAACAAACTAGATATGTGCCCGGCCCTGCTGAAAAGCCTATTTTAAAATGCTCTTTCTTATGATACTGGAATATTCACATCACAACGCATGATGCAAGAAAGTCTTTTATAGCCTACGTGCTACGTTAAATATGGAGCTGCTTTACTCAAGATGTATTCAAAGAAGCGAACAAAGACAAGCATAACATTTGCTTATTAAAATTAAAATAAAAAGAACCAACCAAGTCTGCTGACTATCTTAAAAGTCCATGGCTATCACTATCAGTTTATACTCCTGTTAACACTTTCTCAGAGAAGCAGGCACAATGAAACCCGTTTTCCCGTCCGTTCATGTGACGTTCGGCATGATGCCTATTGAAAGGGAAGGTGTGATGGCTACACTTAACACTTGCCGATGGTGAAGAGGAGACATTTGACATTCATCTACCAGTAAAAATGATATCTTTACTGAGCATACAACGGACAAATTTTAACTAGAAGAGGTGACTGATCAAGAACAAAAGATATAGTGTTTCTTAATGAAACAGTTTCTGTTTATGTATTTTTTGTTTTGTTTCATGGTTTACTTTGAGGGATAACTAAATGACACAGTGGTCAGGAGGTATTATAGTTTATGCATGTGCCCTCTTTGCAACCGTGTAGACAAGCAAAAGATACTCGGACAAGAATGGGAAATGCTGCAAAGAAACTGATTTGTCTCACTAACGCTGTGTTCCTATAAATCATACAGAGTCGAGAACAGAATAGAAAGAGGTTCAACAGCCAATGCCCCTTTTCCACAGCATATTACATACCAGGATAGGTGAAAACGTGGAATATAGAACATAGCAGAAACATTGTTCCAAATGTCGAGGGCAGAACATATTATGTTAATTATACCATTCGTTATGGCCATGGCTACTAGACCTGTATGACTATCAATCATGTTTTGTTGGAGATCAAATATAGAAGAACCCAATACATTACATAATTGGCTGTTTACCAACATAAATGCCTCATTTGAGGACTTGTTGAAACGACATTACTGATACCATTAATCTTTTATAATTATCTGAGCGAGAGTCTGTGCTGAAAACAGTGCCAGAGAGAAATAACCTGTAAACAAACTAAATCAACCTGTGGGACTGAAGGTTAGATTTTATTTTGAATTTGCATGGTTTATCACTGTCTGTGTCCCTTCATTCAAGAGATCAAGGTTTAGCATGGCACCATCAGGGTGCAAAAAAACATGTTTCTCTATTGATGGCCAATCATAATGGGCCATGTCTGATGGAATAAAAACTTTTGCAAGCAACATTTAAAGCATTTTTCATTATTGTATAGTAGATGTTTTACTATTTTCTTGTTTTTAAATGAAGAAAACATCCAAAAAAATCATATCCTTAAATGTCTTAAATCTCAAAATGTAAGATGTTTAATGGATGTACTGTGCCATTTGAAATATTGATCATTAAAACACACACATACTAGATGTGTATAATACATATTACTGCTGCGAAATTTTAAAATGGCATTTCTAGCAACCACCACCATAAGATGAATGAGAATGGCTTCTCCAGGTATTACAGACATCCTTGCAAACAATAATTGTACTGTACCAGTAAGAGAGCTCCTTTTAGTTCAAAAGAAACTGGAAAAGATCCTCACTGTCTGACAATCATAATTAGCCAATTAGTAAATTCTCCCATTCAGGATATTTAAGTATTCAGTGGTAATGAAAAGATGAGAAGGGTCTTATGTAAAGTAGGTGATTTAACGGTCTCTGTTTAAGTTTGACCTTCAGGAATGCAGTGGAAAGGCTCTCAGCTTGGCATGGAGAGTGGGAGCGTTGCTGAAAATTTAGCCTAGTCAGCCATTAGAGGGAAGTCTGGGCCTAAATTCATCATGTAGTTTCTGGCACGGGGACCATCGCTGCCCAGGGGAGCATGTAGAAGCAGCAGGCTACATGTCTGTAAGGATCTGGCTTAATTTGACCCATCAGGGTGGCTGTGGATTCGAAGAAGCCGGGAGAATTTTATATATTGAACTGTGAAATTTAGATGGTCTGGACTGATAAAATGCCTCTCAGTGGATTTGGCTCTGGACCCTGATGTCCACGAGGCAAATGGACCAAAAGGAGATTTACTCTCCTGATTTTAGAGCGAATACAATGATGGCATTTGCCTCTGGAGATAAATCAGTTGGCTGTGTTCACTGATCTAAAAACTTTAAAATCCTTTTAAAGTAAAGCAGTTCATTATGTTGCCCAATCTCACAACAGGAGTCTCTCTTTTGGGATAAAAAAAACCCCAATGTGTTCACAGCGGAATCTCTCAAGATAAATCCATCCGTTCTAAGAACAGATGTAACCTTTTGGGATAAAACCTGTACACCACACTCTCTAATCTAGGAACAGCATTTAGCCTTGAGGATAAAGCAGTTTACTTCATTTCCTGATCTAAGTACAATGGCAACCTTTGGGTATACATCACTTTATCATGTTGCCTGATCTGGGAACACTTCCGACTGATCCCAATTCAGCAAGCTTACTTCCGCCCGAAACCTCCTGCGAGGCATTCCAAGGAGGCCACTTAGTTCTGACTTAACAGCATGTCCCATTCAGTCCCGCTGTCCTGGAGGACAGCAGGATCAAAAGGATGTGCTTTGTTATGTTTATTAACCGTTCTGAAGGGAACATACGGGTGATGTTCTGAAAAGCACATTAAGTCAATTGAACAGGAGGATGAATGGAGGCCTACTGAACTGAATCAGCAGAGAATGTCTCCTTCCTATTGTCTTTCTCCCTTTCATATTTCTTCCAAGACACAATCACACTAGAGACATCTGGAGTAATTTGTATTGATTAATGTTTTTCTGCACATGGAGAATACCTTTCCCCAGCTTAAGAACTTCCAGTCTTATCTACTCTCTTCCACTCTTGCTTGCACACATAGACTTGAAACGTCTTAATATTGCATAATAAGCAAAATACTACCAAGAAGATTTTATTTAATTTTACCTGGGAGTAGTTTAACTGAATATCATAGTGCTAAAACTGAACAACATAATGCACAACGTTTAAAATTGGGATGCATTATATTTATCTTGCTTCAATAGAGGAACCCCGTTTTCATGTTTTGATTTCAGTGAATGCATTTTCCATTTTCCTTAATGGACAAATTGGAGCTTGGAGCTTCACATCTTAATGCTTATCATTGTAAGACCACCTGCCAACCACCCAGAAAGCTTTTAAATAATGAATTTTACGTCTTATTTCCTGCAACTCTGAAAGCAGTGTTTACCATGACTTCTAGGTCACTTATTTTAGACAAGCATAAATTATGACAAAAAGTACTACTTAACTGTATTTGTTAGCAGGCCGAATTGATTAAATCAGCGATGTCCAACTCAGTCCTGGATGGACACTGTCTTTCCAACTTCCCTCACCACACCTGCCAGGACGTTTCTAGTATGCAAGATTAACCGGATCAGGTATGTTTAATTAAGATTGGCCATCATGATTCCTGTCTTGTATGTTTTTTGTTTGTTTTTTTCCTATTTTGCATCATGTTTTGTAGTCCTTTGTAGTTGTTGTAGTTGATTAGTTCCTGATTGTTCCCAGGTGTGTCTTGTTTCCCAGTTACACCTTTTGGTCAGAGTTGTCCAATTTGGATGTATTGTGGGAGTTGTTTTTCAGTTCTGTTTGGATTACTCTGTTTTGAATTGTTTCCGATTTTGTTTGTTGGTTGCATTCGGTTATATTTGTCAATAAAGACTCATTTCTGAATGACCACATGAGACAATGGACTAAACGATACAAACAATGTCTCATTAACTCATTATCATTTAACTGATCTTCTATTACCCTACAATCCATCACAAGAAAAATAAGATCACAAAACTCTGGGCCTTTGGTAGTACTTAGGTCCACTAAAGGAGGGGGAGCGTCTTACAATTGACTCCTAAACTCTGGAATAGACATCCTGGTAGTATTCGGGGCTCAGAGATACTCTCCCAGTTTAAATCTAGATTAAAGACTCTTTTGTCTTTTCCCTCTCTTTTCTTTAGCCAAGCATTAACATAATGCATCTCATAACCTTGTACTCCTGATATTTCAGTTCAAATGCACAAGATTATCTTATGAACAGCAGCTACGCTAATTATTCTCCATTTGCTTTTCCGTTTTATCTTGGGATGCCCGCCCTGAGGTAACTAGAGAGTGTGTCAACTCCAGTTTGGATCCAAACTCTTATGAAGACTTCAGATGCCCCGACACCTGTGAAGAGAGGACTCCAAATCCTGCGAGGACCTCAGATGATGCAACTCAGAATCAACATGCACCAATGCTAAATATTTCTATATATCATTTACATTTATGCATGTGGTAGAAGCTTTTATCCAAAGCAACCTACATTGCATTCAAGGTATATATTAACATTCTAATCAGTTCTTGGGAATCGAACCCATGACCTTGGTGTTGCAAACATCACACTCTACTGTTTGAGCATTTGTTAACATGTATTCATTACTTCAATAAGTTAATTGTTTCTGCCTTAAATTAATACACTGTTTAAATCATTGCATTGTTAGCTAACTGTGTGATTTGAATATGTACATTTCTGAAATACAGTACATCTACATTTGCATTTATCCATTGTGACTTACATTGCATTCAAGGGACACATTCAATCAGCTTTCCCTGGGATCAAACCCATGACCTTGGCGTTGTAAACACCAATGTTCTACTGATTGAGCTACAGAAAAGCTAACTTTCAGTACATAACTTGAACACAGTCACCTCTGAAAACAGGCCACTCTAAATTGTAATGTAGATGCGTGCATTTTCTGTAAAGCTGCTTTGAAACAATATGTATTGTGAAAAGTGCTATACAAATAAATGTGAATTCTGTGCAAATAAGTCTCCTTTCTATGCTAATTAGGCTTGATATAGATCACGCCTTATTCACAAAAACCCTATTGCATTATTTGCCTGGTGCAATTAATGTTTGTTTTCATTTTCTTGTGATTATGGCAGCAGTTATTCATCAAATTATGGAGAAGAGCATTATAACTGGGCGTACATCCAGCCAGTGATGTATTTGAACACTTTCGCAATGTTTCAAGAACACATTTTATAGTTCTGGATTGCAGTGGTGGAGTGTCTATGTACAGTCCCGGTAAAGTATATTAAATCTTTGTCATTTGCAGCATCTACGTCTTTTTAATTTTTTTTATGTTTGCAGCGTTACCATAGTTCCTCTAATAAATCAGCAACTATTTACTATGACTGTGAATGGAAGTAAAAAATGCTATCAATGGGTACAATTTACAGTGTTCTTATTACTAGTTGGGAAAAATTCATAAAGCAATTATTTGTGCAACTCCACCAAAGTTAGAAAATGCTTTTGTTTTTGATTGCATTTTGTTATTTTTTATTTGTTTATAGCTTTTAGCCTACCCAAGTCACACTAAAAGTGAAAGTCCTTAAAATAGTGGGCAGATTTGTCTGTGCTTCTCAGAAAATTATGCAATCTGATCTAAATTCCCACTTTATTTCAAGGCGCTAGTGACAGTGAGCTCTTCACAGCACGTTCTAATCATAGTCTGATACTGCACTGCAAGGAGTGTCACTGATTGAAAATCACAGGACTAACAACCTTTTTTTCTCTGATTTCACAGATTGACTAGGATTTAAATGCATCATTCAGCCTAATGAATTCATCAATATGCATGCAAGTACTTATACCAACCACCATTGCAATACAGTAGATCCAAAACATATCTGGACACTTTAATGCCATTTATTTTAAAAATAGAATTTCTGTATAGATAACAAGTGGAAAAATAAGTTTGTTTAGTTAAAAAAAGAAAAGAAATGCATTGTTTAAAATTGTTATTTGACAACATTTTCTGGTGGATAAACTGACCTAAAGCGGTGATCCAGCCCTGATTAAAAGTAGTTTCAAAAATGAAAAGTGAATCCTGAGAAAAGCTGCAGCATTATCTGTTTGTTGATGCCTCTTGTTTTGATCTTTTGTTATCCAATAACATTAATCGATTTTCTGTGGCTCAAGTGTCCCAATATTTGTTGTGTCCACCGTATGTATATTGATTCCTCATGAATCTCCAAATAGCTGATATCAGTATAGCATCAGCTCTGATCCAAATGTCTTTGAAAAACATTGTAAAAGGAATCTACTATGCAACGTCCACATTGTTTTTGAACATTATATGTCCATACTGTGTTTACACCACTACCCTATTATGGCAAAAAAAAAAGCACTTTGTTTCAGAGGCTGCGTCTTTTGAGGGCCGATTGCATCACAGTGGCATGATGAAGGCCAATTCAAATGTTCCTTCAAATGCGACCTCAAAATGTGTCCTTCATTTCCCGGGCAATGTAGGATACAACAGATGGATCCTTTGTGACCTACCAACTCTACCCAAGATTTCATTGTGCTCCGGCGATGTTGGGACCTTTGTTTTAGATAAATTGTATATTTATATTTCTAAACGTAAGTATTGGGTAAGTAACTTACTCAAATATATAAGAAAAAATGAAATAAAAATAAAAAGATTTACTGTATATAAATTGGTTCAAATGTTGACTTGTACCTTACTAATTTAGTTGATAGTCTTCATTATGTAGAGAAATGGACCAAGGTGAAAATATTTAGATATAACTTAAAAAAAAACTCTTTATTATTTAACTCTTTAAACGTTTATTGACGGTCGTCAACGTCACAATGTAGCAAGCATTATCCATGACTGGTGACTGCTGCCACTTTAATACACAGGTCTAAAATATGCAATTACTATAATCCCCCAAAAAGGTGCATATACAGTTTGGTATAATAAATGATCTTTTGGGTAATTTGAGCTGAAATTTCACAGACATTTTTTAGGAACACCTGAGGCTGATGTCATAAAAAGGGGCATAATAGGGCCATTTTAAGTCAAAAGTGACGTGTTGCCAAGTATGGAGTCCCATATCTGAATTTGAACTTGAACATCACACACAGCATAGACGTATTGAACACAGCACACAGCATTGCAGGTCTGACTCTCTAATCATTATATATCAAGGTATATATTAACCTTGTTAAACGTAATTCCTGTAAATGACTGCTCTTGTGACTAAGATGCCAATTAATACCAATTCATTTGAGCCAGTCACAAACAGTTTCTTAATTACCCAACAGAAAGGTATTTAATTAAATATTTACTGTATAATTCATACTCTGTAAATGTGCATTTTTACATAGAAATAACCCAAAGATTAGCATTTACCGTATTTTCCCGCATATAACCCGCAGACGCTGATAATCCGCACCCTCATATAGTCTGCGGGCTTTGGTGGTGCGTGTAAAAAACTGTCAGTATAACCCGCACCCTTACATAACCCGCACCGATAGATTTATGAACTTTTTTGTGCAAGTTCACATTTCGAATGTTGCTTGCATGACGTCAGGCTCGTTATACAATGTCCTTACAACTGTTCAGGCTCGGTACACAGTGCTTGTGCGCGAAATTCAAACAATAAGAAAACAAAAACAAGTCAGAATCAAAGAAAAGAAAAAGCAGTCTCTCCCGCTGTGCAGCAGCACGTCCCTTAAGAAGCGATTCTACAGGTGTTGATCATCAGATGAGATGAGAAGAGCCCGACCTCATGGCAGCACAGCCAATCACGTCTTCTTGCATTATTGACAGGTCAGACAGCCTATCAGCGCCAGCTGTCAGAGTGATAGTACAAGCGCCAGAGACAACAACCCTCACAAGAAAGAAAAACAAAGAAAATACCGCAAAAAAACCCTTACATCCTTAGGGATGTAACAAATATATTGAAATATTATTATGAGTAAAAATGTGTGATATAGCCCGCAACCCCACGGCGGGTTTTGTAAAATCTGGTATAAACCATGGGTTATATACGTGAAAATACGGTACATTAATGTTCTTAGCATACACTTCAAGTGCATGTTCACTCTAAGTGCATGTAAATCGCAATTAACAAAAAAGGATCTACAGGACACAATGCTAGCAAAATCATGTTTTATAGATTGTAACACAAAGCTTGGAAAGTTTATATTCATAATCGACTTTTAATAAATAAAAAAAGCCAAATTCTCACATTTATTCAGGGTGTCTCTAGTGAGAAAAGGTCAGAATGTACACTTTAACAGACACATCTCAAAGTGTAATTAAAATTGGTTTGACACTCAAGAATGTCTTATATAATTGTGAATCTTGCTCTTTGGCTATAAAAATTGTGTAACCTAGAGGTTCAAGATCTGGGATGGTAACCAAAGGTTCTATACTGCTTCTTGAACATATACATATACGTATACATTAAAGCAATGAAGTATTGAGTGCTAGCCAAAACCATGTGATGCTAAATAAAACTATTCATCATTATCCTCATATTAAAAAGCAGCTTCAACCATATGCAGTTTTTCTCAGTTCAGTAAAGGATGAATCTGCTGGCTTGACACAAACTACACAGCACCTTTAGTATGAAATATTACAGTTAGCTTAATACATTCTATCCGATCTATAACAGAGTCGCTCTGTGACTTTGTGTCAGTTTTAGATTTACTGCTGTTCAGGCTGGTGATTTTATTCACCAGGAAAAAAGCTGAAGCCTTCAACATTTCTCCTATTATTTTTCCCCCCTGGTTTTTGTCCAGAATAACCTGCTGTCCATCTATTCTGATTGCCTGACTGAAAGATAGAAAACTGAAGCAGAACAATTGTTTCTGGGAGTTATTTATCCTGTAATAAACAGTTGTTTGCCTTCAAGTTTTCCAGACACTTCATCTCATTCATTTAACCCATCAGACATTATTCTAACTCTGAAAAGATTCTGCCAGTGAGCAAACATATGTACTCCATAACTCTCTGTCAGCATTAGCTAAAGAAGGCGAGTGATGGCCTCATTATTGGGACATTCAGTGAAGTGTGTCACATTAGAGGGGTGTCATTAAACCACACTGCCCTGCACTGCAGTTTCACTCAAAACAATTACCATATGCTTAACTATCTGCGGCCCAGACACGCATTCCACTTTTCCTGTTTACCTATGATGTGCTTATTTATAACACAGATAGGCTACAAGTGTCAAAAAAGTTTCAATTAACTGACAGGATGGTAGTCACTAATACAGCATCAGTACTTCATCAGTCTTGGAGTTGATCAGTCAGAGGTTAGAATTAAACTGGATTAAACCATTGATTACTTAATGGAACATCCTGATTATAACTCCACATCAGCCAAGAAGGTTTATGATACCAAGTAACATTAAGATGCATGTAAATATGACAATGCTTATTGGCTGATTGCAATCAATCAATCAATCAATCAATCAATCAATCAATCAGTCAGTCAGTCAGTCAGTCAGTCTAAACCAGGGGTGGGCAAACTATTTGTCTTGCGGGCCACATTGGATTCTTAAAATTGACAGAGGGGCCGGGTGAGCGTGATGCGCGATTGTTGACGGGGGGGGTGAGCGCGATACACGATTGTTGAGGGGGGCGCGTCTACTCTCCACCAAAGCTTCAGCATCACTGCCACTTGCAGTCGCGACAGAATGATGTCACCAGTGTTGCCAGATTGGACTAATGATTTCCAGCCAACTACAGCAAAAAAAAAAAAAAAAAACACCCATTCACAAAAATACCCGCCTAAGACCAAAATTTGGGTGGGTTTGTCATCAAAAACAAGCCCAATTTTTAGCGACCAGCCCAATGCATTTTTTTCCGTTCGGATGTGACCAAAAGGAGCCCAATTGGGTGGGAACCTGCCCAATCTGGCAACACTGGACATCACAGGGAACTGTAAAATGAAGGAGATTTAAAACAAGTTCGGCGGGCCGGATTAAAAAGCACAATGGGCTGGATGTGGCCCGCGGGCCATAGTTTGCCCACCCCTGGTCCAAACCCACAAGGAACCAAAGTAATACGTAATAGTCTTCATTAGCAGCTAAAATAATATCACTGGTAAATATTATAAATCAATTAATATATGTTATATTGGACTGTATTGTATTGCCAGCAGAATGCTGTAGTTATAGCATCCATCAGCAGGGTTTAAAAGGGCCATGCTAACCAAACCTTGACTCACTGGTCCCAGTAGTGACAACAAAATCTTAATTCAATCACATTTTTGTAGATAAAACTACACTTTGAACCTCAGGAGCTGTTACTAAACGGAGCCTATGTTTTTGGAGGTACGAGACAATTTACTACTCAGCTGGTGGAATGGCATTTTAATTGCTTTGCCACCATATAATGAGAGGAAGAACAAGGGGAAAAAATGAATTTGTTGTGCAGTGTGAATTGCTCTATGGAGCCAGAGGATATTAACACAGCGAGACAGCAGCCCATCAGCGGAGATGTCCTGAGAATAGAGAATAGCTCAAACACCACTTGAAAATAATGGTTGTGATTTAAACGTTGCAATATCATTTAAAGTGGTAACAATAATCGAAAACTCTATGGCAGAGTTACACATCATCCCCCTAGTCAGGAGGGGAAAAAAATAAAAATTGAAATCAGATCTCCAGATGTACATTAACATAACATCACTCTCGTTCTTCAAACAGCAGGTCATGAGAACCCTCAGCGAGATCTTTCTCGTACTCATTGACCATCACTTGACCCAGCTAAGTGGAGAAGCTTGACAATATCTGGAACGCCATGATCTCTGCGTATTTACACTGAGAGCACTGCAGTATTCGGCTTCTGCTAGTTCTCCACAGCAGCATCTCATGAAAAGTCTCGCTGCCTGAAGAGCCCACACAAAGGGGTGCATGTTTTCTGACGGCAACAGTAAAGCCGAGAGTTAATTCAAAGCAAGCTGGGCTCGGCACGTTGGGTGTAAAGTGAAATTGTGTTAAAACAAAGCAGAAGCCCTGCTGGGAAAACAGAGGAGACTGAGGTAACAGTGTGTGATCATATTAAGGACGCATTCTGAGGGCCATGCCACTCTCTCGGATGAAGTGAACCTTGGGTTTTAGATGCTTCCCTGCTGCGGCTCTCGAAACAAATGCTACAAAAGCTGAGGCCTTTTATGTAACTGATGAGATACACATATACATATACATTATATATATATATATATATATATATATATTTAAATTTTGTTAATTATCTTAATTCATTATTGATGTAGACTAGTTTTTCTTAATATTTTATAATGTAGCTAATTTCTTTTTTATTCGTAGAAGATAGTTTTTAGCTTTTAGCATATGAGTATCTTGAGCATCTTCCTCAACATAGGACACATTGAAATATCATAATTAAAGTCTATATATATATATATATATATAAATAAATATATAAATAAAAAGTTTTATTTATATATATATAAATAAAACTTTTAACTATTTGAATTTTGGTGTTGGAAAATATAACAAAATATAACACGCATAACAAAATATGTGTGTTTTTGCCAGAACAACAGCATTTAAATATACATTCTGGTATAATACTAAATCCTACTAATCCTAAAATACCACACAAGGGTTCAAATCTGTGATTCTGAATCTGTTTGGGACTGTCCATGAACTGTCCAACAAACTGAAATGAGAGATATGACTGTTTGGTACTAACCAATTCACAGACAATGTTATTGTGACGAGCAGGGTGAGGCCAAGAGCCGTGAGAGACTGGCGTGGGGTGGCGTGATTTATAATGAGCCTCGTATCTCACAGAGGAGTGACGACAGTGAAGGACAAGAGAGGACCAGGCCTGGGGCATATTCTTCGTACGTCGCTTACTACATCCAAGATCAGTTGACACATCCGGGATGAGATAATCGCGCTAACTATGATCTGGATTAATCGGTTCTTCAAACGCACCTGTTGTTGACGATTAGTATAGCTGGATTGAGTTATCTGAAATCATTGCGCGTTCATGTGCTGGCTTAAAAGGGGATATGTATCGATAGTAGAAACACTGATCAGCAACATTTTGATTGGTCAGCAAGCATGCTTGAAAGAGCGCGCGCAGTATTTCTCGGCGGCGCGCGACGCTGAATTTCAGTGTTTAATTAAAACACAAGGCAACACTTTAAAGCTGCAAAAGCCAGGAGAGAGGACTGGCAAAAAGTTGTCGACAAATTAAATTTGTGAGTACCCTATTGATCGTGTGTGTAATTATATTGACTCATATTAATTGCACTGTATTTCATAATCGTCTTTTATATTAGAGCCACCGCAGGACCCACTAGAACTTGGGAACAAGTAAAAGTAAAATGCAAAAATATTCTGCAAAATAGTATCTTTACTACTTGCGCTATTCTGCAAAAAAAAAAAAGAGTCAATTAATGAAATATAATTGCAAAAATGAATAAAGCAAAAAGTCAGACTTGAGATTGAATTGCTTCAAGAGGAACTTCAAAGTTAATAAAATACACGAATAAACACACTGTACTATTGAGGACCTTGCATGATTTATTTCATTCCACAGGCAAGAGATGATCAGCTGGATTTTTTTAAATAAATAAAATAAACTGTAAACTAAACTGTGTGCAAAGTTCCCTTTTTTCAAAAATGACTGCTTGAGTGCTGATAAACTTTTCGATCGACAGGACAGGACTATGGCTCTACACAGCTTCAAGTAAAAAAAAAAAGTGGGTATATGGCTCTCTCAGACAAAAAGGTTCCCGACCCCTGGTGTAAATGAACGTGCCGCTCGCAAAGTAGCGCAAGGCAATACACACAGTTTGAGCTGTTTAATGGCCGACTATAATTAATTGTATCTAAATTAACTAGATACATTATACCCTCACGTGAAAAACGAAATATAAAAAATAAATAAATATATATATATATATATATATATATATATATATATATAATTTTTTAATATATTATAATTATTATAATTATATTAAATATATTATATTGCACCTTCAGCAACAGACTGCTGAATACATTTAAACAATACACAAAGTAAAGTCCAGGCATGGTCCTGGCTCATTACTGTTATACGTAAAGCACGTGTGCGATGCAGAGGAAGCGAGGAGCACAAGGAGAACAGGTTTCAAGACTGAAACTCTCTTTATTCAAAGGCAAACGAAAACAAACTTTAAGATTGAACATAAATGGCACGTAGTAGCGCAAAACCTGGCGACACATAGGAACATGGAACAGACCATCCACACACGCTGACAATATCCAACAAAGACAAGGGAAACACGAGAGGGATTTATATAAGAGGAAATGGGAAGCAGCTGACACGACTAACAAGGTAATTGATTAACAAGACAGGTGTAGGAAGGGCAACGGAGAGGCACAGAAGGAACCCGGATGTGAAAGACAAGACAAGACTGTGACAATTACCAATTACCAATTGCTCACCACAATTATAATTCTGACTGGACAAATGCAGCTCACTGCAAGCATTTAACACGGTTTAATAACTACTTGTCCATCTGTGGAAATGTTATAAAGTCTTGTTCTGGTTTTTTTTAAAGGTACACTTAAAGGCATTATATTTTCATTAGTAAAAAGTTTCACGTATTACTTTCTTTCTGAGGGTCGCCTCACGGGGGGCAAATGTATTGAGATGGCATGATCAGTCAGATACTATTCACTTGATTTCAATAATCCCCCTTTTTGGAAGTGCACTATTCACTATTTGTAGAGTACGTCTGCAATACCCTACCATTAACTTAACAGCATGACAGTGCATAAATATTAATTAAGGTAAGCACTGAAACAGTTTGTTTGGTTGTCGGTTGCTTAACAACTTGCTGTTAGATTCTACCACCAGCTTTATTCATACTGAATATCTTTGGCACTGCAGTTTGGGCTAGCAAAGCGAACAGGTTTCCTAATTCAGGGTTAAAAGAGGTGCTAAACCCCTTTCAAAATTACAAGTGTGGAACGTTGCTCAATGCAGCATTAAAAATGCCCTTTACCTGGGGTTTAAGATGATTTTAACCCGAGGATTAAGCAGTTGTTAGTCTATGGCACCGTGGTTTAAGTGCTTCCGCTTGCATGTGGAGTTTAATATATGTACTGATCATGTGTTTGCTGGGTGTGAGATGAACGACAGATCTGCTTTCTCACTAAGTAAACAAACTATGAGTCTCAGAGTGCTAAAATAAATCACGTCAAACGCAAACATGTTTGTCCACGCTGACATGTAATTATTAGTTTGTCCCTTGCCAGATTTATCTTTGGAGGCTTAATTTTCACTTGCTTTATAACTGAAAGCCATCAATATATTTCCTTGCGTAAATCTTTCTTTCTGATGCAATTATCGGATGGGTGGCAGGTAACCAGAGCAGTAAAGAGAAATTATGCCACTCTAAAGAACGTTGTTATTAGATTTGACATCCAAAGGAATATTAAATTGTGAGAGCAAAGCTTCAAAGAGGTGGGATAACTCAAATAAACTGCTCTGTGTTCCTGAATAGGAGTGAGAAATGGTAATGAAATATAAAAAGTCAGATGTACAGCATTACAATTCATACCTTTTTAATCCATAATACTGGTTAAAGTGCCTTTTGACTCACTTGGCAGCACCGAGTCATTAAACCCCACATCAATGGGCATAAATCATCCTGCCAATCGCAATAAAACGGCACTGCCTAAAACACCTTCTAGTTCCTGTCCAAACAGCAAGTTCTCGTCGGTGGAGTTATCTTCAGAAAACATGTCACAGACTCTTAAAGTCATCTGCCGTCTTTACCATGACAAGGGCGGCGAGTCGTTTCCTGTCAAATCTCGAGCTCAGGGTCACTGACCTGCTGAAAGCCATATTTTTCTGTCACAGTTTCATGATTTTAGCACTTCGCTCAGGGGAACTGAGTAGTTTGATCTAAACGTTTACCTCAAAAGACTGCTGTTGCATGATGCATGAATCCTTGATGTGTCATGGGCGAACGATGTTGTATGTTGTTGAATTGATGGTGATCTGTGTGGGGACAACTTCAGTTGACTGTAGGAAAAAAGAAAACTGCCATCTGCTGTCTTAGCAGAGTCAAAATATCAAACAAATTACATAGACCTTCTTCCCTACCTCTGAATAATGATCATTCCCTTCATATATCATAGTATCTGTCTAGATGACTTCTTGCACACCTTGAACATCTTCCAAGAAGCATTTTCGAGCAGTTGAACATTTAATTTCAGTTTCTGATCATGTTTTCCTGCAGAGATATTCTGATGAGATCCTCTGGTTTATTTTCAGATATCCTGAAAAAACACTTCGACCAAAGAGATGCAGAGAACATCAGGCTGAAAAACATCTTATAGAATTGATTAAACATAAAACTGTCTAAAGGAAAGACTAAATAAATAGGTTTCAAAAGAGAGGCTTGAAATCTCCAGTTGTTTGGGCCTTGGTGCCATCATACCTGCTTCAGAAGACTTGAAAAACAGGATATACAGTAATACCTCAGTTTACAAGTGACTTTGTATACGAGCAAATCGGTGTACAAGCATTGTATTGGAGTGAGAGAGAATTTTTCCCTCGCCCACGCGTATATTTTTGTGGAAAAGTCCTAACGCTCAGCATTTTCGTGCTAATTTTTACTGGAAATATCCTAACAACAGCCTCTCAAAAAGCCTATCAAAATATAACTCGTTCATTCTTTCAGCGTCGCTTGGTTTAGTTGCATCATTCACCACAGTGATCCTTTTATAAGTGATTTACAGTGGTTTTACCTTGTGTTGTTAACACTAATTGTGATCGCTATTGTTCACGTAGTGAAATACATACGTACAGTACAGCATATAGACAATGGCCCTCAAGATGAGTAAGAAAGAAGGTACGAAATTCTTCCTGTAAGCAGTAAAACCCCTCCTCTGTCTCCTTCACGCCAGCAGTGACGCTACTCAAAGCTAAAGTGCGTTACAGTAAATTGTCAAGTATTTTTAGAGTTTAATTGTCAATTATTAAATAGTATTTATATGAGATCTTAATGGTTATCATTTTAACTGTAATTAATATGGTAAAACCCCCCCAAAAAAATTTTAAAGGGCATTTATGGTCATGTGGAACGTGATTTTTATTGCATTCTTATGGGGAAAATTGTTTTGGTGTACGAAAATTTTGAGTTACGAACTCTTGGAGCGAATTAAACTCGTAAACCAAGGTATTACTGTATGGTCATATGGACCACTTTTATGATAGTCTACATTTTTGTGCCTTTTTGTAAGTTTAAAGATTCAACTGTGAATTCATTATAACTACATATAAAATAGCAATCAGCTCTTACATGTTTGTAGTCTCAACAGCAATCAAACCAAATTTTTACTAACTCAATCCAGACCTTCATATGTGGTAAAATCAGATCAATTTTGATGTTTTGGAAAGGGAAAAGCCCGAATGGTCAGAATTAATTGAATTGTCATGTCGGCTACAGTTGTGTCCGGAATTACTTGTTTGTGCTCAAATTGCATTCGTTGTGCATTGAATGAGTGAATGAAAAAAACCTACTGTAGGGAGGCCAAACAGTCAGAGTGAAAAAAAAGGAAATGACGTCCTGATCCAAAAAAAGTTAATGTTCATACAAACATGGGGTTTATTAGGAAGTGCCACAAATAATTACAACGCTGAACAAAAATAAATAAAAACTGTACAAAAAGGAAACAAAACAGCAACAATGTGCTAGCTTAGCAACACCCAATGGCCCAAGACTTGCCACTGCTGTGAGTCCAGCAACAGCCCACTAAATGAATTCAATCAAGCCTATTTATAGGGTGAAGCTCCACCTACAAAGCAATACCAATAGGAACAAACTAAAAAGTTTGTAAATCAAATTAAATAAACACTCAACACATCATAACTTAAACTCCCCAAAAGCTAATACAACAACCATTAACACAGCAAAAGAATTTAACAACAAATTGAATAACAAAACAACTGTTCTTAAATTATCCCCCTCTCACATTACACCCAAATGGTAGCTTCCACAGGAAGTGAGGTGGCGTTTGCTTTAAAAAGCCATTTTACCTTACTTATGGGTTTGATTGTATAAAGTGTGAACTGGGAAGTTTAACTGAAACAATGTTTATGGAAAAATAAAAGGTAACTATCACATAAATTGTGGGTTCTAAACTTTTGTTCTTGATTTTAAACAAAACAACAACTGTAACGAATTACAAAACTAGAACAAAGCATAGAGAACAAACTTAAACTAAACTAAATTATATAGTGCACAGGTTAACCTGTCACACCTACAAATGTCCGGACACATATATTTGTGAATATGTAAAAAGTGCAGTGATGCTCTGATATATGATACACCTCATGACTGCGTCATCACAGTCAGATATCATTAATGAAAATGAGCAAAAATGCAACACCAGCTAATGTCATTCTAAACCTGACTTATTCTCAACTGTGGAAAACAAAAGATGATATGTTGAAAAACATTAAAGGCCGATTTTGAGTTCTGTCGAAGAACTCAGGGGTACAGGTACGGAACAACATGAAAGTGAGTAAAATAATGATCGAATTTTCATTTTCCGTGGGATAATGGGTTACAGAGGTTAACTCACAGGACTAAATCACAGCAATGATCTCCAGACTCGTAGACCCATGTGGGTGGCTCTGTTTGACGACTCAACACACTACCCTGCTGATAAAACATAGGTTACCATGGTAACTCGCAGACTTCACTAGCTGCCAAAGCAGAATTTCAGCTGAAGACGAATAACACATAAGGTTGGAAAACTACAAAAAGATTAAAAAAAGGATACACGCACGTTAACGTATATGGAATACGCCAGTGGAAATTAATTTGACAGGCGCCGTGTTGTAGATGTAGGAGTGATGTTTCGATTTAAAAATACCTTTCACATGTATGTATCTGTCAAGCCCAGACTACAGAACCATACATAGATGAGCTCATCCTTTGCTCTGCTGGCTGTTACTCATTTGACATGGAACAAGATATATAAAGGTTTTTAGTTTTTGTCTCTGTGCATGAGTAAAATTGAGCTGTACCCTGACTCCCGCTGGAAAAATGACAACTTGATTTAGTGTAAATAAGTGTGGGTGAACAGACATTTGGATAATGTTAAGGCATAATATAAGGATTAGAAATGGTGAAACTTAGGTTTTTTTATAGGTACACACATGTGTGATTTAAACGTCATATGTTTCCTTTTTTTAATATACAGAATACAGTAATACCTTGAGACATATAAGTATTCTGAGCCTTCAAGCTATTTTTTGCTTTGGAATACGAGTAAAGATTTGAAATACGAGCACGCTTAAAGACGCCGACGCTAGATGGTCGAGCACTCGGAACAGCCCACGCGCCTCATTCCTTCCCTTCACGTGTTTGTTGACTTCCTTTCACATCTCCTGTGAGTCTTCCTGTGGTGTGTGTTATATACATTTATGGGGTAATTGCATTTGATCTCCACTAGAGGGCCACCTTGGCTTTACAGCGGGGGTTACCGGAGGCGACGTGTGATTAATGACTATTAAACTGGGAGCAGCACAAATTATGTGTGTTCAGTAATAATGAATATGAGATGCTGAGACTATCCAATACACTGCACGGGAAGAAACACTACACTTCCCTATTGTGTTTGCGTAATCTTATGTAATTTACGTAATCTACATAATCCCTCCCTCCTCCTCCTCCTCCTCCTCCTCCTCCACACATGCCGCTTCTGTATCATCTGTCTCGAAGGTATAATTAAAACCACATTTGATTATATATCACTTGAATCTCTATATACTATAAGGTTTTGTGTGTGTGTGTGTGTGTGTGTATGGTTTTTTCCACTGTTATTAGCACTAATAAGGGAGTTTTTTAGAGGGCTGGAAAGGATTAACTTTTTTTCTGTTATTTCTTATGGTTAAAAATGATTTGAGATACGAGCTTGGTCCTGGAACGGATTATGCTCATATCTCAAGGTATTATTGTACAAGAAAGAAAAAACGGCCAACCCTGCTATTTTCAGACCATGCTAATACAAGCCTTGTAATTCATACCGGAATGCAAATATGTGTATAATTGGTTCACGCAATAGCTCACACCCGTGCTATTTGTCCATTTCATAGATTGTATTCCAGGTTTCATTCAATCTCCGCAAAATCAGCCTAATGGAAAGGGCATTCACTGCTGAAGTGGTTCATGGTAAATTATTCAAATCTAAAGAACATTACGCCAGTAACCTATGATCCTAGATCGGTCCATCTCCACATCTGCACCTCTTTACTCTTTTAGACAGGTGCACATTACAAAACAATCGAGTTTTAATGAGCTCCTGGTGTTTATACAGGCCCATCTCTGCCCAAGGCTTGCGTTCATTCATTTTAAATGAGCTGCCTAGAGAGATAACACATTAATATTCATACAATGACTATTTTCTCAAGCAGGAAATGATATTATAGTACTCTTAAGTACAATAAAAGAATGTCAAAGGTAAACATGTACAGTATGATATATTACATCTAAATGGCAGTCAATTATAATAATGGGTTAAACTCCCCATCCCAGACTATGATTAAATGTTCTTTTTATAACCACCATTTATGGTGTGTCACATAAGGTATAAATAATAATGACAATAATTATGAAAGACGGGTAAAGCATAGAGAAAGATGAGAATTAATGCGTCAATGTGCATTAAAATAAAGAAGCATCTATTTAAACTTTTAAACTTAAGTCTCAACAAACTTAAAAATAAAATCAAGAATCTGTGATTTGTTAATTGTCTTTAGATTTTATTTAACTGAAAATGTTTTCAATTAACAATTTGTATTTTGTACATTTTGATAGCAAAAGCGTATAGCATATATTCAAGTGAAATTCTTGAAACGGTCCACAAGAAGAAGGTAAATTGGTTTGGTAATTGGTGAAGGCATCATGATTCAAACTAGCACCTCAAATATTGTGGCAAATATCAGGAGAGCATTGTCAAACAATTCAAAAATCACATTTCTCAATATGAGATTGCAAAGAATATTGTAGGCTATATAATATTAGATTCAGGGAAAATCAGAGAAAGGGCAGGAAAACTCTGTTGAATGTGCGTGACCTTTGAGCACTGCATGAGAAACTGTCATGCTACTCTGTTATAGCCACATGGACTCAGGAGTACTTTGGAAAAGAGTCAGTTGATCCAAAACACAGTGGAAATGTGTGCCGAGGATGTCAGATGAGTCCACATTTCAGCTTGTTTTAGGGAAAACGGAGATTGAGTTATCATGATATGGGAGTGCATCAGTGCAAAGGCATGGGTGGCTTGATTTACTTGTGAAGGTACCATTGATGTGGAGGCATGTATTGGGTTTGTACAGAGACATATAATGGTATCATGAAGACCTCTTTCTTGGGATCAAGACGAGGCCATGTTTCAATCAGCATGCGGTACAACAGAGCGGATTTGAAGACACTCTAGACCATAGAGTGGATGTGCTTGACTGGTCTGCCTGAAGTCCAGAGGTGTCTGCTATTGGAAATGTGTGGCCCATCATGAAAAGGAGAATCAGACAATGATGACCATGGACTGTTGAGCAGCTGAAGTCTGGTATCGGACGAGATTGGACAAAAATAATCCACTTGCAAAACTGCAACAATTTGTATCCTCAATTCCCAAACATTTAGATGGTGTAATTAAACGGAAAAGTGATAGCATGTAAACGTGCATCTGTCCCAATGTTTTGTGTATAAGAAACAATCAAAATCAAACTTTGTTTATATTTACAAAATGCAATTAAGCAGTTCATTGAAAACAGTGAATCAGTGGAAAGCTTGCCTTTGCAATTTTGTCAGCTAAATACATTTGAAAGATAATTAACAGAAATCACAGATTCTTGATTTTATTGCATTTTACAAAATGTTCCATTTTTTATGGGCAGAGTGGCCCATAAATGATAGATTTTTATGAACAGACAGCGTTATATCACGTATGAGGTCGCTCTTGCACAAACGCCATTGTGCGTAAGAAAGCACAGAAAATTTGCCACGGCTGTGGATTGGAGGTTATAATGTTGTAAATAACGTTCAGTTTCTTGAATAGACTGAATACACTTTAGCTTCTTAAGATCTCAATGCATAGCCAAAGCATAATTTAGTTTTTTCTGCATGTGTTTTTTGAATCTCAAAGTTTTGGCACCCATTGACTTCCATTATATGAAACATGGAGGACCACGGTTTAAGCTAAAATGTTCTACTGAAGTAAAAAATAAACCTACAGCTTGAATGGCCTCAGGGTGAGTAAATTAACAGCACATTTTTATTTGTGGGTGAACTATCTCTTTAAACATGCATTTCACAACCTTTTATACATACCTGGTGAACTAACCTGACAAAAGCATTTACTGTTAATCTGATAAAACGTTCATTTCATTTTCAAATGCTTTACATTCCATCACTTTGCAATGATTAGATGATGATTAATTGGATCATTAACATCTGTATCATTCCCCCTAGTGATCCGAGGAATAAAAACGTACTGTGTCAAAACCAATCCAGAATTTGTTGAATCCATTTCCCGTCCTTCCCCAGCGTGTTTCACAATTAACACTCTCTGGATCGCAGTTTCAAGAGATTGGAAGAACATTGATGGATTGCTTTTGTGCATGGAATTAATAACACCACCCAATCTGGGCAGTGTCATTACGGCTGGGCTCTTCCTAACAGAAGAGAGACAAAGTAAACACATTTAATATTCATCATTTCCCTTCAGAGTAAATGAAGTGGAAAAGGAACAAAAACGTACGCTTGACGGTTATTTACATTTATTTGGATTAGGTAGAACATATTTATTTCACCTTTTCTTCTCTTGCTCTCCGACTCCACATCAGGAGGTTGGGTGGAGGGGCCAAGGTACGGAGGTATATTTTTAGGCGACGTCGTACGAGGACGCAATTAATCGGAAGCGAGATTCTGGCACTGATGATAAATTGTACATTTTCATCTCTCCCTAGTTTTTAGAGAAGTCTACATTTCAAAATTAGAAATGCTTTTCATGATTCATTGCCATTTTATCCACTTATCACAACACATGAATTTAAATTAGAGACATTATCAATTAATTTAGTTTTCTGCATGTTATTTGTTGTTTTGTAGGCACTTTTTGCAATATGCAATTCTTTAGATAGCCATAGTTAGACAGGCCATGATATCAGAATTGGAATTTTGTGGTTTTTAATTCATGTAATTCATGTAATTCACTGTAAACCCAAACAGGGAAATTATCCAAATGATATGCATTTATCTTGCATTTCATATATAACAGATTAAATAGACAAATTATAAAATATATAAAAATATATATTAAAATTAAATTAATATATAAAACAAATAAATAAATAAATAAATACATTCATTAAATTAAAAATAATAAATAAATTAATTAATATATCAATTAAATTAATATACATTACAATATATAAATTAAATAGAATGGGTGGAGCAGAGTTCTAGTTCTCAGCATGTTTTGCATCAGACTGCATATGGTGAATAAATGTTTAAACTAATTGTCATTTTGTGGGGTTTTGCACAATATTAATATAGGGAGAGATGTGTTAATATGCAATCTATTATTTTGGGATTCATAGGGTTTCTGTTATGTTGCAGCCATGCAGTGGTTACTAAATAGAGTCTGTGGTTAGGTCAAGGATGATTAAAAATTAAAAATGGATCTA
This sequence comes from Rhodeus uyekii, assembly GCA_037043235.1. Taxonomy (NCBI): domain Eukaryota; kingdom Metazoa; phylum Chordata; class Actinopteri; order Cypriniformes; family Acheilognathidae; genus Rhodeus; species Rhodeus uyekii. The sequence goes on along the minus strand of JAWRVZ010000141.1, from coordinate 1,282,909 downwards.
GTTAAAAATGAATTGCAGCAACAGAGCCCATGACAGGAACCTTTTATTCTAATGTAGCAAAAAGCATACAAACTTTACAGCACAATGAGGTCACAATTTTATTATTGCCATTGTCTTTTAGTGGTACTATAAATTAATAGCACATTATATTACAACAACTTATTATTTCTGTATCAGTAAGCTCAAATTAATACGTCCAAAAGAAACAGTCAAGCGCCAAAAGTAGGTAAAAAAAACAAAACAAAACAAAAAAATCAGTTTCCAGACCACCATGTTTCAATTCATATGTCGAATGTTCATCACATTAAGTCACCAAAATGAAACAACTCATTTTGCAAACAATGGTGTGACTGACTATAATCTGCACTTTTTGACAGTAATATAGTAAGGGGGAGGGGAGCTGGGGGGGAGAAATTACAAACCTACCCGGTACAATGGCCTATACGAAATATACACCTTGTTGCTAGCTGTTAGAAGTGACTCAATATGAGACACAAAAGGATATGTCTACTACACTTCACACAGTAAATGATGAGGTGAGTCTATTGAATGAGCAGGGATAATAGAACTATCTCAAGTTTACGTGGGAAGATATAATAAATGAGTTTGAAGATGCTAGACTTAATGTTAAGCTCAGCAGGGACAAAGTCCTATGAGTACACACACCAATAATCCCAATGTCTACAATCAACATGACAAACAGAAAATAACTACAAAAGGTCAAGCAGGGGAGGCGTTTACGTATGGCGGAGTATGGCAGTTGTCATACCGTGGCAATGACATTCAGACATTCAAAACAAGCAATAAATAGCTCATGATGCTGCTCGTTAGTTCTGTTGTTGAGTCGGCTTTCGTCAGAAATTTCAGCTTTGAAAAACAAATTTAAAGTGTCTAACCAGACGCGATGCGATAAGAATTCCAGCGGCAAGCTATCCTTATCAGATTCAATCAAAAATCACAGCCAAATCAAATCTTTTGTTGAAAAATTGTTGAAAGTAACAGTAAAATGAAGGCTTTTTCACTGCCGTACAGCTATGAATGAAACTGCAAGATTTATTTCAAATTTGTCTTGGTACTTGGTACTCTAGATGGGTTCTATTTGCCTATGTTCATCCTCATAAAAATAGAGATATATATCAGAACAACTTTGCCACCCAGCAACTGACCACGGGGAGACACAAAGTCATGTGAAAGTAATAGACCTCATCAGTGCTGAAGTCATCCATCACTCACCACACTCTAATCAAAAACCACACCGACTCCCTGAGTAATACATGGGCCGCACAGCTGGGTTTTAATAACTGGGAAGTAAAATAATAATTTACAGTTATCGTCACAGTATGCATCTTAATCTGTGCTGAGATTTAATCATGGTTCTAAGACGCTTGGAGCGCAGAGATCAAACATATAAAGATAAAGCTGGACCCGGCACCACATTACAATGAAGCCACAAGTGTTTGCCGTACAACAGAACAGAAATACTCTGACGGCGAACAAGCAATAAAACTAAGACGCCTCCTGTCTCTAAAGACTGTCTACTTTTTAAAATAAAAGGACTACACAGATGCTATTGTCTTGCTATCTTATTAATGTGGTATCATCCTTACTGAAATACTTTTGAGCACTTATGATCTTAAAAACAAACTAGATTATGTTTTAATCAATTGGACATAGTCCAAACTACATTTATGCTTTGTGGTAATTGAGTATAATTGTGATTATCATTACTTAAAATGTTCAAATACATAATATATTTATTCACCCTATCTTTTTGCTGAAGAATTTAAAAGCCACGTGTAGTTTGCTGACCTTTAAATTGTCAAAAAAGCTGGCATCCGTCTTTGATGAATCAGATGTGTTTCTTGAAGGGCACCATTGAAACAACTCAACGAATGACACAAGTGAAATGATGTAAGTGACATGCAAAGATATGATCCTGCCATCGAAAAGGACAGAAATATCCTGAAGGAAAACACTAGAGGAGTGAAGACCAGGACCATGATGATCATTGATATTCAGAAGGGGACAGAGGGTGATGGTATTTCAGAATCGTTCAGGCGTCAGGCCATTCACCTCTAATGTCAGAGACGATTACACGCTAATTGAAGCAATCTAACCCTGTTGCTAATCACTGTTAAAGGAACCTCCCTTTTATCACCTTGCTCTCCTGCAGAGTCCATACATGAGGCGCCTTTCACACTAAATCACAGAGACACAGATGGGAGTGTATCATATATATATACGAGGTACGTGGCCCTTCTCAAGGACATCATGTTTAACATCCCCTTTAAATGTATACATATGTGAAATATATGATGAGACATTTAAGACTGCAGTGAGTGCATGGTCACATGACCACAGCTCAGCCGTGATGCATTTAATTTAGGACAATCCTTGGCTATAAAGATTAGTCACTGTTCATGACAGCCAAAGGAAAATAGCCCTTTTTTCTTATAAAACTAGACAACATAAAATGAACCAAACATGACAGAAAAATAGTTTAGGTTAGATAGCTTCATTCTTTGTGTTGTGGAAAGGGCATCTTTAATCACTGACTGCTCAGGGAAACCTCTTTGCAGTTATTTTTATTGCCGATATCGCAGAGTGTTGTAAGGCTCTCGTTTGAACCCACACAGGCAATATACTGACAATAGTTCATTGTTTCAGCTGGAAGAGTTTGTCAAATGAGACGGCTTTTATGAGAGTAACGTTGATCAGTTGCTTTGACTGAGCTCTTTATACCCCAGTGAGAACTTTATACCCTAATGTCACATTTTAATGTTCAGAGAATATCAAAAGCCCATTGTGGCGTCGCTCTGTGATGATCTACTAGTTTGTAGATTGTTCACATTTCACTTAATGCGCTGTTTTATGTGCCAATCAAATGTTTATGCCGTAAGAGCACAGCTTGGCTTTATGATTTAGCTAGATGTATCGTCACACAAGTACATTTTTTCCAGCTGATAAAGCTTATGAACTTTATTGTGCCTTCCTGCATATATTATACAGAGGAAATGCATAAATAAAGCGCTTGTTGCTACATAAATACATAAAATTAAGCAGCTGAGAGTCTCCAGAAGTTTATATGGCTTTTTCCTGTAATGGTTGAGAGGCGAGATGCTTCCTCAGAGAGAGACACAGAGGATGAGTCTTTATTTTTTTACAGGACTACAGAGAAAGGGGTCGTCGTCAAGGTTGACCGTTCACTTCATCCTCAGCTCTCACTGTTATTATGAGACCTCAGAGTGAGAGCAGCTTTGATGACAGCATAGACAGAGGTTAACAGAATATTACAGGCATGTAGACATTCACATCAGTCTTTAAGATACACTCAGATCTAGTGTTGGAGTACTCAAGACCATTTTTCATAAGTTTTGGTCTTGTTTCGGTCTTGGCCGCATTTGCACTTTGTCTCGGTCTCGGTCTCAGACTAAGAGGATTTCATTTCAAGACTGTCAAGACCTCAACTGCGAGGACACAGCTCACTAAATTGCTGGTGGATTGTCTGATTTACTTGTTAACATCATTAATGTGATTTGCTGTAGAACTTTCTGCTTAAAATGCAATCAATAACTTATTTCTAATGCGATTTATTTTGTAACTGCCGGGTTCAAAATCAATGAAGGATTGTCTCAAAAAAGTAAAATGCCCAAAATTCAAGATATGATTGCAAAAAACATGAGACCTTGTTTTTTATATTATAACATAGGATATAGAGTCAGGTTTTCATGAATAGAAGCACGATTGCAAATGTGATATTCATATTTTTTTTTTATTATTATTTTTTTTTTTACAAATACTCAATAAACAATTAGATAGAATTAAGTGACTTAGATTTTAGACAAGTTTTTGCTATTTCAGCAACATGTTTGTGATTTGATTGGTAACAGCCAATCTAATTGTATTTGTTGCTTAAATATAAGATTTCTCAGGCAGTAGATATGGATCTGTTAGAGGATTTTAAGAAGTGCTGGTCTGGTCTTGTCTTGGTCTTAAACCCACAAAGTCTTAGTCTCGACTTGGTGTCGGTTTTGGTCTTGACTACAACGCTACTCACATTTTTATTGTGCACAAAATCCAAAATTGATGCATGCAAAACACGGACAGACATTAAACTGGGCTTGAGAGAAAAATGCTCTAGATATTTAAAAATTAGAAAGAGTGGTGAAATACTCTGCCATCTAACATCTGAAGGTAGAGAAACCATCCAACACTTTCCTGTTTATAATTTATAATTCAACACATCTGTTTATAATTACCAACAGCTAAATTTTCCTGACCCTTTAATTCATTGAGTTCAAGGTAAATTGATCTAACATGTTTTAGACTAAACACCTGCTTTCATTGAATGAGATTAAAATCAATGCTGTTTTATTAACTATATTAAATAATTTAGTTTTCTTAATCTTCCTTAAATTAGTTTTCTCTTGTAGTTTACTCAAAAGTAAAGATTCAGTCATTTATCCTCATGTTGTTCCAACCCTGCATTCAAGCTGTTCTTCTGCAGAACACAAAAGGTCACACGAGAGTGAGTAAATGGTAATTTACCCATTTTTGGGTGAACTATATATCACTTTTAAATGTCAATGAAAATCAATTCTGGAGGCAATTAATGCCAATAATATCTGACACTGATGCATTGTGATGCATAGAACATGTGCTCAGCCATATTTAAACGAAACATTTCTGCATCCTGCTTTGTCAGCTCTGCAGTCATGAGCAGTTGCCCTTAGCAACAGGTTTAAGAATATTTTGGTTTACTGGCTCTAAACTTTTTTTTTATCCCCTCCCTATATCACCCCCCTGAACTGACACAAGAAGAGAACGGAAGAGAAGGGAGCTATAGCACGCCTGTTACCATGGGAATACTTGTGCAGTGATGCAGTATGTAGCACGAGGAATGGCACGTCTGTTTCCAGGAAACTTTCAAATGGATCAGGATCAAACTCTTGAGTTCACAGTAGACACATTATCCTGTAATGAATAGTGCACCTCCCACACCTGTGCTGAAGTCAGTAAGCCCACTCCATCTGTTCTCTACATTAAATTAGAAACCAAATACTTTGTTTAGGAAATACAACTTTTATGAAAGATTTGGAGAGTGGCAGCGAAAGTAGTAGATAGCAGTAACATTAACATAAAATCACTACTTTTGATGCATTTTCTCTTTTAAGATAGATTGGCGATAAAGGGACTGAACAAAACATTTTTTTGGAAGAACACTGGGCTCCAAACAGTATTGGACTCTGTTGCCTTTCATTGCAAAGAGAAGGAAAAAAACAATTTAGACCTTATTCAAAATATCTGTGCTCTGTAGAGGAAAAAAAAAAAAGTCATACTGCTTTTTGAAATGACTGGAAAATCGGTCATCATTTACACACTCATGTCCTTTCTTGTTATAGAAGAGAAGGACAGCCTCGCCCACCATGGGTTGACTTAAATATATACATCAATAACACTTTCTTTCTTCTTCAGAACACCAATAAAGATATTTTTAATGAAATCTGAGAAAATTCTGTCTCTCTATCGAAAGTTTAATCCCTAAACTGCTGACGCTTCAAAACGATCATAAAGGAAATCCATATGAATGGAGCTGTTTAAGCCAAGTATTCTGAAGAGACATGATCACTTTATCACCCTATCAATGCAGAAGTAAGCTATGTTTTGTCAATAGGCAAGACTTCTGATTCATTAGCTACTATAGTGAAATAGCGAGAAGAACATTAAAGTGCAGTAAACTGTAAAACTATATGCGCCACAAACCATTACAATAACGTTACTTTAGCGCAAGTATCCGTATCAACAGAAACCAACAAAAGACAGATTGACTGGGTACTTTAGCTGATAGCAGATCAAACTTTTGAGCTTAAACATGCTATCCCAGCTTCATCCCATCTGGCTCTCTCACCATGTGAAAGACAAAGAGCGCACGCCATTAGTATGCACAGGGGTCACAGCAATTTTCACTTCAAATACATCTGCCTCGCACAAAGATGAATTTCACTAGGAAGCCTGAGGAAAGCCTAGTCAATTAAGTTTTCAATTTCATTTGACAGTTTTACAATCCACGGCAAAAAAAAAAAAAGAAGAAGATTTTTTGGGAAGCATTAGTGGAAACAAGCACTTTGCTGAGAGAACAAGTTGTTCAGTGAGACAGAGATAGATAAACCTAAAAACCTAAAGTCAAAGATAATACATTTGATAGACATCTGTGCAACAATTTCAGGGATAGTTCATTTTAAAGAAAACGTCTCGGGTTACTTATGTAACCCTGGTTCCCTGAGGGGAACGAGACGCTGTGTCGAAGCACTAGGGGAAATAGCCTTGCGTGAGTCACGTGAAGATCTATGCAACCAATGAGAAGCGAACGCGTGTGAATGCGTCACTGCCGGCCGCAGCCGGTGACGTCATGAGGAAGAGCATAAAGCGCGTCTGAAACCGGGGCGCGTCAGCCATGAATGCCTGAAGCGGGCCCGGATGCGCCCGGAGCTGAGGCCAAGACACAGCGTCTCGTTCCCCTCAGGGAACCAGGGTTACATAAGTAACCCGAGACGTTCCCTTTCAGGGAACTCGAGCTGTGTCGAAGCACTAGGGGAACGCTATGCCAACGCCACCTCAGCGAGGTCAGCATCCGGGTGTGTCCCAGCTCACTGAGAGAGCACCCTGGTTCCCGGGGCGGCATCGAGGTCTAGCTGGTAGAACCTCATGAATGTGTGCGGCGAGGACCAGCCAGCCGCAGCACAAACGTCAGGCAAGGAGACTCCGGAGAGGAGAGCCTTGGATGCCGCCATGCTCCTAGTGGAGTGGGCTCGGACCCTCAAAGGAGAAGCATGTCCGGCCGACTCATAAGCTAGACAGATAGCCTCGACTATCCACCTGCTCAGAGTTTGCTTGGAAGCTGGGGCACCCTCGGGGGCCCCAAAGCAAACGAACAGTTGGTCCGACTTACGCCACGTGGCAGTCTTGTGAACGTAAGCGTCCAGTGCTCGCACTGGACAGACCTTGTTCTTGTGCTCCTGCTCATGATCGTCAAATGGGGGAGGGCAGAAGGCCTGCAGCGTGACAGACCGAGCCACATTAGTGGGAACCTTGGGGACGTAGCCCGGCCTCGGGTGGAGGAAAGCTTTCGCCATCCCGGGCGCAAACTCAAGACATGATGGGGCCACTGAGAGGGCCTGAAGGTCCCCGACCCTCTTAAGCGAAGTGATAGCCAGCAAAAGAAGGGTTTTTAGCGAGAGGTACTTGATAGAGATACCCTCTAGAGGTTCAAAGGGTGGCTGGGACAAGCCTAGGAGTACCATGGACAAGTCCCAGGCAGGCACCCTGGTCTGTGCCGCAGGTCTCAGCCTTAATGTACCACGGAGGAAACGAGTGACTAGGGGGTCCCTGCCCAAGGACACCCCACCCAGAGGTACGTGGCAAGCCGCTATAGCAGCCACGTAGACCTTCAAGGTGGAGGGGGACAGCCCTGCCACAAATCTTTCTTGCAGGAACTCCAGTACTTTGCCAATTTGGCAGGTTACTGGGTTCAGCTGCCCTTCACTACACCAAGAAGTGAAGAGCTTCCACTTCAAGGCGTAGAGTTTCCTCGTGGAGGGAGCTCTGGACTGCAGGATGGTCTCAACAACCTCGGCTGAGAGACCGGCCTCTATGAGCTGGGCCCCCTCAGGGGCCAGACCCACAGTTTCAACGGCCCTGGTTGCGGGTGAAGAATGCAACCTTCCGCCTGGGACAGAAGGTCCCTCCTGATCGGGATCTCCCAGGGGACCCCGTCGAGGAGGGACACAAGGTCCGCGAACCATATTCTGGACGGCCAGTGGGGGGCCACTAGCGTGAGACGGACCTTGTCCCGGCGAACCTTGGCCAGAACTCCCGGGAGCAGAGCGATCGGGGGAAAAGCATACAGGCGTAACCTCGGCCATGCCTGCGTCACGGCATCCCGCCCCAGAGGCGCTGGATGTGTGAGTGAAAACCACAGAGGGCAATGGGAGTTTTCTACCGAGGCAAACAGGTCGACCTGTGCCTTTCCGAACCTTTCCCAAATTTGCTCCACCACCTCGGGGTGGAGTCGCCATTCCCCTGGTCTCGCCCCCTGTCTCGACAGGGCGTCTGCTCCCACATTCTGGACCCCCGGGATGTAAGCCGCCCGGATGGAGAGCAGCTTTCCCTGGGCCCAGAGGAGGATCTGTCGCGCCATCTTGTAAAGTGGTCGCGAACGCAGACCCCCCTGGTGATTGATATACGCAACCGCAGTCATGCTGTCGGTGAAAACAGTGACATGGTGGTCGCGAAGGTCCGGTAGGAACGCACGGAGTGCTTTGCGGATCGCCAGTAACTCTAACATGTTTATGTGCCAGGTTTGGTGCCGACTGTTCCATAGACCTTGTGAGGAGCGGTCTCTCAAGACCGCCCCCCAGCCCGAGAGGGAGGCATCTGTCGAGAGAGAGACTCTCCGAGCCAGAGCCCCTAGCACTGGGCCTTGAGACAGAAACCAAGGATTCTTCCACATACTCAAGGCGCGTAGGCATCGCCCCGTGACCTTGATAATGCGAAGCGGGTTCCCTTTCGGGGAAAACCCCTTGGTCTTTAGCCACCACTGCAGGGGTCTCATGTGCAGCAGGCCCAACGGGATGACGCAGGAAGCCGCTGCCATGAGCCCTAACACCCTCTGGAAGTGTCTGACAGTGAGTGGCTGGCCTAACTTGATGCTCTTGACGGCTGAACAGATAACTTGGATGCGCCCGGGGGAAAGCCGGGCCGACATCGCTACTGAGTCCCAGACGACTCCCAAGAAGGTGGTTCTCTGAGCAGGAGAAAGGACACTCTTCTTGGCGTTCAGCCTCAACCCCAGCTCCTTTATGTGTGCGAGCATTACATCTCGATGTTGCTCCGCCAACTGCGGCGACTGGGCCAGAATAAGCCAGTCGTCTATATAGTTTAAGACACGGATGCCCCGTGACCGCAGGGGAGCTAGAGCAGCGTCCACGACTTTCGTAAACGTGCGGGGTGAGAGCGCTAGGCCGAAAGGAAGCACCCGATACTGGTACGCCTTTCCCCCAAAGGCGAACCTCAGGAACTTCCTGTGTTGCGGAAGGATGGAGACATGGAAATAAGCGTCCTTGAGGTCGACTGTGACAAACCAATCCTCGGATCTGATCTGCACTACGATCTGTTTGAGCGTTAGCATTTTGAACTTTAGACGCTTGACCGCACGATTCAAGAGACGTAAATCCAGAATGGGCCGCAACCCTCCATCCTTCTTTGGAACTATGAAGTACCGGCTGTAGAACCCGGACTTGCTCTCTGCGAGGGGTACATACTCGATGGCCCCTTTCGCCAGCAAAGTGTCTACTTCTTGTTCCATGACCAGAGCCTGCTGAGGGCCTACAGCAGACTGTAGGACCCCCGAGAACTGGGGTGGTGAGACCCCGAACTGAATGGCGTACCCTAAGGTGACCGTGCGCAGGACCCACTGAGAGATACCGGGTAGCCGTGACCACGCATCCCGGAATTCTACTAGGGGAACCAGCCTCCCGGGGCTGGCCTCTGGTGCTGATGGCATGTCCACCACTGGGCCGGGATTTCCGGATTCCCGGGTGGAGTGCTCTAGGACCCTCCTCAGAGGGGGTGGTTTTCCCATGGCGGGCTGACTGGTCAGCTGCTCCAGGGATACACCACCTTGTTGCGGCTTGGCGTCAGGGCCGCTTGCTCTTAGCCTTCTTAGCGCTCAGGACAGCCCTCAGATCGCCCCTCTTGCCAGAGGCTTGAGCCTGTCGCCCCGACCCCCCGGGATTAGCCGGAGGAAGACGGGTGGCGACACTTCGTTTTTGAGCGGCCCTGTGTGAAGAGCTCTGAGACCCCCTTTGACTGGCGGTCTCACGTGGAGGGCGGCGGGGAATAACTTTACTGAACGCCACCTGCTGTCGTGCAGCCTCCTGAAACTTGTCGACAACGCTTTTTACGGCGTCGCCGAACAAGCCCGAAGGGGACAGAGGAGCGTCCAGCAAAACAAATTTGTCCCTATCTTTGATGGAAGACAAATTGAGCCAAAGATGTCTCTCCGTAGCCACCAGAGCTGCCATGGAGCGACCGACAGAGTAGGCCGTCTCCCTAGTGGCCCGGAGAGACAGATCCACGGTCCGGCGCAGCTCTGCCACTGTCTCCGGACCGATACCGCCGCCCTCGTTGAGGTCCCCCAGCAACTCAGCCTGATAAGCCTGCAGCAGAGCCGTGGTGTGCAGGCACGCTGCGGCTTGACTAGAGGCTGAGTACGCTCTCCCCACCAAAGACGACGTGACGCGCATCGGCTTGGAGGGGAGCGCCGGAGCTTTAATGGAGGACGCAGATTGGGGCACAAGGTAGCTCGCAAGCGCCTCATCCACCTTCTGCATCCCCCCATAGCAATAGCTTTGAGCCCCTGCGAGATTCGTATACATCGAACTGTTCCGTGTATGAACTCTCTCAGAGGCTGGCTTTTCCCACGATCTGGATACCTCGGCATGCAAATCGGGAAGGAAAGGCATAGCTCGGCGCGGGGGAGTGACGCGAGCCGGCAGATAACGCTCGTCCAACATACTTCTTTTAGGACGGGCGCTTCTGGTCTCCGCCGGCCATTCAATATCCAGACGAGAGACAGCTCGCGCCACAACCTCAACTAGCTCTTCAAACGCCGGCGAGGAGAGTGGCGAAGCCTCCTCTGCCGGGTCAACACTAGCTAAGTCCATCTCACTATCGGAACTCGACAAAGCTAATGTTGGAGTCACAGCACGAACATCTCCCGAGGAGTGCCCGTGACTGGAACCCGTTTGGTCTCGTGAGGGCTGAGGTAAGGACGGACCCACCCCAGCAGCCTCAGCGAGATCCATTTGTGAACCCCAGGACTGAGAGCGCCGCAACGCCTCGGCCGTTGCAGGTCCCGAACCCCGGGGAACACTAGCCTGGGCGGCCTCGTTACAGACCGCCAGGCGGGAGCGGAGAACATGCAGAGAAAACTGCTCACAGTCTTTACAGCCGGCGCCCTCAAGAGCCGACCGTGCATGTTCCACTCCTAAACAGATAACACACATTACATGTGTATCCCTGCCCGTTATAAAACGAGGACAGGGATAAACACACGGTCTGAAACTCTGTTCATCTCTCGCCACACTTTTCACACTCATTCTTTGATTTTTTAAGCTATCAAGTCTCAAAAACCACTCTCGCACAGACACAGCACGCTGAAGGCATTCAGAGCTGACGCGCCCCGGTTTCAGACGCGCTTTATGCTCTTCCTCATGACGTCACCGGCTGCGGCCGGCAGTGACGCATTCACACGCGTTCGCTTCTCATTGGTTGCATAGATCTTCACGTGACTCACGCAAGGCTATTTCCCCTAGTGCTTCGACACAGCTCGAGTTCCCTGAAAGGGAACTGCAACCTGCCAATTACTGGCTCAAATAATTTTACTCAATTGTCAAACAGAAAAGGCTTGGACTGAGATCTAAACATCATCATAAAGTCTATTTTATATTTAAATTTACTGGCATTATCTACTCAACCTCAAACATTTTCTCCACCGATCAAAAATGTACATTTATGATAATATTCATCAGCAAAGATTAGCTGCTTCTCTAATTCCATCTTGAAATACAAATTTATGTTATATAATAGTGTGTATCTTAGCGACAAGAGTTACTTAACCTATGCGATTAGCCTCCTAGGGAAATGTATGTATGTATGTATGTATGTGTGTATGTATTTATGTATATGCCTCTGTGTGGCTGTTTGCTTTTAGTGCTTACTGAACAGATGACATCCCCGAGGAGACTTTCCTTTGGGAAAGTGAGGTTAATTTCTCCAGCTTCCGTGATCTGGAGTCTCGAAAGGCCTTGGGATTTCGAAATATCAGGAAAGACAAAGCAGAGCAATTTAATGAGACACAAGCATATAATTAAGTACAAAACACATTCTCTGCCTCATTTTTGCTCTACCTCTTCTCAATCATAATCCTGCAATATGGCTGGTCTTTTTTTGTTTTTATGACTGTATGTGTTCAATAGCTGTGACATTTCACAGCCAGTTTCCATTCCTTTTCTTAATTGTCCCTAAAGGGACCCCCCTTCCTTTTCCAAACTGATAACACTGCATTTAATTAGCGTGGCTATATTTGCTCAAAGCACCAGTATTCTAATTATCTTGTATAGTTTACACATCCTATGCCTGCATCAGTCTTGCCAACTGCTTTAATTATTTGTATGCTACACTAACTGTGCCGTACACATATAGCACATTATCTGCAGGGCAAAAGTTCGCTGTTGGCTCGGTACAGTCTGTTCAGTTAATCACGTACGCTGCAACAAAAACGAAGATATACTTCAAGAGACCATAGCGGGAAGTCGGGCAAAAAGAGGAGGGTAAACAGGGAGTGCTTACCCCTTACGTAAGGGTTAGTGAATTATCTGAACTAACAATTTGGAATCAAAGCTAAAGGGCAGAAAATGCTTCTGTTCAAATCTCTAGAGACTAATGAACTGGTAACCTCGGAGCTAGAGATTAAGAAAAGTGGTTCAGAACCCTGCTGTAGTGTTCCTAAATAATACACTTTTCTTAAAGTACTTGCTCGAGGGGTGGTAATACATGTTGACCCCAATTTCCTAGTCCCTTGGCACCTGAGAGCAGAGGAAATAAAAGACAACCCCTTGGAATCCTAAACCATTTATCCCAGTTGTCATGGAGGAGATCGGTTTCTGTGGGTTATCAAAGGGCTTTTAGCATTGGTGAGATATTCAGGGAAAATGTTTACTTTTGACAAGCTCATACTTGCACAATGACGTGGAATTAATTTCCTGTGCAGACTTACTAAAATTCAATGAATGATTAAATACCCTGCTAGCTCAAAAAGAATTTATAATGTGCGTTTGGATTGTATATCTCCTCACATAACCTTCAGACAAGACACAAGTTCTCGGATCCTGTTAACAACCACAGTTTACCAGAAACCCATAGCCTCCTTTAACCTTTCTTTTCCTCTGGGTGCATGCTCTGAAACAGACTTGAAAATCATAGTCCTCAAAGAGTAGACTTGATGCCTTTGTTGGCGCTGTGTATGTGCGAGCATCACAGTGTCTGCGTTAAAATCATTTTCCTTGTAGGAACAGAGAATGCTGTCAGACGGCTGAGGACATGGATTGCCCTTCTATCGTTAGGAGAATAGAACCGTGGTTCTCAATTGGTGGGTCAAAACAGGTCACCGGTCGGTTCTGTCACGCGAAACAGGGACAATTGCTAAATGACAATAATAAAAACGCAGCTATGTGTAGTTAAGATGGAAAAATAAATAGCTTCTAAAGTTTGTAGAAACCACTTCTCATATCCATAATTAGTAATGCATCATAAAGGAATCTTTCACTTTTGTGTATTGAATTGGTGGCTGCCAACAGCATGAAATGACTTAAAAAACTAAACATTTTTGCGTATGCAGTACATTATCCATATGTTTGAAACTTTGTACTCAAAACCAGTTGAGATCCACTGATGTACATGACCATGCTAGGCTTTGTGTTTTATCAAGCTGTTTGTCTGTCAATGGCAAATAGTCTCTGGCGTTCCAGCAAAACACCTGTTTTTACAACCTCAGCCACACTGATTTCAAAAGAGCCGTTTGTCATGGTTCACAAGCCCATGCTAGTTTCATTAAGCTGACTTCTAGACCGGGATAACTCACTGTTTCAGCCTTGAACTTCCATGCCTGGATGTTTTTCACTGGATATGTGCCACAAGAAGTCATCAAAGGGATACGGAGAAGAACTTGGGCAAACCATTTTGGATTACATTTGATCCATGTATATGTTAAATGGAGAGCGCTATCTAACAATTCCTTGCTGAGAAACTCGGTGGGACATCTGTCTGCTTCTGGACAGCTCCCCTTTCATCATGCCGAGAGGATACCCCAGGGAGCGTTCACAGAGGAGAGGCTTGCCAGTTTCCCAAGTGGCGGCACTGAATGCACGATTAACCGAGCTAGGTATATCTTCTGCTCTTTACACAAAGCACATCAAAGTCCACCACAAGTCCACTCTGTCCTTCGTGTCCTTGACATTTATATCATATAACTGATTATATTTGCTCATTTTATAGGGGATGTTGAATGATCTAATTAAATACTTGAAGCTCAGGTTTCTAGTGTTAATTAGTCTCATTAGATTGTCTTAAAAGCTGATCAGGAAATCTCACTCCACAGGGCATTGTGGGTGGGTATCACTAATGTCCTATTATGAGGTTGTGGGAGTCACAGACTGAACACGTCAAACAAAAAACATTCCCCTAGTTAAAGATGTGTATTTTCTGTTAAAATACGTTCTGCTATACCATCTTGACGCACAGAGAAGCAAGCTCATTTTTATGATGACAAAGATTATGACAATTTTTGCTTGTGCAATTGGACCAAGAGGCCTGGACAACACTAATGTAGCTTCATTCTTTAATGATGGTGAGACTGGAGAAATTATACAATGCATGTTCATATACAGTCAAATGTATTTTAAAAAGCCACAAGAACACTGAACTTCACAATCACTGTACAGTTTCTTCCGCTCAGTGGTGTCCAAGTGTCTACCTGTGTTTGAACCAGGAAAGCAAGGCTCCAAAGCCCTGAATGCTGACGACAATTTAGCGGGCCCACAACAAACAGACACCTCACTCTCCCAGGAAGCACAGCAGAGGCTCCCAGCTGGAGAAGATTGCCTGTGTCAGGGTCAGACAAAAAGAGAAAACATCCAGCTGAGTTGGGAGAGCCTGCTCGGTTTGGGGTGCAAGATGAACAAACATGGCTCTGATCGCACACCTCCCTCTGTCTGAAAGATTTGCCACATGGGCACAAGGCTGTGATCAAAATGGTTGAAGCCACAGCATAAGTTCAAACCGTGCCCTGTATCTTAGGGGTTTTTTGAGCAAGTATTAAAACTCTGGGAAATATTTTCTACAAATTTACAGTCATCAGAATTCTGATTTAAAGCAGATATTCTATGTATTAATGCTACATAAATCTTACATATTGACGGTATGCACATAAGCATTAATAATTATTCCTATCATGGAATAATTACCCAATTCTGTTATATATGCTTATGACATATAAAGCTGTTCTAACATAAAACTTTCTTGTTGGGTTGTTAGGCAGAATCTACTTTTATACACAGAAGTGGCTGATGATTTTAAATGCTAAACAACAAAAATGTGCCATTCTCTAACTCTATTCCATGACGGAGAACAACATTTTGAAGTTATATGATATACAGTACTTGAAGAACAGACTGAAGTGTATGTCATATTGAGTGATTTCTCTTTATCCTTGCTCAGTAATGCCTTACCTGACATGTAAGATTATTTCAAAGAAGCGTCACTCGAGAACCAATGTCAAATCTAGCAGCGTATCTATAAGTGCAACTGAACACGAATAATATTAATTTCATGAGTTTCGGTCTTTTTCAGAAATATCATATGGATTGTTGTTCGCAGGGCATATGGATTATGTCTATACTTTCAAAATGACCTTTTGTGGTAGAGAAACAGCCATCTTTAGCAATGTTTGAACTTCCGTTGCATGTATTTCTGTGGCATCACTGCCGAAGAGAAATTAGCTGGCGAAGTGGATGTACTCGTTGTACAGTTAATGACAGTTGAGATGAGCATTGCAATGTTTGAAGCGGATGTCATATCAGTACACCGGTGAGATTTTACTTAAATCCGTAAGATCGTACTTGAATAAAAACCGGCAGACAGAACACAAAGAGCGCTGAGTGGGAAAAGGGCTCTATGCGGTAGGGATGGAGAAATGAAGACTATTGAATCTTTAAATCTTTTCTTTGATTTGTCTGACAGCGCAGCTGTGATGTTTCAGCATTTAAGCACAAATTAAAGCCAGACACGCTAAATGTTAAGTTTCCTGATAATACAAATTACATATTAAAGTGTGGCAATAAATTAAATGTAACTATGTTACAATGTAAAAATGTACTGTAGCTAATCAGCATTAGGTGTAAGAGAGAAAGAGTGAGCAAGAAGGAGATTTGAAGAAAGACTGTTGAAAGAGACATGAGAGACAATATAAAAGAGAAAACCTCAGAGGAATATCACTTGGAAAAGAAGTGTGATGATCAGGCAAGAGCTTTAGGTCCTGCATTAATATTAGAAAACTTTTCCAGTGATGGAAAGACCGGAGCAGAAAGGTCTGAAAACAGATGCAGAGGTTGCACTGTTTCTGCTCCATACCTGAGTAACATTGGTTTAGCGGTTGTCATTGTTTTTCTGGAGCTGTTGGCGATTAACAATTGTATGTTTTGCTTGTATTTACTCTTGTGTACTGTATGTACATGTTTGTGATTCTTTGCCATTGTTCATCTTCACTTTATTTTATGTGAAGCGTTATATTAATATGCTTCTCCTATGATAAATAGACATCCACTCCCAATCTTGAGGGTGTAACGGAGGCCAGCTAGTGATGTTAGAACAGAGAATGCGTCCTTGTTAAACACGCCGGCCTCGCATGCCGGCGATTGATGTTGGAGTCCAGCTCAATATGGGCTGTAAAGTGAATTTTGATGCTGGTGCAATGAAGAAAGGCGGTGGGTTTGTTTGTGTTGATTTTAAATATGAACAGTGTTCAACAACAATTATGGGAGATTGTCTATTGTGGCTTTAACTCTATAGAAATCTGCCAGACATCTTTGCATTTCACGAAAGGCAGAAAATCATGCTGGTTCAAAATAACAAGGGTGAGTAAGGTGAGTAAAAAGAATATAAATATTTATTTTTGGTTTAACTATTTCTCTCCACAGCTGTGTAGGAAATAGGATGCCTGAGACAATGATCAGTTACTATATACAGTCATAATACCGTATTGTGCCAGTCCTGTGACAATAGTAGGTGATGTTTGAGCTAATCTGATTCACTTCCAATCCCAATCCTAACCCTAACCCTATCGTCACTACACATTACACGGTATCTAACATTAATACGCAGCAATTGTCCAGAATCCATACAGTAGTATGTCAAGCTGGTATTATATTTATTCAGTTATACAAACCTTTTTCAGTGTGCAAAACAACCACTTACACTTCATTAAGCCCTGCCTTAAAAATGTTACAGACAAGTCCTACTATTAAACTTCATCTATTTTGTAATGTAAAGTGAGAAGGTTCAATATAGTGTAACAGTCAAGATCCAGCAATCCTATTCAATTTCTTCATAGAGGAATTTAACAATATCTTGTAAGCCTATCTTTTTAAGACCTATTGTGAGCTACAAGGTTGTTTGCATGCTTTTTATTCGATGCCAAAAACACAGCTTATTTTAAAATAGTCCTTTTTAGCAGCAGAGTTGAAGAAAATTACCCATAATTATGCAGAGAAATCTCCACCAATCAGAGAACTGAAAGAAGCAAACCATGCCAAAAGAACTCTTTAGTGCCCATCTACTCTTACAAAGCACTTCAAATGATGTTGAGTCACATTCCCGACTACTAATTTGTATGCATGATATGCATATTTCATAGTCAACGCATAATCTATTCGTTCTCTATATATAATCAATGTCTTTCAATTTGCAGTTTTATATTTCTCTATTTATGTAATTCGCACTGGTTCATGGGAATGTAGTTATATACTTCATTAAAGTCATTAAGAAATCACAGTCTTTGCATTTTTGTCTGAAAACTCTTTTTTTTTTTTTGCTTCGAATCAAATTTTGTCTTGTAGACAAATCTTGTAGCTGGTTAGTTTTATTCCTGACATATATCTCTTTAAATAAGACTTTTTAAAGGTCAAAAGAGTTCTGGAACCAAAGGTGCTGAGAAAAAGGTACATGGGCAAGGTTTCACTCTAATAACGGAATAACCAAGGGAGAAAAGAGATGCATGTGCAGAAATGTCATGAACAAACACCAGAGTATGGCATGTATAAATAAAGGTTAATTATCAGGTAGTCTTTTAGAAACCAGAACATGCAGTCATTATCTGTTCATTGAACTTCTTGCACCTGTAAAATTGGCCACACTTATCCACACAGAATCCACTTCTGCATGAAAACCCAGCACATTTGTCCTCTGAATGCTAATGAGCGTGGTAAATCTGTATTGTGTTTGTGCATATGAATGTGTAGGTTCGGTATGCATGTGTACTGTACTGTTCCTTCAACTCGAGCATAGAGACCCCGCTGAGTCTTAGCTGTGTATATTGTTCCTGCCACAGAATATAACCGTTCCCACGCAGGAAGGTTAGGTAATGTCTCTGAAACAGCTGCCACATCTAGAGTGCAAGGCCACCAACACGGATGTTTAATTAGTTTTTACCAATAACTATGCAATGCATCAAACAGTCTTTCAAGGTTAAAGCGGCATAAATTGGGTGCAACTCTCTTAAGTAGATAAACGCTACAGTGCTTGCAGGGTAATAAGCCTCAATTGCAAATGATCTGTACAAAACAAATCACAATCTGTTTGAGGTCCTGTGTTTGACTGAAAATGTCTCTAGTTAGTCATGCTATGTATTCTTTCAAACACTGCGGTGTAGTTACAGAACATCTGCCGCAGAGGTGCGAATGTGTCCTTTGAGAAGTAAATCATTTGATGGATTCATAATAAGATTTGGAAATTCAGTTGTCATTCACTCTGTGACTCATAGAACACCACACTCGTACAACTCTGTTTCTCGAGCAGGTGCTACTTGCTAATACACATCTGCTGCATTTGTTCTGGAAGCCTGTGCATCTCTTATTATCTCCTTTATTACCCGTGACACGAGTCCCAACACACAGGTAAACACTAGCTTTCCTGTGACACGTTACTTATTTCGCCCGAATGCTGAGACAACATCAAAGTAAAGGTGCTTTTGTTTGCTCTTTTCATCCCTGTTTTGCCTGCCCAGATGCACAGGAGTCTGTCTCTTAGACTCAATGCACACAAGTTATTATCTCCCCCCCTTATCGCAAAGCTTTGCCTCTCTCTGTGCAGGAAGTGGTTTGCTCTCGGCTTGCACCCGCACGGTGCTGGAATCACTTAACCCATCCCGTGTTGGAAGACCCGGGACCACCGCTGGCCTCGAGTGCTGACGGGAAAGATCTCTGTGAGATGCATTCGTTTATATATTTATTTAGTTTGAGGTTTCACAGGGGCCATTTTTAATTCATGACTCCCTGCCCAATCCTTTCACACACACACTCTCGCGGCAGCATTTTTAGAAGCCTGGTTGAAGAAAATAAATTGTTTACTTGTAATTTCTGTACTTAATTTGTCACAATAATGATACTTAGAAGAATCCTCTGTGCATTCTATCAGCGTTATTTACTGTATATAAACAGCCTCACATGATTGAAGTTAATCTGCAGATTTTTTATCTATCTTTAGTGCGTTTTAACGTATTTAGTTGTTCTTCTTTTGATGATAAATGATCACCCAATAAAAGCCTCTGAAGAGTCATAGACAGGGAGCTTATGCACTCTTAAACTGCTCCTTTGTGGAAACACATTTTGATGTAAATACGTTCAGAGTTGCTCTGAATGAATTTATAAGATGATGATGACGCCAGGGGAAGATGTTTGTCTGCATTTCCTGCTTTGCATACACATAAAATCACTTTTAATTATTCACTTGAAAAGGGTAAACCAGTTGTTCTCAAATCATGGTAGGCAGTGTCCTCAAGTGGTATGCGGCACGATTTCATAAAATGAACATTATGAAAACATATTTCACTCAGTGTTATTGTATTCAAATGAATATTTTTTTCCATTTGGAATATGATTACATTTTTTTTAATCTGAGAGACTCATTTGAACGCAGAATTTAAACGGGTAATATTCTCTGAAATTGGCAATTAATAAAAGGGACAACATATTATTCTGCCTTTAAAGTCTGTGAGCTTTAATTTCTGTAGAAAAGCTTGGAGTAGTTTGTTTTTGACTGATTCAGCACACACAGAAGTTCAAGCGCTTTTAAACAGATGGTAGCAGATTTAACAGACTAAATTACATTACTGTTTACTGGATACTAGCATTTAAATTAGATTGCTCTATTTTACAAATGTCTAAATGTGTGTGTTTTAGATGCTGCTTGGTGACTAGGTTATACTTGGGTGCTTTGATCGGATCAGAGGTCATTCTTGACCTGAAATGTATGTGGTTCATGTGCTAAAAACGCCAACAATTCTGGCTATGCATGTCATTCTGAGATCCTCCATGTCTTTATTAAATGTGCTCTTAGGGCAATGGCCTAGTTTTGAAGAAAATATTTATTCCTTCAGACAGAAGATCTCATTACGGCTTGATTAGGAATGAAACCTATCCCTCAGAGGATGTTCTGAGGAAGATTTCTGCAGTCTTGCGCTCTTCAAAAACAGTTTTTATCTGACCTTCAGAGGGTTGAAAGAGAATGGCACTCATCCATGCTGGGAGAAATGGCTTATGAGAGGGGGAGAGCGGATTCAGTCTTTCAAAATGTGTGTGTTAGCATCTCTCTCACTCTCCCTGTCTCTCTACCTCACTCATTCTCTCTCTCTCTGTATAATGAAGCACCTTCCATCTCCTCTGTGAGAGATAAATGAAACCTGTCTGTGCATGTGGGCATCTGCTATCCTCTCAAGTGCATGTATGCTTCCGTCCAGTGAACTCTGACTGAAATTAAAATGTATGAGAGAAGTTTTAATAAGGGGAGAGGTAATTTGAAAAGTCTTTGGAAGTGTTCGGAAATTTATCAATAAGAGCCAGCTAGGATTTCATGCATGAAAGCTTTTGTTGTAATTGCCTGTACCTCTCTGATAGAGGTTTGACTTGAGTTACAAAAAACACAACAGTTTTAAAATCCAAGCAACTTCTGTCTTCCACCACATACTAAACAATCAAATCCGTGTACTATATATTCATATATATATTCTGTTATCAGGACATCTTAATTTCTGAGACCTTCAGAATTTAGTTTCAACATGCTCTGACAGTTTCTGTAATTTTGCTCTACCCTGTAATGTTTTAATTATCCCCAAAGTCCTGATTATCTGGTTCAGGAGTGTTGGATTGAGATTGAATCTAAACTCTGCAGAAATGTAGCTCTCCAGAAGTAGTATTGAACATCTGTCTTGCATCCAATAAACTAGTAACATTAGTGCTCACGGTCCTTAAGGAGAGAGGTTAGAAGTTAAGGTTGATTAAAAGAATATCACAATGACTGTCCATTACTCTTGCTATAGGTTGTGAGATTTCAAAACAGGCTTGTAGCATTGCGATATATTGTGTTGAAATGGTCCCCACAATGTTTCTGCGGTGGGTTGTTTCATTTCATATCCTGCACTCAGGCGTGTGCTGCTGGTCGAGGGATTTCTCAAGAAAAAGAATCTCCTCTCCTGCTGCCAACGGCCCTGTGTGAGTTGGTGGAATTTTTGATGTGTCTCTTCTGCCGTGATCATCGAGGTGCCTTTGGGAGAAGACGAAATAGAAAACCTGACCTGAGAAAAACAGACATGCTACTAGCTCATCTCAGGCAATTTCAGAGCAGCTAAGAAGCAAGATGGGTTATTCATAGGACCAGACTCTTTAGGGCTCTGAGCACGGGGGAGAGTGTTTATTCACCCCAGCATGAGAGGCTTTCAACAGGCTTTCCATTTCGCTCCCCCTGCATCCTTCACTCTGACTCGAACGCAGCCATGCTGTCGCCGTTTACTTTCTATATTAAGATCTGTCTTGCATTAATTGTGAAAAATGTTGATGCTGTTTTTTATGCTGGCAAATGACTAGGAATCTTAGAGCCATTATCAGTGGCGTGGCAGACGTACGGTAGTACAACTCCTATTACTCTATCTTCGTTCTTGTCCCTCTCTATGTCTTTGAAGTCATCGATGGACACTTTGACTTTAATCAGTGTTGTGTGGCGTGTCGGCATTGCTCGTGTTCCTGACCACGTAAAAGGCCTCTCACGAATGAGGCATCACATTACAGTCGGGATTTCAATATTCCATCTGTTGTTCTTACTTCACAGAGTCCATTTTCCAGCTGAAAATGTTGCTCCGGTTGTAAGCAAAGGTCTCTAAATGTCACAGCACCTTTGTTTAAGACTCTTTTCACCAGTGACTCAGCTAGCCAATTACAGTGTGCCTGTTGTTTTGTTTATTTCTGTCACCTTCATGTGTGCTATACCCGGACGGGCTGGAAGACTATCTGTTTTAATTAAAGTGTAATAATAAAAAAGAAATTTATAAACTGTTTTAATTAAAATGTTTAACAATAATAGTGCCCTATGGAATGTTTTTTATCTAGTTATTTTAGAAATTATGCATTTTCTGATTTAATTAAAATTTATCATAAAAAATTATGGTAATCAAGTAATGTCTAAATTTTTAGCAGTTTAATTAATCGTTTAATATAATGAACAACAAAAATTAGCTGTTATTATTAT
Organism: Rhodeus uyekii; assembly: GCA_037043235.1. Classification (NCBI taxonomy): domain Eukaryota; kingdom Metazoa; phylum Chordata; class Actinopteri; order Cypriniformes; family Acheilognathidae; genus Rhodeus; species Rhodeus uyekii. Next base: position 1,260,499 of record JAWRVZ010000141.1, on the reverse strand, counting down.
TGCTATTTTTAACTTTGAGAAGTACATTCTACTGTGCACTGGGGGAAAAGTGTGTTGGATTTATGTGATTTACATCAGTTCCAGGTGAATCAGTTAAGCTAAACAAACATAATTTGTTCCCATGTTGTCACGGGTGAAGTAGCAAGGACTGAGATATACGGTGAGAAGGGATTCATTTACGTTGAAAATAAAACAAAACACAAACAAAAACTGTCCGAGGGGGAAAACCATATCTAAACATGAACTAGACTTACAAAACGTCTCGGGTTACTTATGTAACCCTGGTTCCCTGAGGGGAACGAGACGCTGTGTCGAAGCACTAGGGGAAATAGCCTTGCGTGAGTCACGTGAAGATCTATGCAACCAATGAGAAGCGAACGCGTGTGAATGCGTCACTGCCGGCCGCAGCCGGTGACGTCATGAGGAAGAGCATAAAGCGCGTCTGAAACCGGGGCGCGTCAGCCATGAATGCCTGAAGCGGGCCCGGATGCGCCCGGAGCTGAGGCCAAGACACAGCGTCTCGTTCCCCTCAGGGAACCAGGGTTACATAAGTAACCCGAGACGTTCCCTTTCAGGGAACTCGAGCTGTGTCGAAGCACTAGGGGAACGCTATGCCAACGCCACCTCAGCGAGGTCAGCATCCGGGTGTGTCCCAGCTCACTGAGAGAGCACCCTGGTTCCCGGGGCGGCATCGAGGTCTAGCTGGTAGAACCTCATGAATGTGTGCGGCGAGGACCAGCCAGCCGCAGCACAAACGTCAGGCAAGGAGACTCCGGAGAGGAGAGCCTTGGATGCCGCCATGCTCCTAGTGGAGTGGGCTCGGACCCTCAAAGGAGAAGCATGTCCGGCCGACTCATAAGCTAGACAGATAGCCTCGACTATCCACCTGCTCAGAGTTTGCTTGGAAGCTGGGGCACCCTCGGGGGCCCCAAAGCAAACGAACAGTTGGTCCGACTTACGCCACGTGGCAGTCTTGTGAACGTAAGCGTCCAGTGCTCGCACTGGACAGACCTTGTTCTTGTGCTCCTGCTCATGATCGTCAAATGGGGGAGGGCAGAAGGCCTGCAGCGTGACAGACCGAGCCACATTAGTGGGAACCTTGGGGACGTAGCCCGGCCTCGGGTGGAGGAAAGCTTTCGCCATCCCGGGCGCAAACTCAAGACATGATGGGGCCACTGAGAGGGCCTGAAGGTCCCCGACCCTCTTAAGCGAAGTGATAGCCAGCAAAAGAAGGGTTTTTAGCGAGAGGTACTTGATAGAGATACCCTCTAGAGGTTCAAAGGGTGGCTGGGACAAGCCTAGGAGTACCATGGACAAGTCCCAGGCAGGCACCCTGGTCTGTGCCGCAGGTCTCAGCCTTAATGTACCACGGAGGAAACGAGTGACTAGGGGGTCCCTGCCCAAGGACACCCCACCCAGAGGTACGTGGCAAGCCGCTATAGCAGCCACGTAGACCTTCAAGGTGGAGGGGGACAGCCCTGCCACAAATCTTTCTTGCAGGAACTCCAGTACTTTGCCAATTTGGCAGGTTACTGGGTTCAGCTGCCTTTCACTACACCAAGAAGTGAAGAGCTTCCACTTCAAGGCGTAGAGTTTCCTCGTGGAGGGAGCTCTGGACTGCAGGATGGTCTCAACAACCTCGGCTGAGAGACCGGCCTCTATGAGCTGGGCCCCCTCAGGGGCCAGACCCACAGTTTCAACGGCCCTGGTTGCGGGTGAAGAATGCAACCTTCCGCCTGGGACAGAAGGTCCCTCCTGATCGGGATCTCCCAGGGGACCCCGTCGAGGAGGGACACAAGGTCCGCGAACCATATTCTGGACGGCCAGTGGGGGGCCACTAGCGTGAGACGGACCTTGTCCCGGCGAACCTTGGCCAGAACTCCCGGGAGCAGAGCGATCGGGGGAAAAGCATACAGGCGTAACCTCGGCCATGCCTGCGTCACGGCATCCCGCCCCAGAGGCGCTGGATGTGTGAGTGAAAACCACAGAGGGCAATGGGAGTTTTCTACCGAGGCAAACAGGTCGACCTGTGCCTTTCCGAACCTTTCCCAAATTTGCTCCACCACCTCGGGGTGGAGTCGCCATTCCCCTGGTCTCGCCCCCTGTCTCGACAGGGCGTCTGCTCCCACATTCTGGACCCCCGGGATGTAAGCCGCCCGGATGGAGAGCAGCTTTCCCTGGGCCCAGAGGAGGATCTGTCGCGCCATCTTGTAAAGTGGTCGCGAACGCAGACCCCCCTGGTGATTGATATACGCAACCGCAGTCATGCTGTCGGTGAAAACAGTGACATGGTGGTCGCGAAGGTCCGGTAGGAACGCACGGAGTGCTTTGCGGATCGCCAGTAACTCTAACATGTTTATGTGCCAGGTTTGGTGCCGACTGTTCCATAGACCTTGTGAGGAGCGGTCTCTCAAGACCGCCCCCCAGCCCGAGGGGGAGGCATCTGTCGAGAGAGAGACTCTCCGAGCCAGAGCCCCTAGCACTGGGCCTTGAGACAGAAACCAAGGATTCTTCCACATACTCAAGGCGCGTAGGCATCGCCCCGTGACCTTGATAATGCGAAGCGGGTTCCCTTTCGGGGAAAACCCCTTGGTCTTTAGCCACCACTGCAGGGGTCTCATGTGCAGCAGGCCCAACGGGATGACGCAGGAAGCCGCTGCCATGAGCCCTAACACCCTCTGGAAGTGTCTGACAGTGAGTGGCTGGCCTAACTTGATGCTCTTGACGGCTGAACAGATAACTTGGATGCGCCCGGGGGAAAGCCGGGCCGACATCGCTACTGAGTCCCAGACGACTCCCAAGAAGGTGGTTCTCTGAGCAGGAGAAAGGACACTCTTCTTGGCGTTCAGCCTCAACCCCAGCTCCTTTATGTGTGCGAGCACTACATCTCGATGTTGCTCCGCCAACTGCGGCGACTGGGCCAGAATAAGCCAGTCGTCTATATAGTTTAAGACACGGATGCCCCGTGACCGCAGGGGAGCTAGAGCAGCGTCCACGACTTTCGTAAACGTGCGGGGTGAGAGCGCTAGGCCGAAAGGAAGCACCCGATACTGGTACGCCTTTCCCCCAAAGGCGAACCTCAGGAACTTCCTGTGTTGCGGAAGGATGGAGACATGGAAATAAGCGTCCTTGAGGTCGACTGTGACAAACCAATCCTCGGATCTGATCTGCACTACGATCTGTTTGAGCGTTAGCATTTTGAACTTTAGACGCTTGACCGCACGATTCAAGAGACGTAAATCCAGAATGGGCCGCAACCCTCCATCCTTCTTTGGAACTATGAAGTACCGGCTGTAGAACCCGGACTTGCTCTCTGCGAGGGGTACATACTCGATGGCCCCTTTCGCCAGCAAAGTGTCTACTTCTTGTTCCATGACCAGAGCCTGCTGAGGGCCTACAGCAGACTGTAGGACCCCCGAGAACTGGGGTGGTGAGACCCCGAACTGAATGGCGTACCCTAAGGTGACCGTGCGCAGGACCCACTGAGAGATACCGGGTAGCCGTGACCACGCATCCCGGAATTCTACTAGGGGAACCAGCCTCCCGGGGCTGGCCTCTGGTGCTGATGGCATGTCCACCACTGGGCCGGGATTTCCGGATTCCCGGGTGGAGTGCTCTAGGACCCTCCTCAGAGGGGGTGGTTTTCCCATGGCGGGCTGACTGGTCAGCTGCTCCAGGGATACACCACCTTGTTGCGGCTTGGCGTCAGGGCCGCTTGCTCTTAGCCTTCTTAGCGCTCAGGACAGCCCTCAGATCGCCCCTCTTGCCAGAGGCTTGAGCCTGTCGCCCCGACCCCCCGGGATTAGCCGGAGGAAGACGGGTGGCGACACTTCGTTTTTGAGCGGCCCTGTGTGAAGAGCTCTGAGACCCCCTTTGACTGGCGGTCTCACGTGGAGGGCGGCGGGGAATAACTTTACTGAACGCCACCTGCTGTCGTGCAGCCTCCTGAAACTTGTCGACAACGCTTTTTACGGCGTCGCCGAACAAGCCCGAAGGGGACAGAGGAGCGTCCAGCAAAACAAATTTGTCCCTATCTTTGATGGAAGACAAATTGAGCCAAAGATGTCTCTCCGTAGCCACCAGAGCTGCCATGGAGCGACCGACAGAGTAGGCCGTCTCCCTAGTGGCCCGGAGAGACAGATCCACGGTCCGGCGCAGCTCTGCCACTGTCTCCGGACCGATACCGCCGCCCTCGTTGAGGTCCCCCAGCAACTCAGCCTGATAAGCCTGCAGCAGAGCCGTGGTGTGCAGGCACGCTGCGGCTTGACTAGAGGCTGAGTACGCTCTCCCCACCAAAGACGACGTGACGCGCATCGGCTTGGAGGGGAGCGCCGGAGCTTTAATGGAGGACGCAGATTGGGGCACAAGGTAGCTCGCAAGCGCCTCATCCACCTTCTGCATCCCCCCATAGCAATAGCTTTGAGCCCCTGCGAGATTCGTATACATCGAACTGTTCCGTGTATGAACTCTCTCAGAGGCTGGCTTTTCCCACGATCTGGATACCTCGGCATGCAAATCGGGAAGGAAAGGCATAGCTCGGCGCGGGGGAGTGACGCGAGCCGGCAGATAACGCTCGTCCAACATACTTCTTTTAGGACGGGCGCTTCTGGTCTCCGCCGGCCATTCAATATCCAGACGAGAGACAGCTCGCGCCACAACCTCAACTAGCTCTTCAAACGCCGGCGAGGAGAGTGGCGAAGCCTCCTCTGCCGGGTCAACACTAGCTAAGTCCATCTCACTATCGGAACTCGACAAAGCTAATGTTGGAGTCACAGCACGAACATCTCCCGAGGAGTGCCCGTGACTGGAACCCGTTTGGTCTCGTGAGGGCTGAGGTAAGGACGGACCCACCCCAGCAGCCTCAGCGAGATCCATTTGTGAACCCCAGGACTGAGAGCGCCGCAACGCCTCGGCCGTTGCAGGTCCCGAACCCCGGGGAACACTAGCCTGGGCGGCCTCGTTACAGACCGCCAGGCGGGAGCGGAGAACATGCAGAGAAAACTGCTCACAGTCTTTACAGCCGGCGCCCTCAAGAGCCGACCGTGCATGTTCCACTCCTAAACAGATAACACACATTACATGTGTATCCCTGCCCGTTATAAAACGAGGACAGGGATAAACACACGGTCTGAAACTCTGTTCATCTCTCGCCACACTTTTCACACTCATTCTTTGATTTTTTAAGCTATCAAGTCTCAAAAACCACTCTCGCACAGACACAGCACGCTGAAGGCATTCAGAGCTGACGCGCCCCGGTTTCAGACGCGCTTTATGCTCTTCCTCATGACGTCACCGGCTGCGGCCGGCAGTGACGCATTCACACGCGTTCGCTTCTCATTGGTTGCATAGATCTTCACGTGACTCACGCAAGGCTATTTCCCCTAGTGCTTCGACACAGCTCGAGTTCCCTGAAAGGGAACTTAAACAGACAGAAGCAGATGGGACTCGGCATCGGAAGAAACACATGAACAGGGAACAGCAGAGACAACATAATGACAATAACACGACACAGGACAACAAACAAGAAGGGATTAAATAGACAAGAGGAAGGATAACGAGCAGAAACAGCTGGGAACAAACAAGGAAACAAGGCGGGCGGGGTTACATCATAACAAGACACGAACACGCAGCCAATGCAGACGCGCATCACCACATGTTCACTTGAAACATGACAAGACAGCGCGCAGTTAGTAAACTCACCAACTGGACGCGATACGAACCACATGAAAGCACACAGACAAGAGAGCACGCGACTCAAAGTCACACACATAGACACGACGAAGAGGCAGTGTCAGAGCTCTGTCAACCAAAACACTAGAAAGCCCTGAACACTGACACATGTATCATGGAAAGTCAATTTTAAGTGTCCAAATTAAGTACTCTCACAATTGTTTAAATACTGCTCCTTAATAGGATTCATTTATTAATTTTCTTATATCCTTGTTACATGAAAGAATTTCAAGACTATACTGATTAGCTTCCAAACTATTAACTAGCAATAGCACACATTAACTAAATGCTAAGCATGAAATGCTCTTTGAGCTAAGCAGTTATAAAAAATCAGTCCACAGCCTCAGCAAATGCTCCACTCTTCTCCACAATGGTAACCCAGTGTAATTTAAGTGGTTCAAGTAATTCCAACATAATTAAACAATATCAAGTATCCTCTCAAGTATTCTCTCACCTAATGTCCACCTCTCACCTTTACACCTTACTCAAAAAAAATCACCTAATTTCAACAGTTTTACTCTCCTCAATGAGTCCCAAGCAAAGCATTGGAATTACAGTTTCAGCAAAAATCACTTTCGAGTGCTTGAATGGATCAAATTTGCCCTAAATAATTGTATCTAGTAGACTGCACATTAAAAAAATAAAAAACATGAATTAAAAGCAAAGAAATTTACAATAGAAACACATTTTTTTTGTAGATTGCAAACCATACGATTGAGTAAAATGGACAATATGTGTTTTCCTGGGTTTCAATGTAGAATATTAATATATTCATAAATAATAGTCATAATTTCTTAAAGGTAAAACTAACTGTGATTTGCTGGGAAATCATCTGAGTTTCTGAGTGTATCTATTGTATGATATGATTCGAAGAGGAATATCAGAAGTCCTGAAGAGGATCTGGGGACAGAGGAGGGTAATTAGCTCCTTAGCAATGTGATAAAGCAGATGAATAATATTGAATGGATCCTCTAGGGATGCTGTGACAGGGTGTCATATTCCTGTAGGTGGATGTGGATAAGCTGAGAGTCAGATGATGTGAGCTTGGGTGAGCTTCTTACTTTTTTCTATTTTTTTTACACAGATGTTTGTTGAAGAAAACTTAACATTGATAATTTTTCTGGTTGTTGAACCACTGAAAATGTTGGTTAAGGAATAAAAAATTGGAACCACAGTAAAATTAATTCTTACTGTTTAGCACTGGACATGTCTCCATGTAATATAACTCTTTAATTTGTGATCTTCTAGAGAGAGCAAAAATTCACCAAATACTTAGAGTAACCAAACTGGAGTTCAGACCAAGAGTACCAGCTTAATGAATATTCCCAGTTTGTTTTTATTAATATTGTGCTGTTTCCACTTGAGTCACGTAGCCGTCTGAGATCCAGAAAATCTGACTGCTGTTGGCCCTCTAGAAATGCTGAATTAGTCCCAGACATAATTTGTACCTTTGAAGGAGGTGACAGAGGTCTTGTTTCACGATGAAGAGATGCTGAAGATAAGTTTTGCCATGCACTGTGTGTGTGTGTTTTTGCCTAGGAGACCTGCCAGAGAATATTGTTGCTGAGAAACTACAGCTGCCACCAACCAATGGCAGCTTTTGGTGGATTGCTCATGTAGTTTTCTTACCTCAGCAAAAGTGAGTTACAAATGCAAGGAAAACAGTCTTTTCAATGTGTATTGCCCCCAGAGCATGTTACGACTCCAATTCCAGCAGTTTATGTGCACAGAGGAATCATGAGGGGGTCTTTGTAGGACATGACATGGCATCTAAAATTCAGATTGAAATTCAGACTGCAAGATGCCATAGACATGGCAAATAAAGAAGGTCTAGTGGCCTGATACACCTCACCATCTCTCAATTCTGCCTTTGGCAGATCAGGATTCTTTGGACAGAATAAAACCCCAGCCGTCTAAAGAGATTACAGAACACTCACAGTTCCTATCATTAAAACTGAATGCTATAATGCCGAAAGCATCTTACAATAAGTCTGCGTTGGGAATTGGCATGCCAAGCTCTCAAGTTAACTTTGAGTAATATTTTGGGCTGGAGTCTGCATTGATTATTATGTCCTCACATCTATACTAAAGGAAGGAGCCCATTTGTTTCTGGTTCAAAAACAAGGTTACACAAATTTAATTTTCGTTAAGTACAAGTTAAGCTTTTTTCTGTGAATATAAGATCTGTGAGCGTTGTTGAGGTAATGAAATATTTGAACATTCTGAGCCCATGCATAGGCAATTTTCCCCCCAATACCCACCCAAATTGAGCATTATATTGAATTGTATTATACCACTCCATCAGACTGTCTTCCTCCCTGCTATAAGAAAGTTTTCCTAGTTTAGACAACAGGAATTCTCCACAATAATACCAAATGAAACAATACTTATTGTATGTAAAAATATTGCAATATTGTACTTTCAAAGGACACCATCTTATTAGAAATAAGACTCCTATATAATTTCTTCTTTGCCTGATGCTCACAGATACATAATTTCCTCAACCACTGTGCAGTGTAAGTTATTAAGGCAGCATACAAAGTGACATTTGTGATGAATAATTAGGATTGTAGCATAATAATCTTTTTGATATAACCTGACAAGAGATATATAATGATATGACACATATATAAGACATTGCAAAAACAGTACTGTAGCGAATAATGCAGAGCATGATAGAATAGTCAAATCTATCTATCTCTGTCTATTGTTTTATCTATCATTCCTTTGTTCTGTCTGTCTATCTATCTAAGAAATTCAACAACTGCATTGCCTTTGTAGACCTTGTATGATGACTGGTTGAAACAGTACTGAGATATTATACTTAGATGCTGAAATGTGAAATAATACTTTACAGGGAAATCCACAAAACATGGAACTGTACCAGTCTGATTACATACTATTAGTTTGTAGGTGATATCACCTTTAGAAAAAGTGTTTGGATTGTTTGTAATTATATTTCCCTATCTGTTCGCCATTATGTTGAAGACTGACAAATGGGGTCTCTCTTGAGATCCCCTATCAGCTCTCAGAAGTAGAAAAACAGCCAATGGAATTGGCGAGTGGAATTTGCATGCTAAGCCAAAGACGGCTCATTAAAATTAAAAGAGCGATCACTCTTTCCTGTAACTTGTGAAGAAGAGCGTTCTCTGAAAGGTAACATCTTGGTTAATGGCCCTCATTCCCTGATGGAGGTAACGGAGACGTTATGTCCCTCTTGCCACATTCCTGAACCAACCCATTGAATATCTAATGTCTCGGCTCCTCAGTATAATCCTGAATGAGTGGATGTGTGTCGCCATCTTGTATACCGATACACACAGGGGAATGACTTGGCATGAAAATTCCACTCGCCAATTCCATTGGCTGTTTTTCTACAACTCAGAGGTAATTGGGATTCTCAGTCTCTGTTCCCTCCATCAGGGAACTATGGTTACACCAGTAATCAAAACATTATGGCTGGTAAGATGCTAATGCTAAAAATAAGGGATTGAAATAGTAATATTTGAAATCGATGGGATATATGCATTGTGGGTGCCCAGGCACTTGTTGCAATCTATTGTGATAATTTTCATGACTGCATTTTAACCATGTGTAGTAGTCAGTATTTGAGCATGCGTATTAATGTGCAACTGCGCATATTTAACAGAGATCCCACAAGACAACACTATTCATCAGACTGATCAAAGAATTTCTGGTGCATTATCTGTAACAATTTTTCAAACAAAGATGATTGAGCAGTAGAGTGAGGCCTTTAGAAAACAAATTTGTCACAGGAGATTATTTTTTATCTTTATCATGACCTTGCTGTGAAAAGAAGCGAACTGCCAAATGCCATGGTAGTGAGGACCTCACCTCAAAGCACTAAGCCGGGCTGTCATTGACAGTGAGCATTCATTTTCAAATGCCATCTCTCAACAAGTGGTCACAGAGATCGGCCTGAACGAAAAATGCCATTCTAAACCTGACCCCAACGCTATCAGATTAGCATACATGTTTTAAAAGCTTCACATGTCTGCTCTGTGCCATACGCTCTTCCAACATTTTACTGAGGTGCTGAACTAAGGACAGACCATTTCCCAGGCAATAAAATATCCCACCTCTCTTTAAAAACCTTTAAAACCTTGCACTGGGCCTTGATAGATTTAAATCAGCCCAGTAGTCTGGGCCTTTGATTTACAATCAAACCCTACCTGCACTTGGGATTTATGACCCATTACTGCTGTCACTGAGCTGGTATTACATTAAATTTCACTGTTCATCTGGTCAGGGCCTGAATGCCCACCACTGATGTGCTGTAAGAAATATGTGTTTGGGGCCACATTATAAAGAATAATGAACATGGGTAAACAATGTGTGTGTCATTGGGTCCTCTGAAGTTCAGGGATGTTATGTTGAGATGTAAATTTCAATAAAAGGCTTCCTCTTAGATCGGTATCCCCTGTGAATGTGGATCCAGATGTAGAGACGTATATATTGTATGCCTGTATATACACTTCAACACCACTTATTTATATTCAAAGATAAGTTCAAGAGTGGTACAATAAAATAGATTTACATACATAGTGCTTTTTTCCGAGTTCCAGTCATTCAGTCTGCAGTCTTTGTTCCTTAAGATTGGACCTCCATATACTTACAAATGGGAAATACTCATTTGCTCCTGTGAGAGTATGATGGCGGAAATTTACTTCGGACCACACATCGATTCAGTCACAAAGTCGACCACCGGTTTGTTGACAGGAGAGACACAATTTCAGATACATTTGGACCCCACAACAAAAATATTGATTCGTTCATTAACCGGTCATCAGAAACATCCAAGCTGCTCACATTCAGCACCCAAATCATGTTGACTGCTTCAAAGCTACATCTTGATGGAGGGCCACTTCCTGTGAAAGCATACCAGGCTGTAGACATATCCTGGTTTTATGTGCATGTTGTTTTGCTTCTGATAAAACATGCATGACAGCTCGCCTTTAAAGTCAGTACTATGTGTGTGCGGGACACGCATAATAGCTGAGACCCAGATTCACTGAGAATCACTCACTAGAGGAAACTCTGGCCCATTGATGTCAATGTTGACAATCCTCTTACTCCAATTTAAAGGCTTACAAAGGGTTTCAAAGCTAACAAAGGAAGTCTTTTTTCTCCTTTGCCGAGATGGAAAGTAACGTTGATAATTGTAATCATTAGTGTGTTGTTACTCTACAGTGGTAATACACTGCGTACCCAGCCTGGGGCTGCTCTTTTCATTAGACAGCCTTTTTTCGAGCTTACATTGCTGGGAGATTTGTTGACATTCAGCATTATTAAAATAATTTTGTACTGCAGTTTGTTTCATAAGACACTTTCATACTAGTTTTCTGTGACTGTAATTCAAGTGACTCTTTATATTGATAAAGTTATAATACTAACATTGCCAGTGCTGTTTCTTTGGAGTAGTGAAAGAGTTAGCAAATAAGTTGTAATTCACTGTGAGTGACTGTACAGAGCTGCTGTGATCTGCATGTGCATCAACAATACAGCCAGCCAGGAAACTTGGTGTAGTGTTCAATGTCCAGTGCAGCAACTGCCTTTTCCAATTATCATGAACTAAGATTAATAAATGCTGGAGAAGCATTGTTCATTCTAAGTTCTTGTAAACTAATGAAACCTTATTGTAAAGTGTCACTGAAACATTTCTGAAGGATCATATAACACTGAAAACTGATGTAATGGCTGCTGAAAATTCAGAAATCTATTATTAAAAACAACAAAGATTATTTTGATTGTAAAAAAAATGATTGTTTTTTATGTAAATATTTTTAGATTGCAATAAAATGAAGCCTTTTCTAGCATAAGAGACTTCAAAAACATACCAACCACAAATATTTGAACATTAGTATATACTGAAAGTAGTAAAACAGTCAAGGAATATATTTGAAATAGTCAACATTAAAAACATCACAAACTGCTAACAAATACCTAGATTAGATTGAAGCTTACAGTTCACCGAAAAATGTCATTTACTCACCTTCATGTCATTTCAAACCGATGGTGTCATGAGAAATTGAGTCACCCCAGGAATTGAGAATCCTTTAGAACACAGGTTGGTAATGCCTGATCAAAAAGTACACACAAACGTCATTAATTTGAAACATTTAATTGGGAACTATCTTGGAAGTCAAAATACATACTTAATATAATTAAAGTTTTACACTTGATAAACATAACAATATTAATACATCATTGCATTGTAATATACCTAATATAAGTCACAGCACAGGACTATACTAAGAAAATACCTTTTGTGTGTCATGGGAACATAATAAATAATGGTCGAATGTGTTACAAATGGGAAACGCACGATACGGAAAGGGATGAGGAGTACAGGTTTCCAACTGAAACTTGCTTTATTCTCAATAACCCGATAAACAAAATACTTTGAAAACAAACAGAAAATGGCACGCTTGTGCAAAATTCTGAGATATTAGACGGCATCCACACAAAGAGTAATGTCCACATGACAAAGTCGACAACCAACCAGGACCAGGGCATACAAGAGGGTTTTTGTACAAGAAGAGATGGGGAACACCTGACGAGACTAACGAGGTAAGTGATTGACATGAGAGGTGCAGGAAGGGCATGGGAAGATACACAGAAGGGACCCGGAAGTGAAACAACACATGACACACCAGACAGGAAGTGATCAAAGACACGGCAGACAGGATTAGGTTAACATGATTATTGAAATGTTCTTAATTTTAAGGTTAATCTAATTTAAGTGTAATCTTGTTTATCAATAATCTATTGAAACAGGTGTACAGCAGAATTCAGAACAGAGCGAAATGTTATAATTTTATATTAAAAAGATGCAAATGCATTAAATGAATGTGACAAAATGTGATATGTTAATATGACAGTTGCATACAATAGAATCAAAACATTAATACCACGATATTAATATTCATAAATAGGATTTTGTATGCAATTGTACGTCTGTAAAGTTGTTCATATGTAAATTTACGGTTTAGTGCTGTAAATGTCAGGTTTGAGAGAGCGAGGACTCAGAGATGCAGGTAGGACAGGGTTTTATTCAAAAAATAAATCAAAACTCAAACATAAACCTCCCCGAGTGGGGGGAAAACATAACATGACTTGACTGACTAGAAGTATAACAAGACTCGACTGACTAGAAGCACGACATGACATAACTTAACTCAACTCCACTGACTGACAGGGAGTGACGACAAAATAAAGACAACGAACCGACACAGTACACCAGACATGAGGGGACTAAATACACAGGAGGAAATGCAATTGAGGAGAAACACAGCTGGAATAAAGTCAAACTAATTACAATGAAACAAGACGGGCGGGGTAACAAACAAGACGTGAACATGAAGCCAATTACACAAAGACGACGCGCAGGTGGTGTCAACCAAACTGCGCGTGACAAAACACAAGCACACGGCCGATGGGACGCGAACCGCGTGCCAAACATAAACACACGGACGAGAGGAGGCGCGGCTCGCGCAACGCTTGAAACCGCGCCCACTCACAAGACGTAGAGCTCGCAAGAACGAGTGTAAACACCTGTTCTCATGAGCTCACGACAAGGACGAACAAAACGAGTTATGAATGCCCGAATCCCGATCCAAAACCGAAACTAGATAAGACCAGTCTCGGGATCAGACATCATAACCCGCACATAAGACGTTACACAGACAAGCGCGCGCACGGCTCGAATACTCGAAGCAATGCGCACACACATCAGACACGAGACAATACGGTAGTGTCAGAGCTCTGCCACAAAACCAAGAAATGACTAGACTGAATGTGGCAGAACCCTGACAGTAAATACGTCAATATTGTACATTTCAATGTGTATGTAAACTTAAGTAAATGTACGTTTTGTAAAACCACACTTAACATACAAAATACACAAATATTATTGCCTCATTTTTATGAGTTTGAGTGATAGTAATACAGTGACTTTAAAAATAGCGATGATGTGTTTTGGGTATTACAGGGTCATTCCACGAATAAGGAAGGTTCTTTTTTCATGTGAATGCTTTGTTACACGGTTTTGCCAACCTTTGCTGTAGTGCACATTTACAATTTTTAGATACGTTTTCAAGTGTACTATTGAGAAAACGTGGCCAATTCTGCAGTCTCATTGCAACTAGCTGTTAGAAAATAGACTTCTGAGGAGCATTACACAAATTCATCACTTCCTCCCAAGATATTATAATGAACAAGATGGAATGCTCTCCACAGAAATTAAGATTGCCGCTACAAGCTTGCTCGTTTGTTCTCCCTTTTGCTTCTTTATCTCACGCTCTCTCTTTCACTCTCTCTCACCCTATGGCAATCCTTCCAGGGTGAACTTATTTATGATCCTGTGTTTCTGTGCGTGAACGACAGGCAGACACAGTGAGAAATTATTATCTGAGGAAAGTATTGCTGGATTGCTGTGGGTGGACAGGGCTCTCAAAAGGTCATGCTCCAGCCTCAGACTGAAAAGACATCCGGTGAGTCACATACCAATCTGACAGCCTCCTCTCGTTTTTATCCCCCCACACCTCCCAGCCGGCCTTGACAAAGAACCATTTGGCTCAGCTGTCCGCAAGCCAAGCTCAGTTCCCCGTCCCCCTGCTGATGACTTTACATAATTAGCCAATAGAACATTGCGTCTTACACATGACAGAAAAATGGCAGATGCTATATCTACTCTGTGGAGAAAGGGACGAGAGAGAGGCATAGGTGTATATTCAGGTACCGTATGTGTGGTGGAGACCTTAATGAAGTGAAGAAAGTGACAGTGAATAATTCCTAGCAAATATATTACATAATATAAGCAGAGGAGACTGTGGGGCATGTTGTAACATGGAGTGAAGTTGTAACGTCATCAGTTCAACCAATTAACAATGAACTACAGGGATGAAAACACTTACAAAAGAAGTTATAAGTGGCTGTGTAAATATATGAATGATTAACATTGTAGTAAGAGTAATTTCATATCTGGGTTCATTTGTGCTCATGTGAAATGACAGAACTGGTCTCATCTGATTTAGATAACGTAGCAAAGTCAAAGCTCAAGAACAAGAAAACGGGAATCACCAAATGATAAACGTAACATTAATCATAAAATAAACAAAAAAAATGAAAGTAAAGCGGCAGCCTCTCATGGACGATTGCCGCATAAATTAAGACAAAAACAAAACATAACATCCAGGCCTGGTCCTCTCTCGTTTTGCACTGCCGTCACTCCTCCTTTTATCCCTCCGGAGCTCCTCCTTGAGACTCAAAGCTATTGTGGCGCTCATTAGCAATTGCTCCACCGGCCTTGCTCTGTACCCACAGCTCTTGTCCCCACCCTGCTTGCCACAGATGATCTAAATTATTAACGATATCAAATGATTTCAGTATTTGAAGCTATTTTGACATTTAATTGCATAATATTTATAGATACCTTAAGCTGACTGTTATCCCTTATTGTATTGTTATAATTTTGTACATTTATTTCCCCAACAGCTCAAGCATACATACAAACCTATAGAATGGTCTGAAAAAAATCTGTAAAAAATCTGTAAAAATACAGCTCCATTGCAGATTCCAAGTGATGAAGTACTCAGAGCTTTTCATTTAAACCAACAAGGGTTCCATCAGTAGTGGGCACGCTTGCAACATAAGCAATGACATACATCCGAGTGAATGACACGGAGGGTATACAAATATTGGACTTAAACGCAGACAATGTTGTTTATGCATATGCTAATGAAGGACACAGAATGCACCAGGTTTGTAATATGACCCATCAAACTCAAGCGTATTTTTTGGACGTTGTTAATGTCTATTATAAGTGTACAAAAGGTAGCAGGCAGATACATGGGAAAAAGGGGGCAGCTCAGGTTTACAATTTCTGCTGACGGTAATCATTTTCCTACTCTGAGGAATAAAAGGAAATATTAGCCAGCTCTAAATTTACATTAGCAGGACCAAACTGTACATTTGCCCCCTTACCTGTCAAGCCGACTCATTCTGAATAACAATACAAAAGCATCTGGATACATCTCAGATGTGAGACGCATAAGTTAACTTTTCTGTGTTGATATAGTGGCAACCGCTATAAGCTGTTGACATTTTTTTTTTGGAGCAAGCACAATTTAATCCGTTTTATTTGCATAAATACATTTTTGTACCCCAGAGTACTTTGTGCATGTGGATGACATGTAAATTAGCCAAATTTGGACACTCTTCTTCTCATACTTCGGCACAGAGGATCATCATTGCCCATGCATGGCCTTCTAGTCATGCTGAAAGGTTACTGTGGCTTTCCAATTGGATTCATGTAGGGAAATTAATTATTTCTGGGAAGGAACTACACTGTAAAATTAGTTTTGGGCAGCTGTGGGCTACAGTTTTTGCCAGAGCAGAATCTCTTCATCATGAGCTGACTGTTAATTAAAGAAACCTTTCAAGACGTTGGTGGGAGTATCGGGCCTCCATCTGTGCATCACTCAACCACTTTTCATTGGACGCCGTTGTAATTTCCCTCCACTACAGAGAGTGATGAGATAATTAATGTGCACTCATACAGCTGTATACCATGATAGATGTGTCATGGGAGTTTAGCAGCCAGCTAGGATGTGATGGCCACACAAAAGGGGCAAACGGTCTTTGTGGAAGTCAATATTGAAGTCAGGAAAGTTGAGATTGACAACAGGGAGCCACTAACCATGGAACTCATGCAAATGAGACATGCTATGCAACAAAGGATATCTTTCAGTGTTTAAATTCGAATTCCCAAGATCTATGCCGTATCCAAACATAAATACATGAGCATTTGATTGCATCTTTTCCTAGAAAGAGAATCAAATTAAGGCCGAAAGCCGCAAGAAGTGCCTGACTCAAAATCTGAGTCAATGCGAAAAACAACTCTTGTTTTATGTCATCTCTTTTGGATTTTGTTGAGCTTGGCATGCTCAGTGCACAATTCTTGCTGCAGTGCATTATGATTATTTTTAATCATTACCATGGAATTACAGCCAATGCAAGTTATAAAGAATGACTAAAACTAAATGCAATCTCTGGCATGAGAAAGTCACTTACTTTACTGAGGCATGATGTTCAAATACTCACTCATGTTTAGCCTCTATTTTACTGACATTTACTGTTGTCTTGCTCTCTCTATCATTTCATAAGGATGGGCAACCAAACTTTTTGAAAAATTTGATTTGATACTGTTACTTTTTGTTAATTTTACCAATACCAATAATATACTGATTATTTAAGCATTATTTATGTGATTTTTATTCTTTCTATCTCTCTGTTTTAATGTGGAAGTTAATTAAACTTGTGTCTGCAAGTATGTGTCTGTAAGCTTGCTTCCCGCAGTCATGTGACAGGCCAACTAAAAGGTTAGAGGTATTTTAGCACAAAAATTAAGTGTTGCAGAAACTGACATTGTGCATTAGTACAATTTTAATATTAATTTTTGAAAAATAATTACCAAGCTTGTGATACCATAGCTTGTGAGTATCTATATGCCCATCAATTTTACATTTGGCAGACATTTTTACATTTGATTTTGACATCCACAAAGTAATTTAGTGTTCTTGTATTCACTCTATTTACACATTTTTGGTCTATGTGCACATGCAGATAGATGCTGATTTTCCTTACACTGATTTTCTTGCACTGTAAGTTATAAGATGCCTTTGGAAGTTATAAATAGTTCAGCTTTTAAAAGTTGAACGAGACCCCTGCATTCTTTTCCTTTCCCCTGATTGCAAGAATGCATCCTTTGTGAATTCTTTTCACTTTTTACCTGTAGCAGCAGCTGAGCCTGGATGTCTGTGGATTTGTGACTTGAGTGGTTCTTCAAGCTTGAAAAAATCTCATATGGAATTTACTCATGGGTTAGTAAACATGTTTTCTTTTTCACATGGTGAATTGCACTAAATGTATTAAATTGACAGCCCAACAGTTGACCCTTTATGTTGACGTGAACTGATCTATCAGTCTTGCATGAGTTCTGCATGTGTAATATCTACTTAAAGGGATCGTTCACCCCAAAATCATAATTTACTCACCCTCAAGGTCTTCCAAACCTATATAAATTTCTTTCTTCTGTTGAACACAAAACAATGTGTTCAGCAACAGAACAGTAGATGGATCCCATTGATCCCGATATTATTTTTTTCAGTATTTTTTTTCCTATACAGTAATACCTCGAGATACGAGCATAATCCGTTCCAGGAGATTTGCTTCTGTCTCCCTTTGAAAATGAGTAAGGCACATGTCATCAAAAAGCGCCGAAGCACGACCAGTAGACGATTTATCAGGGTGTTTCTTTTCAATGAAATCAGAAACCTTCTGCCACATAACCATCACTTTCTTAATTTCACTTGTAGAAATGTTTTCCTCCGGTTCACGCTCCACTGCTGAGCTCTTGCAACACCTGCGTATGTTCACCGTCTGCAGCTCGATCAGCTCCTCAGTCCATAGTTCCTCCAGGTACTCCTGCATGCTGGATCACACACGCGAACACCGCGCTCATATTTACCCACAATTTCCTGCTTCATTTCCATGGTCATCATGCGTTTCTTCTTCTCACTACCATCCTTACCACTCACTTTCTTATAAATCATCGCTATTATGAAGAATATTGCACAAAATAGAAAGAAAATCAGCTACTCGTGGGCATGCGGGCGCGGGTGTTCTATATGACTTCCATACAGAAGTCAACGAACACTTGAAGTGAACGTGCGTCGGCATCGGCGTCAGTATTCGTGCTCGTATCTCGAATATTTACTAGCATCTAGAAGCCAAAATCTGCTCAAAGGCTTGCTCGTTTCTTGGAATACTCGTATGTAGAGACGCTCGTATCTCGAGGTATTAATGCACTATTGATCTCAATGGGGCTTGCAGATTATGGGAAACAATTTCAAGTTAAAGTCTTCAAGACATGGGTATTGTTTTAAAGACTGTAGTCATAACTGATATCAAGGTAATACATCTAGACAATGATGTAGCATTTGTATATACTACAATCCAGGTTTGATATAAAATTAATGCATATTTTCATTAAAACGCTTCCTGGTTTCAAAGATAAGAGCCGTTTTCATTTTGCAGATTGCAAAGTGTCATTATCTGCTTAATTATTCTCTGTGATTAGTGCCTCTAATGAATGGAACTTCTGGTTGATGCCAGTTATTCTGTGTAATGATGGAAAAATCCGCTCTGGTTAACAGAACTTCCCTTTGCTTATGCACTAAAACAAGAGTATAAGATTCTGAGGTAGGAGTGGGAACACAGTCTATATTTAGACCCTCCTACTCAACCTCATGAATATGGACTTAATATTTCCTTTATCACAGAAATCTGATCTGCTTATCTAAAAATGAAATTGAACAATTAGACCTAGAAAATAAGAAATTGTCACGATGTTGGATACGTTTAATAAAGGTCATATTAAAAGATATACCAGAATAACCAACCTTTCACATGCTTTCACAGGTGTGCGTCAATGTTCAAAACTTGTTCCAAAAACAGAGCTCCTCCTCAGCCTGAATTGGTGGCGGAATAAACACATCTGCCTGTTCATGCCACCTGCTGGGGGTGCAGGCCAGATAGAGGGCATGATGGGAAATTTGAGAGCACAACCATGAAATAAGGATGAAATAAGGACATCACACAAAGCCTGTGATCCCTCTATGATAGATGGTATTTCTCGTTCAGCGAGGGAGAATAAAAATGGATTGGGAAGGATACAATTTTGCCATCCAGAGTTTAAGATGCAGAAGAACAGCTGAGACCTCAGTGCATTGCTGAGATGGTTACAGTACATAACTAAGTTCAAGCTTTGGCCTTTAGGTGTGAGAATGAGGTCATAAATAGTTTAAATCTGTGTCGGAACATCACAACTCATCCAAAAGCAAAAATAGCTTAGCTTTCTTATAAACTCGAGATAAATTTTAAGTTGACTTTTTTTAACTTATAGAGCCTTCACTCTCACTTGTGTTAACAAGAGAATCACTGACATGATATCCGCTGATCCTTTTGTGGCAGGGCTGTGATGCAATGGAAATGTTTTTTTCATGGCAAAAAGGCACTTAACAATTAATTGCAATTCATCTGATGACTCTTCATAACATTCTGGAGTATATGTAAATCCATCATAAGAACTAAGGCTGCAGATTTTCTGAAAATTAATATTTGTGTCTGTGGCGAGCGGGTCGGGGCCAGGGGACGTGAGATGGGTGTGAGGCTGGTGGCGTGATTGAGAACGAGCGTCATCTGCACGCTGCACCGGCCTTGTATCTCACGGAGGAGCGGAAGCATAAAAGACACCAGTAAAGGACGAGGGAGGACCAGGCATGGATTTTACATTGTGTTTTATGTTTGTGTGGGTGGCAGTCATCCGTGAGGGACTGCCGCAATTAATTTGATTTTGTTGTTGTTTTATTTGATAATTAAAGTGTTTATATGTTCGCCAGTTACCGCCTCCTTCGTCCCCGAAAGTTATACGGGATTACAGTGTCATTCTCATTACTTTTGGCCACGGCTGTATTCTGCATGTACAGACATTATTTTCTTACTCCAGATGAACCAAGCAGTCTTTCAGCTAATTATTGTACTGATATTGATGTTCCACATTGGTTAGCACTGTTTTAGCTAATTGTGTCGTTTGTATTGCTCCAAACAGAGCTGCACCACCCTCTAAAATACTATTTAGCTCATAATTTTATATAGACAAGCACACTACTTTAAACAGCTGTGTACTTTCTATCTGACTCTATGCCATAAAATTTTATGGTGCATATGATTTGAGAGAGGATATTTGGCTTCCAGATATGAAATGGCCATTCATATGTTTGTGTGTATGAGTGTGCGTGCATTTAGGTCTGAGCTAAATTAGCCCAGAAGGTGTTGAGTGACATATGGAGTGCAGCTGGTTCTTTAGTCTCAGGGATTGGCAAGGTCATTTCTGGATTAAAGGGCAATTGGTTAATAAAATGTGTTATTAAATGACTTTTCTCAATAATTCAAGTAATGTCCAGAGATTATAGCCCTTAATGTCTTTGTTAATATCCAGCCAAGTTTGGTTTAAATCCATCCAGGTTACGGTGTCTCAAAGCTGAAGTTTCCGTGTTTCAGTGAACCTGGAGGCCACATATCACCTGATATCTTCTAAACAGGGAAGGAATGTGACAGACTCTGTTGGTGTGGTGAAAACTCTGAAAATCATGCGGCTGTGTTACCTCAGCCACCACAACTCACAGCTGAAATTCACTGAAACAACTGTTCTGGATTGTTGATGATGTGCTTTAAAAAATAAGTATGGTTGCTGGTACAGCATTATCTGTATCTGTATCTGTTAACCATATTAATTATCTGTATCTGTATCTGTACTCGGACTGGGTGGGGGCTAACCCGGAAGTAGGTGGGGTTTAAACCGGAAGTGGGTGGATTGTCTTGAAATGGGCGGGGCTTTAACCGTATGTTATTTTTAATCATGCAATTGATGTGGGTTGATCAGAAATTTTTATATTTATTGCTGATTAGAAAACTATTTACATGACAGCATCAGCAATGAGCTTCAGATCAATGGATTTGATCACGATAACAAACGAACTATATACAGAACAAGATTTGCATTAATGAAGAAATCATTATTTTTTGCGTGAAGTCAAAAAACGGGTTAGAGCCAGCAGACGGTTAAAAAAAGAAGAAGAAATCTCCGACAGGCAGAGACGCAACACTAGTAATATTCTACCAAGCTCCACGTCTGAACAAGCCCCACGTTTACCAGAACTCTACTGGTTAATAAGTAAAAACTACAAACAGACTGAAATAAAAAACAAACCTGAAGGTGAAGAAACCCTAAACGTTAACGGAAAAGACCCGTGAACCTGAGTGACTGAGGGAGAGACCGAGAGCGAAGGAGAGCTGTTCTCTTCTCAGTGTTCTGCGTGTGAATGAGCAGAGCAGGACACAGCAAATCTGCATGTGTAAGGGAGGGGCGCTGTGAGAAGCCTATCACAGAATGCAGACACAGTCAGCCACCCAATGAGGATTTTTATTCAATCCGAGCACAGATATTGACTTGTATTACTCGTATAATACTCGTACTCTGCAAAAGTGCTTTATCCGTTTTATCGTCGACTCTAATTATCGCCCATGCAAACAATCATATTGCATAAATGTTAGTATATTTAATGTGAATTACTTTAACATTATTTACAATCCTTTGCATGTAGGGTTTAAAATAGATTTATTATTTAGAAATATTATCAATTTGATCACTGCATTGTTATGACTAATGGCACTATTGTTTTCTACAGAACTGCTTTAGTTGAATTGTGTTTGATAACTGATGAACTTTGCAATGTTGACACTGTTATTGAACTAAATTGAGCTCAGTAATGATACCATTGTCTTTTTAGAGGCGCCTCACACAGCAAAACAATTATTTTCCAAAAAACAAGAAGGTAAATGTATCTTGATTTAAGAATGTTTAGATATTTGTAACAGAAAACAATACTAAAATACTGCAGAAGAAAATCTTTCTATTTTCCTGTTTATTACTATGAAGCAGTTTGAAACAATCTGTCTTGTATAAGCCAATCTCAAATACCCAGTCATTATACAGTATTGTTATTGACGTTGGTCATTGTCATGGAATAAGTCTCCTCAGAATGTTGTGACCGACCGAAGCATTTACTGTGAAGCTGCTTTGAAACAATCTGTATTGTAAAGCACTATATAAATAACTGGCTATTTTCACAAGCATCAGCTCTCTCAGGCATGTAATACGCATCACTTTTAAAGAGGATGTAGTCATTGCAGTGCTAAAATTAATGGATGAAAGCCAGGGACCCACACACAGACTCTCTCCTCATCTGGCTGGCTGGACAAGGCTGGGGTTACCATGGAGAGAGGAGGTGGCACAACTCCCACTGCATATTCAGTACCCCTGGATGCCGAGGCACACTAAGATACCTGTTCACAGGAAAAGATTTATCCCATGTCCTCACTGTGCTAAATTAGCTCATCAGGACCAGCTATATAAAGCTATGCACAAGCAAGAGAAAGGAGAGCAGGTGAAATAGAGAAAAGGAAGAACAGAGGGTGAGAGAGAAAAGGCGGGAGTAAAAAAGAACAGCCGTGAGCCCTCAGGCAGCATTCTGACTAACAGCTCTATGTCTTTTTCCTGCTGCTCTGCGGAGACAACGTTCTGCTTGCTGTCTAGCCTACACTAAGACACACTCCGTCCTCCCTGCCTCAGGGGAGCCTTTCTGTCCCGCCTCTGCCTCTGAGCAACTTCCCTTTTGTTTTAATTATCCATCGCCTAACGAGGAGAAATGCATGCCTCTTCTATTTCAGTGCCCCCCTTTCCCCCACAGGGCTCACACTTTCTCCCTGCCAATGGCATCATTACCTGCTGCCCTTACTGCAGGAACTCTGCCTTAACATTTAGATTTGAAATTTAAATTCGGCATTTACATAATCGGAATTTTCAAATTATCTTCCCTTTTTTTAAAGCTTGTTCATGATCTGTTGCTTTTTCTCCCAACCGTATGCTCGTTAATCCAAAGTCATTTCTGCCTACCCTGTGAAAAATGATTACTTTGAATCTCACTGTTTCCTCCTTGAATGAACATGATAGACATCTAACATGGTGGCACAGTATAAGACATGTTTCCAAGTGTAGCTTTTTATCAGATGTCTAATTTCTCTCTCGTTGCCTGACACACTTAACCGGGTCCATTGGAGACTGTGGATAAATGTCAACTGTATTTTTGTGTCTTTGGGCTGAGTGCGGTGCTGTAAGCAAACCATCTGTTTCTCCACCTGACCTTTCCTTTAATTGCCTAAATTGAAATGAAATGAAACTCTGCCTCCAAAACTACTCATGTCTAGCAACAGTGTGCAGTGACAAAACAGTGTGTCAGAACAGAACTAACTAAAGGTTTCAGCGATAACTTAGCACATATTTCAGTAGCATGACTGAAGCTAGCTCAGCAGTTTCAAATTAATTGATCTTTTTCAGTAACAAATTATTTTACATTGTGGTTTCATGTTGCACAATCCCAAATGTACTCTAGTGGAGCATCTCTCTTTTCAAATGAGATTGGGAGAATGATTCAGTTTTGCAGGTCATTTTATTTCATTCAGGTTCAATGATTCATTTAAATTCATCCAAATGATTTGTTGATTATTTTGAATCATGTCATTTTTCGTGTGTAGTGCACCATTTAGGTCAAAACTTTTGTTTACTACTATTTTTGATTTGGGTTCAATTTTGTTTAAATTACTTTTTTTTAGTATCTTGTAGCGGAATACAATTACTGCAAAACAGCAGTAAGAAAGAAAAGAAAGAAAAGTCAAAAGCAGGCAGATATGAAAAAAGTCTCAGCTGGTTCCCACCTGCCTCTGCTTGACACCTGAACACCTGCCCTATAAGGTTCACTGCAGATGGCTGAGGTGAATCTTTTGTCTTTCAATCTAAATCTTTTTCTCACTCACTCAATCTCTCTCACTCTCTATGGCTATGAAAGAATGGCATAATACAGTTCACTTAATATTATTTTAGCAATAGGCGTACCATGTGCAGTATGCAAATTTCTTTCTATTCTCAGAATACCAAGATGACCTACAACATTTGCCAAAATGTGTAGTGTACAACAGAGCACATCGTGTGGAATGCCATATCCCACAATGCAATACTCTTGACTTGACCTTCCATTCCCAGTGTGACAAGTGAACAGAAAGGTACTGTTTATGTGTATATATATATATACACACATTTTCTTCATAACCCATTATTTATATTCCTAAATCATGGCTTGTTTTTCCTGTGCAACTAGCTCAGCAGCAGTGTTGTGTTTTAATATGGTTGCTACTGCCACATGTTGTTAGCAACTCATAAAGAAATATATTCAATCTCATTCAGACCTTATTCTACTACTCAAAATATCAACATAATATTAGATGAACTCCGGTTATAGCTGGCTTGTATGTTTCTGCATGTAATAAAACAATATATGCACTTATGATTGCAAATGAATTTAATTTTTTATGTGAACTTCTTGCCACATACTTCTTCTCTTGTAACATTACACGGTTCATAAGCCAAACGTAGGAGGAAGAGGCAAGGAAAGTGTCGTGCTTGGGTGTGAAGTTTTCCATCCCATGATGTTTTCCACACTCAACACTTTAATTAGCATGTTTATCCATGAACATTAATACAGCGCTAATTGCGAGATGTTTATTTCACAGCGTTCAATTAACACACTGCATCCAACAGTAGAAATCACTCATCCTTACTGATCATT
This sequence comes from Rhodeus uyekii, assembly GCA_037043235.1. Classification (NCBI taxonomy): domain Eukaryota; kingdom Metazoa; phylum Chordata; class Actinopteri; order Cypriniformes; family Acheilognathidae; genus Rhodeus; species Rhodeus uyekii. The sequence continues at coordinate 1,235,444 of JAWRVZ010000141.1, read as the reverse complement.
ATGGAGCTTGAGTCTTTCTTTAGGCGTCTTAACAAACACGACTGTGTGGCCAGTCACACTGTGTCCCTGCTCGCTTTTTGTGTGAGATTTGTCTGTGCAGAGTATTCAAGTACTTGTGAAATAACACGTTTCTATATAAACTGATTAGCAATCACACCCTCCCGCAGGCACCGAACAAAGACTCATTTATATCCTAAAAACCCGCAATGAAATGTATATATTAACAGTAAATATATTTAATATTTTCTTGGAATCTACACAATCAAGGTGGAAAGAATATGGAACAATTTGCTATTTGCTATTTAACTTTAAATAATTAAATAAATTTGCTATTTAACAGCAGCAGTTAAATGTTGTTTCACATTCAGTTTTACAGCCTGGTGTGACCCATAAAATTAACAAACCCTTTTAGAAAATCTTAACTTTATTTCCAGCACGCACTAACTGTGTAGTAATTTCCCTGAAGTTTTATTCAAGTGCAAGTGACTTCTTTCCCCAAAGCGAATGAACTGATCGCCCCTGACATCTCCAGCAGAAGCAAAACCATTTTGTTTTTGGTTCTCAATTATGCACATCTGCCATCACTCAGTTTGTGATGAATTTGGAAATTCACCCAGCCATGCAGGACTTTTTATGCTTGTAAAAATTAGAGATTGGCAGGTTCAATTGGAGCAGGGCAAATGAGTGTGCACGGGGTTTGGTGGGGTCAGGGTGGGTTCGCTGTGGTGAGAGTTGCTGTGGGCAGCAGGAGTTAGGGTCACGGGCCTGCAGATAGCTGGGTAATGAAGCATTCCACACAGCTGGTGCATTCTCAGGCATCCCTGGAGTTACACCATTGAAAGAGGAAAGGTCAGCGTTAGAAAGAGAAAAGAGCAAGAGAGAGCGGGAGGCAGAAAATCTAAGAGCGAGAAACAATGGTTCTGCTTTGAGGAAATTAATCCGACAAAAAGAGGGGCAGGGAAAGTAAAAATAACTGCATTTAGGCCGTTTCATGCCATTCATAACAGGAGCGAAAGAGAATGGGGTCGAGTATGCATTGCATAGGCCAAAAGTGCACTCTAAGAATACAATGACTTTGAATATGCTTGGTGAAAATCACTTTGACACAAGCAAAAAAAGAAAGAAACAAAATGAATAAACCCCGTACAGGCATGCCAACGCAACCCTGAAAGGAGTTCAGATCAGAGCCCATCTCATCAAGCTCTACAGCAGTCATACAATAAGAAGTGAAGTGAAGCACAGGAGAATCGATAAACTGAATGACCAATCTTTTCCAGGTACTTTATGATGTTACTGTGGTAATTATTACCTGATCAATAAAAGAGTTTGTTGTGTAGAGGGATGGGTTCTAGGCTGGCATAATTGGTTTCTCCTCGTGTGTAGGTTTTATGCATACATCTTCTCAGTATCAGAAATAGAGTTTGAGGTGAAGGTGAAGAAAAGGGGTGTTTCCTACTCTGCAGGATAAGGAATATCACTAATGTCCATGAGTGTTCTTTATTAACTGCAGGTGCTCTTATTATTAAACAATCTCAAGCCATTTTATAAAAAAAAAGAAAGAGAGAGAAAGCAGGAGTCACAGAAATGATTTACCATTTTGACCATTTGCCGTTACATTAATCAACTCATCAACTTCTCGAAAAGTAAAATTTTAACACCAAGGTTCTGTATGTGTGAATCTGTGGTTGACTAATCCTGTGCTGTGGTTCCTGCAAAAAAAAAGAAAGAAAAAAAGCTATGCATATGAAATGCATACAACAATGAATTCCCTGCATATTTCATAGACTACAAGCTATGTAGCTAGTCCAGTTCAGTTCATTCCATCTGCAAATCCTCACTACTTCATTTGCTGATTGTAAAATGACATAGTTCAGACTCAAGGGGAATGCTCTGGGAATTTGTTGTGGCCGGTGATAACGCCGTTTATTTGCACACGCGGTCTGTGTTGTTTTTGCGTCCGATTCAGTAAGGGAATTATGCAAATCAGGTAACAGTGCAAACGTGCGCACACACAAAAAAGCAATTTACATGGCACAATCTAGTAGGTTGGGTTTAAAGTACTAGATTGTAGAGGAAGCAGATGAGTTTTGTAAACAGTTATTGCTGTATGCCAAATAGACATTTTAGTATTTTGCTCCTTAAGTAGACCAGTAGCTGAAGCGAGCACACATAAGGGTATTTTAAGTGAGTGTGCAGATGTAAACTGTCTTTACAATTTTAGTATTTGGACCACGAATTTTGTGTTTGTTTGTCTGTGTATGTGTGTGCGCATGTATAAATGAATGGATTTTTTTATTTATTTCAGAATACCATACTACAAAGAATTTATTACAGAATACCATTTTTGAAATCAGTAATGACTCTCAATGAATCACTGATTCAGAATTCAAGATTTTGTGAATTCTGAAAATAACCCATTGAATATAACCAGTCAGTTGTTCATGAATCTTTTTTTATGTGCCGAAACAGCATTATGCATTTACATTACATTTATATTCATTCATTTAACAGATACTTATCCAAAGCTACTTACAACTTGAGGAATACAGAAAGCGATTCATCCCGCAGATGCAAAAGTACACAAGAGTGCTCACAATACAAAGTTTCAAACATTGCTTAGAGAATAGAGGGACTAAAAGGTTTTATTGATTTTTTTGTCTTTTTGGTGGTGGTGTGTATGTGTGTGTGTATGTGTGTGTGTCTCATGTTAGTTGCTCATGGAAGAGATGAGTTTTCAGCTGTCTTTTGAATATTGACAAGGATTCTGCATTCCGGATGAAGGCAGGGAGAATATTCCACCAGCAAGAAACGTTGAACAAAAATGTTCTCGAGTGAACAAAATTTGCACACACACAACATTTTGGTGTTGTTGGCGGTGGCTACATTTCAAATTACTGTTATACATTTTTATATTTTGTCACAGTCTGGAGCCTGAGTCTATAATGACCCTAATGTTTGCACTAAAAAGAATGACTTTGTTTAAATATTTAAGGCACCACTTGAGCCCATTTAGCATCTGGTTAATCTAGATTGATTTACTAAAACAAGTTTTTATGCTGAAATACTACAGAAAAGGGTCAAGTCACCTTTATTTATTTAGAACTTTATAAAATACAGATAAAGTGAAAAAGCACCTTTATAGGGTTCGATAGGAAAATAATGATTCTGCAAACAATTTGTTCAATGCTGCTGTAAAGCATCTCAAAAATGAAAGAAAGTGTCATTGTTCAGCTGCAGTCAGTTCACTGTTGATTCAGTTTAGTTCAATAACTGTGTAAAGATCATCAAATGTGAAATGAGTTCAAATCAGCTGTAAAGATGCTCTATAGAAAACCGCGATGTTATTGTCCAGCTCAGTTTCATTCTCAGCATCATTTTAAGTGTTAAATATTATATAATAGTACTTCTTAACAGTAATTGGATGAGCAGATAACAGACTTCTCCCTTCGTAACTTAGTAGCGATCTGACAGTCAAACAGTCGCACTATAGGAAACACACACCTCTGATTGTGCACTGTTGGGTCGCCCCCTCTTCACCTTGTCACAAGCTGCAATTTATTCATCCTGAGATGCACTTTTTTATTTTGCTGCTTGTGCAATCTTTCTCTGAGGCAATTTGTTAATTGGTGTAGCACATATACAAAGCTTTAAACTGTCACGGTTATGTTAGTTTCACGTCACCCAGGACTCTTAGTTTGCCTTTTCCTTGTCACATGTTCCCTGTTCCTGATCTCACCTCACTCTGTTCCCATCATCACTCATTAGTCTCAGGTGTTTTGTGTTCTAGTTAATCATAGTCAGCATTTAAGTTCTCCGTGTTCACTCCCCCGTTGTCAGTAGTTATAGTTATCTTTATGTTATGTTGCGTTGTTCTAGTGTGGATGCCCTTTGAGTTGATGCACTCCCATGTGCGGTTTTGTTTTCATTTTTAATTAAAGTATTTCTGTTTCTTGGACTCCGTGTCTCTGCGTATATCGCCACATCGCTCGCCAGCACTACACACACTAGTGTGACAGAACTACTGACCAGGTTAGTCGCCTAAAAGACTTGCAAGATGGACCATGAGCAAGAACTTCTCACCATCGCACAAATGAGGAACGGGGACTTCCGCCGGTTTGCTCTTGAGTTTTGTTACACGGCTTGCCGCGCACCCTTACCGGACGAGACAATTCTAGCACTGTTCGAGATCGGCGCAATACGGCACTTTTCGGAGGGCCTCCCCGATCCCACGGGTTTAAGTTGGCTTGAAGTGGTAGTCAGGTGTCTGGATTGTTACAACCACCAAGACAAATGGACCAGTCCCTCGGCCACCTCAAATTCTATCGCAGAGCACTCACCTGCATCAGCGCCCGCTCCCAGTGGGGATGATCCTGCGCCCGCTGGAGTGCAGCCCGGACCAGTTCATCTTGCTGGTCGGGCTGCGCTCGCGCCCCCAGCGTGTCAGCCCCATCCTGCGCCCGTTGCTCGCCAGAAAGCGCCTGCGCCAGCGCTCCCGATCGCCGCAACGGATTCTACGCTCCAGTGCTCCTCAACCTCCGCGTCACCGTGCCGCCACCGCCGTAAACGAGGTAAGCGGGTGTGTCCCGCGGCCGCTTCCGTGAATGAGCCGAGTCCCGAGGCCGCGCCCGAACAGAGTTCATCCCGAGCGGCCGAAACCGAACAGAGTTCATCCCGAGCGGCCGAAACCGAACAGAGTTCATCCCGAGCGGCCGAAACCGAACAGAGTTCATCCCGAGCGGCCGAAACCGAACAGAGTTCATCCCGAGCGGCCGAAACCGAACAGAGTTCATCCCGAGCGGCCGAAACCGAACAGAGTTCATCCCGAGCGGCCGAAACCGCTGAACAGAGTTCATCCCGAGCGGCCGAAACCGCTGAACAGAGTTCATCCCGAGCGGCCGAAACCGCTGAACAGAGCTCATCCCGAGCGGCCGAAACCGCTGAACAGAGCTCATCCCGAGCGGCCGAATCCGCTGAACAGAGCTCATCCCGAGCGGCCGAAACCCCTGAACAGAGCTCATCCCGAGCGGCCGAAACCCCTGAACAGAGCTCATCCCGAGCGGCCGAAACCCCTGAACAGAGCTCATCCCGAGCGGCCGAAACCCCTGAACAGAGCTCATCCCGAGCGGCCGAAACCCCTGAACAGAGTTCATCCCGAGCGGCCGAAACCCCTGAACAGAGCTCTCCCCGAGCGGCCGAAACCCCTGAACAGAGCTCTCCCCGAGCGGCCGAAACCCCTGAACAGAGCTCTCCCCGAGCGGCCGAAACCCCTGAACAGAGCTCTCCCCGAGCGGCCGAAACCCCTGAACAGAGCTCTCCCCGAGCGGCCGAAACCCCTGAACAGAGCTCTCCCCGAGCGGCCGAAACCCCTGAACAGAGCTCTCCCCGAGCGGCCGAAAACCCTGAACAGAGCTCTCCCCGAGCGGCCGAAAACCCTGAACAGAGCTCTCCCCGAGCGGCCGAAAACCTTGAACAGTGCTCTCCCCGAGGGCCCGACCCGCCAGAGCCTGAGCTGCCGTGGCCCGACCCGCCAGAGCCTGAGCTGCCGTGGCCCGACCCGCCAGAGCCTGAGCTGCCGTGGCCCGACCCGCCAGAGCCTGAGCTGCCGTGGCCCGACCCGCCAGAGCCTGAGCTGCCGTGGCCCGACCCGCCAGAGCCTGAGCTGCCGTGGCCCGACCCGCCAGAGCCTGAGCTGCCGTGGCCCGACCCGCCAGAGCCTGAGCTGCCGTGGCCCGACCCGGCCTTCAGCGTCCTCCCAGAGCCTCCGCCGGTGCAGCCGCAGCCGGCCCTCCCAGAGCCTCCGCCGGTGCAGCCGCAGCCGGCCCTCCCAGAGCCTCCGCCGGTGCAGCCGCAGCCGGCCCTCCAGCCGGCCGCGCCTGAGCCACCGCCGGCACCCCAGCCGGCACTCCAGCCGGCCCCGCCAGAGCCACCGCCGGCCGTCCAGCCGGCATTCCAGCCGGCCCCGCCAGAGCCACCGCCGGCCGTCCAGCCGGCACTCCAGCCGGCCCCGCCAGAGCCACCGCCGGCCGTCCAGCCGGCACTCCAGCCGGCCCCGCCAGAGCCACCGCCGGCCGTCCAGCCGGCACTCCAGCCGGCCCCGCCAGAGCCACCGCCGGCCGTCCAGCCGGCACTCCAGCCGGCCCCGCCAGAGCCACCGCCGGCCGTCCAGCCGGCACTCCAGCCGGCCCCGCCAGAGCCACCGCCGGCCGTCCAGCCGGCACTCCAGCCGGCCCCGCCAGAGCCACCGCCGGCCGTCCAGCCGGCACTCCAGCCGGCCCCGCCAGAGCCACCGCCGGCCGTCCAGCCGGCACTCCAGCCGGCCCCGCCAGAGCCACCGCCGGCCGTCCAGCCGGCACTCCAGCCGGTCCCGCCTGCTCCACCGCCGGCGCCCCAGCCTGCGCCACCGCCTGCTCCACCGCCGGCCCCGCCTGCTCCACCGCCGGCGCCCCAGCCGGCCCCGCCTGCTCCACCGCCGGCGCCCCAGCCGGCCCCGCCTGCTCCACCGCCGGCACCCCAGCCCGTCCCGCCTGAACCACCGCCGCCGGCACTCCAGCCGGCCCAGCCTGAACCGCCGCCGCCGGCACTCCAGCCGGGCCTGCCGATACCACCCGAGCCACCGCCGGTCATCCAGTTGGCCCCACCCCCCTCACCCTGTGTTCTTCTCCGGCGCGAGGTCGCGCCTTCCGGAGGGGGGGAGTAATGTCACGGTTATGTTAGTTTCACGTCACCCAGGACTCTTAGTTTGCCTTTTCCTTGTCACATGTTCCCTGTTCCTGATCTCACCTCACTCTGTTCCCATCATCACTCATTAGTCTCAGGTGTTTTGTGTTCTAGTTAATCATAGTCAGCATTTAAGTTCTCCGTGTTCACTCCCCCGTTGTCAGTAGTTATAGTTATCTTTATGTTATGTTGCGTTGTTCTAGTGTGGATGCCCTTTGAGTTGATGCACTCCCATGTGCGGTTTTGTTTTCATTTTTAATTAAAGTATTTCTGTTTCTTGGACTCCGTGTCTCTGCGTATATCGCCACATCGCTCGCCAGCACTACACACACTAGTGTGACATAAACTGTCTAGAAACACATTTTGTTTTCTCTTGAAAGACTGTGCTAAAGAATCCACTAGCTCTGTATGCCAAAGAGTGCTGTTGTCAGAGTCAGTTTCACAGTGCAGTTGTTTGGTCTTTCAGTGTGATTATAACTATTGATCACGGTTAATTGTGATTGGTTGTTAGTGTAATATTTCATAATGGCATGTCAATCAATTAACCTCATTCAAAAAGGCTAGAAAATTCTACATATCCAATATTTTGTTCTTCAGATCAAAGAAAGCAATAAAGACTGAGCTGAAATGGAATAATAATGGCAGATGGCACCATGAAATTCTCTCTTTCTGCCTCTTTAAGCCCATGCCATCTTTTATATATTGATGTAAACCTCCCTTTCCATTTTTCATTATGGCAATCCCCATTGAATTCAAAATGAAGATCATTTAAAGGAATCAACTCAGGATAGACCTGTTTTTTGGTCTGCGTTGATATACAGAAACAAGACTTTTTTGTCAGGATTCAACATCTGAGGAAAGTAAATCATCTCCACTTCATAACGAGCCATTAGAACATAACAATAAGCCTTATGTTATGCTTTATTTATATGCAAACTTTTCAGAAAAACAGATTAACTGGTGACACTTAAAATAAAAATCAACAGTCTGCAGCCTCCAAGTAAAAAAGAAAAGAAAAAGGCTGTCTTACCTTTCAATTAGAACAACAAACATGTACAAAATGAAATAAAAAATGTATAGTATAGTACCTTAATGTAAAGTTAATGGCGATATATTTTGACGTTAAATTGAACATGACTATAGCAGAGATCAGATATACTGCTAAGTTCAGGGTACTCTATATTCTGTCCAACTACATTCATTATTTTTTTACTCACAAAAATGTCTAATCTATTAGGATGTGGCTCATTTGTCGCCCGATTAGATGAAATAAGGCCAGATAGGGCTTATCACGAAAATCCTAATCACTTATTTAAACATGCAGCCTCGGATTCGTAGACATTTTTTCATCAGTAAAAATGTGTCTCTACATCTGAGCCAATAATTCATTTCTAGCATTAGCACAGAACCTTCAAAGCAATTAATTGCTTTTATCAGCCGGTTTTATATCCATGCCAAAGCTGAAAAGACAAAGTGCGCAGCCAAAACGGTTGCCCCGTGCCATCGATCATGAGGCAGTATTAACTACCCCTCCCCCCAATCACAACGAATACAATTAAAGTTCAACTTGTTGATTTTGTTCCTACGGGTCATAAATCACCTTTCAGTCTACAAACTTTCCATCTGCATTGCTCCTTCACTCACTCCATCTATTTCTCTCCCGCTTCCTTTTTTCTTTCACTCCATTTCTCTGTTTTTCCACTCAAACCTTTCAGCTTCCAGGGTAATGCAGTCCGGCTATGTTCTGAATCTACTTCAGACCACCAGACCATAATTACATTTAGTCAATAAAAGTAAGTCATTACAAAATGAGATCTTGGGCTAAAACCTCCTAATATTGATTGGCATTTTGGCTTCTATTTGAAAGATGGCATGTTATAAAATGGTGAATGCAGAAATAATTTCAACCTCAAGGCTATGCTAAATATACATATATTCTACATATATACATTTTGTATATTCTGACAACATAGAGGATGCCAAGGCGTGTTGTCACACAAGGAAGTTGTCGTATCTCCGTAACAGAAGCAAGATTTTGAGTCAAAAGTCCAGTTACACAAAATATGTTTTTCTCTGTTTTGGTTTTTCTCAATGTTCTGTTATGCATGTTAGTTTTATTTATTTGATTAGCATGGCACATCCACGCGTGCCGTCACAAGGAGATTTAGTGTGTCTCCCAGCACAGTTTCGAGAGCAAGGAGGTGATAACGGGAGACAGGCCTTTACACAAGGAGAGAAGGGGATGTAGAAACCCAGCAGCAGGACCAGTATCTGCTCTGTGCGAGTAGGAACAGGAGGAACACTGCCAGAGCCCTACAAAATGATGCCCAGCAGACTATTTTTGTGTATGTTTCTGACCAAACTGTCAGAAACAGACTTCATGAGGGTAGCACGAGGCTCCGACATCCTCGCACACATTAATCGCGCACTTATTGTGAAATTAGGCACTCACCATTTATCTTGTTTAACACATTGATTTTGTCATCATTTGCATCATTTTGCATCATTTTCCTGCAATGTAAAAAATCTGATTGAAAACTTTTCAAGTTGTACTACTGAACAGGACTGCATGGAGAAAGAGTCGATTAATCGACAATTTTGACAGTCATGCTAAAGGTAAATTAGATGTATGCCTGACGTAAATTAAGCCTACGTTAATGAAAGAATAATGCATGCTTCAGTAATTTTGTTGCGTTTCATTTTCTAATGAGTTAAGGATTTTGAATTAATCATGCATTAACGTTGACAGCCCTAAATATAATACATAGTACATAAATTTATGTTTGAATAAACTGACAAATTAATCGAGCAGACAGCTACTGTTTTGTTTGTATATTTAATACACATTTATCTCAAACATATATATGTTTGACATAGCATTTACTAGACTTGCCACAGTACCAAATATGAAATTCCAAATCAGTACTACCCCTTATCTAATACTATGTCTAGAAAATCGTTTTATTTGTATTATACCACCTGTAAGGGTGAAGGGTAAGGTTAAGTATAAGACAGAAGGCACTATCTTGTCAGACTACAGTCTGACTGAATCTGCAGTCTGAGTGTAAAACAACCCTATGTTCGTCCATTTTCCCCACTCCATGTTGTCACCCTGGCAACCTTTCCTTGCTGCACCGAAATGAAATATTCTGAGATGGACAATTTTGACATGTTCGTAAAAAAGTATGTGCTTTGTTTGCTTTATTTCTCAATCTGTTTTTCCCTGGCAGGAGCAGACCACAGTACGTTGTGTTAACCAGGCATATCCGCCAAGAGTCACCAATCTCACCCTGCTTAAACAGCCATGACCCTGTCTGGCACGGACAGGTGGGTGATGAGACAGACTCAGGCCTTTGGAACCTCTGTTGCTATGAGGCTTGGATGCTTCTCTTCAGGTATGTGCTTTGCCTTTTGTCCTGCGAATGAAATGGGACGGTCTATTCAGCCCGCTGGCAGCCCACATTAGAGATTGGAGACCCTTCCAGAACCAGCATATGCCTGAGAAAGCTCACGGTTAATCCAAAGTCTGCTGACGCGCTGGAAGCACATCGAGAATTCTGACATTCTCATTCCATTCCGTCAGGGAACGAGGAAGTGGATCCAATTTGATAATGACATTCAGGGCGTGCGGGTTTCTGTGATAATTCTCTCACAGTACAGCACATCAGTTCTTGTTACAGGTCTGGTGTTGCTGCAGATTGGACAGCGCTAGCTCGAGAATGTTTCAGTGTGCGGAAATTAGTCAGAGAAGTGTCAAACACAGTTGGGCCGCACTCATTTAATGAGACTGCAGCGGGAAGCATATAACCCATCAGTCAGCTGAACACAAACATGCTTTCCATAGGTCTTCTGCTCTTCAGTTCAACACAGTTCAGCAGTGTAAAAGTAAAAGTAAATATGTAATTTGTGGAAAAACTACTTAACTTACTGCATTACAAGGTTCCTAAAATGAGGTAATGTTAGCATTATGGAGAACTAAACACTCTTGTTATGTCTGTTTCATTCATATTCTCATGTAGAGAGTCTACAAGTGAAATCCTTATATGGACAGAAATATCACAAAGGCTAAATAAGATGCACAAGACAAACACAATTGCAATGATATATCTGTGTTTACATGAGTTCTTCAAATCATCTTGGGTATTTTCATAGGAAAGATGTATATTTAAACCATCTTGGGTATTTTCATAAGATGTATATTTATAATTTTATGAAACAATATATTTTCTCATATAATCATATCTCATTCTGTGACAAGCAACATGGAACCACAGAAGCAGGTTGTTTCATTATTATTTATTTTTAAATTGTGATGTTTGATGCTATTGCTGAGCAATTGTATCGGTTACGAATGTAACCTTGGTTCCCTGAAGAGGGAACAAGACGCAGCGTCGAAAACGCTATGGAAACGCTTTGTGTGACTATGCCGTGACGCACGTATGAAATCGAACCAACGGTGTGAATGCATTTTTTTTAACAACCACTCCAGTTCCCTGATCTTTCAACAAACACACTTTCGTTTCATATATAGCGCTTACTGAAGACACATAAGCTGCCACTTCGGCATTTGGCATTCTTTTATAACTTCCTGGTTCATGGTGTCATTCCGTCTCTGACATGCATTCACACCTTTGTTTCAATTTCACACGTGCTTCACGTCACAGTCATGCAAAGCATTCCCATAGCGTTTGTGACGCACCATGAGTTCCCTTGAAATTGTATATACAAGCTATCCCTTTTGCTAAGAGCGACTGTTTTATAACTAACTAAAAGGTCCACCATTTGAATATTTATAAGAAAGGCAAGAGAAAAGAATGGTATTTGAGAGGTTTGATTAAAGAAATGAGGATTAAAATATTGTGAATAGAAAGGTGCCAGTAAAAAAAAAAAAAAAAAAAAAAAACTATGTAGGGTATAGGTTAACATGTTGCCGGCAGCAATGTCACCCTGTAGCCTACGACTGGGATGGGAGACTGACTTGATTGCTGCTGGAAGTGGTGTTAGGAGGCCAGCAGGGGGTGCTCACCCTCTGGTCTATGTGGGTCCTAGCGCCCCAGTATAGTGACGGGGACACTGTACTGAAATGAACACCGTCTTCCGGATGAGACGATAAACCAAGGTCCTGACTCTCTGTGGTCATTAAAAATCCCAGGATGTCTTTCGCAAGAGTAGGGGTGTAACCCCGGCATCCTGGCCATATTTGTCCATCATGGCTTCCTAACCATCCCCTTTCTCTGATTGGCTTCTATCCACCAATAAAGCTGGTGTGTGGTGAGCGTTCTGGCGCAATATGGCTGCCGTCGCATCATCCAGGTGGATGCTGCACTCTAGTGGCGGTTGAGGAGATTCTCCCCGTCCATGTAAGTGCTTTGAGATACTTTGATTAAAAAGCGCTATATAAATGTAATGAATTATTATTATTATTATTAAATAAATTACTATTTTTTTCTTTCTACAGAAAATGTGCTTGTGGTGTACCATTGCTATAGTAACAAAGTACACTTTTACATACATCTGATTGGCATATATATTATGATTTATCTGTCAGTCAGTCTTTGCATGAAGTGTTCTTTGTACATTTATTTAAAGAAGGCAAGGGTTACCATTCGCGTGCACTTAAACACTTGCATTTATTTTGCACGGTCCATACAATAAATGCGTCCGTCAGCTGAGTTTTCTGTTTACTTCACCTTCTAAGTCCTCTGGTACCAATGGTATGTTGGATACGTAAATGTGATGTTTGAAAGCCCCGCCCTCTGAGCTGAACTGGATGTTTTGATTGGTTTTGCACCCGAGTCATGCGTGTCAGTCATTGGCTGAAGTGCAGGGTTCCACCGCAGGCCAGCTTGCCCTGTTTTTTCGACAGCCCATTTGTCTTTTTTGTACTTTGTAGTTTAGGCAAAAAATAAATGTACTGAAATTAAATCCTTTTCTTTTTATTAAACTCCAGTAAAAGTAAAAGAAACGATTTAACAGTAATAAAAATGGATTCAAGTACTGTAACGAAAGTATTTGTAATTAGTTAATTTCCACCTGTGCAGTTTAGACTATTAAGAGAATAATATAAATGCTAAATACAGAAGATATCTGACTGCTTAACAAACGACCTCCTCAATAAGACTGTCCTACAAAGGCAAACACCATTATGACAACACTGGAATTTTAAAATGTGATTTTCACTGAATCTTCATTTGTACATGTGTAGTTGTCTTTGTAGATATTCTGTTATCTAAAATTACACCACTGAGCCATCCCTTTTATTGAATTTAAACAAGTACAAGTTTCCATTCACCTCTGATGTTAATGATTAATTAATCAGATACACTAGAAACAAACATGAACCTCCCCATTGTTGATGTCTATAGATGTTCATTAGAGTGAACATGCCAACTGTCACGGTTCATGAATTCCCTGTCTCCTAGAGACTGCATGTGTGTGTATGCGAGGTGAGTGTGGGGGGCGTGGTTACTGATCACCTCATCAGCAATCATCACCCACACCTGATCACCATCAACCTTTGCCTTCATATTCCCCTCTCACCATCATTGTGTTGTCAGGTCGTTGTTCCCTTATGCGTTGGTGCCAGTTGTGTCTGTGTCTCCAGTGTCTCCAGTGTCTCCAGTGTCTCCAGTGTCTCCAGTGTCTCCAGTGTCTCCAGTGTCTCCAGTGTCTCCAGTGTCTCCAGTGTCTCCAGTGTCTCCAGTGTCTCCAGTGTCTCCAGTGTCTCCAGTGTCTCCAGTGTCTCCAGTGTCTCCAGTGTCTCCAGTGTCTCCAGTGTCTCCAGTGTCTCCAGTGTCTCCAGTGTCTCCAGTGTCTCCAGTGTCTCCAGTGTCTCCAGTGTCTCCAGTGTCTCCAGTGTCTCCAGTGTCTCCAGTGTCTCCAGTGTTCCTGCATCTGCATCTGCATCTGCATCTGCATCTGCATCTGCATCTGCATCTGCATCTGCGTCGTCGCCGTCGTCGTCGTCGTCGTCATCGTCATCGTCGTCGTCATCGTCATCGTCATCGTCATCGTCATCGCCTCTGGGATTATTCACCACGCACTCTTCACCTGCACCAGCCCATTGAGTCCCTGCGCCACCACCACCAGCCATCACCTGGACTTTGTTTGTTATTTTCACCCATTTATTTGGAATAAACTCACCTTCACTTGCTATTGAATCCTGTCCTTTATCCAATCTGACACCAACTCTTAGCTTACGCATGAAACTCATTTGTTTAACAGTATGGGTCAAGTCAAATTAGGCTGCTTATTATTCCAGAAGCCTAAGAACAGCCAATAGTACAATCTCTGATTGCTCAAGTGCTGTGTTTTAATTGCTCTGAAAGTACAGCCTAAGAGATAATGTAGAACAAACCCGTTTGTGGTCAAGGGAACGTGGGATGAGCTAGCTTAAAATTCTGTCATCATTTACTCACCTTTATGTCATTTCAAACCTGTATTATTTACTTTCTTCTGTGGAACACACAAAAAATGAATCTTTTTCTTTTAAGTTTCACAGAAAGCTATACAGGTTTTAGGAATGACATGAGAGGGAGTTCTGAATTTTCTTTTTTGATTAAGCTATCCCTTTATCAAGCAAATGGTGTACATGTCATAGCAGAAAAATTGCAGTGAAAGTGTATATAATAAAAATGTATCTTCTCTGATGATGTGTACACTGGCCTGAGGGTGGAGCAATAAGGTTGTCCAATAGCCAGAAAAATGTCAGTCCTTCCCCTGATAAAAAACAACAATAATAATCCATCGATTCAATCTCATTTTACTGATTTTTACGATTTGAACTTATGATACCTTAAAACGTTTTAGAACATCATAGCGACTATTGCATAGCAACACTGTTGCAACCACCAGAAATTTTCTAGTGTTAAAGCAGTGATGATTAGTGATAAAAATTTCTTCAAAAAAATCTTTGTTTTCTCAATTGGCTGTTTTTTTATGCTGAGCTACAGGAACAGATGTATGTGTGATGTCTATAGAATTTTTGCTGATTTTTTTAACACATTGCAAATGTAATCGGTTTAAAATATTAGAATTGTATTTAATACTTGACCAGGCTTCATACTGCATTAAATGAAACACAAAAGATGTGTTGCTTGAGAATTACCTGAATTAAAATAACACTTAACCACTGCTCAAGTCCCCGAGGAAGATTCTGACACAATAACCAGATAATCAGCTAACGTTCAGTCTAAGCTCAGGAACATATTATACTAAATATCTCTCTGCTTTGTCCATTCAAGATTAAGTTCACAGGCTGGTGATTAGACACAAAGACCCTGTCACAGTCTTCCCTTATCACAGTTTGCGGAAAAAAAAGGCTCACTGATGCCCCTTGCCAGCCAAATGCCATTGCATAATTTCTCTAAGCTGCTTGGCACCAGCTCAGTAACTTGGCTCCCAGTAAAGAGGTGAGTTTAGCTAATGAGCTCATTAGGAGCAGGTGTTAGATACCTGTCCATCTGCTGGAGAGGGTCACTTTCAACGGAGGACACCACAGCCAACACAGTGACCCCAATCCACCAACACAAAGACCCGACCCGCCCCCATACCGGTCCCAACATTTACTCGGATTAAACTGATGACCCTCCCTTCCCAATTCACCAAGATTAAACTTTGGGAAAGCCCCTGTCGGGATTCACTTGGACCCTTAAGCCTGTTCGACTATAATAACGAGAAAAGGGAAAAGTTGTATCTGAAATTGTTCTGAAATTGCTGAAAATCCAATGCAGAGCCAGATCAAAGTGTGTGCCAAAATTGTTTTTTCTTTCTTTTTCTTTTTTAAAGCAGATGTCACCAGCAAAAAAAATGTACAAATACAAAAGGCTTACTATAGAAACTCAAAGAGAGGATGTCAGAGCATTACAAATACACCCCTAGAGACTATACCTCAAGTACTACAGGTCACAAATGACACATCTCTGTCATGTAGCAACAGCTATTATTCCCCGAGAGCATGGATAATCTCAAAGCAAACACTCCCTTTGTGTGTGACACATTCTTACACTTCAGCCTGGTTCTGTCCCATTCTGTTTATTTAAGTGTAGATATGCCAGAGCATTTGATTAGACAGATTCCCTTGGTGTGCTGTGGAGTTTGCAACACACCGAGGGCTAATTGACTAAGTCACCAAAAAACGCATTGCAAAGGTTGATGGCATGTCTTTGAGCATGTCGTGTCTATAATATGTAAGATTCTAGAGGGAATTTTTATTGCTCAGAAATTTCTCTTTCAAAACTCAGGAGACTTATTGGAGATCTTACTTATGTTTTAAGTTTTAACTGGTGGACCACTGTCCTGAAGAGTTTAGCTCATATCATGATTGAACTTACCTACCTGCATTTTTCTAGTTAATCTAAAGACCCTGATTAAATTGTTTACGGTTAGAAATAAACTCTACAGGCTATTGCCCCTCCAGGACCGAATTTGTGGAACCATGTTTTGAATGTTTCTCACAGACAATTTTTTACTGTAGGGTTGTTGATGAAGATACACTGTACAGCATAGGTGTCAAACTCAAGGCCCGCATGTAATTATGTCGAGATCATTTTATTAATGGCCCAGCGATACAATAAACTACAGATCCCAAAATGCAGTGCTTCAGCTGCCTTGCCGAACACTTCCCGTGTTAATCAAGTCTAGCTTATGACTTATGATACAGAAATGTTTAATGTTTTAAAAAGAAATTATTATATTGCATTTTTACATTTTTGAACAAAGAAATGCAGCCGTCACAAGCGTAAGAATACAAGCACAATATTAAGCACAAGCATAAAACGTAAAAAAAATCCTACCAATCCCAAACGTTTTAACAGTATTCAATCACTTTATGTAATGAGAACTTGATGATTCAGGAAGTGCTTTAACCAATTCAGTGAGTTTATCCAGTGATTTATGCGTCAGACTGATTGACTGAGTCTTTATCTCTTCAGTCTTTTTGAATGAAACCTGATTATGAGAGTCATTGGTTCATGAATTGTATTACACGTCATGCTATTTAATGTGAAGCCCTAAGGGATTTTTTGCCATTATTTTACAGCATACACCATTTTTATCTCAATACATTCAATTCAAACTTAGATAAAATATAGCTTATTTTGCTGTGGGGCTGCAAATTCCACAGAGGGGTTTACTGCCTTTGAAAAACATAACTCAGATCATTTGGTCTTGGAGGAATTTAGGAGTTTATTTTGAACTAATATTGAAATCAAAGTTTTTATTGCAGACTTTGGGATTAGAGTTTGGGACATTGTTGAGATCTCTGAAACTCTAGAGGAAAGGTGTGTTTCTTTAGGGAGACCTTTTCCCAAGAGAAACCACATCTGAAAAGAATTAAGTGTTCATTTTATCTGTTTAATTTAATTTCTGCCCAGGAGAGAGAATTGAGATATTAAAGAGATTTTTTTATTTTCTTTCATCAGCTGTTGATTTTGAGTCACAACCCGTGTTTTCCTTTACCAGTGGAACTACAATGGAAGACCACTCTCTTTACTAGATGACAAAACCATGTTACAGTTAAGCAGCATTTGTGGATGCCTACAAGATGTGCTACAATTTGCTGTTTACTCTTGTTTTAAACATTTTTAGAGTTCAGAGACTGCGGAGGCTGCTGATGTGGGTTGGTTTGCCATCACGGTCTGTCTGTGACAGAAGCAGAATATTCAGGACAGCTCAGGATGAAAATACACCATGTTTAACACGCACAGAGAAGGCTGCCGTCCGATAACTGTAAAATAAACCATTTCCAAGCAGAGGAATGTACAGAGTTTAGAGGCAATGCATCAACATTGGTTTCCAATGAAGGTACGGAAAACACTCAGGCTATGGTTTAACTTAGGTACTAAAAAAATACAACAAATGGCTGTCACGTAGTCTGAACACAAGGCGTAACTGATGCCTTTCAGGGACGAGCACAGCAGCAAAAGCTTGTGTATCTTGCCCCGTTTCAGCTCACCGGTTTGGACATCAGCAAAACACTGGCTGCAGTGCAAAAATCCGCACAAAGGTTAATGATGAAGCAAGCAACATGTTCCCAAAACATGATGATGAAACACTGACTGTGGTGCATATTTGAAATATATATATATACCACACATAAAGTATGCACCACTTCTTTCATTTAAATTCCAGGAGAATTTGGCACGTTAATGGATGTTATGACTGTTAATATGTTTGATCTTGGAGGAACAGCTCTGCTACACTGTTGCTGTTGTCATTGCTACTGCCAATGCACACTCAACAAGCTTACTTGTGAGCAAGTAAGGCATTCTGCTGCTGTATACTATTGAACAGATACATTTCCCACAGCAGATACAGGTGGAACTGGGGGAGGTGGAGGATTTCTGGAGCGCACTGCAAATTCCTAGTCAGTGTGATTTTGTCATGCAAGACGTGTCCCTGGATCAACATATTTTGTTTATCTTTGAACAGGATTTAGCCCTATCTTTATCCCTAACCATAAGGTAGAAGCATAATGCAGAATGATGTAGAAGAAAACAGCAAATTCTGAACAAATATTTGAAAGTTGAGCAATATTGGCCCTTGAGAGAATTTACAATCCCATAGACATGCCCTATAGAGAATAGTCGGTCAATAAGCTTTTTCTAAAATTTGTAATTAATATAGAGACTGAAGTGATGACTGCTAAAACTTCATATTTGACGTTGTTGGGATAAATTACATTTAAATTGAATACAGTACTTAATTTAAATACTAATGTAAAATACTGTTTTAACATTACTTAAGAAACAAAAATCTTATGGACTCAATAGCGTACACATGTATATTATTATTTTTATTAGGGGCCAAGCACCAAAGGTGCGGAGGCACCTATTGTTTTTGTTCCGGTTCTTATTATTAGGGGCCAAGCACCGAAGGTGCGAAGGCACCTATTGTTTCTGTTCCGGTTCTTATTATTATTAGGGGCCAAGCACCGAAGGTGCGGAGGCACCTATTGTGTTTGTTCCGGTTCTTTATTATTATTCCTCTTCTTCTTCTTCTTCCGCCATGGGAGTCTATGGCAAGCCATATAACCGTTTGCAGGAAAATGATAAAATTTGGCACACTGATAGAGGACAAGCCAATCATTGACCATAGCAAATTTGAAGTCTCTAACTCAATGTCTCTAGCGCCACCAACTGTCCAAAGTTGCACTCACGTTTACGTAAATAACTCTTGAACCGTATGTCCTAGAAACAAAATTCTTTCGTCCACTAATTCCTTGGCTCAAGACGATTCGATTGCACCCTATGACGTCATTTTCCGTCATGAAAATTTTCCCGCCATTTTGAATTTTACGAAAAACCTACTTTTTCGAACTCCTCCTAGGCCGTTGGTCCGATTTTCACGAAAATTGAATCACATCATCTCCAGACTATGCGAACAAAAAGTTATTAAAAGAAAGTTGATTTGTCAAACCGTTTACGAATAACTTGCGAAAGAATTCAACAAAATGGCCGCAGAAATGAAAGCGAGGCTTTATCTCCGCAACGCATTAGCGTATTCTGACCAAACTTGGTGTGTGTTATGGCAATGATGGTCTGAGGCTACCTGCAAAGATTTGGCGCTCTGCCCCCTAGTGGTCTGGAGATATGAAAAAGTGAAATATTTGCTTATAACTTCTGAACGCTTCGACCAAAAATCATAAAACTGGTCTCGTTAGATTCAGGGCATCATGCCGAGTCGTGCGATACAAAATTTTCCCATATCGGCCATTTTGAGGGTCGGCCATTTTGAATTTTGTCATAAATTGCTATATTTAACAAACACATTGGCGTATCGTTACGAAACTCGATATGTGTCTTCGGCATCTGGGCCTGATACAAAACAAAAAATTTCGAGGCAGCGCCACCTTGTGGTCAAAAGTTATAAACAAATTTCCAAAAATGCTAATAACTTTTGAACACGTTAACCTATGGTAAAATAAGTTGTCTTTATACGTTCCTTGGGTCAAACCGAGAACACAGATACCAAATTTGTCATAGTCGGCCAAACTTCCTGTTCGCCATGTTGTTTTTCTTTAAAAACCTACTTTTTCAAACTCCTCCCACACCGTTTGTCCAATTTTCACCAAAATTGAATCATAACATCTTCAGACAATGCTGACAAAAAGTTATTAAAATAAAGTTGATTCGTCAAACAGGTTTCGATAAAATTGCGAACGAATTTGACCAAATTGCCACCAAATAAAGCGAGGCTATATCTCCGCAACGCATTAGCGTATTCTGACCAAACTTTCTGTGTGTCATGTTAATCATGATCTGAGGCTACCTGCAGAGTTTTGGCGCTCTGCCCCCTAGTGGTCAGGAGATATAAAATACTGACATTTTTTATTATAACTCCTGAACGCTTTGTCCAAAAATCATGAAACTGCTGTTTTTAGATTCAGTGCATCATGCCGAGTCCTGCGATACCAAATTTTCCCATATCGGCCATTTTCAGCGTCAGCTATTTAGAATTTTGTCATGAAATGCTATGCTTAACAAACACATGAGTTTAAAGCTGGATGTCAGCAATGCTTTACCCTATTGACACCAAACTTTGCATGTGTCATTGTCACCTCACTCTGGATAAACCACGTGATTTGACATATAAGTTTGGTTACAGCGCTGCCTGTTGGTCAAACGTGATAAACCGTTAAATCGAATTACTAAAGACCGTATTGATGATTTTTCAGCCATTTAGACTGAAGTCATATTGAAATGTCTTTAGATGCTTCCTGCCGTTGGTCTAATGCTGCCAGCCATGTCGGCATGGCATTTAATGCCTTCTTTGTGCTTGGCCCCGTCATGGCTGCTTGCAGCTATATTTCTTCATCTTCTTCTTCCGCCATGAAAGTCTATGGCAGCCCATAGAACCGTATGCGGGAAAATGATGAAAGTTGGCACACTCATTAAAGACAGTCCAATCATTGACCATAACAAATTTGAAGTCTCTAACTCAATATCTCTAGCGCCACCAACTGTCCAAAGTTGAACTAACATTTATGCTAATAACTTTTGAACCGTATGACCTAGAAACAAAATTCTTATGTCCACTGATTCCTTGGCTCAAGACGATTCGATTGCACCCTATGACGTCATTTTCCGTCATGAAATTTTTCCCGCCATTTTGAATTTTATGAAAAACCTACTTTTTCGAACTCCTCCTAGACCGTTTTTCCGATTTCAACGAAAATTGAACCACATCATCTCCAGACAATGTGGACAAAAAGTTATCCAAAGAAAGTTGATATGTCAAACCGTTTACGAATAACTCGCGAAAGAATCCGACGTAATGGTCGCAAAAATGAAATTGAGGCTTTATCTCCGCAACGCATTAGCGTTTTCTGACCAAACTAGGTGTGTGTTATGTCAATCATGATCTGAGGCTACCTGCAGAGTTTTGGCGCTGTGCCCCCTAGTGGTCAGGAGATATGAAAAAGTTAAATATTTGCTTATAACTTCTGAACGCTTTGGCCAAAAATAATAAAACTGGTCTCTTTAGATTCAGTGCATCATGCCGAGTCGTGCGATACCAAATTTTCCCATATCGGCCATTTTGAGCGTCGGCCATTTTGAATATTGTCATAAATTGCTATATTTAACAAAGATATTGGCGTATCGTTACGAAACTCAATATGTGTCTTCGGCACCTAACCTTGATACGACTCAAAAAGTTTCGAGGCAGCACCCCCCTTGTGGTCAAAAATTATAACCAAATTTACAAATATGGTAATAACTTTTGAGCGTGTTAACCTATGGTAAAACAAATTATCTTTATACGTTCCTTGGGTCAAACCAAGAACACAGATACCAAATTTGTCATAGTCGGCCAAACTTCTTGTCCACCATGTTGTTTTTCTTTAAAAACCTACTTTTTCGAACTCCTCCCAGACCGTTTGTCCAATTTTCACCAAAATTAAACCACATCATCTCCAGACCATCATGACAAAAAGTTATCCAAAGAAAGTTGATATGTCAAACCGTTTACGAATAACTCGCGAAAGAATCCGACGTAATGGTCGCAAAAATGAAATTGAGGCTTTATCTCCGCAACGCATTAGTGTTTTCTGACCAAACTAGGTGTGTGTTATGTCAATCATGGTCTGAGGCTACCTGCAGAGTTTTGGCGTTCTGCCCCCTAGTGGTCAGGAGATATAAAAAAACTGACATTTTTGATTATAACTCCTGAACGCTTTGTCTAAAAATCATGAAACTGCTGTCTTTAGATCCAGTGGGTCATGCCGAGTCCTGTGATACCAAATTTTCCCATATCGGCCATTTTGAGCGTCTGCCATTTCGATTTTTCTTATAAGATGCTATGTTTAACAAACACATGACTTTAGTGCTCTGTCAGCAATGGTTTACCCAATTGAAAGCAAACTTTGCATGTGTCAATGTCACCACACTCTCAATGTACCACATGAATTGACACTACAATTTGGTTTCAGTGCTGCCTGTTGGTTGAATGTGATAAACCATTAAATCGAATTACTAAAGACCGTATTGTTGATTTTTCAGCCATTTAGACTTAAGTCATATTGAATATCTTTAGATTCCTACTGCCGTTGGTCTGATGATGCCAGCCATGTCGGCATGACATTTAATGCCCTCCTTGTGCTTGGCCCCGTGATGGCTGCTAGCAGCTATATTTATTATTAGGGGCCAAGCACCGAAGGTGCGAAGGCACCTATTGTTTCTGTTCCGGTTCTTATTATTCTTCTTCTTCTTCTTCTTCCGCCATGAAAGTCTATGGCAGCCCATAGAACCGTATGCGGGAAAATGATGAAAGTTGGCACACTCATTAAAGACAGTCCAATCATTGACCATAACAAATTTGAAGTCTCTAACTCAATATCTCTAGCGCCACCAACTGTCCAAAGTTGAACTAACGTTTATGCTAATAACTTTTGAACCGTATGACCTAGAAACAAAATTCTTATGTCCACTGGTTCCTTGGCTCAAGACGATTCGATTGCACCCTATGACGTCATTTTCCGTCATGAAATTTTTCCCGCCATTTTGAATTTTATGAAAAACCTACTTTTTCGAACTCCTCCTAGACCGTTTTTCCGATTTCAACGAAAATTGAACCACATCATCTTCAGACCATGTGGACAAAAAGTTATCCAAAGAAAGTTGATATGTCAAACCGTTTACGAATAACTCGCGAAAGAATCCGACGTAATGGTCGCAAAAATGAAATTGATGCTTTATCTCCGCAACACATTAGCGTTTTCTGACCAAACTAGGTGTGTGTTATGTCAATCATGATCTGAGGCTACCTGCAGAGTTTTGGCGCTGTGCCCCCTAGTGGTCAGGAGATATGAAAAAGTTAAATATTTGCTTATAACTTCTGAACGCTTTGGCCAAAAATAATAAAACTGGTCTCTTTAGATTCAGTGCATCATGCCGAGTCGTGCGATACCAAATTTTCCCATATCGGCCATTTTGAGCGTCGGCCATTTTGAATATTGTCATAAATTGCTATATTTAACAAAGATATTGGCGTATTGTTACGAAACTCAATATGTGTCTTCGGCACCTAACCTTGATACGACTCAAAAAGTTTCGAGGCAGCACCCCCTTGTGG
This sequence comes from Rhodeus uyekii, assembly GCA_037043235.1. NCBI lineage: Eukaryota > Metazoa > Chordata > Actinopteri > Cypriniformes > Acheilognathidae > Rhodeus > Rhodeus uyekii. Next base: position 1,212,155 of record JAWRVZ010000141.1, on the reverse strand, counting down.
TCAAAAATTATAACCAAATTTACAAATATGGTAATAACTTTTGAGTGCGTTAACCTATGGTAAAACAAATTATCTTTATACGTTCCTTGGGTCAAACCAAGAACACAGATACCAAATTTGTCATAGTCGGCCAAACTTCTTGTCCACCATGTTGTTTTTCTTTAAAAACCTACTTTTTCGAACTCCTCCCAGACCGTTTGTCCAATTTTCACCAAAATGAAACCACATCATCTCCAGACCATCATGACAAAAAGTTATCCAAAGAAAGTTGATATGTCAAACCGTTTACGAATAACTCGCGAAAGAATCCGAGGTAAAAGTCGCCAAAATGAAATTGAGGCTTTATCTCCCCAATGCATTAGCCTTTTCTGACCAAACTAGGTGTGTGTTATGTCAATCATGGTCTGAGGCTACCTGCAGAGTTTTGGCGCTCTGCCCCCTAGTGGTCAGGAGATATTAAAAAACTGACATTTTTGATTATAACTCCTGAACGCTTTGTATAAAAATCATGAAACTGCTGTCTTTAGATCCAGTGGGTCATGCCGAGTCCTGTGATACCAAATTTTCCCATATCGGCCATTTTGAGCGTCTGCCATTTCGATTTTTCTTATAAGATGCTATGTTTAACAAACACATGACTTTAGTGCTCTGTTAGCAATGGTTTACCCAATTGAAAGCAAACTTTGCATGTGTCAATGTCACCACACTCTCAATATACCACATGAATTGACACTACAATTTGGTTACAGCGCTGCCTGTTGATTGAATGTGATAAACCATTAAATCGAAATACTAAAGACCGTATTGTTGATTTTTCAGCCATTTAGACTTAAGTCATATTGAAATGTCTTTAGATTCTTACTGCCGTTGGTCTGATGATGCCAGCCATGTCGGCATGACATTTAATGCCCTCCTTGCGCTTGGCCCCGTGATGGCTGCTAGCAGCTATATTTAGGGGCCAAGCACCGAAGGTGCGGAGGCACCTATTGTTTTTGTTCCGGTTCTTATTATTAGGGGCCAAGCACCGAAGGTGCGGAGGCACCTATTGTTTTTGTTCCGGTTCTTATTATTATTATTAGGGGCCAAGCACCGAAGGTGCGGAGGCACCTATTGTTTTTGTTCCGGTTCTTATTATTAGGGGCCAAGCACCGAAGGTGCGGAGGCACCTATTGTTTTTGTTCCGGTTCTTATTATTATTATTATTATTATTCTTCTTCTGCCATTGAAGTCTATGACAGCCCATAGAACCGTAAGCGGGAAAATGAAAAAAAGTTGGCACACTCATAAAGGAGAGTCTAATCATTGACCATAGCAAAATTGAAGTCTCTAACTCAATCTCTCTACCGCCACCAACTGTCCAAAGTTGCACTCACGTTTACGTAAATAACTTTTGAACCGTATGTCCTAGAAACAAAATTCTTTTGTCCACTGATTCCTTGGCTCAAGACGATTCGATTGCACCCTATGACGTCATTTTCCGTCATGAAAATTTTCCCGCCATTTTGAATTTTATGAAAAACCTACTTTGTCGAACTCCTCCTAGGCCGTTCGTCCGATGTTCACGAAAATTGAACCACATCATCTCCTGACAATGTTGACAAAACGATATATAAACAAAGTTGATTTGTCAAACCGTTTACGAATAACTCGTGAAAGAATCTGAGGTAAAAGTCGCCAAAATGAAATTGAGGCTTTATCTCCCCAATGCATTAGCCTTTTCTGACCAAACTAGGTGTGTGTTATGTCAATCATGGTTTGAGGCTACCTGCAGAGTTTTGGCGCTCTGCCCCCTAGTGGTCAGGAGATATTAAAAAACTGACTTTTTTGCTTATAACTCCTGAACCCTTTGGCCAAAAATCATGAAACTGGTCTCTTTAGATCCAGTGGGTCATGCCGAGTCCTGTGATACCAAATTTTCCCATATCGGCCATTTTGAGCGTCTGCCATTTCGATTTTTCTTATAAGATTCTATGTTTAACAAACACATGACTTTAGTGCTCTGTCAGCAACGGTTTACCCAATTGAAAGCAAACTTTGCATGTGTCAATGTCACCACACTCTCAATGTACCACATGAATTGACACTACAATGTGGTTACAGCGCTGCCTGTTGGTTGAATGTGATAAACCATTAAATCGAATTACTAAAGACCCTATTGTTGATTTTTCAGCCATTTAGACTTAAGTCATATTGAAATGTCTTTAGATTCTTACTGCTGTTGGTCTGATGATGCCAGCCATGTCGGCATGACATTTAATGCCCTCCTTGCGCTTGGCCCCGTGATGGCTGCTAGCAGCTATATTTATTATTATTATTCTTTTTCTTCTGCCATTGAAGTCTATGACAGCCCATAGAACCGTAAGCGGGAAAATGAAAAAAAGTTGGCACACTCATAAAGGACAGTCCAATCATTGACCATGGCAAAATTGAAGTCTCTAACTCAATCTCTATTGCGCCACCAACTGTCCAAAGTTGCACTCACGTTTATGTAAATACCTTTTGAACCGTATGTCCTAGAAACAAAATTCTTTTGTCCACTGATTCCTTGGCTCAAGACGATTCGAATGCACCCTATGACGTCATTTTCCGTCATGAAAATTTTCCCGCCATTTTGAATTTTATGAAAAACCTACTTTTTCGAACTCCTCCTAGGCTGTTGGTCCGATTTTCACGAAAATTGAACCACATCATCTCCAGACAATGTGGACAAAACGATATATAAAGAAAGTTGATTCGTCAAACCGTTTACGAATAACTCGCGAAAGAATCCGAGGTAAAAGTCGCCAAAATGAAATTGAGGCTTTATCTCCGCAATGCATTAGCCTTTTATGACCAAACTAGGTGTGTGTTATGTCAATCATGGTCTGAGGCAACCTGCAGAGTTTTGGCGCTGTGCCCCCTAGTGGTCAGGAGATATGAAAAAGTTAAATATTTGCTTATAACTTCTGAACGCTTTGGCCAAAAATAATAAAACTGGTCTCTTTAGATTCAGTGCATCATGCCGAGTCGTGCGATACCAAATTTTCCCATATCGGCCATTTTGAGCGTCGGCCATTTTGAATATTGTCATAAATTGCTATATTTAACAAAGATATTGGCGTATTGTTACGAAACTCAATATGTGTCTTCGGCACCTAACCTTGATACGACTCAAAAAGTTTCGAGGCAGGACCCCCTTGTGGTCAAAAATTATAACCAAATTTACAAATATGCTAATAACTTTTGAGTGCGTTAACCTATGGTAAAACAAATTATCTTTATACGTTCCTTGGGTCAAACCGAGAACACCGATACCAAATTTGTCATAGTCGGCCAAACTTCTTGTCCACCATGTTGTTTTTCTTTAAAAACCTACTTTTTCGAACTCCTCCCAGACCGTTTGTCCAATTTTCACCAAAATTAAACCACATCATCTCCAGACCATCGTGACAAAAAGATATCCAAAGAAAGTTGATATGTCAAACCGTTTACGAATAACTCGCGAAAGAATCCGACGTAATGGTCGCAAAAATGAAATTGAGGCTTTATCTCCGCAACGCATTAGCGTTTTCTGACCAAACTTGGTGTGTGCTATGTCAATCATGGTCTGAGGCTACCTGCAGAGTTTTGGCGCTCTGCCCCCTAGTGGTCAGGAGATATTTAAAAACTGACATTTTTGATTATAACTCCTGAACGCTTTGTCTAAAAATCATGAAACTGCTGTCTTTGGATCCAGTGGGACATGCCGAGCCCTGTGATACCAAATTTTCCCATATCGGCCATTTTGAGCGTCTGCCATTTCGATATTTCTTATAAGATGCTATATTTAACAAACACATGACTTTAGTGCTCTGTCAGCAATGGCTTACCCAATTGAAAGCAAACTTTGCATGTGTCAATGTCACCACACTCTCAATGTACCACATGAATTGACACTACAATTTGGTTACAGCGCTGCCTGTTGGTCGAACGTGATAAACCATTAAATCGAATTACTAAAGACCGTATTGTTGATTTTTCAGCCATTTAGACTTAAGTCATATTGAAATGTCTTTAGACTCTTACTGCCGTTGGTCTGATGATGCCAGCCATGTCGGCATGACATTTAATGCCCTCCTTGCGCTTGGCCCCGTGATGGCTGCTAGCAGCTATATTTATTATTATTCTTCTTCTGCCATTGAAGTCTATGACAGCCCATAGAACCGTAAGCGGGAAAATGAAAAAAAGTTGGCACACTCATAAAGGAGAGTCCAATCATTGACCATAGCAAAATTGAAGTCTCTAACTCAATCTCTCTAGCGCCACCAACTGTCCAAAGTTGCACTCACGTTTACGTAAATAACTTTTGAACCGTATGTCCTAGAAACAAAATTCTTTTGTCCACTGATTCCTTGGCTCAAGACGATTTTATTGCACCCTATGACGTCATTTTCCGTCATGAAAATTTTCCCGCCATTTTGAATTTTATGAAAAACCTACTTTGTCGAACTCCTCCTAGGCCGTTCGTCCGATGTTCACGAAAATTGAACCACATCATCTCCCGACAATGTGGACAAAACGATATATAAAGAAAGTTGATTCGCCAAACCGTTTACGAATAACTCGCGAAAGAATCTGAGGTAAAAGTCGCCAAAATGAAATTGAGGCTTTATCTCCCCAATGCATTAGCCCTTTCTGACCAAACTAGGTGTGTGTTATGTCAATCATGGTTTGAGGCTACCTGCAGAGTTTTGGCGCTGTGCCCCCTAGTGGTCAGGAGTTATCAAAAACTGACTTTTTTGCTTATAACTTCTGAACCCTTTGGCCAAAAGTCATGAAACTGGTCTCTTTAGATCCAGTGGCTCATGCCGAGTCCTGTGATACCAAATATTCCCATATCGGCCATTTTGAGCGTCTGCCATTTCGATTTTTCTTATAAGATTCTATGTTTAACAAACACATGACTTTAGTGCTCTGTCAGCAATGGTTTACCCAATTGAAAGCAAACTTTGCATGTGTCAATGTCACCACACTCTCAATGTACCACACACTACAATTTGGTTACAGCGCTGCCTGTTGGTTGAATGCGATAAACCATTAAATCGAATTGCTAAAGACCGTATTGTTGGTTTTTCAGCCATTTAGACTTAAGTCATATTGAAATGTCTTTAGATTCTTACTGCCGTTGGTCTGATGATGCCAGTCATGTCGGCATGACATTTAATGCCCTCCTTGCGCTTGGCCCCGTGATGGCTGCTAGCAGCTATATTTATTAGGGGCCAAGCACCGAAGGTGCGGAGGCACCTATTGTTTTTGTTCCGGTTCTTATTATTAGGGGCCAAGCACCGAAGGTGCGGAGGCACCTATTGTTTTTGTTCCGGTTCTTATTAGGGGCCAAGCACCGAAGGTGCGGAGGCACCTATTGTTTTTGTTCCGGTTCTTATTATTATTATTATTATTATTCTTCTTCTGCCATTGAAGTCTATGACAGCCCATAGAACCGTAAGCGGGAAAATGAAAAAAAGTTGGCACACTCATAAAGGAGAGTCTAATCATTGACCATAGCAAAATTGAAGTCTCTAACTCAATCTCTCTACCGCCACCAACTGTCCAAAGTTGCACTCACGTTTACGTAAATAACTTTTGAACCGTATGTCCTAGAAACAAAATTCTTTTGTCCACTGATTCCTTGGCTCAAGACGATTCGATTGCACCCTATGACGTCATTTTCCGTCATGAAAATTTTCCCGCCATTTTGAATTTTATGAAAAACCTACTTTGTCGAACTCCTCCTAGGCCGTTCGTCCGATGTTCACGAAAATTGAACCACATCATCTCCTGACAATGTTGACAAAACGATATATAAACAAAGTTGATTCGTCAAACCGTTTACGAATAACTCGTGAAAGAATCTGAGGTAAAAGTCGCCAAAATGAAATTGAGGCTTTATCTCCCCAATGCATTAGCCTTTTCTGACCAAACTAGGTGTGTGTTATGTCAATCATGGTTTGAGGCTACCTGCAGAGTTTTGGCGCTCTGCCCCCTAGTGGTCAGGAGATATGAAAAAGTGACATTTTTCCTTACAACTCCTGAACCCTTTGGCCAAAAATCATAAAACTGGTCTCGTTAGATTCAGTGCATCATGCCGAGTCGTGCGATACCAAATTTTCCCATATCGGCCATTTAGAGCGTCGGCCATTTTGAATATTGTCATAAATTGCTATATTTAACAAATGGATTGGCGTATCGTTACGAAACTCAATGTGTCTTCGGCACCTAATCTTGATACGGCACAAAAAGTTTGGGGGCAGCGCCACCTTGTGGTCAAAAGTTATAACCAAATTTACAAATATGCTAATAACTTTTGATGACGTTAACCTATTGTAAAACAAATGGTCTTAATGTGTTCATTGGGTCAAGCCGAGACCATAGATACCAAATATGTTATATTCGGCCAAACCTCCGATTTGCCATGTTATTTTTCTTTAAAAACCTACTTTTTCGAACTCCTCCCAGACCGTTTGTCCAATTTTCACCAAAAGGCCAAAAATCATGAAACTGGTCTCTTTAGATCCAGTGGGTCATGCCGAGTCCTGTGATACCAAATATTCCCATATCGGCCATTTTGAGCGTCTGCCATTTCGATTTTTCTTATAAGATGCTATGTTTAACAAACACATGACTTTAGTGCTCTGTCAGCAATGGTTTACCCAATTGAAAGCAAACTTTGCATGTGTCAATGTCACCACACTCTCAATGTACCACAATGAATTGACACTACAATTTGGTTACAGCGCTGCCTGTTGGTTGAATGCGATAAACCATTAAATCGAATTGCTAAAGACCGTATTGTTGGTTTTTCAGCCATTTAGACTTAAGTCATATTGAAATGTCTTTAGATTCTTACTGCCGTTGGTCTGATGATGCCAGTCATGTCGGCATGACATTTAATGCCCTCCTTGCGCTTGGCCCCGTGATGGCTGCTAGCAGCTATATATTATTAGGGGCCAAGCACCGAAGGTGCGGAGGCACCTATTGTTTTTGTTCCGGTTCTTATTATTAGGGGCCAAGCACCGAAGGTGCGGAGGCACCTATTGTTTTTGTTCCGGTTCTTTATTATTATTCTTCTTCTTCTTCCGTCATGGAAGTCTATGGCAGCCCATAGAACCGTAAACGGGAAAATGAAAAAAAGTTGGCACACTCATTAAGGACAGTCCAATCATTGACCATAGCAAAATTGAAGTCTCTAACTCAATATCTCTAGCGCCACCAACTGTCCAAAGTTGAACTAACGTTTATGTTAATAACTTTTGAACCGTATGACCTAGAAACAAAATTCTTATGTCCACTGATTCCTTGGCTCAAGACGATTCGATTGCACCCTATGACGTCATTTTCCGTCATTAAATTTTTCCCGCCATTTTGAATTTTATGAAAAGCCTACTTTTTCGAACTCCTCCTAGGCCGTTTTTCCGATTTCAACGAAAATTGAACCACATCATCTCCAGACAATGTGGACAAAAAGTTATCCAAAGAAAGTTGAAATGTCAAACCGTTTACGAATAACTCACGAAAGAATCCGACGTAATGATCGCAAAAATGAAATTGAGGCTCTATCTCCACAACGCATTAGCGTTTTCTGACCAAACTCGGTGTGTGTTATGTCAATCATGGTCTGAGGCTACCTGCAGAGTTTTGGCGCTGTGCCCCCTAGTGGTCAGGAGATATGAAAAAGTGACATTTTTCCTTATAACTCCTGAACGCTTTGTCCAAAAATCATAAAACTGGTCTTTATAGATTCAGTGCATCATGCCGAGTCGTGCGATACCAAATTTTCCCATATCGGCCATTAAGAGCGTCGGCCATTTTGAATATTGTCATAAATTGCTATATTTAACAAATGGATTGGCGTATCGTTACGAAACTCAATATGTGTCTTCGGCACCTAACCTTGATACGACTCAAAATGTTTTGAGGCAGCACCACCTTGTGGTCAAAAGTTATAACCAAATTTACAAATATGCTAATAATTTTTGATGACGTCAACCTATTGTAAAAATAATTGTCTCAATGTGTTCATTGGGTCAAGCCGAGAGCAGAGATACCAAATATGTCATATTCGGTCAAACTTCCTGTTTGCCATGTTGTTTTTCTTTAAAAACCTACTTTTTCAAACTCCTCCCACACCGTTGGTCCAATTTTCACCAAAATTGAATCACATCATCTTCAGACCATGCTGACAAAAAGTTATAGAAATGAAGTTGATTCGCCAATCTGTTTTCGATAAAATTGCGAACGAATTTGACCAAATGGCCACCAAATAAAGCGAGGCGTATATCTCCGCAAAGCATTAATGTATTCTGACCAAACTTTCTGTGTGCCATGTCAATCATCATCTGAGGCTACTTGCCGAGTTTTAGCGCAGTGCAATCTAGTGGTCCGGAGATATAAACAAAGTGGTGCTTTTGCTTACAGCTTTTTTGCTTCTCACTTAAGACAATAAAACTCGAAATGTCAACTACAGCCACTAAATGTCAGCAGAACATTACTCAACATGTCATTTGTCCTTTTCACATTGATGGAAATGATACATTAAGGAAAATTAGTCAATTAAACATTTAGTTTTATTCAAAAGTTCTGTTGTTGTTTTTACTAAAACTATAAAAATAAACCTCTTCATAATCAATAAAAATAATTATACTTCTTATAATTTATCAATAAGTTGCTGTTTTCTTTTCAAGAACTGTTTACATGAATTAAAACAGACTAATAAAGAAAATACTGATATGTTTATTATTGTTAATCAAATCATTCAATGATTAATTTGGCTTTAACTACATTGGATCTACAGTGTTTATTTTCCCCATTTTAAAAATGCACATAGTAAGTATTTGTGCTTGGCCCCGTGATGGCTGCTAGCAGCTATATTTATTATTATTATTCTTCTTCTGCCATTGAAGTCTATGACAGCCCATAGAACCGTAAGCGGGAAAATGAAAAAAAGTTGGCACACTGATAAAGGAGAGTCCAATCATTGACCATAGCAAAATTGAAGTCTCTAACTCAATCTCTCTAGCGCCACCAACTGTCCAAAGTTGCACTCACGTTTACGTAAATAACTTTTGAACCGTATGTCCTAGAAACAAAATTCTTTTGTCCACTGATTCCTTGGCTCAAGACGATTCGATTGCACCCTATGACGTCATTTTCCGTCATGAAGATTTTCCCGCCATTTTGAATTTTATGAAAAACCTACTTTGTCGAACTCCTCCTAGGCCGTTCGTCCGATGTTCACGAAAATTGAACCACATCATCTCCCGACAATGTGGACAAAACGATATATAAAGAAAGTTGATTCGTCAAACCGTTTACGAATAACTCGCGAAAGAATCTGAGGTAAAAGTCGCCAAAATGAAATTGAGGCTTTATCTCCCCAATGCATTAGCCTTTTCTGACCAAACTAGGTGTGTGTTATGTCAATCATGGTTTGAGGCTACCTGCAGAGTTTTGGCGCTGTGCCCCCTAGTGGTCAGGAGTTATCAAAAACTGACTTTTTTGCTTATAACTTCTGAACCCTTTGGCCAAAAATCATGAAACTGGTCTCTTTAGATCCAGTGGGTCATGCCGAGTCCTGTGATAGCAAATATTCCCATATCGGGCATTTTGAGCGTCTGCCATTTCGATTTTTCTTATAAGATGCTATGTTTAACAAACACATGACTTTAGTGCTCTGTCAGCCATGGTTTACCCAATTTACCCAATGTACCACATGAATTGACACTACAATTTGGTTACAGCGCTGCCTGTTGGTCGAACGTGATAAACCATTAAATCGAACTACTAAAGACCGTATTGTTGATTTTTCAGCCATTTAGACTTAAGTCATATTGAAATGTCTTTAGATTCTTACTGCCGTTGGTCTGATGATGCCAGCCATGTCGGCATGACATTTAATGCCCTCCTTGCGCTTGGCCCCGTGATGGCTGCTAGCAGCTATATTTATTATTATTATTCTTCTTCTGCCATTGAAGTCTATGACAGCCCATAGAACCGTAAGCGGGAAAATGAAAAAAAGTTGGCACACTGATAAAGGAGAGTCCAATCATTGACCATAGCAAAATTGAAGTCTCTAACTCAATCTCTCTAGCGCCACCAACTGTCCAAAGTTGCACTCACGTTTACGTAAATAACTTTTGAACCGTATGTCCTAGAAACAAAATTCTTTTGTCCACTGATTCCTTGGCTCAAGACGATTCGATTGCACCCTATGACGTCATTTTCCGTCATGAAAATTTTCCCGCCATTTTGAATTTTATGAAAAACCTACTTTGTCGAACTCCTCCTAGGCCGTTCGTCCGATCTTCACGAAAATTGAACCACATCATCTCCCGACAATGTGGACAAAACGATATATAAAGAAAGTTGATTCGACAAACCGTTTACGAATAACTCGCGAAAGAATCCGAGGTAAAAGTCGCCAAATTGAAACTGAGGCTTTATCTCCGCAATGCATTAGTCTTTTCTGACCAAACTAGGTGTGTGTTATGTCAATCATGGTCTGAGGCTACCTGCAGAGTTTTGGCGCTCTGCCCCCTAGTGGTCAGGAGTTATGAAAAACTGACTTTTTTGCTTATAACTTCTGAACCCTTTGGCCAAAAAACATGAAACTGGTCTCTTTAGATCCAGTGGGTCATGCCGAGTCCTGTGATACCAAATATTCCCATATCGGCCATTTTGAGCGTCTGCCATTTCGATTTTTCTTATAAGATGCTAAGTTTAACAAACACATGACTTTAGTGCTCTGTCAGCAATGGTTTACCCAATTGAAAGCAAACTTTGCATGTGTCAGTCACCACACTCTCAATGTACCACATGAATTGACACTACAATTTGGTTACAGCGCTGCCTGTTGGTTGAATGTGATAAACCATTAAATCGAAATACTAAAGACCGTATTGTTGATTTTTCAGCCATTTAGACTTAAGTCATATTGAAATGTCTTTAGATTCTTACTGCCGTTGGTCTGATGATGCAAGCCATGTCGGCATAACATGTAATGCCCTCCTTGCGCTTGGCCCCGTGATGGCTGCTAGCAGCTATATTTATTATTATTCTTCTTCTGCCATTGAAGTCTATGACAGCCCATAGAACCGTAAGCGGGAAAATGAAAAAAAGTTGGCACACTCATAAAGGAGAGTCTAATCATTGACCATAGCAAAATTGAAGTCTCTAACTCAATCTCTCTACCGCCACCAACTGTCCAAAGTTGCACTCACGTTTACGTAAATAACTTTTGAACCGTATGTCCTAGAAACAAAATTCTTTTGTCCACTGATTCCTTGGCTCAAGACGATTCGATTGCACCCTATGACGTCATTTTCCGTCATGAAAATTTTCCCGCCATTTTGAATTTTATGAAAAACCTACTTTGTCAAACTCCTCCTAGGCCGTTCGTCCGATGTTCACGAAAATTGAACCACATCATCTCCTGACAATGTTGACAAAACGATATATAAACAAAGTTGATTCGTCAAACCGTTTACGAATAACTCGTGAAAGAATCTGAGGTAAAAGTCGCCAAAATGAAATTGAGGCTTTATCTCCCCAATGCATTAGCCTTTTCTGACCAAACTAGGTGTGTGTTATGTCAATCATGGTTTGAGGCTACCTGCAGAGTTTTGGCGCTCTGCCCCCTAGTGGTCAGGAGATATTAAAAAACTGACTTTTTTTGCTTATAACTCCTGAACCCTTTGGCCAAAAATCATGAAACTGGTCTCTTTAGATCCAATGGGTCATGCCGAGTCCTGTGATACCAAATTTTCCCATATCGGCCATTTTGAGCGTCTGCCATTTCGATTTTTCTTATAAGATTCTATGTTTAACAAACACATGACTTTAGTGCTCTGTCAGCAATGGTTTACCCAATTGAAAGCAAACTTTGCATGTCAATGTCACCACACTCTCAATGTACCACATGAATTGACACTACAATTTGGTTACAGCGCTGCCTGCTGGTTGAATGTGATAAACCATTAAATCGAATTACTAAAGACCGTATTGTTGATTTTTCAGCCATTTAGACTTAAGTCATATTGAAATGTCTTTAGATTCTTACTGCCATTGGTCTGATGATGCCAGCCATGTCGGCATGACATTTAATGCCCTCCTTGCGCTTGGCCCCGTGATGGCTGCTAGCAGCTATTTAGGGGCCAAGCACCGAAGGTGCGGAGGCACCTATTGTTTTTGTTCCGGTTCTTATTAGGGGCCAAGCACCGAAGGTGCGGAGGCACCTATTGTTTTTGTTCCGGTTCTTATTATTATTAGGGGCCAAGCACCGAAGGTGCGGAGGCACCTATTGTTTTTGTTCCGGTTCTTATTATTATTAGGGGCCAAGCACCGAAGGTGCGGAGGCACCTATTGTTTTTGTTCCGGTTCTTATTATTATTAGGGGCCAAGCACCGAAGGTGCGGAGGCACCTATTGTTTTTGTTCCGGTTCTTATTATTAGGGGCCAAGCACCGAAGGTGCGGAGGCACCTATTGTTTTTGTTCCGGTTCTTATTATTATTAGGGGCCAAGCACCGAAGGTGCGGAGGCACCTATTGTTTTTGTTCCGGTTCTTATTATTATTAGGGGTTCAAACGCGAAGCGTTGAAAACCTATTGTAATTGTTAGGATTTTTATTATTATTATTATTATTATTATTATTCTTCTGCCGTAATGCGTCTTGTGCAGACCAAACCGTAAGGTCTAGAGACTTGAAACTTTGTCAGATGGTAGGTCTCAATTTGGGGAGAACGTATCAAAATATGACGCAAATCGGGCTATAGGTGGCGCTACAGCGACTACAAACGCGTACATGTTCATAACTCGTAAACCGTTTGTCGTACACTCAAGTGTCTTATATCTCTGGAATCCTTGGCTCAAGACTTAAAAAATGTATATCTCCGATTTCATTTCCGCCTATAAAAATTTTCCGCCATTTTGAATTTTCTGAAAAAAAAAGTTTTCGAACTCCTCATAGACCGTTTGTCCAAATAACGCGAAACTTCACACATATCATCTAGAGACTCTCATGACCAAAAGTTATTCAAATAATTTTGATCGGTGATTCACGCTTGCAACGACACGCTAAAACGTTCGCATAGTGCGGTGACACTTTTGCTAAAATCAGAATAGCTCTGGAACGCAAAGAGATAATCTCACCAAACTTCACATAGTCATGTATAAGCTCAATTTGTGGTCACACCAAAAAAACTGGGCCAGTTGACCACTTGGTGGCGCTATATTGCGAAAAAAACACTCAATCACCTGTACAGGGTCACATTGTAGTCCGATTGACCTGAGACTTGTCATGCACGGTCTTTGTCCAAGGGTCCATGATGGTCTATGAGGACATTGGTGTATCTCAAAAAACATGACCGTCATCGGCCAATGAACTTTGAGCATCAATTAGACCAGCTTAACGAAGGTCGATCGGAACGAAACTCGATGGGCGTGTTTGACTCATGGCCCTAGTGGTCTGTCAGAATTTTGAAGAAAATCGGACACTAGTTGGCGCTAACGAGTTTTTTGCGTCTCTACTCACGTGGTGTTTCACGCATCCACAAAATATTGACTTCATCTGATAGATCTCCTCATACTGAACAACTTTGCCTCAAGAACCACTGCTGTCAATCAAATTGTTTGCGAAATATTGGAGATTTTTGAAATTTCAAATTTTTCGAACTCGTCATAGGCCGTCAATCTCACTGTCTTGAAAATTCACATGCATCATCTAGGGACACTCAAGGCAAAAAGTTGTCAAAGGATTTTCGATTAGTTAAACCGTTCAGCAGATACAATTTTTCATATATTTCTGATTTGGCCTATTGTGATTAAAATGTCTATATATCTTGTCCAAAAACAAGAAACTTCACAAAACTGTGTAAATGTTAAGAACCAGACATTATGAAGAAACTTGTGAGGTTTCATGTATTTCTGATGCTCGTACGGCTCACAATAAATTATAAACCATCTACATTTTAAAATCTTAGAAAAGCTGTAATACTAGTTTTGTCCACAAGAAAAACGTCACAGATCTGTGAACATGTTAAGAACAAGTCATTTTGAAGAAATGTGTCAGGTCTCATGTATTTCTGATGCTCATAGGGCTCACAATAAATTACAAATGATCTACATTTTAAAATCTTAGAAAAGCTGTAATACTACTTTTGTCCACAAGAGGCACCATCAGGCTAGAAAATCTTTTTATTTGGAGAACAAGTCAGATTGACATAGACTGACATAAACCGACAGAACAGTTCAGATGTTCAGTTCACAATATTAATATCATTTAATCTTCTCAGTCTGAACATCTTTGAAAGATGTCTATTCATTGTTTGCACAGAGTAGAAACTTCACAGAACTGTGCTCATTAGGAAAACTAGTCAGATTGACAAAAAAAGGTCATAACAGTTCAAATGATATGACGTGTAGTGTTAAACATATCCACATTGTTATCATTTGATAGATCTTCCCATACTGAAAAAAATTGTAACATGTCTATATATCATTTACACAAACTAGAAACTTCATAAAGCTCTGTTTATGTGGAGAACAAGTCAGATTGACATAAACCGACATACACCGACATAACTGTTCAAATGTTCAGTTCACAATGTCAATATCATTTGATCTTCTCATTCTGAACATCTTTGAAAGATGTCTATACATTGTTTACACAAAGTAGAAACTTCACAGAACTGTGCTCATTAGGAGAACCAGTCAGATTGACCACAAACCGTCTTGACAGCTCAGATGGTCTTGCGACGTTTGAACCCCGGTCATTGCTGCTTGCAGCTATATTTATTATTATTATTCTTCTTCTGCCATTGAAGTCTATGACAGCCCATAGAACCGTAAGCGGGAAAATGAAAAAAAGTTGGCACACTCATAAAGGAGAGTCTAATCATTGACCATAGCAAAATTGAAGTCTCTAACTCAATCTCTCTACCGCCACCAACTGTCCAAAGTTGCACTCACGTTTACGTAAATAACTTTTGAACCGTATGTCCTAGAAACAAAATTCTTTTGTCCACTGATTCCTTGGCTCAAGACGATTCGATTGCACCCTATGACGTCATTTTCCGTCATGAAAATTTTCCCGCCATTTTGAATTTTATGAAAAACCTACTTTGTCGAACTCCTCCTAGGCCGTTCGTCCGATGTTCACGAAAATTGAACCACATCATCTCCTGACAATGTTGACAAAACGATATATAAACAAAGTTGATTCGTCAAACCGTTTACGAATAACTCGTGAAAGAATCTGAGGTAAAAGTCGCCAAAATGAAATTGAGGCTTTATCTCCCCAATGCATTAGCCTTTTCTGACCAAACTAGGTGTGTGTTATGTCAATCATGGTTTGAGGCTACCTGCAGAGTTTTGGCGCTCTGCCCCCTAGTGGTCAGGAGATATGAAAAAGTGACATTTTTCCTTACAACTCCTGAACCCTTTGGCCAAAAATCATAAAACTGGTCTCGTTAGATTCAGTGCATCATGCCGAGTCGTGCGATACCAAATTTTCCCATATCGGCCATTTAGAGCGTCGGCCATTTTGAATATTGTCATAAATTGCTATATTTAACAAATGGATTGGCGTATCGTTACGAAACTCAATATGTGTCTTCGGCACCTAATCTTGATACGGCACAAAAAGTTTGGGGGCAGCGCCACCTTGTGGTCAAAAGTTATAACCAAATTTACAAATATGCTAATAACTTTTGATGACGTTAACCTATTGTAAAACAAATGGTCTTAATGTGTTCATTGGGTCAAGCCGAGACCATAGATACCAAATATGTTATATTCGGCCAAACCTCCGATTTGCCATGTTATTTTTCTTTAAAAACCTACTTTTTCGAACTCCTCCCAGACCGTTTGTCCAATTTTCACCAAAATTGAACCACATCATCTCCAGACCATCATGACAAAAAGTTATCCAAAGAAAGTTGATATGTCAAACCGTTTACGAATAACTCGCGAAAGAATCCGACGTAATGGTCGCAAAATTGAAATTGAGGCTTTATCTCCGCAATGCATTAGCCTTTTCTGACCAAACTAGGTGTGTGTTATGTCAATCATGGTCTGAGGCTACCTGCAGAGTTTTGGCGCTCTGCCCCCTAGTGGTCAGGAGATATTAAAAAACTGACATTTTTGATTATAACTCCTGAACGCTTTGTCTAAAAATCATGAAACTGCTGTCTTTAGATCCAGTTGGTCATGCCGAGTCCTGTGATACCACATTTTCCCATATCGGCCATTTTGAGCATCTGCCATTTCGATTTTTCTTATAAGATGCTATGTTTAACAAACACATGACTTTAGTGCTGTCAGCAATGGTTTACCCAATTGAAAGCAAACTTTGCATGTGTCAATGTCACCACACTCTCAATGTACCACACACTACAATTTGGTTACAGCGCTGCCTGTTGGTTGAATGCGATAAACCATTAAATCGAATTGCTAAAGACCGTATTGTTGGTTTTTCAGCCATTTAGACTTAAGTCATATTGAAATGTCTTTAGATTCTTACTGCCGTTGGTCTGATGATGCCAGTCATGTCGGCATGACATTTAATGCCCTCCTTGCGCTTGGCCCCGTGATGGCTGCTAGCAGCTATATTTAGGGGCCAAGCACCGAAGGTGCGGAGGCACCTATTGTTTTTGTTCCGGTTCTTATTATTATTATTATTATTATTCTTCTTCTGCCATTGAAGTCTATGACAGCCCATAGAACCGTAAGCGGGAAAATGAAAAAAAGTTGGCACACTCATAAAGGACAGTCCAATCATTGACCATAGCAAAATTGAAGTCTCTAACTCAATCTCTAAAGCGCCACCAACTGTCCAAAGTTGCACTCACGTTTATGTAAATAACTTTTGAACCGTATGTCCTAGAAACAAAATTCTTTTGTCCACTGATTCCTTGGCTCAAGACGATTCAATTGCACCCTATGACGTCATTTTCCGTCATGAAAATTTTCCCGCCATTTTGAATTTTATGAAAAACCTACTTTTTCGAACTCCTCCTAGGCCGTTCGTCCGATTTTCACGAAAATTGAACCACATCATCTCCAGACAATGTGGACAAAACGATATATAAAGGAAGTTGGTTCGTCAAACCATTTACGAATAACTCACAAAAGAATCTGAGGTAATAGTCGCTAAAATGAAATTGAGGCTTTATCTCCGTAATGCATTTGCCTTTTCTGACCAAACTAGGTGTGTGTTATGTCAATTATGGTCTGAGGCTACCTGCAGAGTTTTGGCGCTCTGCCCCCTACTGGTCAGGAGATATGAAAAACTGTCATTTTTGATTATAACTCCTGAACGCTTTGTCCAAAAATCATGAAACTGGTCTCTTTAGATCCAGTGGGTCATGCCGAGTCCTGTGATACCAAATATTCCCATATCGGCCATTTTGAGCGTCTGCCATTTCGATTTTTCTTATAAGATGCTATGTTTAACAAACACATGACTTTAGTGGTCTGTCAGCAATGGTTTACCCAATTGAAAGCAAACTTTGCATGTGTCAATGTCACCACACTCTCAATGTACCACATGAATTGACACTACAATTTGGTTACAGCGCTGCCTGTTGGTTGAATGTGATAAACCATTAAATCGAAATACTAAAGACCGTATTGTTGATTTTTCAGCCATTTAGACTTAAGTCATATTGAAATCTCTTTAGATTCTTACTGCCGTTGGTCTGATGATGCCAGCCATGTCGGCATGACATTTAATGCCCTCCTTGCGCTTGGCCCCGTGATGGCTGCTAGCAGCTATATTTATTATTATTATTCTTCTTCTGCCATTGAAGTCTATGACAGCCCATAGAACCGTAAGCGGGAAAATGAAAAAAAGTTGGCACACTCATAAAGGAGAGTCCAATCATTGACCATAGC
The DNA here is from genome assembly GCA_037043235.1 of Rhodeus uyekii. Lineage (NCBI taxonomy): Eukaryota > Metazoa > Chordata > Actinopteri > Cypriniformes > Acheilognathidae > Rhodeus > Rhodeus uyekii. Next base: position 1,194,250 of record JAWRVZ010000141.1, on the reverse strand, counting down.
AAAATTGAAGTCTCTAACTCAATCTCTATAGCGCCACCAACCGTCCAAAGTTGCACTCACGTTTACGTAAATAACTTTTGAACCGTATGTCCTAGAAACAAAATTCTTTTGTCCACTGATTCCTTGGCTCAAGACGATTCGATTGCACCCTATGACGTCATTTTCCGTCATGAAAATTTTCCCGCCATTTTGAATTTTATGAAAAACCTACTTTGTCGAACTCCTCCTAGGCCGTTCGTCCGATCTTCACGAAAATTGAACCACATCATCTCCCGACAATGTGGACAAAACGATATATAAAGAAAGTTGATTCGACAAACCGTTTACGAATAACTCGCGAAAGAATCCGAGGTAAAAGTCGCCAAATTGAAACTGAGGCTTTATCTCCGCAATGCATTAGTCTTTTCTGACCAAACTAGGTGTGTGTTATGTCAATCATGGTCTGAGGCTACCTGCAGAGTTTTGGCGCTCTGCCCCCTAGTGGTCAGGAGTTATCAAAAACTGACTTTTTTGCTTATAACTTCTGAACCCTTTGGCCAAAAATCATGAAACTGGTCTCTTTAGATCCAGTGGGTCATGCCGAGTCCTGTGATAGCAAATATTCCCATATCGGGCATTTTGAGCGTCTGCCATTTCGATTTTTCTTATAAGATGCTATGTTTAACAAACACATGACTTTAGTGCTCTGTCAGCCATGGTTTACCCAATTTACCCAATGTACCACATGAATTGACACTACAATTTGGTTACAGCGCTGCCTGTTGGTCGAACGTGATAAACCATTAAATCGAACTACTAAAGACCGTATTGTTGATTTTTCAGCCATTTAGACTTAAGTCATATTGAAATGTCTTTAGATTCTTACTGCCGTTGGTCTGATGATGCCAGCCATGTCGGCATGACATTTAATGCCCTCCTTGCGCTTGGCCCCGTGATGGCTGCTAGCAGCTATATTTATTAGGGGCCAAGCACCGAAGGTGCGGAGGCACCTATTGTTTTTGTTCCGGTTCTTTATTATTATTCTTCTTCTTCTTCCGTCATTGAAGTCTATGACAGCCCATAGAACCGTAAGCGGGAAAATGAAAAAAAGTTGGCACACTCATAAAGGACAGTCCAATCATTGACCATAGCAAAATTGAAGTCTCTAACTCAATCTCTATAGCGCCACCAACTGTCCAAAGTTGCACTCACGTTTACGTAAATAACTTTTGAACCGTATGTCCTAGAAACAAAATTCTTTTGTCCACTGATTCCTTGGCTCAAGACGATTCGATTGCACCCTATGACGTCATTTTCCGTCATGAATATTTTCCCGCCATTTTGAATTTTATGAAAAACCTACTTTTTCGAACTCCTCCTAGGCCGTTTGTCCGATTTTCACGAAAATTGAACCACATCATCTCCAGACCATGGTGACAAAAAGTTATCCAAAGAAAGTTGAAATGTCAAACCGTTTATGAATAACTCACGAAATAATCCGACGTAATGATCGCAAAAATGAACTTGAGGCTCTATCTCCACAACGCATTAGCGTTTTCTGACCAAACTCGGTGTGTGTTATGTCAATCATGGTCTGAGGCTACCTGCAGAGTTTTGGCGCTGTGCCCCCTAGTGGTCAGGAGATATGAAAAAGTGACATTTTTCCTTACAACTCCTGAACGCTTTGTCTAAAAATCATAAAACTGGTCTCGTTAGATTCAGTGCATCATGCCGAGTCGTGCGATACTAAATTTTCCCATATCGGCCATTTAGAGCGTCGGCCATTTTGAATATTGTCATAAATTGCTATATTTAACAAATGGATTGGCGTATCGTTACGAAACTCAATATGTGTCTTCGGCACCTAACCTTGATACGGCACAAAAAGTTTGGGGGCAGCGCCACCTTGTGGTCAAAAGTTATAACCAAATTTACAAATATGCTAATAACTTTTGATGACGTTAACCTATTGTAAAACAAATGGTCTTAATGTGTTCATTGGGTCAAGCCGAGACCATAGATACCAAATATGTCATATTCGGCCAAACCTCCGATTTGCCATGTTATTTTTCTATAAAAACCTACTTTTTCGAACTCCTCCCAAACCGTTTGCTCAATTTTCACCAAAATTGAATCACATCATCTTCAGACCCTGTTGACAAAAAGTTATAGAAATGAAGTTGATTCGCCAAACTGTTTTCGATAAAATTGCAATCGAATTTGACCAAATGGCCACCAAATAAAGCGAGGCGTATATCTCTGCAACGCATTAGCATTTTCTGACCAAACTTTCTGTGTGCCATGTCAATCATGATCTGAGGCTACTTGCCGAGTTTTAGCGCAGTGCAATCTAGTGGTCCGGAGATATAAACAAAGTGGTGCTTTTGCTTACAGCTTTTTTGCTTCTCACTTAAGACAATAAAACTCGAAATGTCAACTACAGCCACTAAATGTCAGCAGAACATTACTCAACATGTCATTTGCCCTTTTCACATTGATGAAAATGATACATTAAGGAAAATTAGTCAATTAAACATTTAGTTTTATTCAAAAGTTCTGTTGTTGTTTTTACTATAACTATAAAAATAAACCTCTTCATAATGAATAAAAATAATTATACTTCTTATAATATATCAATAAGTTGCTGTTTTCTTTTCAAGAACTGTTTACATGAATTAAAACAGACTAATGAAGAAAATACTGATATGTTTATTATTGTAAATCAAATCATACAATGATTAATTTGACTTTAACTACATTGGATCTACAGGGTTTATTTTCCCCATTTTAAAAATGCACATAGTAAGTAGACTGTCAGTGTATGCTTAAAGTGAAATTATTTGATACAATTACATTTTAGAGACAAAGGGTTTTCTCTCCAGCCAAGATTAAGTGCTTTGATGTCAAAATGACTATAATGCTGTATTTCAGCAATGCTTTACCCAATTGACACCAAACTTTGCATGTGTCATTGTCATCTCTCTCTGGACATACCACATGAATTGACACATCAATTTGGTTAGAGCGCTGCTTGTTGGTCAAACGTGATAAACCATTAAATCGAATTGCTAAAGACCGTATTGATGATTTTTCAGCCATTTAGACTGAAGTCATATTGAAACGTCTTTAGATGTTTACTGCTGTTGGTCGGATGCTGCCAGCCATATCGGCATGACATTTAATGCCCTCTTTGCGCTTGGCCCCGTGACCGAAGGTGCGGAGGCACCTATTGTTTTTGTTCCGGTTCTTTATTATTATTCTTCTTCTTCTTCCGTCATTGAAGTCTATGACAGCCCATAGAACCGTAAGCGGGAAAATGATGAAAGTTGGCACACTCATAAAGGACAGTCCAATCATTGACCATAGCAAAATTGAAGTCTCTAACTAAATATCTGTAGCGCCACCAACTGTCCAAAGTTGCGCTAACGTTTATGCTAATAACTTTTGAACCGTATGACCTAGAAACAAAATTCTTATGTCCCCTGATTCCTTGGCTCAAGACGATTCGATTGCACCCTATGACGTCATTTTCCGTCATGAAAGTTTTCCCGCCATTTTGAATTTTATGAAAAACCTACTTTTTCAAACTCCTCCGAGGCCGTTTTTCCGATTTCAACGAAAATTGAACCACATCATCTCCAGACCATGTGGACAAAAAGTTATCCAAAGAAAGTTGATATGTCAAACCGTTTACGAATAACTTGCGAAAGAATCCGACGTAATGGTCGCAAAAATGAAATTGAGGCTTTATCTCCGCAACGCATTAGCATTTTCTGACCAAACTAGGTGTGTGTTATGTCAATCATGATTTGAGGCTACCTGCAGAGTTTTGGCGCTGTGCCCCCTAGTGGTCAGGAGATATGAAAAAGTTAAATATTTGCTTATAACTTCTGAACGCTTTGGCTAAAAATAATAAAACTGGTCTCTTTAGATTCAGTGCATCATGCCGAGTCGTGCGATACCAAATTTTCCCATATCGGCCATTTTGAGCGTCGGCCATTTTGAATATTGTCATAAATTGCTATATTTAACAAAGATATTGACGTATCGTTACGAAACTCAATATGTGTCTTCGGCACCTAACCTTGATACGACTCAAAAAGTTTCGAGGCAGCACCCCCTTGTGGTCAAAAATTATAACCAAATTTACAAATATGCTAATAACTTTTGAGCGCGTTAACCTATGGTAAAACAAATTATCTTTATACGTTCCTTGGGTCAAACCGAGAACACAGATACCAAATTTGTCATAGTCGGCCAAACTTCTTGTCCACCATGTTGTTTTTCTTTAAAAACCTACTTTTTCGAACTCCTCCCAGACCGTTTGTCCAATTTTCACCAAAATTAAACCACATCATCTCCAGACCATCATGACAAAAAGTTATCCAAAGAAAGTTGATATGTCAAACCGTTTACGAATAACTCGCGAAAGAATTCGACGTAATGGTCGCAAAAATGAAATTGAGGCTTTATCTCCGCAACGCATTAGCGTTTTCTGACCAAACTAGGTGTGTGTTATGTCAATCATGGTCTGAGGCTACCTGCAGAGTTTTGGCGCTCTGCCCCCTAGTGGTCAGGAGATATTAAAAAACTGACATTTTTGATTATAACTCCTGAACGCTTTGTCTAAAAATCATGAAACTGCTGTCTTTAGATCCAGTGGGTCATGCCGAGTCCTGTGATACCAAATATTCCCATATCGGCCATTTTGAGCATCTGCCATTTCGATTTTTCTTATAAGATGCTATGTTTAACAAACACATGAATTTAGTGCTCTCTCAGCAATGGTTTACCCAATTGAAAGCAAACTTTGCATGTGTCAATGTCACCACACTCTCAATGTACCACATGAATTGACACTACAATTTGGTTACAGCGCTGCCTGTTGGTTGAATGTGATAAACCATCAAATCGAATTACCAAAGACCGTCTTGTTGATTTTTCAGCCATTTAGACTTAAGTCATATTGAAATGTCTTTAGATTCTTACTGCCGTTGGTCTGATGATGCCAGCCATGTCGGCATGACATTTAATGCCCTCCTTGCGCTTGGCCCCGTGATGGCTGCTAGCAGCTATATTTATTATTATTATTCTTTTTCTTCTGCCATTGAAGTCTATGACAGCCCATAGAACCGTAAGCGGGAAAATGAAAAAAAGTTGGCACACTCATAAAGGACAGTCCAATCATTGACCATAGCAAAATTGAAGCCTCTAACTCAATCTCTATACCGCCACCAACTGTCCAAAGTTGCACTTACGTTTACGTAAATAACTTTTGAACCGTATGTCCTAGAAACAAAATTCTTTTGTCCACTGATTCCTTGGCTCAAGACGATTCGATTGCACCCTATGACGTCATTTTCCGTCATTAAAATTTTCCCGCCATTTTGAATTTTATGAAAAACCTACTTTGTCGAACTCCTCCTAGGCCGTTCGTCAGATTTTCACGAAAATTGAACCACATCATCTCCAGACATTGTGGACAAAACGATATCCAAAGAAAGTTGATATGTCAAACCGTTTACGAATAACTCGCGAAAGAGTCCGAGGTAAAAGTCGCCAAAATGAAATTGAGGCTTTATCTCCGCAATGCATTAGCCTTTTCTGACCAAACTAGGTGTGTATTATGTCAATCATTGTGTGAGGCTACCTGCAGAGTTTTGGCGCTGTGCCCCCTAGTGGTCAGGAGTTATCAAAAACTGACTTTTTTGCTTATAACTTCTGAACCCTTTGGCCAAAAATCATGAAACTGGTCTCTTTAGATCCAGTGGGTCATGCCGAGTCCTGTGATACCAAATATTCCCATAACGGCCCTTTTGAGCGTCTGCCATTTCGATTTTTCTTATAAGATGCTATGTTTAACAAACACATGACTTTAGTGCTCTGTCAGCAATGGTTTACCCAATTGAAAGCAAACTTTGCATGTGTCAATGTCACCACACTCTCAATGTACCACACAGTACAATTTGGTTACAGCGCTGCCTGTTGGTTGAATGCGATAAACCATTAAATCGAATTGCTAAAGACCGTATTGTTGGTTTTTCAGCCATTTAGACTTAAGCCATATTGAAATGTCTTTAGATTTTTACTGCCGTTGGTCTGATGATGCCAGCCATGTCGGCATGACATTTAATGCCCTCCTTGCGCTTGGCCCCGTGATGGCTGCTAGCAGCTATATTTATTATTATTATTATTATTCTTCTTCTGCCATTGAAGTCTATGACAGCCCATAGAACCGTAAGCGGGAAAATGAAAAAAAGTTGGCACACTCATAAAGGAGAGTCCAATCATTGACCATAGCAAAATTGAAGTCTCTAACTCAATCTCTATAGCGCCACCAACCGTCCAAAGTTGCACTCACGTTTACGTAAATAACTTTTGAACCGTATGTCCTAGAAACAAAATTCTTTTGTCCACTGATTCCTTGGCTCAAGACGATTCGATTGCACCCTATGACGTCATTTTCCGTCATGAAAATTTTCCCGCCATTTTGAATTTTATGAAAAACCTACTTTGTCGAACTCCTCCTAGGCCGTTCGTCCGATCTTCACGAAAATTGAACCACATCATCTCCCGACAATGTGGACAAAACGATATATAAAGAAAGTTGATTCGACAAACCGTTTACGAATAACTCGCGAAAGAATCCGAGGTAAAAGTCGCCAAATTGAAACTGAGGCTTTATCTCCGCAATGCATTAGTCTTTTCTGACCAAACTAGGTGTGTGTTATGTCAATCATGGTCTGAGGCTACCTGCAGAGTTTTGGCGCTCTGCCCCCTAGTGGTCAGGAGTTATGAAAAACTGACTTTTTTGCTTATAACTTCTGAACCCTTTGGCCAAAAAACATGAAACTGGTCTCTTTAGATCCAGTGGGTCATGCCGAGTCCTGTGATACCAAATATTCCCATATCGGCCATTTTGAGCGTCTGCCATTTCGATTTTTCTTATAAGATGCTAAGTTTAACAAACACATGACTTTAGTGCTCTGTCAGCAATGGTTTACCCAATTGAAAGCAAACTTTGCATGTGTCAGTCACCACACTCTCAATGTACCACATGAATTGACACTACAATTTGGTTACAGCGCTGCCTGTTGGTTGAATGTGATAAACCATTAAATCGAAATACTAAAGACCGTATTGTTGATTTTTCAGCCATTTAGACTTAAGTCATATTGAAATGTCTTTAGATTCTTACTGCCGTTGGTCTGATGATGCAAGCCATGTCGGCATAACATGTAATGCCCTCCTTGCGCTTGGCCCCGTGATGGCTGCTAGCAGCTATATTTATTATTATTATTATTCTTCTTCTGCCATTGAAGTCTATGACAGCCCATAGAACCGTAAGCGGGAAAATGAAAAAAAGTTGGCACACTCATAAAGGACAGTCCAATCATTGACCATAGCAAAATTGAAGTCTCTAACTCAATCTCTATAGCGCCACCAACGGTCCAAAGTTGCACTCACGTTTACGTAAATAACTTTTGAACCGTATGTCCTAGAAACAAAATTCTTTTGTCCACTGATTCCTTGGCTCAAGACGATTCGATTGCACCCTATGACGTCATTTTCCGTCATGAAAATTTTCCCGCCATTTTGAATTTTCTGAAAAACCTACTTTTTCGAACTCCTCCTAGGCCGTTTGTCCGATTTTCACGAAAATTGAACCACATCATCTCCAGACAATGTGGACAAAACGATATCCAAAGAAAGTTGATATGTCAAACCGTTTACGAATAACTCGCGAAAGAATCCGAGGTAAAAGTCGCCAAAATGAAATTGAGGCTTTATCTCCGCAATGCATTAGCCTTTTCTGACCAAACTAGGTGTGTATTATGTCAATCATTGTCTGAGGCTACCTGCAGAGTTTTGGCGCTGTGCCCCCTAGTGGTCAGGAGTTATGAAAAACTGACTTTTTTGCTTATAACTTCTGAACCCTTTGGCCAAAAATCATGAAACTGGTCTCTTTAGATCCAGTGGGTCATGCCGAGTCCTGTGATACCAAATATTCCCATATCGGCCATTTTGAGCATCTGCTATTTCGATTTTTCTTATAAGATGCTATGTTTAACAAACACATGACTTTAGTGCTCTCTCAGCAATGGTTTACCCAATTGAAAGCAAACTTTGTATGTGTCAATGTCACCACACTCTCAATATACCACATGAATTGACACTACAATTTGGTTACAGCGCTGCCTGTTGGTTGAATGTGATAAGCCATTAAATCGAAATACTAAAGACCGTATTGTTGATTTTTCAGCCATTTAGACTTAAGTCATATTGAAATGTCTTTAGATTCTTACTGCCGTTGGTCTGATGATGCCAGCCATGTCGGCATGACATTTAATGCCCTCCTTGTGCTTGGCCCCGTGATGGCTGCTAGTTATTATTAGGGGCCAAGCACCGAAGGTGCGGAGGCACCTATTGTTTTTGTTCCGGTTCTTATTATTATTATTATTATTCTTTTTCTTCTGCCATTGAAGTCTATGACAGCCCATAGAACCGTAAGCGGGAAAATGAAAAAAAGTTGGCACACTCATAAAGGACAGTCCAATCATTGACCATAGCAAAATTGAAGTCTCTAACTCAATCTCTAAAGCGCCACCAACTGTCCAAAGTTGCACTCACGTTTACGTAAATAACTTTTGAACCGTATGTCCTAGAAACAAAATTCTTTTGTCCACTGATTCCTTGGCTCAAGACGATTCGATTGCACCCTATGACGTCATTTTCCGTCATGAAAATTTTTCCGCCATTTTGAATTTTTTGAAAAACCTACTCTTTCGAACTCCTCCTAGGCCGTTCGTCCGATTTTCACGAAAATTGAACCACATCATCTCCAGACAATGTGGACAAAACGATATATAAAGAAAGTTGATTCGTCAAACCGTTTACGAATAACTCGCGAAAGAATCTGAGGTAAAAGTCGCCAAAATGAAATTGAGGCTTTATCTCCGCAATGCATTAGCCTTTTCTGACCAAACTAGGTGTGTGTTATGTCAATCATGGTCTGAGGCTACCTGAAGAGTTTTGGCGCTGTGCCCCCTAGTGGTCAGGAGATATGAAAAAGTTAAATATTTGCTTATAACTTCTGAACGCTTTGGCCAAAAATAATAAAACTGGTCTCTTTAGATTCAGTGCATCATGCCGAGTCGTGCGATACCAAATTTTCCCATATCGGCCATTTTGAGCGTTGGCCATTTTGAATATTGTCATAAATTGCTATATTTAACAAAGATATTGGCGTATCGTTACGAAACTCAATATGTGTCTTCGGCACCTAACCTTGATACGACTCAAAAAGTTTTGAGGCAGCACCACCTTGTGGTCAAAAGTTATAACCAAATTTACAAATATGCTAATAACTTTTGAGTATGTTAACCTATGGTAAAACAAATTATCTTTATACGTTCCTTGGGTCAAACCGAGAACACAGATACCAAATTTGTCATAGTCGGCCAAACTTCTTGTCCACCATGTTGTTTTTCTTTAAAAACCTACTTTTTCGAACTCCTCCCAGACCGTTTGTCCAATTTTCACCAAAATTAAACCACATCATCTCCAGACCATCATGACAAAACGGTATATAAACAAAGTTGATTCGCCAAACCGTTTACGAATAACTCGCGAAAGAATCTGAGGTAAAAGTCGCCAAAATGAAATTGAGGCTTTATCTCCGCAATGCATTTGCCTTTTCTGACCAAACTAGGTGTGTGTTATGTCAATCATGGTCTGAGGCTACCTGCAGAGTTTTGGCGCTCTGCCCCCTAGTGGTCAGGAGATATAAAAAAACTGACATTTTTGATTATAACTCCTGAACGCTTTGTCTAAAAATCATGAAACTGCTGTCTTTAGATCCAGTGGGTCATGCCGAGTCCTGTGATACCAAATTTTCCTATATCGGCCATTTTGAGCGTCTGCCATTTTGATTTTTCTTATAAGATGCTATGTTTAACAAACACATGACTTTAGTGCTCTGTCAGCAATGGTTTACCCAATTGAAAGCAAACTTTGCATGTGTCAATGTCACCACACTCTCAATATACCACATGAATTGACACTACAATTTGGTTACAGCGCTGCCTGTTGGTTGAATGTGATAAACCATTAAATCGAATTACTAAAGACCGTATTGTTGATTTTTCAGCCATTTAGACTTAAGTCATATTGAAATGTCTTTAGATTCCTACTGCCGTTGGTCTGATGATGCCAGCCATGTCGGCATGACATTTAATGCCCTCCTTGCGCTTGGCCCCGTGATGGCTGCTAGCAGCTATATTTATTCTTTTTCTTGTGCCATGGGAGTCTATGGCAGCCCATAGAACCGTAAACGGGAAAATGAAAAAAAGTTGGCACACTCATTAAGGACAGTCCAATCATTGAACATACCAAAATTGAAGTCTCTAACTCAATCTCTATAGCGCCACCAACTGTCCAAAGTTGCACTCACGTTTACGTTAATAACTTTTGAACCGTATGTCCTAGAAACAAAATTCTTTTGTCAACTGATTCCTTGGCTCAAGACGATTCGATTGCACCATATGACGTCATTTTCCGTCATGAATATTTTCCCGCCATTTTGAATTTTATGAAAAACCTACTTTTTCGAACTCCTCCTAGGCCGTTTGTCCGATTTTCACGAAAATTGAACCACATCATCTCCAGACCATGGTGACAAAAAGTTATCCAAAGAAAGCTGAAATGTCAAACCGTTTATGAATAACTCACGAAAGAATCCGACGTAATGATCGCAAAAATGAACTTGAGGCTCTATCTCCACAACGCATTAGCGTTTTCTGACCAAACTCGGTGTGTGTTATGTCAATCATGGTCTGAGGCTACCTGCAGAGTTTTGGCGCTGTGCCCCCTAGTGGTCAGGAGATATGAAAAAGTGACATTTTTCCTTACAACTCCTGAACGCTTTGTCCAAAAATCATAAAACTGGTCTCGTTAGATTCAGTGCATCATGCCGAGTCGTGCGATACCAAATTTTCCCATATCGGCCATTTAGAGCGTCGGCCATTTTGAATATTGTCATAAATTGCTATATTTACCAAATGGATTGGTGTATTGTTACGAAACTCAATATGTGTCTTCGGCACCTAACCTTGATACGGCACAAAAAGTTTGGGGGCAGCGCCACCTTGTGGTCAAAAGTTATAACAAAATTTACAAACATGCTAATAACTTTTGATGACGTTAACCTATTGTAAAACAAATGGTCTTAATGTGTTCATTGGGTCAAGCCGAGACCATAGATACCAAATATGTCATATTCGGCCAAACCTCCGATTTGCCATGTTATTTTTCTTTAAAAACCTACTTTTTCGAACTCCTCCCAGACCGTTTGTCCAATTTTCACCAAAATTGAACCACATCATCTCCAGACCATCATGACAAAAACTTATCCAAAGAAAGTTGATATGTCAAACCGTTTACGAATAACTCGCGAAAGAATCCGACGTAATGGTCGCAAAATTGAAATTGAGGCTTTATCTCCGCAACGCATTAGCGTTTTCTGACCAAACTAGGTGTGTGTTATGTCAATCATTGTCTGAGGCTACCTGCAGAGTTTTGGCGCTCTGCCCCCTAGTGGTCAGGAGATATTAAAAATCTGACATTTTTGATTATATCTCCTGAACCCTTTGGCCAAAAATCATGAAACTGGTCTCTTTAGATCCAGTGGGTCATGCCGAGTCCTGTGATACCAAATTTTCCCATATCGGCCATTTTGAGCGTCTGCCATTTCGATTTTTCTTATAAGATGCTATGTTTAACAAACACATGACTTTAGTGCTCTGTCAGCAATGGTTTACCCAATTGAAAGCAAACTTTGCATGTGTCAATGTCACCACACTCTCAATGTACCACATGAATTGACACTACAATTTGGTTACAGCGCTGCCTGTTGGTTGAATGTGATAAACCATTAAATCGAAATACTAAAGACCGTATTGTTGATTTTTCAGCCATTTAGACTTAAGTCATATTGAAATGTCTTTAGATTCTTATTGCCGTTGGTCTGATGATGCCAGCGATGTCGGCATGACATTTAATGCCCTCCTTGCGCTTGGCCCCGTGATGGCTGAACCGTAAACGGGAAAATGAAAAAAAGTTGGTACACTCATTAAGGACAGTCCAATCATTGACCATAGCAAAATTGAAGTCTCTAACTCAATCTCTATAGCGCCACCAACTGTCCAAAGTTGCACTCACGTTTACGTTAATAACTTTTGAACCGTATGTCCTAGAAACAAAATTCTTTTGTCAACTGATTCCTTGGCTCAAGACGATTCGATTGCACCATATGACGTCATTTTCCGTCATGAATATTTTCCCGCCATTTTGAATTTTATGAAAAACCTACTTTTTCGAACTCCTCCTAGGCCGTTTGTCCGATTTTCACGAAAATTGAACCACATCATCTCCAGACCATGGTGACAAAAAGTTATCCAAAGAAAGTTGAAATGTCAAACCGTTTATGAATAACTTACGAAAGAATCCGACGTAATGATCGCAAAAATGAACTTGAGGCTCTATCTCCACAACGCATTAGCGTTTTCTGACCAAACTCGGTGTGTGTTATGTCAATCATGGTCTGAGGCTACCTGCAGAGTTTTGGCGCTGTGCCCCCTAGTGGTCAGGAGATATGAAAAAGTGACATTTTTCCTTACAACTCCTGAACGCTTTGTCCAAAAATCATAAAACTGGTCTCATTAGATTCAGTGCATCATGCCGAGTCGTGCGATACCAAATTTTCCCATATCGGCCATTTAGAGCGTCGGCCATTTTGAATATTGTCATAAATTGCTATATTTAACAAATGGATTGGCGTATCGTTACGAAACTCAATATGTGTCTTCGGCACCTAACCTTAATACGGCACAAAAAGTTTGGGGGCAGCGCCACCTTGTGGTCAAAAGTTATAACCAAATTTACAAATATGCTAATAACTTTTGATGACGTTAACCTATTGTAAAACAAATGGTCTTAATGTGTTCATTGGGTCAAGCCGAGACCATAGATACCAAATATGTCATATTCGGCCAAACCTCCGATTTGCCATGTTATTTTTCTTTAAAAACCTACTTTTTCGAACTCCTCCCAGACCGTTTGTCCAATTTTCACCAAAATTGAACCACATCATCTCCAGACCATCATGACAAAAAGTTATCCAAAGAAAGTTGATATGTCAAACCGTTTACGAATAACTCGCGAAAGAATCCAACGTAATGGTCGCAAAAATGAAATTGAGACTTTATCTCCGCAACGCATTAGCGTTTTCTGACCAAACTAGGTGTGTATTATGTCAATCATGGTCTGAGGCTACCTGCAGAGTTTTGGTGCTCTGCCCCCTAGTGGTCAGGAGATATTAAAAAACTGACTTTTTTGATTATAACTCCTGAACCCTTTGGCCAAAAATCATGAAACTGGTCTCTTTAGATCCAGTGGGTCATGCCGAGTCCTGTGATACCAAATTTTCCCATATCGGCCATTTTGAGCGTCTGCCATTTCGATTTTTCTTATAAGATTCTATGTTTAACAAACACATGACTTTAGTTGTCTGTCAGCAACGGTTTACCCAATTGAAAGCAAACTTTGCATGTGTCAATGTCACCACACTCTCAATGTACCACATGAATTGACACTACAATGTGGTTACAGCGCTGCCTGTTGGTTGAATGTGATAAACCATTAAATCGAATTACTAAAGACCGTATTGTTGATTTTTCAGCCATTTAGACTTAAGTCATATTGAAATGTCTTTAGATTCTTACTGCCGTTGGTCTGATGATGCCAGCCATGTCGGCATGACATTTAATGCCCTCCTTGCGCTTGGCCCCGTGATGGCTGCTAGTTATTATTATTAGGGGCCAAGCACCGAAGGTGCGGAGGCACCTATTGTTTTTGTTCCGGTTCTTATTAGGGGCCAAGCACCGAAGGTGCGGAGGCACCTATTGTTTTTGTTCCGGTTCTTATTAGGGGCCAAGCACCGAAGGTGCGGAGGCACCTATTGTTTTTGTTCCGGTTCTTATTATTATTAGGGGCCAAGCACCGAAGGTGCGGAGGCACCTATTGTTTTTGTTCCGGTTCTTATTATTATTAGGGGCCAAGCACCGAAGGTGCGGAGGCACCTATTGTTTTTGTTCCGGTTCTTATTATTATTAGGGGCCAAGCACCGAAGGTGCGGAGGCACCTATTGTTTTTGTTCCGGTTCTTATTATTAGGGGCCAAGCACCGAAGGTGCGGAGGCACCTATTGTTTTTGTTCCGGTTCTTATTATTATTATTATTATTATTCTTCTTCTGCCATTGAAGTCTATGACAGCCCATAGAACCGTAAGCGGGAAAATGAAAAAAAGTTGGCACACTCATAAAGGAGAGTCCAATCATTGACCATAGCAAAATTGAAGTCTCTAACTCAATCTCTCTAGCGCCACCAACTGTCCAAAGTTGCACTCACGTTTACGTAAATAACTTTTGCACCGTATGTCCTAGAAACAGAATTCTTTTGTCCACTGATTCCTTGGCTCAAGACGATTCGATTGCACCCTATGACGTCATTTTCCGTCATGAAAATTTTCCCGCCATTTTGAATTTTATGAAAAACCTACTTTGTCGAACTCCTCCTAGGCCGTTCGTCCGATGTTCACGAAAATTGAACCACATCATCTCCCGACAATGTGGACATAACGATATATAAAGAAAGTTGATTCGACAAACCGTTTACGAATAACTCGCGAAAGAATCTGAGGTAAAAGTCGCCAAAATGAAATTGAGGCTTTATCTCCCCAATGCATTAGCCTTTTCTGACCAAACTAGGTGTGTGTTATGTCAATCATGGTTTGAGGCTACCTGCAGAGTTTTGGCGCTGTGCCCCCTAGTGGTCAGGAGTTATCAAAAACTGACTTTTTTGCTTATAACTTCTGAACCCTTTGGCCAAAAATCATGAAACTGGTCTCTTTAGATCCAGTGGGTCATGCCGAGTCCTGTGATACCAAATATTCCCATATCGGCCATTTTGAGCGTCTGCCATTTCGATTTTTCTTATAAGATGCAATGTTTAACAAACACTTGACTTTAGTGCTCTGTCAGGAATGGTTTACCCAATTGAAAGCAAACTTTGCATGTGTCAATGTCACCACACTCTCAATGTACCACACACTACAATTTGGTTACAGCGCTGCCTGTTGGTTGAATGCGATAAACCATTAAATCGAATTGCTAAAGACCGTATTGTTGGTTTTTCAGCCATTTAGACTTAAGTCATATTGAAATGTCTTTAGATTTTTACTGCCGTTGGTCTGATGATGCCAGTCATGTCGGCATGACATATAATGCCCTCCTTGCGCTTGGCCCCGTGATGGCTGCTAGCAGCTATATTTATTATTATTATTATTCTTCTTCTGCCATTGAAGTCTATGACAGCCCATAGAACCGTAAGCGGGAAAATGAAAAAAAGTTGGCACACTCATAAAGGAGAGTCCAATCATTGACCATAGCAAAATTGAAGTCTCTAACTCAATCTCTCTAGCGCCACCAACTGTCCAAAGTTGCACTCACGTTTACGTAAATAACTTTTGCACCGTATGTCCTAGAAACAGAATTCTTTTGTCCACTGATTCCTTGGCTCAAGACGATTCGATTGCACCCTATGACGTCATTTTCCGTCATGAAAATTTTCCCGCCATTTTGAATTTTATGAAAAACCTACTTTGTCGAACTCCTCCTAGGCCGTTCGTCCGATGTTCACGAAAATTGAACCACATCATCTCCCGACAATGTGGACATAACGATATATAAAGAAAGTTGATTCGACAAACCGTTTACGAATAACTCGCGAAAGAATCTGAGGTAAAAGTCGCCAAAATGAAATTGAGGCTTTATCTCCCCAATGCATTAGCCTTTTCTGACCAAACTAGGTGTGTGTTATGTCAATCATGGTTTGAGGCTACCTGCAGAGTTTTGGCGCTGTGCCCCCTAGTGGTCAGGAGTTATCAAAAACTGACTTTTTTGCTTATAACTTCTGAACCCTTTGGCCAAAAATCATGAAACTGGTCTCTTTAGATCCAGTGGGTCATGCCGAGTCCTGTGATACCAAATATTCCCATATCGGCCATTTTGAGCGTCTGCCATTTCGATTTTTCTTATAAGATGCAATGTTTAACAAACACTTGACTTTAGTGCTCTGTCAGGAATGGTTTACCCAATTGAAAGCAAACTTTGCATGTGTCAATGTCACCACACTCTCAATGTACCACACACTACAATTTGGTTACAGCGCTGCCTGTTGGTTGAATGCGATAAACCATTAAATCGAATTGCTAAAGACCGTATTGTTGGTTTTTCAGCCATTTAGACTTAAGTCATATTGAAATGTCTTTAGATTTTTACTGCCGTTGGTCTGATGATGCCAGTCATGTCGGCATGACATATAATGCCCTCCTTGCGCTTGGCCCCGTGATGGCTGCTAGCAGCTATATTTATTATTCTTTTTCTTCTGCCATTGAAGTCTATGACAGCCCATAGAACCGTAAGCGGGAAAATGAAAAAAAGTTGGCACACTCATAAAGGACAGTCCAATCATTGACCATAGCAAAATTGAAGTCTATAACTCAATCTCTAAAGCGCCACCAACTGTCCAAAGTTGCACTCACGTTTACGTAAATAACTTTTGAACCGTATGTCCTAGAAACAAAATTCTTTTGTCCACTGATTCCTTGGCTCAAGACAATTCGATTGCACCCTATGACGTCATTTTCCGTCATGAAAATTTTCCCGCCATTTTGAATTTTTTGAAAAACCTACTCTTTCGAACTCCTCCTAGGCCGTTCGTCCGATTTTCACGAAAATTGAACCACATCATCTCCAGACAATGTGGACAAAACGATATATAAAGAAAGTTGATTCGTCAAACCGTTTACGAATAACTCGCGAAAGAATCTGAGGTAAAAGTCGCCAAAATGAAATTGAGGCTTTATCTCCGCAATGCATTAGCCTTTTCTGACCAAACTAGGTGTGTGTTATGTCAATCATGGTCTGAGGCTACCTGAAGAGTTTTGGCGCTGTGCCCCCTAGTGGTCAGGAGATATGAAAAAGTTAAATATTTGCTTATAACTTCTGAACGCTTTGGCCAAAAATAATAAAACTGGTCTCTTTAGATTCAGTGCATCATGCCGAGTCGTGCGATACCAAATTTTCCCATATCGGCCATTTTGAGCGTCGGCCATTTTGAATATTGTCATAAATTGCTATATTTAACAAAGATATTGGCGTATCGTTACGAAACTCAATATGTGTCTTCGGCACCTAACCTTGATACGACTCAAAAAGTTTTGAGGCAGCACCACCTTGTGGTCAAAAGTTATAACCAAATTTACAAATATGCTAATAACTTTTGAGTACGTTAACCTATGGTAAAACAAATTATCTTTATACGTTCCTTGGGTCAAACCGAGAACACAGATACCAAATTTGTCATAGTCGGCCAAACTTCCTGTCCACCATGTTGTTTTTCTTTAAAAACCTACTTTTTCGAACTCCTCCCAGACCGTTTGTCCAATTTTCACCAAAATTAAACCACATCATCTCCAGACCATCATGACAAAACGGTATATAAAGAAAGTTGATTCGCCAAACCGTTTACGAATAACTCGCGAAAGAATCTGACGTAATGGTCGCCAAAATGAAATTGAGGCTTTATCTCCGCAACGCATTAGCCTTTTCTGACCAAACTAGGTGTGTGTTATGTCAATCATGGTCTGAGGCTACCTGCAGAGTTTTGGCGCTCTGCCCCCTAGTGGTCAGGAGATATTAAAAACTGACATTTTTGATTATAACTCCTGAACGCTTTGTCTAAAAATCATGAAACTGCTGTCTTTAGATCCAGTGGGTCATGCCGAGTCCTGTGATACCAAATTTTCCCATATCGGCCATTTTGAGCGTCTGCCATTTCGATTTTTCTTATAAGATGCTATGTTTAACAAACACATGACTTTAGTGCTCTGTCAGCAATGGTTTACCCAATTGAAAGCAAACTTTGCATGTGTCAATGTCACCACACTCTCAATGTACCACATGAATTGACACTACAATTTGGTTACAGCGCTGCCTGTTGGTTGAATGTGATAAACCATTAAATCGAATTACTAAAGACCGTATTGTTGATTTTTCAGCCATTTAGACTTAAGTCATATTGAAATGTCTTTAGATTCTTACTGCCGTTGGTCTGATGATGCCAGCCATGTCGGCATGACATTTAATGCCCTCCTTGCGCTTGGCCCCGTGATGGCTGCTAGCAGCTATATTTAGGGGCCAAGCACCGAAGGTGCGGAGGCACCTATTGTGTTTGTTCCGGTTCTTTATTATTATTCCTCTTCTTCTTCTTCTTCCGCCATGGGAGTCTATGGCAAGCCATATAACCGTTTGCAGGAAAATGATAAAATTTGGCACACTGATAGAGGACAAGCCAATCATTGACCATAGCAAATTTGAAGTCTCTAACTCAATGTCTCTAGCGCCACCAACTGTCCAAAGTTGCACTCACGTTTACGTAAATAACTCTTGAACCGTATGTCCTAGAAACAAAATTCTTTCGTCCACTAATTCCTTGGCTCAAGACGATTCGATTGCACCCTATGACGTCATTTTCCGTCATGAAAATTTTCCCGCCATTTTGAATTTTACGAAAAACCTACTTTTTCGAACTCCTCCTAGGCCGTTGGTCCGATTTTCACGAAAATTGAATCACATCATCTCCAGACTATGCGAACAAAAAGTTATTAAAAGAAAGTTGATTTGTCAAACCGTTTACGAATAACTTGCGAAAGAATTCAACAAAATGGCCGCAGAAATGAAAGCGAGGCTTTATCTCCGCAACGCATTAGCGTATTCTGACCAAACTTGGTGTGTGTTATGGCAATGATGGTCTGAGGCTACCTGCAAAGATTTGGCGCTCTGCCCCCTAGTGGTCTGGAGATATGAAAAAGTGAAATATTTGCTTATAACTTCTGAACGCTTCGACCAAAAATCATAAAACTGGTCTCGTTAGATTCAGGGCATCATGCCGAGTCGTGCGATACAAAATTTTCCCATATCGGCCATTTTGAGGGTCGGCCATTTTGAATTTTGTCATAAATTGCTATATTTAACAAACACATTGGCGTATCGTTACGAAACTCGATATGTGTCTTCGGCATCTGGGCCTGATACAAAACAAAAAATTTCGAGGCAGCGCCACCTTGTGGTCAAAAGTTATAAACAAATTTCCAAAAATGCTAATAACTTTTGAACACGTTAACCTATGGTAAAATAAGTTGTCTTTATACGTTCCTTGGGTCAAACCGAGAACACAGATACCAAATTTGTCATAGTCGGCCAAACTTCCTGTTCGCCATGTTGTTTTTCTTTAAAAACCTACTTTTTCAAACTCCTCCCACACCGTTTGTCCAATTTTCACCAAAATTGAATCATAACATCTTCAGACAATGCTGACAAAAAGTTATTAAAATAAAGTTGATTCGTCAAACAGGTTTCGATAAAATTGCGAACGAATTTGACCAAATTGCCACCAAATAAAGCGAGGCTATATCTCCGCAACGCATTAGCGTATTCTGACCAAACTTTCTGTGTGTCATGTTAATCATGATCTGAGGCTACCTGCAGAGTTTTGGCGCTCTGCCCCCTAGTGGTCAGGAGATATAAAATACTGACATTTTTTATTATAACTCCTGAACGCTTTGTCCAAAAATCATGAAACTGCTGTTTTTAGATTCAGTGCATCATGCCGAGTCCTGCGATACCAAATTTTCCCATATCGGCCATTTTCAGCGTCAGCTATTTAGAATTTTGTCATGAAATGCTATGCTTAACAAACACATGAGTTTAAAGCTGGATGTCAGCAATGCTTTACCCTATTGACACCAAACTTTGCATGTGTCATTGTCACCTCACTCTGGATAAACCACGTGATTTGACATATAAGTTTGGTTACAGCGCTGGTCTTTAGATGCTTCCTGCCGTTGGTCTAATGCTGCCAGCCATGTCGGCATGGCATTTAATGCCTTCTTTGTGCTTGGCCCCGTCATGGCTGCTTGCAGCTATATTTATTATTATTATTCTTCTTCTGCCATTGAAGTCTATGACAGCCCATAGAACCGTAAGCGGGAAAATGAAAAAAAGTTGGCACACTCATAAAGGACAGTCCAATCATTGACCATAGCAAAATTGAAGTCTCTAACTCAATCTCTATAGCGCCACCAACGGTCCAAAGTTGCACTCACGTTTACGTAAATAACTTTTGAACCGTATGTCCTAGAAACAAAATTCTTTTGTCCACTGATTCCTTGGCTCAAGACGATTCGATTGCACCCTATGACGTCATTTTCCGTCATGAAAATTTTCCCGCCATTTTGAATTTTATGAAAAACCTACTTTTTCGAACTCCTCCTAGGCCGTTTGTCCGATTTTCACGAAAATTGAACCACATCATCTCCAGACAATGTGGACAAAACGATATCCAAAGAAAGTTGATATGTCAAACCGTTTACGAATAACTCGCGAAAGAATCCGAGGTAAAAGTCGCCAAAATGAAATTGAGGCTTTATCTCCGCAATGCATTAGCCTTTTCTGACCAAACTAGGTGTGTATTATGTCAATCATTGTCTGAGGCTACCTGCAGAGTTTTGGCGCTGTGCCCCCTAGTGGTCAGGAGTTATGAAAAACTGACTTTTTTGCTTATAACTTCTGAACCCTTTGGCCAAAAATCATGAAACTGGTCTCTTTAGATCCAGTGGGTCATGCCGAGTCCTGTGATACCAAATATTCCCATATCGGCCATTTTGAGCATCTGCTATTTCGATTTTTCTTATAAGATGCTATGTTTAACAAACACATGACTTTAGTGCTCTCTCAGCAATGGTTTACCCAATTGAAAGCAAACTTTGTATGTGTCAATGTCACCACACTCTCAATATACCACATGAATTGACACTACAATTTGGTTACAGCGCTGCCTGTTGGTTGAATGTGATAAGCCATTAAATCGAAATACTAAAGACCGTATTGTTGATTTTTCAGCCATTTAGACTTAAGTCATATTGAAATGTCTTTAGATTCTTACTGCCGTTGGTCTGATGATGCCAGCCATGTCGGCATGACATTTAATGCCCTCCTTGTGCTTGGCCCCGTGATGGCTGCTAGCAGCTATATTTATTATTCTTTTTCTTGTGCCATGGGAGTCTATGGCAGCCCATAGAACCGTAAACGGGAAAATGAAAAAAAATTGGCACACTCATAAAGGACAGTCCAATCATTGACCATAGCAAAATTGAAGTCTCTAACTCAATCTCTATAGCGCCACCAACTGTCCAAAGTTGCACTCACGTTTACGTAAATAACTTTTGAACCGTATGTCCTAGAAACAAAATTCTTTTGTCAACTGATTCCTTGGCTCAAGACGATTCGATTGTACCCTATGACGTCATTTTCCGTCATGAATATTTTCCCGCCATTTTGAATTTTATGAAAAACCTACTTTTTCGAACTCCTCCTAGGCCGTTTGTCCGATTTTCACGAAAATTGAACCACATCATCTCTAGACAATGTGGACAAAAAGTTATCCAAAGAAAGTTGATATGTCAAACCGTTTACGAATAACTCGCGAAAGAATCTGACGTACAGGTCGCAAAAATGAAATTGAGGCTTTATCTCCGCAACGCATTAGTGTTTTCTGACCAAACTAGGTGTGTGTTATGTCAATCATGATCTGAGGCTACTTGCAGAGTTTTGGCGCTGTGCCCCCTAGTGGTCAGGAGATATGAAAAAGTTAAATATTTGCTTATAACTTCTGAACGCTTTTGCCAAAAATAATAAAACTGGTCTCTTTAGATTCAGTGCATCATGCCGAGTCGTGCAATACCAAATTTTCCCATATCGGCCATTTTGAGCGTCGGACATTTTGAATATTGTCATAAATTGCTATATTTAACAAAGATATTGGCGTATCGTTACGAAACTCAATATGTGTCTTCGGCACCTAACCTTGATACGACTCAAAAAGTTTCGAGGCAGCACCCCCTTGTGGTCAAAAATTATAACCAAATTTACAAATATGCTAATACCTTTTGAGTGCGTTAACCTATGGTAAAACAAATTATCTTTATACGTTCCTTGGGTCAAACCAAGAACACAGATACCAAATTTGTCATAGTCGGCCAAACTTCTTGTCCACCATGTTTTTTTTCTTTATAAACCTACTTTTTCGAACTCCTCCCAGACCGTTTGTCCAATTTTCACCAAAATTAAACCACATCATCTCCAGACCATCATGACAAAAAGTTATCCAAAGAAAGTTGATATGTCAAACCGTTTACGAATAACTCGCGAAAGAATCCGACGTAATGGTCGCAAAAATGAAATTGAGGCTTTATCTCCGCAACGCATTAGTGTTTTCTGACCAAACTAGGTGTGTGTTATGTCAATCATGGTCTGAGGCTACCTGCAGAGTTTTGGCGCTCTGCACCCTAGTGGTCAGGAGATATTAAAAAACTTACATTTTTGATTATAACTCCTGAACGCTTTGTCTAAAAATCATGAAACTGCTGTCTTTAGATCCAGTGGGTCATGCCGAGCCCTGTGATACCAAATTTTCCCATATCGGCCATTTTGAGCGTCTGCCATTTCGATTTTTCTTATAAGATGCTATGTTTAACAAACACATGACTTTAGTGCTCTGTCAGCAATGGTTTACCCAATTGAAAGCAAACTTTGCATGTGTCAATGTCACCACACTCAATGTACCACATGAATTGACACTACAATTTGGTTACAGCGCTGCCTGTTGGTTGAACGTGATAAACCATTAAATTGAATTACTAAAGACCGTGTTGTTGATTTTTCAGCCATTTAGACTTAAGTCATATTGAAGTGTCTTTAGATTCTTACTGCCGTTGGTCTGATGATGCCAGCCATGTCGGCATGACATTTAATGCCCTCCTTGCGCTTGGCCCCGTGATGGCTGCTAGCAGCTATATTTATTATTATTATTACTACTATTTCAGCCCAGTCCTACTTTAAATCTATTGTTTAAATAAAAGACTGTTTAAAAGAGGCTGGATATCACCCTGGAGAGTAGATTTGTTTACTAATCATTAATTTCATTAGTAGTGAGTTATGAATCCGAGAGGGGGCGAGATGAAGTGGCTAGATGCATGATGGGAAATGTTTTGGTGCACTTTGTGGATGGGTGGGTGGTTAGATTGAGAGACAAAGAGGAAAGAGAGTTGGAGAGACAGAAATAATAAGCAGAACACGCAGCAGTACCAGTGGACATGCATCAGGCAAATCGGTGCTGCTCCATTCCATTATAACTGCATTCTGCTACAAGCCTGAGGGTCCCCCCACAGATGGTGGTCTCTGGCCGGACCTTCACAGAACATTTTATTCCTCAAGTATAGGCCAGATCACTAGAGAAAAGACTGGACTTCAGCTCCCTGCTCGATCGCTTCTCCGGAGCCTTGCCTCTGGCGGTGATGGAGACCATACACAGAAAATACTCTGACCTTAATTATAAAAATCACAGGGGGACAAACTTGATCTGTGTTTTCTCCCTTTTTATCTTTCTCTGTCTTTCTCCATTTCAGCTGTATGTTGAGCACCTTTTATGTTTCTGGGTCATTGTTACGCAATTAATTAATCAGCTCTTACTACTATTTATGAAGGGATGACATGATAATTGTCTTAGGTGGTCAAGTATGAAATTCCCAATTTACAAACTCATCAGGATTCAAATCCATTAAAATGACAGACTGTTTGTGCAAAAGAGTTCCACTTTATTTACCTTTGAAATATAAGGTTTCCCCTAAAAAGATTAAACATCCCAAAAGCGTTATTAAAATTGCAACTTCATGCAAAAATCTTTTTTTTTCAGTTGATGAAAATCTCATATCTGTAAAGCCCTATGTGTTTTAATGGAACTTTATGAATAAAGAAACTCATAATCTAAAATGAGAGAAGAGACGGTATTGACTAACACTCTGTTACGCGCTGGGCGCAGTGTGTGATGCGGAGAGAAGAGGAGACAGCTCTGCAGCAACACTCAGGCTTTTAATAACGAAACGGAGAAACAAAAACACTTTAAATACTCAACATAAACGGCACACGGGGGTGCAAAACTCAGAACACATGGAGAACTTGGAGCAACATCCACACACTAAGTATACCCATGAACACTAACGATAATCGACAAAGACAAAGGGTAACATGAGGGTTTAAATACATGAGGAGATTACAGACAGCTGGCAAACTAATCGGGTAATAAACTAACAAGACAGGCGTGGGAAGGAATGGGGAGACACGGGGAAACCCGGAAGTGACAGACGTGACGCGACTGTGACAGAACGCCCCCTCCCACAAGGCGTGACCTCACGCCGTATGAGGCACACCTTGGGGAGGGAAGGGAGGGGGACCCGGAGGAGGACACAAACAAGACAATACATCCTAACATGGGTGGGAGGGTGGGCACCCTGGAGACCGGGTTAATACAGGGTGGTACAGAGGTCCAGGGCGGCACCGGGGGAACAGGGTAACTAGGCATTAATACAGTCCAGGGAGGCGCTGGGGGAACTCTCTTCCCCGGAGGCTCCGCCTCCTTTGTCCCACCCACCCTCATAGTCATACTAGTACCCCCCCCCAAAAAATTCTTGAGGGGCCTCCCCGGTAAGCTGTCGGGAGGCCCAGGTGGTCCTTGGGCGAGGGGCCACAGATGTGCGGGCAGGGTGAGGAGCACAGTTCGGTCAACGGCGGCCGCGGGACTCGGGCACAGTTCAACGGAGGCCGCGGGGCTCGGGCACAGTTCAACGGAGGCCGCGGGACTCGGGCACAGTTCAACGGAGGCCGCGGGACTCGGGCACAGGTCTACGGAGGCCGCGGGACTCGGGCACAGGTCTACGGAGGCCGCGGGACTCGGGCACAGCTCAACGGAGGCCGCGGGACTCGGGCACAGCTCAACGGAGGCCGCGGGACTCGGGCACAGCTCAGTCTCTGGCGGGTCGGGCCACGGCAGCTCAGTCTCTGGCGGGTCGGGCCACTGCAGCTCAGTCTCTGGCGGGTCGGGCCACGGCAGCTCAGTCTCTGGCGGGTCGGGCCACGGCAGCTCAGTCTCTGGCGGGTCGGGCCACGGCAGCTCAGTCTCTGGCGGGTCGGGCCACGGCAGCTCAGTCTCTGGCGGGTCGGGCCACGGCAGCTCAGTCTCTGGCGGGTCGGGCCACGGCAGCTCAGTCTCTGGCGGGTCGGGCCACGGCAGCTCAGGCTCTGGCGGGTCGGGCCCTCGGGGAGAGCACTGTTCATGGTGATCGGCCGCTCGGGATGAACTCTGTTCGGTTTCGGCCGCTCGGGATGAACTCTGTTCGGTTTCGGCCGCTCGGGATGAACTCTGTTCGGTTTCGGCCGCTCGGGATGAACTCTGTTCGGTTTCGGCCGCTCGGGATGAACTCTGTTCGGTTTCGGCCGCTCGGGATGAACTCTGTTCGGTTTCGGCCGCTCGGGATGAACTCTGTTCGGTTTCGGCCGCTCGGGATGAACTCTGTTCGGTTTCGGCCGCTCGGGATGAACTCTGTTCGGTTTCGGCCGCTCGGGATGAACTCTGTTCGGTTTCGGCCGCTCGGGATGAACTCTGTTCGGTTTCGGCCGCTCGGGATGAACTCTGTTCGGTTTCGGCCGCTCGGGATGAACTCTGTTCGGTTTCGGCCGCTCGGGATGAACTCTGTTCGGTTTCGGCCGCTCGGGATGAACTCTGTTCGGTTTCGGCCGCTCGGGATGAACTCTGTTCGGTTTCGGCCGCTCGGGATGAACTCTGTTCGGTTTCGGCCGCTCGGGATGAACTCTGTTCGGTTTCGGCCGCTCGGGATGAACTCTGTTCGGTTTCGGCCGCTCGGGATGAACTCTGTTCGGGTTCGGCCGCTCGGGATGAACTCTGTTCGGGTTCGGCCGCTCGGGATGAACTCTGTTCGGTTTCGGCCGATCGGGATGAACTCTGTTCGGTTGGCGCGGCGCTCGGGAGCCATGATGACGTCGGCGGCGCGGCGCTCGGGAGCCATGATGACGTCGGCGGCGCGGCGCTCGGGAGCCATGATGACGTCGGCGGCGCGGCGCTCGGGAGCCATGATGACGTCGGCGGCGCGGCGCTCGGGAGCCATGATGACGTCGGCGGCGCGGCGCTCGGGAGCCATGATGACGTCGGCGGCGCGGCGCTCGGGAGCCATGATGACGTCGGCGGCGCGGCGCTCGGGAGCCATGATGTCGTCGGCGGCGCGGCGCTCGGGAGCCATGATGTCGTCGGCGGCGCGGCGCTCGGGAGCCATGATGTTAGCTTGGCGCTGGTCATCTTGCCTTGTGGGTGGCAAAAAACCCCGGTCGATTATCCTGTTACGCGCTGGGCGCAGTGTGTGATGCGGAGAGAAGAGGAGACAGCTCTGCAGCAACACTCAGGCTTTTAATAACGAAACGGAGAAACAAAAACACTTTAAATACTCAACATAAACGGCACACGGGGGTGCAAAACTCAGAACACATGGAGAACTTGGAGCAACATCCACACACTAAGTATACCCATGAACACTAACGATAATCGACAAAGACAAAGGGTAACATGAGGGTTTAAATACATGAGGAGATTACAGACAGCTGGCAAACTAATCGGGTAATAAACTAACAAGACAGGCGTGGGAAGGAATGGGGAGACACGGGGAAACCCGGAAGTGACAGACGTGACGCGACTGTGACACACTCCTGTTATATACATGCCATAATTTAGCCCTTACCACAAAGGGATACACTGTTAATCAATCTCTGTTATGAGAGACCTTACAGCCAAGGTTAACAATGACAGACATCAAAGTGTCTATCTCCCCCTAGCATGACTCATTTATATATATAAATTAGAAAATGATGGTTTAGCATGTACAGGATCACAGGATGCATCATTGAGAATTATTTGAGGAAATATTTGGAAATATTTGCTAATATAGTAGTTACAGCATAAAACTGAAACTTGTGTTACATCTTGTATCACTGGGGTAAGATGAGGCCTTATCTGAGGCCAGAATCCCCTTGGGATAAACTTGTCCCAGATGTCATCCGATTTTTGACAGAATGTATGAAATGCATCTGATGTTTTTAATAATTAAAGAAGTGTAAATAATGCATTTAATGTAGAATGTTAAACTGGGTATTATTATTTCTTCTTCTTCTTCTTCTTCTTCTTCTTCTAATTATTATTATTATTAGTGGCAAGCACATAAAGTGTGTAGGCAACTTTTGTTATTGTTAGTGCTCTTCTTCTTTCTTCTTTTCACCCTTGAGTCTATAGTAGCCTTTAGAACCGCTTGAGGGAAAGTTATGAATTTTGGCACAGTGATAGATAACTGTCTCATCATTAGCCACAGTAGATTTCAATTCAATCCCTCAATGTGGGATTTTGTCCCTCAAAAACTCAATCCCTCTTGTGCCACCAACTGTCAAAATTTGCGCTCATGTTTATGTTGATAACTTTTGAACCATATGGGCTAGATTCGGTTACACCATATGAGGCTGTCAAGAATTTTTTTCTCCATCATCCTGCCCTAAAGTAATAACTTTAGCACATATAATAAATGTGATGAAATGAGATTGACTGCCATCTATGGTTAAGCACAAAATTACAGGTGCGGAGGCATACCAGGAGCAGGACTGTCCAAGCTCAGTCCTGGAGGGTTTAGCTCAAGCTTAGCACAGCACACCTGCCTGGAAGATTTTAGTATGCCTAGTTAGACCTTGATTATCTGTTCAGGTGTGTTTAATTGGTGTCGGAGCTTAACTCTGCTGGACAGTGGTCCTCCGGGAGTAGGATTGGACACCCCTGCCCTAGAGGGTTTTTTGTCCCATCTTACCCTAAAGCTGGCAGCGTGCTTTATGCAAAAGGTAATCCTGATCCAAACTTTTAAGTGGTTTCATTTTTCCACCTGACAAGGTGATTGAATTTGATTTGTTTTGCCATATTTCTGTGTTCTTACACTTAATCCCTAGAGTGCGGATGTTGTCAACTCAATTACAGCTCACACCGTGAGTGAGCACTCTTGGCACTGCAACATTTCTGAGATAAATATCTGTTCATAGAGAGAGACAGTTTTGAGCCACAAGGCTAGAGGAGATTATCTATGTGTTTTAATGTTCCTGGGTGTGCAAACGGTTTCAAGAAAATATTAGATTAGGGGAAAAAAGGATCCTTTACAAGTCCTTTACAAGCCGCAGAGACACAGAAATCATGTAATTCGTACAAAGCGCTCCAGTGTCCAGAGGGCTTGTAACTCCTTTTTTATTTATCAAATAACATTCTTTAAACATACATGAATGCAATGATCCGATCTAAAGTTTTGCCGTTGTGGGTTTTATCATGTTAGTTTTGTTCTTCTTGGCCATAATAGTTTCAGCATTAATAAGTGATCATATTATGAAATCACTAATTGTACAACATTTTACACTAATTGTAAATGCACAACAATGTGTAGAACATTTGCTTCTGTACCATGTACTGTCATCAAATATTTTGGTCCCACTTTATATTAAGTGCCTTAACTATATACTAAAATTTTAATTAATTATTTGATACAATTCCTGTGTACATACATGTTTTTACTTTGTACTTATATATTTTTTTTAAATCCCTCCATGCAATTGCAGCTGTAATTAATTTATGTAATAACATCTGTAATTACACTGTTGACCCTTACCTTACACCTCAACCCACCCTTAAAACTACCAAACCTGTCCCTATCCAACCTCAATAGCAGAAAAAGTGTTTCACAATACAATATGACCACAATTAGTACATTGCACTTATTTTTTATGGACACCTAATATAAAGTGTGACCAATATTTTTAGTAAATATTGGCACATCTACTATATGTGCTAAATTTGAGGAATTCGTAGCAATATATAATGATTTAGACAAAACAGCTGTGAAAACTGAAGTATAAAAATACCATAATATGTTTGCAGAGATTTAGGAAACATGCAAAGGTCAAATACTTGTTTCTCTGAAAAGCCAGTTATTCTACTTTGTATGCTCCATGTCGGAAAATCTGTTTTTGTTTTGGTCTGTGCATGTGAACTCTCCCACTGCCAATTTACCCAATGGGATTTCGACACCCCGGGTTGAAAGTTGGCAGAAAACAACCATGGAATCCAGCAAACGAACTGGATTCCAGCTGATTCTACCCAACATAGAAATCCATTGTCTCTTTCTTGTTGCGTGTCTTCAATCTGGCAATCCTGTGTAAACAAAACTTTCCAATATTTTGAATTTAGAGTACCTATTTCAACCACTAGTTATCAATATTACATACTGTACCTTTATAAGTAGAAAATAATTTTCAATGGACTATTGTGGGATTAAAGATTATTAATTGTTGACTGGCACAGGTGAGTTGCCAGTTATTAAATGTAATTTCCGTGGACTTTCTCAGGTCAATTACCGGTAATATTTTACTTTAAATGAAGGAAAGCATTCGCAACACCCACAGACATGAGCTCAAGGCATGGAGACCCACTTGCACACAGGTGTTTATTGTTGTCGTCATTCGTTGTTTTTCTCTGTATTCACAAAACAAAAATGATCAAGTGGCAGAATAATGGCTCTCAGTGCAAACAGCTCTCATGAAAATCACGGGGTAATATGTGAGCGAGTATCTGGATTGCAGTGCTGTGCACCATGGATTCAGAACCAGGGCCAAAGCTTTTGAACGCAAAGAGGATGATGAAATGGTCTAGAGCTGTAACACATTAGAGGCTACCCACCCGATTGGCAGGATCGCTACTATGTTTGGCTCAACACCCACATGTTCTTATTCCCGAGGATACGGGCAAGGCTATGTGGATTGTACATCTGAATGCTCAAGAAAAAAAAAGAATGCATATTAAATATGTTGCCAGTAAACAGGTCAGTCTCTTGGTGGCTTGTCCTCTGGGTTTTTTTCTCCACCGTCTGTATATGAGAAAGAAAGGCTGAAAAGGAGGTGAGAGAGAGAGAGAGGCAGAAAGTTGAGGAAAGAAAGCGGAGAGAAGCGATAAGAAGAAAACAAAATGGAGAGACCAGGTGAAAGAAAACCAGAGAGTGAAAGCAAATAGAGACAGGAGTGAGGTAGACTGATCAGGAACCTCGCAAAAGTGTTACAGTGCCACCCTAAGGCTGACAGACACACTGCAGTCTATTGATCTGATTAGTCATGTATGGAGCCTTCATGCCTTTTTCCCAGCTAACTGTTTCTAATCAAGAAAGCACCGCTGTAAAGATTTATCCTCCTGCACTATAGATGTGGATGTGGTGCGAGGCAGAAGCTGCTAACTGAACTTGTGACATGCGGGGGTGTGCAAGCAAGGTACGCCGTTGAAATACAACACTTACAAAATACATCAATGCATCGATTGCTGGCTGGTCGGCTCATTTTGAATACTTAGCATGAAGCACACGCCACCTTGTTCCTTCTACAGTCTTTTAACAAGGCATTTGTTAATGCTGACAATGTAAAGGAGGGTTGCATCAGTCTCTAATAATGTTTGACCTTGTCCTCTCTGTCTACCTGCAGTGTGGAGCTTTCACGATGCAAACAGAATATCACAGAGCAAAGGTTCTTCTTCTTTCCTCAAGTTTTCTATGCATGAAGAATATCAAACAACCGAGCAGAAATATCCAGATCAAAACAGTCTCTATTTCCAGTCCTTAAGTTAGATGTCGTTGTGACAGCTTTAATGTTGTTTAAAGGTGATTTGTCTTTTTTCAGATGTTACAATACTTCTGCCTCATTTTGCTCAGTTAAGAATATTGTCATCAATCAATTGTTTATACATACCACTTTAAGTAAAATTATCAAAACATTATTCTGTTTGAGCCAGGGAGATCTATTAGCATTCTCATTTATATAAATAGAAGCTGTTGCAGAAAAATATCAGGTACCAGCTTTCATTGATATGAATATAAGTCCTTTCTTTCTCCACAGATTAATCCTTGTCAAAGCTACAAAATTTGTTCAGTCAAGATCAGTGAGTGACATTTTTTCTTTTGTTGTTTGATTAACTTTAATGACACAGATGGTAGCAGGTAGGCTATATTAGGCTACTGTCTGAAACTTTTACCCCTTTCACAGAAAGCGTTGATCAGAGGATATTGTCACAGAATTGCAAAAGTGCTGGAATCGATCCCGGGATGGGGAATTAGTGAGGGACCTTTAACCACAGAAAACCACATCTACATTGCGCATGAACGAAAGCAGTACCAAACAATGACAGAGCTGAAACAGAGGGCACATATACAGGTACACACAAAGAGCAATTAGTGATTGATTAACAAGACACCAGTGATGAGGATGAAAGGAAAGAAATACATGGGAACAGAACAGATGGTGCACTCAAATGAAAACCAAGAAGGCGCGAGGAGAGGTCACAGACAGGTGAACAGGGCGGCGCTAGCAGGCCAAGAAGCCTTCAAGGCAGCACCGGGAGTTCAGGGGCCCAGGGAGGATCTCCACAAACAGGAGACCCCCTCCTCCCAGAGTTCTGTGAGGCCAACAGGCTGAACTCTAGGGAGCATTCTGGACTGGAGTCTAGCACTCTGGAATGGCGCTTCTCCCACATGTCAAAATAAACACTTCTTTCCACAGGAGAGAAAATAGAAGTAGCAAATTAAACTCCACTGCTGTTGCCCACCCATCCAAGTATAAGGCCACCCATCTGTGGGGATGATTTGGAAATCCATTGCCGCTTGTATATATATATATATATATATATATATATTATTTTTTTATTTTTTTATTTCTTCATATATTCTTTTCTTTTTCTTATTTGAATGATTTGTAACGAGTGATTTATAATCAAGTTAGGGATTTGTATTAGTTAAAGCCTTTCTTTGCTTTTCTGTATTTTTCCATAGAGTAAGGATGAATATTGTCTGCACTTCTCACCAGACAGAACATGTTATCAGAATGTTTTGAGAGTCTTTCTGTTGATAGTTGGAGCCTTAGCCGAGTTCAGTCTTGGAGAAGCGGTGTATCTGTGTGTGTGTGTTAATATGGCCTGTATTGGTGAAGTGATTAACTGGCACCATAAGGAGACGGAATGACTTGTTGTTCTCGACAAGCCACATGGAAGGTCACTAACCTGTCAACCATGTGATCAATGTATGATCAAGAAATGCTTCAGACTGTCTGCTCTTGTGTGGAAAATTACTAGTTTTGTTTATCTTTCTTTCTTTCTTAGCCAATCAGAATCATTTAACTGTCATCATTGACGTAGTTAGTAGCCTCTTTTAGAGTATAATTGCTGTAACAATGTTATTGTATGTGGGGCGGCCTACGAACTCCTTGTGAGACCTGAGCTGGCTTCTGCTGATAAAACTGCAAACTAAACTTCACTAAAATTTCTTCTATTGACTGCACTTCTGACTCCTGGTCTTCATTCAACATATCTGGTCCTCGGGTCTTAACTGTAATTCCCCTTCACATCTTACCTCTTTGTCTGACAAATGGAAGACAGCTAGGGAATTGTTTTTGAAATTCAGTTTGATGCCCCCAATAAATTACACACTCTACCTTTACATTTGTTGTTGTTGTAATTCAATTGTACTTGGGACTTCTACAAATCTAGCCCTATTTGCAAACATCTTCTAAAGACTTTTATTGTTCTTTGTCTATAATACAGTTTCTGCATAGTAAATTAAGGAGGTGTGTGATGGATTAAACACCTTCCTTGTGTTTACATGTTATCTCAAAATCTTTGATTCGGATCATTTGCATCTTTTACTTTGAAGCACCTACTCCCTCCAAACATATCTATCAAGAAAGAAGGCAGACAGTAAAGCAGAAATATAGAGCATCCAAGAGGTAAATCGTGACAAATGATGACAGCAAACTGGACGTGGACTAAGAAATTCTCTATCTGTCCTTCACACTGCACAAATTCATTTTCATCATCTACATTTTGTTGTTTTGCCTTCTAGTAAAAAAACATCTAATCATCCTTAAGGCAAGATAGTTAATTTAGCAGATTTCTCTTAAGCTTTGAGAAAAAAAGTAGGTTTTTGTGCTTATTTTAAGACAAAATTTGGAATAAAACAATTAAATATTAAATGGTTTGCAAATAGAAAAAAAGTCACTTTCATTAAGTTGTATCTTCTGAAAACAATTGCTATGTGGTATACAGATTTGCTCCAAATTAAAATACATTTAGTTTTAAAGATGTTTAGACATTATTACTGGAAAACAAGACAAAAATGTTGCTATGGTGCTATGACGATGGAAGCTGGTAGAACGTTTGCTCTCATGCTGAGTTCACTTGAGGGTAAAGACATGGCAAATTACCTTAAACTACCTGAAATATCACTAAAGCTCAGCATGAATACACCTACACACTACCTCTAACCTTAAACATGCTCCACACACAGCATGATGTTCATTTTGCTCCTGTTTTTATTGGCAGTTCTGGCCTTATTGCTTAATTTGTATCTTTCACTACCTGCTAAAGTAATCAACACAACACCTCACAATATGGATGTTGTTGCAAGTCATTTTCATACGAAAGCTTCTGCCAAGAAAACAAATGTAAATGTGTTTCTATTCAGATGCTAACAATGGGCCCACTTCTCGGTTGAGCCTTCCAGCCTTTCTTCTGTTCAAAACAAAGATTCTCGGCTGGTATCACTTTGAAAGCATGGCTTCGTTCTTTCTCTGTCTCTGTGGTGGTTTTCAGACAGAGGCTTTAATGTCCAAAACTTGTCTTGTTTTTCACTCACTATTTTGTTATAAACAGGATTCCAATGTTCTGAACACTGTGTTGCTTATATATAACACTATATACACTTAATAGTCATGCATAAGAAAACGTTATTTCGTATTGTTGACTCTTGTATTTGAACAGCAGTTTCCATTTCCATTTGATTACCATGAAATAATTCTGCCTTAAAATGAAAAAATTGAATATATACTGGTAACACATTTACAATGAAAGGTCAGTGTTCCATAGGTTTTAAAAGCAAAACTGATAAATAAATTATTTAGTAAAACAACATTACATTTTTGAACTGTTAAATGGTCTAAAACATCCTTGTTTGAGATGGGACCCCATTTCTAGGTGGATGAACGTCTAGGTTACTATTGTAACCCCCGTTCCCTGAAGGAGGGAACGGAGACGTTACGTCGGACTGACGTCATGGGGTCTCGCTTGGGAGCCCAATCACCTCCCAGTGTAACTAAACGCGCCAATGAACATTGGCTAGTGAAATTTGCATGCCGAGTCCCGCCCCGCCCGGCTTCCGGGTATAAATAGGACCGGCATCGCTCATTTCATTCATATTTTGCTGAGGAGCCGAGAGTGTATCCCAGTCTCAGCGGTGGCTCAGGCCTGTGGCCGGGGGACGTAACGTCTCCGTTCCCTCCTTCAGGGAACGGGGGTTACAATAGTAACCTAGACGTTCCCTATCAGTCAGTCACGTTCGACGTTACGTCGGACTGACGTCATGGGGTCCCTATGGAAAGCGCCACAGGCACTGGCCGTGTTACGAGAAACGGAGATGCAGATGTTGGCAAGCAGTGGCGTGCCAAAGACAACTGCCTCTGCGGACGTAACCTACCCAGCGCCCCGCGAAAGCCGACTTAGGCCTCCACGCCAATCGGGATGGAGGGGAAGGCCAACGTGAGGAAGGACTAAGCTGCTGTTCCTGCGTGAGCCTCACGGGGAAGAGAGCTTCGGTATCTCAATCCCACAAATCAGCTCGACCCGCTTAGTTGTCTACGCTGGGGGAGCGCATAGACACTACGGAGACCACACCCTGCCCAAGGGGGAGGTATTGTGTGGTATGACACATATGGACTGACCCGAGGGGCAGTACGACATATGTAAAGTCCCCATGGTAGGTCCTACCCCAGGGAGGAGCACGTACCAAAGAGACTGGCAGAGCAGAACTGCCAAGGGAAAGACACGGGTTTACCAAGAGGGAAACCGTACCGTGGAGCGTACACATATGGGATTACCAAGAGGGAATCTCGTCACATGGGCATCTAGTCCAGTACAAGGGCTGACCACTGGGGCATGCACACGAGTACTGGGCCTGGCGTCAGACGCCTCCGCCGTGTCCGCTACCGAAGGATGCAGGAGGAACTCGAATCAGGGTTCGCCAGACGGGGAACTCACCTGAGGAGTAGATAAGCGCTCGTATCCCCTTAATAAGGGGCATGGCGCAGCAAGCAGGACACCGAGCCGGTCACCTGTTTGTTCCCAGCACACAGGAAGAAACTGGCTCCACCCGGAGATTGTAGAATCTCGCGAATGTATTAGGTGTCGCCCAGCCCGCAGCTTTGCAGATGTCTGTCAGAGAGGCGCCACGTGCCAACGCCCAGGAGGAAGCAACACCCCGTGTGGAGTGCGCCCTCACCCCCAGGGGGCATGGCTCGCCCTGAGCCTGATATGCCAGGGCGATGGCATCCACTATCCAGTGGGCCAACCTCTGCTTGGAGACAGCCTTTCCCTTCTGCTGTCCCCCAAAACAGACAAAGAGCTGCTCGGAGCTTCTAAAGCTCTGCGTGCGGTCCACATAGACACGTAGTGCACGGACGGGACACAGCAACGCGAGGGCTGGGTCTGCCTCCTCCGGGGGCAGTGCTTGCAGGTTCACCACCTGATCCCGAGAGGGAGTGGTGGGAACCTTGGGCACATATCCAAGCCGGGGCCTCAGGACAACGTGAGACAAGGCCGGCCAGAATTCAAGGCACGTTCCACTGACCGAAAATGCCTGCAGGTCCCCTACCCTCTTGAAGGAAGCGAGTGCAGTCAGGAGCACTGTCTTGAAGGACAAGATCTTGAGCTCCACTGACTCGAGGGGCTCAAAGGGAGCTCTCTGTAGGCCTGAGAGGACGACAGAGAGGTCCCAGGAGGGAAAAAGGGGCGGCCTGGGAGGGTTTAGCCTCCTGGCCCCTCTCAGGAACCTGATGACCAGGTCATGCTTTCCAAGAGACCTGCCATTGACGGAAACATGGTGAGCTGCAATGGCGGCGACATACACCTTCAAGGTAGAGGGGGACAGCCGCCGCTCCAACCCACCTTGAAGGAAGGAAAGCACAGAGCTGATCGGGCAAGTCCGGGGATCTTCCCGTTGGGAAGAACACCACTCAGAGAATAGACTCCACTTCAAGGCATACGCCAGCCTCGTAGAGGGGGCTCTAGCCGAAGTGATAGTGTCTACCACCGCCGGTGGTAGGCCAGCTAAGTCTTCCGCGTCCCATCCAGGGACCACACGTGGAGGTTCCAAAGATCTGGACGCGGGTGCCAATGGTGCCCTGTCCCTGAGAAAGCAGGTCCTTCCTCAAGGGAATGCGCCAGGGAGGGGCTGTCGCGAGGAGTGAGAGTTCTGAAAACCAGGTCCGGTTGGGCCAGTATGGCGCAACTAGCAGGACCTGCTCCTCGTCCTCCCTGACCTTGCACAGGGTCTGTGCAAGAAGGCTCACTGGGGGGAACGCATATTTGCGTAGGCCCCGGGGCCAGCTGTGTGCCAGTGCATCCGAGCCGAGGGTCCCGTCGGTCAGGGAAAAAAACAACTGGCAGTGGGAGGATTCCCGGGACGCGAACAGGTCTACCTGCGCTTCCCCGAATCGACTCCAGATCAGCTGAACCGCCTGGGGGTGGAGTCTCCACTCTCCCGGGAATGTGAGCTGTCGTGAGAGCGCGTCGGCTGCACGATTGAGCTCGCCCGGAATGTAGATGGCACGCAGCGACCTGAGCCGCTGCTGACTCCAGAGGAGGAGGTGGCGGGCAAGTTGCGACATGCGACGGGAGCGTAGACCACCCTGATGGTTGATGTACGCCACGGTCGATGTGTTGTCCGTGCGGACCAGTACATGCTTGCCCTGCAGCAACGGTCGGAACCGGCGCAGTGCAAGGTGTACTGCTAGCAACTCGAGGCAGTTGATATGCCACTGCCGCCGGGGTCCTGTCCAGGAGCCCGAGGCAGCATGCCCGATGCACACGGCACCCCAGCCCATGGTGGAGGCATCTGTTGTAACAACAACATGCCTGGACACTTGCCCTAGGGGAACTCCAGCCCTTAGAAAGCAAGGTCCGACCAAGGGCCAAACGTCTGGCGACAAGCCGGTGTGATTACCACACGGTATGTGCCCTGGTGCCAAGCCCACCTCGGGATTCGGTCCCGTAACCAGTGTTGAAGTGGTCTCATATGCATCAACCCGAGCGGCGTTACAGCGGCTGCGGATGACATATGCCCCAGGAGCCTCCGAAACTGTTTCAGTGGGACCACTGTTTTCCGCCTGACCACTTTCAGGCAGTTCAACACTGACTGTGCACGTTCGTTGGTGAGACGTGCTGACATGGAGACCGAGTCCAACTCCAACCCGAGAAAAGAGATGCTCTGCGCAGGGGAGAGCTTGCTCTTCTCCCAGTTGACCCGAAGCCCCAATGGTTGAGGTGTCTGAGCACCAAGTCCCTGTGCTCGCACACCTGATCCCGCGACTGTGCCAAAATGAGCCAGTTGTCGAGATAATTCAGGATGCGGACCCCCACTTCCCTGAGGGGGGAAAGGGCAGCCTCCGCGACCTTGGTGAAGACGCGGGGAGACAGGGACAGCCCAAAGGGGAGGACCTTGTACTGGTATGCCTGACCCTCGAACGCAAAGCGAAGGAACGGTCTGTGACGAGGGAGTATCGAGACATGAAAGTACGCGTCCTTCAGGTCGATTGCTGCAAACCAGTCCTGGGAGCGGACGCACGTGAGGATGCGTCTCTGCGTCAACATTTTGAACGGAAGCCTGTGTAGGGTCCGGTTCAAGACACGCAGGTCCAGGATAGGCCGTAACCCCCCGCCTTTCTTGGGAACGATGAAGTAGGGGCTGTAAAACCCCGACTCCATCTCGGCTGGAGGGACAGGCTCGATCGCGCCCTTCGCCAAGAGGACAGCGATCTCCTCCCGAAGTACAGGGGCGTCCTTGCCTGCCACTGAGGTAGTCAGAACGCCGCTGAACCTGGGGGGCCGCCTGGCGAACTGAATCGCATAGCCGAGTCTGATTGTCCGAATGAGCCAACGAGACTGAGTGGGAAGCGCTAACCAAGCCCCCAAACTCCGTTCGAGAGGCACCAAAGGGACGACCGACGAACCCGCGGGGGGGGGGGCAGCAGGGAGCTCTGAGGCCCAACCCAGGAGGCATGGCGTCCCGGAGTCGAGGCGGTGAGTGTGGTGCACTTACCTGGCTCCATAGTCCCCATGAGGGGCCTGGAAGGGAGGGGCATGGAAGCAGCGCGTCCTGGGGCTGCCCGCTCCCCATCCGTGGCGAAAGAGAGGTCGGCTGAGAGAGAGGAAGCAACGCGTCGCTCACTGTCAGCTTGGACCGAGTGATGCTTGACCCAGAGATGGAGGAAACTGCTCTTTTATTGAAAATGTGGGTACCACTGGCCCTGGGGCCAGTGGCGGAACAGAAGGAAACAAAAGATTCTCCACCCGGCCCTCCTCCGGGGGAAGGAGTGGTGCCTTCACCAGCTCCTGGAAACGAGCAGCTCCTGCCACCTCTGGGTCGCCCGTCTCAAGACCGCTTAGATTTTCTCTTGGAGGGTTTAGCGCTCTGGACGGGTTGCGTCGCCTTCCTGCGGGGGGGAGGGGCCGGACGGGAGGCCTCCGGTCCGGCCGGACCCTTTGCGGCCGCAGGGGGACGCCCTCGGCGAGGAGCAGGCTGAGGAACAGCTCGCGGCGGTTTGGCAGACTCCCGCCGGGGCAAGATGTGACTTATCGCCTCAGTCTGCTTCTGCACCGTCGAGAATTGCAGTGCAAAATCTACGACAGTGTCGCCGAAGAGGCCAGCCTGGGAGATGGGGGCGTCGAGAAAGCGAACTTTGTCGGCATCCTTCATCTCAGCCAGGTCCAGCCAGAGATGGCGCTCCTGGACCACGAGTGTGGACATCGTCTGGCCGAGGGCCCGCGCCGTGACCTTAGTCGCCCGAAGGGCGAAGTCGGTCGCCGTGCGCAGTTCCTGCATCAACCCCGGCTCAGACCTACCCTCGTGCAGCTCTTTAAGAGCTTTTGCCTGATAGACCTGCAGGATGGCCATGGCATAACACCGACATGGTCATGCGCCCACAGAGAGAGCATGACGCATCCACAAGCGCTCTCTCAGCGTGCTGTCTGCCCAGACACGAGAAACAGCGCTCATGGCCGTCAGATGAGGTTAGGAAACGACCGCATCCAGAAACACACGGACGAAAAGGCATCTTGAAAAAGACGCTGATCGTCCGCGTTTGCTCTTTTAGAGGAAACTGCTCTTTTTTCCGACCGAGGCACAGGGGGGTGACACGACAGCTGGGACACGCGCACCACCGCTGAAGCACCGTATCTTCCAGTCGAATCAAAGACGCTCTTTTTGGCAGGTGATCAGAAAGGAGCGGCTGATTACAACCGCTCGGCTCCGAAGCAAAAGTATGAATGAAATGAGCGATGCCGGTCCTATTTATACCCGGAAGCCGGGCGGGGCGGGACTCGGCATGCAAATTTCACTAGCCAATGTTCATTGGCGCGTTTAGTTACACTGGGAGGTGATTGGGCTCCCAAGCGAGACCCCATGACGTCAGTCCGACGTAACGTCGAACGTGACTGACTGATAGGGAACTTCAGTTTATGCATTACTGACATAATTCCATTGGGATTTTATATCCCCATGATATCCTTGCACATATTGTGAATTGAATTTAGGCTTTTCACATATAAACATTCATCAACTCACTCATCAGTTGTGGTAAGCAGAAGCTCAAGCAAGCTGACATGCGAGAACCAATGATGTTCATTCTTTTGTGTTACGCTGAATGTTTGAGTTTCCGCAAGAACCAATGAGGTTCATTCCTGTGTCATGCAGCAGGTTTGAGCCTCAGCAAGAACCAATGATGTTCATTCTCCTGTTTGAAGTTCCAAAAGGACCAATGAAGTTTGCTCTCGCACGTCAAGCAAGTTCGGTAAAGCTTCTGTTTATGTTTGCTGATCAATGTTTATAAATTCAAATCTAAATTCAATATGTTACTCAAATAAAGCAACTAAACTGCTTTTTCATATGGATTAGTTCTAGAATCTCTTTATGAGCTTTTTGAAGCCTCAAAGTGGTAGAGCGTACCTGTCAATGGAGAGGCAGAAATGGAGGAACAGAAAGCTCTCAGATTTTATCAAAAAGATCTTCATTAGTTCAAAGAAGAACAAAATGAGTAATTAATGACATAATTTAAATTTTTGTTTGAACTTGCCCTTTATCAATAGCAATACGCTGAAACTGTTATGTATCTGTCGTGTCTGTGCCCACTTCCTGTTTCCTCACATGATTCTCCCAATGTTTTTCCATCCACCTGTCCCATAATCAGTCACCCCGTCAGTCTTATCACCTGTGTCTAATCTATCTCTTGTGTATTTCTACCCAGTGTGTCTTTCAGTCTTGGTCCGTTGATGCTAATGTTGGATGTTGTGTTTCTCCTGAGTCATTTCCTGTTGGACTATTATTTCTGTTTTGCACAAGAAGTGCACTTTTGTTTTTGTATTTAAAGTGTTTTGTTGAGTTTATGATTACAGAAAGTTTCAGTTTATTCCTCCTGGTTCTGTGCCTTCCTGGTCCTCCTACAACAGACTTAACAGAAATTAATTTATTTAATTTACTTTTTGGCATTTTAATTTATATTATAGTCAGATTATTATAACATTTTAACTTATAAGTCACACTGCAGCACCTTGAAAGTTTGCGGAGGTCCCCTGTTTGAGAACAGCTGGTTAATATCATCAAGAAATCGTTCTAGTCTCATGCGTATAAAGACACATTCACATCAATAGCAATAACTATAAAGATAACTCTATTAGCATCCACATCAACACACAATATTATTTGGTTTATTATAAGCACATGCTGCAGTGCTGCCGTTGGCTTCTTTAAAATGTTCCGTAAAGAATAGATTCTGATTGGCTGTTTTTATCATTCACCATCTGGAAAAAAAATTATTCTAATGAAATTGTTTGTACCATTATCATTAGTTGTGGTGTGAACTTTATCTTTTTTGTTTATTGTTATCATCCTTGGTGTGAGGCCGTAATGTCCTTAATTTTATTTTTTGTAAGTTACCATGACACAATTTTTTTTTAACTGAAGTATGAGTTAGAAACATAACATGGTAAACAACATAATGTCAAAATTGCTTGATGGAGCCTAACTTGCACTGAACCCTAAACGTTCTTTCAACATCAGCTGTCCCACCTCAACCCATATTTTCCATATGGATAGGAAGATATTTAGATCATTTAGATGAAACTCTGTCAGTGTGAATATATGGCCAGCCTTTAGTGAAACCTATTGGGATATTCCACAGGTTTACAGCTGCACTCCCCAGATACGATGTAGACTAATGTGACATTTGAAGTTCCTGTGGGCTGCAACGCTTTTGACATACATCTGTTGCCAACATGTTGATAATGTAATATTCAAAAAAAAAAATCTTGTTTGATATAGGCAGAAGAGATTAGATTCGCAATGAATAATTCCCAAACATGTTTCAGACCAGAAGTTCCTGCCGAGAGCATTCCTTGACATTTGTTTCAACTCTCATTGCCCATTTCCCGTCCATTAAAACATGGCATTTGTTTTGCTAAGTTGGTGCAGAGTCACGCTGTCGCTCGGCATACAAATCCAAGCTGTCGTTCATATGGATGGGCTGAGACATTCAGCTGTACACACTGAGGTACAAACATAATTATTCTTTGTGGTCTCGACCTCATGCTGAGACAAAACACAACAGGGATTCCATAGAGGACGGTCTCAAAAAAAAATATTTGAAGGAATGCAATAGCAAGCACTCTTGTCTGGGTCTCAGTCTAGCAGGGGATTGAGTGGTGTGAACATGAGGGGGTGGGTGTGAAGCAGACCTCTTTTTCATCTTCTGCAAGGTAA
This sequence comes from Rhodeus uyekii, assembly GCA_037043235.1. Taxonomy (NCBI): domain Eukaryota; kingdom Metazoa; phylum Chordata; class Actinopteri; order Cypriniformes; family Acheilognathidae; genus Rhodeus; species Rhodeus uyekii. The sequence goes on along the minus strand of JAWRVZ010000141.1, from coordinate 1,152,282 downwards.
GCAACACTGTATGTGTGTGTATATACCTTGAAAAGAGGGGTTATATATCATATAGATGAACCCTCCCAGTTCAATAACCTTGTATCTAATGGCAGACCTAAGAACTAAAGGAAATCAATTCATCTAAAAATGAAGTTCAGTTGAGGAAGGTCATGTGTCATGTGTTCGGTGACTAAATATGCACAGGGCTTCTCTACACACACAGTAGATATGAGTTGTGGGTAATGGCTTTGGCTTTGGCTTTACAGGTCTTTGAAGACTTACTTTTAAATTGTCCATTTATAACCAGGAACTTCAGGACGTGCCTTGAAACTCTATTTCCAAACTCTATAATGAAGTAATTGGCAGTAGGGGAGGTCACTGCCTTTCTTCGAGAATAAGAGGTGAAGTCTAAACACATGCATTTATTCATACGTATGACAATCCCACTCATAAGCGATGAAAATCACTGCTGATGTTTGCATGGAATGCAGATAACCGAACGCAACAGCTCCAGGGCTCCCTGTTTATATATGACGGCTGCTGGAATTATTGGTCCAGATAAAAAAAAAACTACCAGTTATTGCTAATATCAGTTTGCTTTGCTTTCCGAGTCAAGAACGATGGATGGAAAATATATGGGCAGAGTGTGTTATTGTTGTTTTGTCCCGAGAATTACATTCATTTTCACCATCCTTTGCTGGAATCATGCATGGCTGCGACCTGTGCATGAAGATTAAAAGAACATTCGTTCATATCCTTTTCTTCACTAAAACGTTTTACACAAATAAATGAATAGTCTTTTATGAAAAAAATACGTTTATATGAATGCAAGACTCAAGTCATATCAGTGGGATTTCAGTTGTATTTACATAAAGCGGGTGAGATAATAAAAGTTGTATTTACATAAAGCGGGTGAGATAGATCGATAGATCGATAATTTACCATCACCAAAAATTCTCATACAGCAAAATCGTGGCTAATTCCGTATAGCATTCACCAGGCTACATTTTAGAAGAAAAAATGACATTAAGAATGACAGATGAATGGATGACTGTAGGTTGCATAAGACAATAAAATCAAGGCCGTTCAAGAGCCGAGATGGATTGATGAGCTCGTTGAGAGGAAATGGCAGTCAGCCAGATATCTCAGAGGTCAACACAGAAGGATACCTCTCCAAAGAAATGATGCTTTTAAGAAGGCTAAGGCTGCCAGACCAGGTTTCCTGTAGGGAAATTAGAAAAGGAGAGTGAGAGAGAGGGGGAAATAATAAAAGAAAGAGATGCAGCGTGTTGAAGAAGCTAAACAATTGAGGGTGGGGAGCCGAGAGAACATGTTCCGTTGAACTCTGCTAATTTAGATTAAAAAATTTCCATAATAATGAGATGAATTTCATTTCTCACACGTTACAATTATAGTCCTTTTCCGTGGCTAACCACTGCTAATTCACTCAGGTGGTGAGGCGCACCTCGGTGCATTTAAATTTATTTATATTTCCATTCTCACTTCTCATATTTATATACATTCTTCTACAGTCAATCTTGTTTTATTAATCAAAGTAATTACACAAAAAAGTGTATCAGGAAAAAGAATATAATGTGACATTTTTACACAAGTGAAAAATTCCCCCCATCTGTCTGTTGTCATTTGCAGAGGCACTTTGTGCAAACACTTGAGCTGTCTAATTGAGCTTTAGAGCAAGATGCTGAAATCAGATTTATGCAACCCATATGCTGTAAAGATAAACATGGCTGATAGGGAAAGTGTAGTCTTATGTAAACTGCTCAGGTATTTCTTAAGGGTCTCTCTGGAGTGTTGTTAAGCTAGAATTCTGCCGCACACGTTTTGTATCTCCAATGGTTCACCTTTTGACTCCCTGCTTCACCCTGGACTGAAGGTCTTTGGTTTCCTTCTCATGCACCTCTCGTCTCTGACAGGGCAGTAAATAATATATCTGGAGTCTACATGTAGCTTGATTTATGACCAAAATGGAAGCTTAAAAAGAATGTTGTTTACAATTACCGGTGGCAGAATGACACAGAATGAGGTGTTTGAATAAGGGTCTCATGGCTTAGAGTCTTAAACCCAAGTAAAAACTACATGACTGAAGCATGTTACATTTTAAGGTTTATGAAAACAAAATTGTCTCTAATCGTAGCACTGATGATTGTAATAATTGCAGATGCTATAATTCATTTTAAACTAGTTTGAAATTGGATTGACATCTGTCTTGTCCGTCTTTTTAAAAACATTTTCTTCTAATTTTTAAATTCTGTTCTGTGAAAATCAATGCAAAAAGTGTCATCCATACGGTTTGCTCGAATGTTGTTAGTTAACAGGTTTCCACTATTAAATATCAGTTTGTTTGTTTTTTGCATGCCTGAAACCCCAACATATTTTGAAAAGGTACAAAATCTAAAAAATCCATAGAAATGTCTATAAACAATTAGGTCAATGTGATGTCATCAAGTGCAACATCCAAATTTATCAACTTCGCTGTTAAATCTTGATAACACATGATACAATAAGATTTCATTTGTGAACATTAGTTATCTAATCTCTAATAATAATCTAATATGAAGAAACAAAGAACAATACTTACATTTATTAGTGTTAATTTCCACAGTTACTAATAAATTTTTAAGATCATTTGTTAACTTTAGTTAATGCACTGTGAACTAAAATGAAGAACATTTTCATTAACAAAGTTTAATAAACGCTGCAATACTATTTTGCTCATTCTTAGTTAATGTTAGTTAATGCATTAACTAATGTTAGCAAATTGGAAACTATTTTAAAGTTGCTCTTTGTGAGTGCAATGTCTATAAAATATTTGGAACATTTGGTACATTTGGATAAGCATATATGATCTTGTGATTGGTTGTGTAAAGCCAACAGCATGACAGAAAAAAGAAACTGTGCTTAGCATAAGCAAAAAAGCTTTCAAATCTAACAAATGTGCTGCAGTGGAAGATCATTATTCTGCTATAAGTTCAGAAAGGACAAGAAAAGAAAGTTATTCTCATTCGTGGGCGAAGTCGTGTCATGGAGCAGTGTCTTAGTTGACATATTACATGTCTTGTTTTAGGTAAAACTTAGTATGAGAATATTTAGAACTAGGAAGAAGTGTATATCTTTTTTTCACCATTTATATTCTTATATCCTTCACTCATTTTTTAAAAATCGTTTAGCTGTGTGACATTCGATTCTAAACTCTTAATATTTATAAAAGGTCATAAAAGTGCATTGAAAATAATTTTAAAGGAATTAGAAAAAGTTTTAGATGAAGTATGTCACACCGCATGTCAACTTTCTCAAAGTATTTCATGTCACTTCACAGTTCACAATGACATCTGTGTCAAAGTATGTGTGTATGATTGCGTTTTTTATTCCCAGAATGCTGCGATGCGGTCAATGTAAAAAAAAAGACCTGCAGTCAGCCCTGCGAGAAGTTCCCAACATTATTTTTTCCTCTCCGTCTGTCAAAAGCTGTGTCTCTCACTCCACTTAACAGCCTACAGTAAATAAAGAACAGAAGCTTGTCATAACTGCCTATATAGCTTATTAGAAGCTCTGCCGACAACGTCCAACGGCGAAAATCAAACAAATTAAGCAAAGGGAATGTTCTGTCAGGCAGACGCTGTCATACATACATGTCATACATATCCAGGTCATTGTGAGGCTGTGGAAAGAAACATTTCAGCCCCCTGCTGCACTGCTCTTTGGCCACTGATGGCATTTTTGTCCTATGATTCAGCCTAAGGAATGATGCGTGCTCAGTTGCTTTCTTTCCTTTTCTCTCTCTATCTTTCACTTCTTTTTGTACAAAGCCTGTGAGGATACATGTAAGCTAATGCAATTTAATGTGAACATTTGACATGGTTAAATGCATGATTTGTGGAACTGATATGATGGTATATTTTTTAATGCCAAAAATGAAAATCCTCCAATATTTACTCTGCTATTCTAAACCATCAGCTTTCATAGACAGGCAGTGGGTTTCACAGACAGGGCTTAGATTAAGCCAGGATTAGGCTTTAGTTCATTTAGGATATTTAAGCAGCTGTTTTTAAATGTGCCTTTGAAAAACATATTACTGGTGTGTATCTTGAGACAAAACAATGGCATGAACATATTTTAAGATACGTCCGTGCAAGTTGTTTTCAGTTAAAACAGCCCAGTAATCCATTTTAGTCTGGGACTAGGCTTAAACCTTGTCTGTGAAACCTGAGGCATATGAATTATCACTAATGTTACAAAGGAATTTCTAAGCTGCTTTTTTCACACAGTAAGTCAACAGGGATTTTCACTATGAAGCAACAAAGAAGAAAAGGGAAAAAAGGAAAGAAGAAGAAGTACCAACATTTCCTGTTTTCTGAAGCAATTAGCATTGTGTAAACTTCTGGTAGGATATAAAAGAACCAATGATATTCGGCATCAAATAAGGTGTGATATTTAAGCATATGTGACTGCAAATGAGATCTGAGAGCTGCGATGAATGAAAAGAGTCATTTATAGTGATTAATGGTGCATTTTTGAAGCTTGGCAGTAAAATACTTTCAGTTTTTGGATACAGCAGCCCGGTCGTTCTACAAAATATGTTGGCAAAGGCTTTAGACAATGTCAGCATAAATCATTCACGATTTTTATGGATAGAAGACAAAATAAAATATGAAACATTTTTATTAAATATAAAATTAATTCAGAGCATTGACAAATTCAAGAGCTGTTTTTAAAACAATAAACTGTTTAATCCAATAAGCGTTTGAGTACATTTACACATTTTATATTAATCAAAAAGTGAATAATTATTTCTGATGATCATTGAAAACTGCAAAAAGCAGTAAATGCATTTCTGCAATGCATTTGCATTAATATATATTAAAGATTTATGCTGATATTGTTCAAACTTCTGCTTTGCCTAGGGCATTTTCAAGCTTTTGGAGGGTAATGTATTTTCTGTGTTCAATGAAAGTACGAAAGTTGGAATGACATGACGTTAGTAAATCATGACAGTATTCTCATTTTTAGGTTAGACAATTTTTTTTATATTCCTTAGTAGCCTGATCAAAGCAACCTTCAGACATCCTCATTTTATTCTTTGAAGAACCACTAGCCTTACTTCACCCTTTAGTAGAATTAATTTTGCAAACTGTGCAAACTGTAGACCCTGCTGGCACATGAACCCATCATGAATAATACAAATTGATTCCACAAAGAGGCTATAAAACTTTGGACATTTACCATGCTGCACTGGGCTGAGTTTGAATTTTAACATCCTCATAAATGAACACTCATGCAGGAGGAAATAAATAAAATAAACAAATAAATCATGTACTACCTGCTAAATGTTTATCCAGATGTTAATCTGTCAAGTCTATTGAACCCTGAGTTCCAGGATGATCAGAACCGTTTATCTAAAAGCATGGCTGTGTGTCCGAGTTTCTTGCTTAAGGCTAAGGCGTCCTATCAATATTTAATCTTCATGAAGTTCGACTTGTTGGGCATATGGTTTTTTAAATTCAACATTCTCTTTGTGTATATTATCACAATTTGACTGCGATTTCATTCAAATGGTCATGGCTTCAATTCCAGTTTATCTTTCCTCCGGCCTGTACAGCACGTGAACCGCGTGACTCTCGGGCAGGAACATGAGCTCACTGTAGGACGGGTCAAATGTTGACAACTGCGCAAACCTTGGCTAAGATACTTTAAAAATGTAGGTGCAGATAGGAGACTTTAATAGCACTCAGGGGAGATGAGAATTTGCCAAGAGAGGATGGATTGCGTGTGAAAAGGCTGGAATTAACTTTTCACTGCAGTGGTGGGTCAGATAAGGGCTGCTGGAATCGGAAGCCAGTACCCAAGAGAAACAGTGGAACAGAGCGAGAAGGTGGGTGATACGATTAAAAAATAATTCGCTAGTGAAGGAAGGTGCTATCAAGTGTCACACTGTAGTTTTGAAAAAGAAGAGACTCCACTCTGAGAACGTGATTACTCACAAAGTAAAGCAGCAAAACATCTTGCATCACCTACAAGCATAAACATAGTTAAAGGATTGACATCACTCATCTCCACTACATGTTTATCGCTTTTTGAGCAGCTGCTGGCCTATCTTATTATGAACTGCATTTTCCATATCCCACTGCCTGGATTTATTATCTTTTATACTTAAACCTCCGTCTCATTAATGGCTGCCTATTTACAGTAAGCCCTGTGTTTTAATCTATTCTTTGCAAAGTATTTTAAGTGTCCCATTTGGTTACCTGTGTTGTGGTTTTGATTTTTTGCCTGGTTTCCTGAATTTCCCTGTTTGCCTGTGTTGTAACGCCCTGTTGTCTTTTTGGATTATCTGCCCTGTGTTTTGACCTATTGACTGTTTCATTGATTATGATTCTGAATTGCCCCAATGAAGCTGTATTTGGATCCTAAACTGTGTCAGCAGTTTGTGCCAACACTAATTCTCTAATGAGAGCTGGTTGACATGTAGGTGCAACATTACTTATAGTCAGAAAATGTCTAAAAAGGACCATCAAAATAAAGTGTTACCCAGTAACGTATGCCAGACTTCACTCCCACCCATTCCTTACATTCAGATCCGCCTCCATCCAATCAACAATCAGTAGACAGAATCAAATCCCGGCCCTACATTTTCACTTAGGCCACGTCCACACGAAGCCGGTGCATTGCCTATCCGATCTTTTTTTTTCCTCGTTCTAAAAAAAAATTCCGTAAACACGGCGTTGTCTCAAGAAATATCAGCATACACACAAAACCACTAAATCCGACTGAAAACGGTGTTGTATATATACCAGACCAGTATGGGACGCTGTAATTCTGCCACAGATATACACTATACACGGAGAAGAAGACTTTAAGCATGCGCATAACCTTGTGCGCTGTATCCGAACCAAGAAGAAGAAGACGAAGATGGCAAACGCAACAACTTCAAGAGCAAGATTATTGTTGTTGCTGTTACGTGTGATGCAGCCGACACGTGATGTGATGACATCATCGTTTCACAAAATATACGGATCGGCTGTACACACGAAACCGCAAGGGTGTCGTTTTCAGATTTATCCACTTTAGGACCCGGTTTCAAAAAACAGCGGTTTCAGTCTCCCAAAACGCCGGATCCGTGTGGACGAAATGCCAATCTGATAAAAAAATTATATGTTTACAGTGATACGTGTCTCCGTGTGGACGGGCCCTAATGTATGTCACAATACAAAATACATATCTATTTTCCGTTAGATGTTGTGTTTTTCCATAAACTGACTTCCATATCTGGCTTATTTAAACCAATAGATAAAAGGGTAGTTTTGCAGGCACTCCTTCAGACAACCCTCAAGTTTTATTTTTCATGTATAATACTTTATGAGGTACTAAAGGTGGACATGTTCTTGACTTAATGATATAGCGTTGGGCTTGGGTACATGGAAGTATAATATTTGCATTTACCATCTAGAAGAAGAAAAAGTTTTTCCTTTGAAGCAAGAAAAGAACTCCAAGTGGGATGCATAAATCAAATATGAAATGCAGTGTGTTTACAAACACACCATAGGATATTGGCTAAAGCAGGCTTGAAGCATATGAATCGTTTCATTAGGAAAGCTTGGTAAAATAGCTTCATTAAGTATGTAACCCTGCAGAAACATGATCTTACATCTTGAATGTTTTCTTCAACACTTCTCCCCTTGACATTAATTCAACAAGTCTCACAACATTTTAATTACAAATGACACCACACAAGGGTTTACGGCTGCATTTGCACATCTGTTATGAAAACATTATCATATAAAATATCAGAAAGAGAAACAGTGACATACCAGTGAAACACGATGTAAAGATTGGTGTTGGTTAAGCAGATTCCCCCCTTCCATTTAAAAAGCTTTGAGTGCCCCCAAAAAATTAAATGATATATAAATATAAACGAATAAATTCTATATAAATGAAATCTTCTTCTTCTTCTTATTATTATTATTATTATTTTTATGATGGTGAAGAAAGAAAATGGACTTTTAAACTGGTTAAATTTTCATCTTCAAATCACTATACATAATTGGGCACAGTGTCCTTGGGTCAGAAATTAGGGAAGCTTAAAATGCTAAATGAGTTCCTCAAATTTGTCCTTTTTTATAATTGTTTAACATTGTATTTGTAGGATTAATTTGTGGTGGGCACAGCGCGGGAACAAATCTGACGTGTTACATGGGAAAAGATATTCAGCTTCATTTACAGAAGTTACCTTCAAAGATTGAAAAGGTTATTACAAGCAATGGTCTACAGTAGACGCTTCAATACTACCAGTAACAGTAACTGAAAGACAAATGTGCAGTTTATAGTGTTTACTTTTCATTACAGTAATGTGCTTTGTTGTTCACGGGTGATGCAATGATGACATCGTGGATAGGTTTGGGCACGCTGACAGGCGCAGTTTTGGTTTTGTGAAAAGGACATGCACGAGTGAAGCGAGTGTGACTATAGAGTGCCTCTAAATACTTAAGCTCTGACAAATAAAAGAAGTCAGCAAAGTTCCATACCTCTGTGTATGCTTACCTTTGGAGCATTTACAGGAGACTGGAGCTTCCTCCTTGGTTCTACAGCCCTGAAGTTGCCATCTGATTGGTTGAATTCTATAGAATGTCCGTGAGATGTGTGTCGCATTCTTTAACGGTCTGCCTGGAAACAAAGACATCATGACGCCAAAGCTCCTTGTGGACAAAGAAAGCCATCTTGTTTACAAGTGTGACAATGAGCTCTTAGCAGGATTAACGTTTGTTTGTGAAGCAATGCACAAAAGGATATTGTTTATTTTTGTATTTCTGCTAGTGTGGCATACAGTATTTCACCTTCACAAATGCACCTGAAAATGAATATTAGCTTTCCTGTAGCTCAGACAGTAGAGCGTGACGCTTGCAACGCCAAGGTCAAGGGTTCTATTCCTTGTGAAAGCAAGAACTAATTAGAATGTCAATGTGTATCTTGAATACAATGCAAGTCGCTTTGGATAAAAGAGTCTGACAAATGCAGAAATGTAAATGTAATATCTGGCCTGCAATGGAACAGTTACGCTGTCTTACGCTGGTGCATTAGGTTTAGAATCAGGGTTATGGTTTTCCTTTCTGATTTTCTCTTGAGTCATGATGTATTCAAGGACAATTGGAGTATCAATGTATGTTAATGCCATTGTGTCTCTTTCATAATTGTCTCAGTATGCAGAGGATGTGCCATTCGCATTGCCTGTCTCATGCACAGTTGGAAAATGAATGTTTCGGCTGTTGTGAATGTTTCACTTCAGAAGGTGCTCACCCTACATGAATAAGCTTTGAAAATTGGATAGAAAACAATCCACTCCCTGCATATAAGGACCTTTTATTGTGACGCTTGTCGGTACGAGAATGTAAGCAAACAGCATTTCATCTGAACTGTAGAAAACAAAAGATTGCTTAGATTTATTTCATTATGAACTTAGTTAAAAAAGGGAGTGAAGACACTGTGAACCTTAAGTGATTATGTAAGAAACTGAAGAATGAAACAGGTTACGTGTAAAGCAGGTGTGCCAATGTACAATACACAAGGCACTTTAGGTGACATGAAAATTGGATTCAAGCTCACTGTAATACTGTACTACACCCCCAGGTACCCGACAGAGGCAGATTTCTCTGAGCAGGAGACAGATCATGCATAAGAGTATATGCAAAGCACAATCTACATGGCTGGCATCTGATATGAGCCGAAATATCAAAGACAGACAGCTGCCTGCACAGTCCTCCTCCACACTCAAACACACTCTCCCCTGATGCTGAAGAAAAAAGCTTTTGATCTAAAACAACTTGAAGCTGCTGTATTCTCAGATGTAAATTAATATTGCATGGAAACAACCTTGCAAGCCATTCCTCTTTTTTTCGCATTCTTTTTCTTACCCTCAGCAATGATTCGGCAATGGAGTCTGCAGCCAATTTGTCATTCAGACCCATCCAGCAATCAAGCAAACAGTAGATGTGCCTTATTCCCCTTGTTGATGATTAGGCTGTGTTAGTTCGGGCAAATTATTGACGACAGCTGTTAGTGTTGTGAGCTTGTGTGCAATTCCACCACTTGTCAATCATGTTTATCCCGACTGGGGAGATTTTTCATGCTGTCATACTACAAACGGCATCAACCTCACTGTCAGCGGCAAGCTAATGATCAGAGCATCCCGCTCAGACAGTTATATTGTTTTAGGCAGGTAATGTCTTAATAAGACAGCAACATCACCCCAAAATACTCTATCAACCCCTAGACAATTGTGTTCAAGCCTTTTCTTCTTAATGCAGTAAAAAGCTGTAGTGTTTTTATGCAGCGTTTCATTCAAAGTCGGATGGGGGTTATTTGATAGTTCAGCCTTTAAACTACAAAGACTGTCTTTCTGTTGCCTGATCTTCAGAAAATGACATTAATAAACATGAGTTTTGTATATGTTTGATTGTCAACAAACACGTCTCTGGGCAATGATTCAATCCTATCAACAGAGACGATCGTACACCTGTTTCCAAAGAGTGCTAAGCTGGTTTCATAATTACTGCCTTGAAGAATTGTATTTGCATACAAATAAATGTTTTTCTGATTGTTTGTCTCAAAGTTGTAGATCTGTATTTAAGCAACATTCCTTTGTAATTCTGAATTTTACCCTTGAATGGAATTGAGAACAAGGGACAGTAAAGACAATGTGTGTATTCAAATAAAATATTTTAAATTGTCATAATAATATTTCATAATGTTCTTGTTTTACTATATTTGTTAATCAAATAGGTGAGAATAAGAGACTAATTGTTTTCCTTCATAAGTAAAAAGTAGTGTATATATGTGCGTAAAGTTGCATATAAGAGTTGTCAATTGAAGTTAGTAATTTATTTTGTGATGATAATCAATGACAGTAGTATCTTGAGACTCCAGTAATGATGACGATGACAGACCTGTGCGGTTTGATGAATGTGATTATGATGATGATGATGATGATGATGTTACTGCACTGGTATAATGAGGCCTTTAAATCAGTTCGGGAAGCGGCTCATCGTCAGATATCGGCGCTGGATCGGCAACATTTACTTCTGAGAGAGGCGAAGAGGCTCCTACTCCACTCGTGCTCTCATTGGTTGATCTCGCGCCAGGAACCAATCACGTGCCTTGTCTGAGTGCCCGTGGGTGTGTACAAAGCCTCTGAGAGAGTTTATCTCTTTGTCTGGCATCCTGGGAAACCATTTCTCTCGCATCACGATAAAGCAACGCTGCTTTCCACAGTACGGCTGCCGATATGGTGGTATTTTAGAATTTTTATTTTTCGATTAATATTTTTTTTAAATCCATGATGCACTGAAACTGCGAAACTTGAACCTCAAAGTGGCGAGGGATTACTGTACTCATAATTTTCTGTCCTGTCTCTATTATCATTGGGAACGGTAGTGTATCATTGATTTAATCACTCCTCTTTCAGTTTTACTTAATGCCTTTTGGTTGCCAACTGCTTTGGATTCCCAACCATACCGACACTGATTAAGCAGAGCATATGCAGAAATAGCTCTGAATATGATGGCAAAACAGTTTGAACAGTTAAACTGCCCTGGCATTTTCCATAGTGGCAGGAAATTATTTTAATCAGCATTTCATTAGGTTTGCTTAATCCTCTTGCCCATCCCTTGATGCCTGGAGAAATTAAATGCATTTAATTTGCCATTTAGGTGCAGATGTACAGTATACTCCTGGAATGAGGGTCTGTCAAAATCCTTCATTTGAAACTTCTGCTGAAAGGGTCTTGATAGTATGTTCTGTGAGAATCTCATCTCATTTGAGCAGAGATACAAGATTTTTTTTATATTGTGCCATTACTTTCATGAAATTAGAAATTAATTAAAATAGTTAAAGGCAGTAAAAAAAATATTACACAGAAATACTTTAATATTTAAATAATATAATTTAGCAATATCTATTTAAATCCATTATATTTTTTAGAATAACCTCTTAATCTTTAGCAGAGCTGTGAATTGCGTGTTCTCTCTCTCTCAAACTGTTCTCTTTGTTCCACGTGATTGGCTGTACGCTGCATGTCACATGTCCAGGTGCACGCCTTTCAGAGTTAATCACACACTCTGTATCAAACCCCGAGTTGACAGAGAATGTTTTTACAGAGTGTTGTGAGCCCGCTGAACCTTATCGAAACCAGGTTGGATATGGTTGTCAACTCTAAACTCAGAGTTTGTTCAACTAGCTTCATGCAACAGGCCTCTATTGTCCATTTCTAAATTGCACTTAAATTAAGAAGAATGAGTATTGATAAAAGTTTAGAATCCGCAGCCATCAACAAATCATGAGAGAGTTTAATAAGTGCAGTCTCCGTGCTACGATAGGAACGATAGCGAGGCGGAAATTGCTCAACCAAGTTATTCTCTATTAGATGAGCATGTGCTTGTAGAGCAACTATTTTTTCCAATAATTTAGAAAGAAAAGGCTAATTAGAAAAGGGTTGAAAATTTTCTGGGTCATTACGATCCGCACCAGGTTTTTTTCAAGCATGGAAGCTATAACAAGAGTTGATGTCAGATGCAACAAATAAAGTAGACAGGATTTAACCAAAGGCGTAGGAATCTATAGGATCAGGTTGACAACTGATTTTTGGACACAGTAAGCCATTTCATCGGTCATAGGCACTTAGAAACTAGAAAAAGCTTTTAAAGAGGAATCGACAAGTATGTACTACATTGTTGTCAGTCGTCAAGTTTTTTAAATAAGTCAGAAAACGTACTAAAACGTCGCCTAGATAAGTGAATGATTTAATAACTCATAAAAAGAGTCACTTGTTTCAGCCCCTGAATGAATCAGTGATTTGAATTAAACGTTTCTGAAAAATTAAAACAAACTAAAGGCGATAATTTGTTTTTTCCTACTGGCAAATCTACGAAGTTCCAAACAAAGCGACAGCAGAAAATAGAATGCATCTGTAAACATCAATACATGAATTAATTGCCTTAATTAGCTTTGCATTTGAGATCAGCCTAATCAGCAGTGAATAACAATATGGTTTTTAACAGAGACCCCACGAACTTGAAACAATCTCAAAGATTGTTTATCTCCGGGTTATCGGCAGGGAAGCGCTTCAAGAATGCTCAATTTCAAATGTAAAAAACCTGTTAGAACCTGCATGATGCCCACAGCAGGCAGCACAACCCACACCAAGATGATACATCTAAAGAAGGGCTGGTCTAAAAACACTCATTAATGAATCCAGGCTCCATTAGTAAAAAAAAACATGTTTTCAGAGTGAGGGCCAGATAAAAGCTGTGGGAAGGAGAATTATTTCACATGTTTTTTGGTTGTTGTTTTTTAGTATAGTAGACCTGGTGTACAAAAAGTGATGCGAGAGACGAGTAGAGCATTGATTGTAGAGTTAGATAACATCCAGAGCTCTCACAGTTTCAAAGAAACTATTCTGTTTGATCAGGCCACAATGTTTATGCACTTATTTGCATCCAAGTTGCGCTGACGTGACAGATGTGCATGTTTTATGATGGCAGATGAAAGTTTCGTATTGAAGGAAACGTGTGGCACAGCTAATCAATGACTAACGAATAAACTTTGACCATGTGCTTCATTAATGAGCAGCCGTGTTGTTCTTCATCCCAACTTTTCTCTTTTTTGTCATACTCATGTTCCCCTTCTTTCCCAGCCTAACAAGGTAGTTATTTTATCACACTTTCAGCTTTCAAATGTAGTTACGTCCACGGAATGATGAAGTGCCAAATGCAACAAGGGAAGGCAATTCTGAGGATGAGACTGTCAGTGTCTAGGGGATCAAAGTAATTTGCAAAGAGCACACACATCAAACATCCCGGTACAATGTGTTACCTAGCAACCCCAGACCAGGTGTCTCAGAGCAGACGGGGGAAAAAATGAAATCTATGTAGTCTTTTCTTCTGTTACGTAAGTTTATAAAAATCGATAACCGAGCAGAATATACGTGAAATGAAGGTAGACCATGTCCTCCCCAATGCCGTTTCTTCATGCAGATTGCCAGGTTGCTTTCCTCCTACACACACATTTGGATTCTCACCGGAGACGAAACCGCGCTGGGAATGCAGCAGACATCAGTGCCTCAAGTGGCCCGTTTCCAGCAGATCTGGAATGTCAATGCTAAGTTGGCTGTGTGATATGTCTCAAAAGGGGGTCCATACGGCCACTGAAGGGGTGATGCTGGTGGGGTACCAGCTAGTGCTGGGCAATATGGCTAAAACTACTTGGACTAAAAAAAAATCTGTATTTAAAAATAAAATAAAAAAATATTTCACATCCTGCTCAATGTTGTTCAACAATTTTCATATTGAAGACTATGAAAACAAATTAAGTGAATGTAACTGTAAGCTAGGCTGTGCAATATAGTAGGTGTAAAAAAAGATTAAAAACAAAAATCACATTACAATGTAAACAAAAAATAATGATTTTATTTTTAAATTCACTAAACTAAAAATGTAAGACACAGACTGATTAGCTTACATTTGATTCCCAATAACAATAGTCACTTTAGAGTTACTGATATCATAATAATACACTTATATATAGGTTTCATAGTTTCCCTACACAGACTACACTTTTTTCCTTTTGCTTGTGTCATAAAAAAAATATAATCCAAGCATGTTCTTGACAGATTTTGAGATCATGCTTTTTCTTAATGGTGGTTATATGGTTACATTTTGATGGTCCCCTTTAGACATTATGTTGACTATTAGTTACATTGCACCTACAGTATTAGGTGAGTATTAGACTGTTAAAGTTATGTTTAGTAGAATAACTTGAAATTTTCTTTCAAAGTGTGTTTTGGTGGACTATCAGAATAAAGTGTATGCAATGTTATGAAATTGTATATACAGAGAGAGGTTAATTTCAGAGTTTTTTTCATTTACTTCTCTTTTTTGCAATTAAGGCCTAAGAATTCTTTTTTTATTTTTTTATTGGCTTTATTTAACTCTTTCCCTGCCATTGATGAGTTTTCCCTGGAAAACTTAGTTTTCACTGATGTACAGTTTAAGTGCCGTTACACATCTTATAAAATGGTATCGCATTTCTGGATTCAAAAACAATTGAAGAAGAAAATCTGCATAAACCAAAAGAAGCTGATGGAAGTGGTTTATGTACAAGTAAGCTAACGTGATCTTCAAATATTCAACAACATGAAAATCAAAACTGCCTAATTTTACTGAATGGAATGTCAAAACCATGAAAAGGTATTGACTGTGCAAGCTTTGGGTGCATGGATGGATTTGATCTACTCCACCATTCCTGATTTCTAATACGCACTCACAGCGTTCGCCACAGTCTTGCGGCTTTCAGAGCAGAAACGAAAGCTGATGCTCTCTGTATGTTTTTCTTTTGTCTCCAGTTGTGCTCATATATAAATTGTGCGAGCTTATTTTGTGCATTAGATTGAAAGATCTGAAAAAATCCATATATTTACCTGTCCAAAGACCCTCCCCTCAAAGAAATCAGGACAGAAGTGGCTGAAAAAAAGTGTGTAAACAAGAACGTTTCTCCCTCATCCACTTATAATCCCATTGAACAAAACGTAATACCATCAAAACCTTAATACTTAAATCTTAATACCAGGTGTAAACCGCCGGAATTCTTTTTCTTAAAATTTGTATGGCAAGCCATGACCTAGATGTAATATAATGGAGGTATTAATATAATACTGTACATAGAGATAGAGATCAATCTAAATAGCATTAATGTTACCATGAGTCCTGTCCGGTGTGTCAATTGTGCACTTCCTGTCTGTCGTGTCCTTTTGTCACTTCCTGTCTGTAAGGTCATTGTTACACTTCCTGTTAGTCATGTCATCTGCGCACTTCCTGTCTGCAAGGCAATTGTTACACTTACTGCACCTGTCGTGTGATCACTTACTCGTTAGTCTCCTCAGGTGTTACCCATTCCAGCTAGTATAAAACCCTCTGGTGTTTCCCTTGTCTTCGTCGGTTGCTGCTGTTCATGTTATCTCCAATTGTTTGCTGTCTCCTTGGTCTCCCGGATCCCAGGTTTTGCACAAGTATGCCTTTTCTGTTTTGAATAAAGGGAAGTTCCCTGTCAAGGGAACTCAACACTGCGTCGGAACGCATATGGGAACGCATTAGCGTGATTGTCTCTTGAAGCGCAATTGAAACCAGGTGTGCGAGTGCAATCACCGAGGGTGATATCATGAGCCAGGAGTATAAAGGCACGCAGTGAACTAGAAGCCTCAGCTTTAGTGTCTTCAACAGCGCTCGAAGCTAACGTGTGTGTAAAGTGCATTGCTGGCTGTAAGTTTGATTTTCACTTACCTATGTTTTGATGGCGGGTACACAGATTTCTGCGTTGTGTCACTCCTGCCGCGTTTCATCACGGGCAGTGATATACACGCTCTCTGTGTCACATGTTTGCATGCATGCTCACTGCTCGAGGGCTCTGAGTGTGCAGAGTGTTTGCGGCTGCCGCCGCGCACTCTCCGCTCTGCCTGGCAGTTTTTGAGGGAACTGCTCAGGCTCGCGGTCCTCGTGATCTCGCCCCGCTGCAGCTGAGGCTCAGCGGTGGTCGCGCTCATGAGGATCACAACTGGGTTTAACAGCGGGGTTGGAGACGGGGACGCCTTTTCTTCTCCCTTTCCTGTTAAATCTACCCTCACGCAGGACTCGGAAGCGCACCATGTGGTGACTACTTCCGACCAGGGTGAGGAAGCGTTGCTGAACCTCTCCAATTTTGAGAAGTTGGAGGTGGATTTAGTCAGCATCGATGTGGATGAGGTTGAACCGCCATCAATCTCATCTGCATTTGAGGAGCTGCTTGAGGTTTCGGGCAATGGCGAGGCTGGGTCTCGAGTGACCAGCTGAGCCAAGGGACGCTCGTTCAAGGACGAGTGTTGCCTGCCGCCCGAGTGCAGCCTCAGCGTCGGGGTTTGCCTTTTTTTCCCGAACCTCCACATCGAGGTGTTGAGGTCATGGAAATAGCCCGCTTCTCACAGAGTGTATAGCAGCGTTGAGCCGTTAACTATGCTACTCCTGTGGCCGGTTTAGGGGCGATGCCTAGAGTGGAAGTTGGCGAGTTATTTCGCGCACCACTCATTGCCGCCCCTGAAATCCCGACGCCGCCTATATCCTCGATGAGGGCGGGGGATGGCCCTTTGGCAGTCGCCGAGCTGCGCAGGGCCACTGCTATCTCTCTCTGCGCCATGCTTTTTGACCGCGCTGAGAGAGAGAGAGAAAAATAAGAATATCCTCTTTATGCCCCTCTTATGCCTCCTGGCCTCTTCGGCGATGCTATCGAGATGGCAGTCGAGAGGTTTAATGAGGCTGCAAAGCGGGAGGTAGCATTCAGGAGAATTCTTCCCCGTCGCTCTCGAGTGTCTGGGACTGCGAGCCAGCCGCAGCCCAGCAGCGGCTCCTCCTACCGCGCTGCTCAGCGGCAGAGCGTTGTCACCTGACAGCCCCCTCTGTTGGGTGGCAGTACAGGTTGTCACGCTCAGCTGCAGCCTTCTGGCAGGACAGATCTGAGGGCTGTCCTCCAGGCTAGGCAGGGGCCCCCGCTGGTCGGCCTCGAGGGGTAGATCAGTGCCCTGTAAGCGCGGTAGCAGGCTCGGTACCTCGAGGGGGCCGGGTCATGCTCATCGCAGGTAGCTACTTCCGGTTGTGCCCCACACAGGGCGCACTGGGCAGGCTGCCCCCTCTGAGGAGGGTTTTAGAGCATCTGCTCCGGAGGCTCTCTGGTGCCATCCAGGGCCCCGAGTAGAAAAACATATCTGTCCAGAGGTCAGTCTCGAGAGACTGATACCCTTAGTAGATTTCATGGTAGCGTGGTTACGTCTGCCAGGTATCTCTCAGAAGGGTCCTGCGTACCGTATCAGAATGATATGCTACTTTGTTCCGGGTCTATCCACCCGGATTTTTCGGGGGTTCTGCCAACTCTGGTGGTCCCCGAGCAGGCTCTGGTCATGGGACAGGAAGTCGACTCATTGCTGGGGAAAGAGGCCATAAGGTATGTTCCTCTCTCAGCCAGAGGTCCGGGCTTTTATAGCCGATACTTCATCGTCCCTAGAAGGGATGGAGGCTTGCGTCCTACTTTAGATCTTCGCCACTGAGATTTAGAGAGTTAACTCTGAAGCAGTTTGTAGTGCAAGCCAGGTCTGAGGACCGGCTTGTCGCGACAGATCTGAAGGACGCATATTTGCACGTCTCCATCCTTCCACAGTACCGGAAGTCCTCAGATTCGCCTTTGGGGACAAGGCTTATCTATACCAAGTTCTTCCGTTCGGCCTAGCTTGTCTCCTCACACTTTCAACAAGTGCGTGGATGCAGCTCTAGCTCCGCTCCTGGGAGTTCTGGAGTAGATGTGCTCGGCCTCCGAGGGGGCCTAGCGCATGGTATTGGTCTCACAACCGAGGTTGCTAAGACCGCTCTCCTCTCCAGAGCCGATGTATCCCTGCCGGCTGTTTCCTGCGGGCCAGCTTGGCTTCAGGGCTCTCTCTTCCCGGGAGGTTTATGTGGCTACGTATCTCTTCTACGACTGGCTCTTTTCCGGCCCAGTCTCGGGAGATCGCGGTGCGACATCGAGATGTTGTTCTCGCACACATTTAGGAGCTCGGGCTGAGACTGAATACCGGGAGGAATGTGCTCTTGCCGAGGCAGAGCACTACGTCCCTCGGTGTTGTACGGGACTTTGGGTCAAACTCAGCACGGTTTCTCCCGTGCGTGTTGCCTCCATCCCGTCCTCAGTCGAGAGCATAAGGCTAGGTCGGCCACTCATGGTCAGACGCTTCTAGGAAGTGTTAAATTTTGTGGCGGCAGTTCCCAGTGCTTTTCCACTAGGCCTGCGCCATCTGTGACCATTATGGTGGCTCAAAAACCAGGGGGTTTTCCTCGAGGGGCAACCTTTCCCGCCTGATCAAGGTCTCAAAGCGATGCTGCGGGTCTTGCATCAGTGGAAGAAAGCCTGGTTTCTTTCCCGAAGGCCCGTACTGGGATCACTCTGTCACCGCGTGACGCTGTTGACAGGCGCCTCCCGCTCGGGTTGGGGGGTGGCCCCGAGGGGCCGCTCGACTTAGGGTCTGTGGAGCAGACTCCACCTCTCCTGGCACATAGTATGTGCCGGAAGCGTGGCTGTCTGTTTAGCACTTCAAGCTTTTCTCCCAGACCTCCTGTGGACCCAAGGGGAAACTCAGCTCCCTTCGAGCAGTTTACATCCCGGGGTCCCCAAATTCAGGGGCAGACTTTCTGTCGAGACAGAGGCTGAGGCCCGGGGATTAGGACTCCACACCGAGATGTTGGAGCAGATGGGGGGAGTTCCGGCCCGTTCCGTCTGGAGAGACGGCTCGCTGCCTGCTCTATTCCCCCCTGTTCTCCCAGCTTCTCTCTGGCTGGATGCGATACGACATGAGTAGCTGAGGCTCCTCTTGTACACCTTCCCCCGATTGCTCTGCTCCCAGGGTTCTAGAGAAAGTTCGCCAGGACAGGGTCCACCTCACCTTTACTGCCCCGCAGTGGCCGGGCAGGGTGTAGTTCTTGGACTTGGTGTCCCTCTCAGACGGCACTCTTTGGAGGTTCCCGTCAGAGTGGACCTTCTGTTCCAGGCTTAGGGCAGGATACTTCATCCTCGCCCGGAACTGTGGAATCTGTGGGTCTGGCCTCTGAGGTGGCCCGACTCATAGACTCAGGTCTCTCGACTGAGGTCGTTGAGACCATTTTTCCACTCTAGAGCCCCGTCCACGAGGAAGCTCTACGCTCAGAAGTGGAGTATTTGCACTTCCTGGTGCAGTGACAAACATTTAGACCGAGTGACCTGCCATGTGGTATCGTCCTGGAGTTCTACAAGAAAAGTTCGCTGCCGGGCTGTTCCCCTCCACGCTTAAGGTGTACGTGGCTGCCATTACGGCTTACCACGTACCCCCAAGTGGTACCCCTCGGGGTTGGGACCCCCTAGTAGTGCGTTTCCTTCGTGGCACTTTGAGGCTAAGGCCAGCAGTACGCTCTCGGGTGCCACCCTGGGACCT
Source organism: Rhodeus uyekii (assembly GCA_037043235.1). Taxonomy (NCBI): domain Eukaryota; kingdom Metazoa; phylum Chordata; class Actinopteri; order Cypriniformes; family Acheilognathidae; genus Rhodeus; species Rhodeus uyekii. Next base: position 1,132,262 of record JAWRVZ010000141.1, on the reverse strand, counting down.
GTCCCTGGTTCTCCAGGCTCTGTCCCAGGCACCCTTGAGCCACTCGAGGACATCTCGGAGGAATTACTCACCCTTAAAACGGTGTTCCTTTTAGCCATCTCCTCCTTTTAGAGGCTTGGTGACCTTCAGGCCCTCTCAGCGGCCCCTCCTGTTTGGAGTTTGTTCCTTGTCTGGCGAAAGCTTTCCTCTTTTCCAGACCTGGATATGTTCCTAAAGTGCGTTCGAGCCCGGCTCGTCACACTATACTGCAGGCCTTATGTCTTCCCCTCCAGTCGTGACCAGGAGTCCAAGAACAAGGTCTGTCCAGTGTGAGCACTGGACACCTACGTCCGCAGAGCGGTTTCATTACGTAGGTCAGACCTACTCTTTGTATGCTTCGGGGCTCCTAAGGGAGCTCCAGCGTCAGAACTATCTTTGAGCAGGTGGATAGTCGAGACTATCTCACTGACTTATGGCTCGGCGGGTCAGCAGTTCCTACTGCATGTCCACGCCCACTCTACCGGAGCATGGCTACCTCTAAAAGCTTTTGCGCAGGGGCTCCCCTTGCTGATACTTGTGATGCGGCTGGCTGGTCCTCACCGCATACTCTTATTAGGTTCTACCAGTTAGACCTTAACCCCGCTTTGGGAACCTTGGCCCTTTCGTAGTGAGCTACGTTAGCTTGGCGTACTCCGTTCGCTGAGGCGGCGTGGGTATTCTCGTTCCCATATGCGTTCCGACGCAGTGTCTCGTTCCCTCTAAGGGAACTAGGGTTACGTAAGTAACCTGAGACGTTTTCCTTGAGAACCTGTTCTCCTTTTCTCTGTTACACACGTTCTCCTTGAATTTCATAAGTTTTTAGCACAAGCAGAATTAAGTTAATGTGTATTTTGACCCTAAACACACACTGAAAACTGTCTATGGTGACTGAGAAGGATCATTGACAACTTAATATGTTGTGGCCACAAAATCATTTTGTCAAGATAATGTCCCTTTCATCATTATTTCGAGGTAATATGCTTTCCCGTTCACCATAGTAATCCAATTAAAATTGTTCTCCATTTCAAACACTGTTTGAATGTTAGAGAGTTTGTCAATAACTGTGGAAGGCAAATACACCGCTGGAGGGAGGGTAGGGAGGAGAGGAGATGTTCTTCTGGCTCACAGGGACACTTAAGTCAGCCAGCAGAAAGATTGATGTGACACTGTGTTTCTGGGCTGTCTGTCTTAAGCAGCAGAAACAGGTGTAAATTAAGTAGCTGATGAATGCTTGCTGTAATGTCTTTGACTGATCCACTCCTCGATTCCGACAGCTCATCTGAATCCTTGCTAAAACAAGGACACCGGATATCAGAGCTTACAAAAGAGAAGAATGTAAGACCAACACTTTTAAAATCAATGAAAGAGATTCGGTCATCCAAAGGCATGAAACATCAAGCGAGTAGTGTAGTTCAAGAGAATTAAATCAGCATTGAGAAATGATGAATAAAGCCTCACAGACGATCTGTTTAGCATGCCAAATAAAGTAGATGAAAAAGTTTCAGTGGAAACTAGAAAGTGATTTTGGTATAATTAATGCCCCAAAAATATATTATATTCTTTTCATATTGCAATAATGAAAATCAATTTTTTTGCATATCACTAATGAGAATTTGTTTGAGCAAATGTGCTTAATTGTCATAAAAACAGTGCCACAAAATACAAAATCAGTGGTACTAAATAGGTTTTATGTAATTTTTTCACTTTTCCTTGAGCTTTTATGGTTTTGTTCACCCCTATGCTTTACTAACTGAAGTACTAAATAATGATAATATTATTATTATTAACTAAATACAATGAATTTAGGCTAACATGTGTACCCTCAGAGAAAAAGCCTTCAGCTGTGGGCGTTACATGTCGTGTGGACAGACTCGACTGACAACCCCAAAAACAGCGGTTAATGCAGGTGGTGTCCCTTTGAGCCTGGGGTTACAGGCCTAACTGCAGGGCAGCAGCTGCAGCTGGTGTATTAAGGGTGGATGACTCTAGTGAGTCAACGTGTTCCTCACCTATAGAAAAAATACATTACAGACTTTGGCTGTAGAATGATTGTTTTAACTGCCTGCCACTGGGGTCAGGCATTAGGCAGTTTTTTCCTTTTTGCAAAACTTCAAATTGCATAATTTTGCAGAGTTCTAGATACAGGCGAATCAGGGAAACAGTCAGAAGGTTGAGACCACAACCCAGGAACAGGATAAAGTGCTCAAAATTGCAGTATGACACTAAACCAGACTTAGCAAAGAGTGACTGAGAAAACTAGCTTTATAAAGACACAAAGGGGAAAATGAGAAACAGCTGAAACTAATCAAGGCTAATGAGTCTGGGCACTGGATTCTTGGATATGTAGTTCATGCTGGAATGACAATGTTCTGGGCAGAAGTGCCCTCTGGCGGATCCAGCTGTGTTTTCAGTATTTAGCACAAGCATAATAAAGTTGTTGTGCAGTTTCTTTTCTATTTTAAAGGAAGTCTTTAAAGGCCTTGCAAAGTAGAAAACCACATCACAAATCGAAACTGCAGAAAGCAATTAGCAAATGAAGAAAACAAATCAATTTGGCTGAAATAACAGCTTAATGAGACAGTGAGGGAAAGATTACAGAGAGAACCCTCTGCCTCACAATATACAAAAGGCCAACAGGGCATCCTCAGAAATAAAGAAATTATTTTACACTGAAAACAAGAGCTTGCACCATGGATGGTTCTGAAATGGGAACTTGGCCTGGGACCCAATGTTTGAAAGACTGATGAGCTTCCATTAACAACACTCTGAAGCATCCTTACAAAGACAGCTGTTATTTGAATACAGAGAGCAAAAAGAATACTTCAACAATCTGTCATCAGCAAGACCAATGAGGGTACCTCTCCAAAGGCCTGTTAGTGGAAAAAAATTGAGGGGCAGGAATCTAGCTGCAGTCTTCCCTTTGAAACCAATTATTTTCTCCATCCTGGGCAGCACTTAAGTCTTACAATATGTCACCTTTTATCCAAAGTGTTGAGTGAAGTGCCAGTGCCTCATCCACTCGGATCAAGCTCATTTCAAACGCTTCATGAAGTCAAAGCTCTGCCAACACGTGGCTCAATAGTTTAATGCCAGATTAACAGGCAACAGTTGCGCGACATTCACCTCCCCAATGTTTTGAAGGTCAAAACCCCATTAAATATACAGTTAATGGTTTTCTCAACTTGTTTTGTTAGTTCTTGTCAACCCTATTGATAGTTACACAGAGAGGAGCCTTTTCAGAAGAGAGTCAAACAAGGTGAAACGGCATAGTAATATCCTTATTCAAAGCAAGACACAACTCTCTTGAAGTCCAGAGTCAAGTTTAGAGGTAACCAAACCGATGTTCTTTTTAAAGTTTCAGATCTAAATAATTCTCCTCAAAAGGCCTTGTCCTGTCTTTCCGTTTCATTGACAGGTCGACTAAAACAGTGTTCACCTGTTCCTCAAGACCGTCCAATCCCGGATCAAAGGGAAACGCAGAAGTCTGCAGGACTATCATATGATTCTAACTGTCATGCATACATTATTCAACGGCAAGTAAACAAGAGAGGAAAGAAGACCGAGACGTGTTTTGGCCCTCTACCAACTGTCTCATTAGCCTCACTCTGTCTTGAAAAACAAACACTCACCAGGCCCACTGAAACACAGCCAGGTCTCATGTGGATGCATTACATTCAGTCGCACAGACAGTTCCTCCAGTCAAACAACAGAAATCTCATACTTACCTCACACAAGAGTCAGTGCAGAGGCCTACACCTTGAGCACCAGGGGCCAGTGATCTTCCCCGCATGGAGTGACAGCATATTCAGACCCACTGAGTGCCCCGTCTGACACAAACACACCTGACTCTGCTAATGAAGGCTCGGAGAAGAGTCTGGTAAGTAGATTCAGGTGTGTTGGCACCAAATTGTGCCAAAACAACAAGAGGAGGCTTGACTGCTCTAGTTGCGTCTGACAGATCTGCACTGATAAAAAGCTGCAAGTGGCAGGTCGTCTATAAAATATGCGCAATAATTTGATACTGTTATCTAGGTTAGGCTTGAGTGAACTTCTTCTAAGCACAGATTGAAATTACAGCTGTAGTTTAACAATTCGCAACAGGCAGACAACGGAAGGACAGACAGATAGAGAGATAGATAAGAGAGATAGATTGATTTGGCAATATTTTTGCTGCTTAATATTCCTGTGGAAACATGATACATTATTTATTTTAATAGAAAGTAGAAATTTTAATCTGAAATAGAAGTCCTTTGTAATTTTATAAATATCTTTACTCTTCCTTTTGATCAGTTTAATGCTGAACCTTGCTAAATACATGTATTAATTCATTTTAAAATGTTATTATTTTCTCATTAAGTTGTTATATTGTAATTTCTCGAGTCTGAAGGTAACTTAAATGTAAATCCAACAGATTTTTATACACATTTTTTTCCTGGTCAAGTCTGGCTGCCTAAAAAAATAAATATCACACCTTTCGAAAAGAAGTGGAATTTGAAGTCTCATTCATGGCCGAAGCACATGAAACAACAGTGTTGCAAAGTTTAATAATCAGGGTTTGGGGTTTATAAAATCCCTAAGCTGCCCCTATGATCATTATTAACAGTGATTTTATAGTTATAGATATTAATAGTGATCATTATGAATAGTGGGTTTTTTTTAAATAAATTTTTGTTCAGGTTTTTTTTATCATTTACCTTTTTTTAATGTCCAGGACAGTGGACACGGAGGGAAATTGGACAGACACATGACGCATTGCCCAGTGTTGCACAGCTCTAACGGTCCTCTGAGATTTAAAAGTTCACATTCAGTTTTGACTTGAGAGATTCTAGACACATCCACTGTCATGGTGCCTTCAAGTAGCCGCAAAGGTGCACATTATAAAAGCAGATCAGGCAGCACTGAACAGGGTGAGATTGCTGCATGACACCCTGACACCAATCATAAACATCTCTTCCGAGGTTAATAATCAATGAACCTCGTACAACTGTGATGTATCCAACAACAGAAAGAAATCAGTATGGCTGAACAAAATTGATTCAATTTTTGAATTGCTTCACATTGCTTTTTTCTTTCAGCAGAATTCATACAATCTGGTGGCTACACAGTAGAAGAAAGCTTCCAACAAAATATTTCTACACCAATCATTTTAAGGCAAAGATTGTAATAGTTTCAATTAAAAAAAAAACTTTCTCTGATTGTAGTTTACTTTGCAGAGTCAACTAATCATAGATTAACTTCTTGCACTGCAAGGACTTGCAATAGATCTTTAACAAGATCTAAGTTTACAGATTATGGCCCATTAATGGTGTGAGGTTAGGTTGGGACTACCTATTTGTCCAAACAATGAAGAGGACAAGGGAGAAGAGACTTATTGGAAAGACACACACACATACATATATACTGTATATGTGTGTGTTACATAACTGTTATGTCGTTGTTTACTTTCTGGTTCCTTGTGTGCTCTCCCAATGTCATTTCACTCAACTGTTAGTCTTGTCCAGCTGTTTCTAATTGTTTAATCATTCCCAGTGTATGTCTACCATGTGTTTTCCCTCAGTCTTTGTCTGATCTCTTCATTGTGAAGGTTGTTGTGTTTCTACTTCAATAAAAGACTGTTCCATTGAAATGTCCTCATTTCAATGCGCTTGTTTGCACAACCCATAATAATGTACTTATATTTATTAATTATTAATTAATTGTTTTTAATCGATTTAAAAACGTACATTATTTGTACGTATAATTACATTTGGTGCTATAGTGGCGCACAAATTTCCTATTTAAAATTGCAAATTTTTCTATATTCATCCATTCACAACGTTTGATGCATATCGTAGACAAACCTGATGATCACTATCCAAAAATCAGAAATTCCAAGATTGGCTGGATACTACTGAATATCCAGCTGTCAGGGTACATTGTGCGGAGCGAAGCGATCGTCCTATCGGGGCTTGCGGAGCGTGACATCGCGATCGACAGGTTGGCGGCCACTGATCTAGAGTTTCATGACAGGACTTTGTCTTTGTGTATACAGCGAGCAAAATCGTTTTCAACACTGGTGATAACAATTCATTTTTTTATGTGTACCAAAACATCAAAATTGTCAGGACTCTGGGCTGATCAGCTGGGCTCTTTCTGATTACCATGTGCTCTTGTTTGTCATGTCTTTTCCCTCTCCCTCGTTTCCTTTTATCTGTTCATTTACCTCACCTGTTGTCTTGTTACCTTCCTAGTCTGTTGCCCTGTTTAATTCCCCTGTTGTGTGCTGTTCTCTGCCAGTTTGTCCGTGTTGTTCTTCTGCTGACTAGTCTCAGTTTTGTGTCTTGTTTTTTGTTGATTTCCTTCAGGATTCCAGTTTTCATGCCTGAGATTGACTTTTTGTTTGTACGAGTTTTGGCTGGAGTTTTTCAGTTTTGATATTTGCAAATAAATATTTGTATCTGCTATTGGATCCTCTCTCTGTTACTGGTCCTGACAATAATAGAATGATTTCTGAACGATCATGTGCCACTGAAGACTAGCGTAATATCTGATGAAAAGACAGCTTTGGTTTTAACTGGATATATTATACTACATATTTACAAAAGTTTGTGTAAAACTATTTTACAATATTACTGTTTTTACTGTATTTTTTTTTAAATAAAATAAATGCATAGTTGGTGAGCATAAGAGACTTCATTTATATCCATTACAAAATCTTAAAAACATTTCAAAAGTAGTTAATATCAATAAAATAATCTGTACTTATAACTTTCTGGATATGATTACTACATTACTACATCTATACTCATTTTCAATAATTTCCTCAGTGTTTTCTGTACAACTGATTGCTGACCGACACTGCTGTGCTATTATTTCAATGAGTTTTTCGCTGATCTGTTATTGTAGTGTCAACTACTTCAGATACACATCCCTCCATGGCACAGAAAAACAAAAAGAGCTGATGATTTGTTACTTTACATATTGGTCAGACAGTCTCTTCCTGTTAAAGTAGGTGGTCCTTGGCCAGAATAAACTGTGAATCAGACCTAATGCATTTACTCAGAAGTCCAAGATCTGTGATGAATCACTTTTGATTATGAATGTCTGCAGACATCCAACATAGTGCGTCACTCACCTGTACCTCCTGTGGTAAGAAAAAACTTTTAATAATGTCTGACAGTGCATTTTCATTTCCTCTAACAGAGCTCTGATTGCTCTGTATGTGGGACGTGTACATGTGTGTCTATTTGTTCAGATAAGTATTTTGCCCCCTTATCTTCCTCAGTCTTGACAATGTAAGTGTGTTTGCATGTTGACACAACACATATCACAGTTCTCCTTGAGCGATATTGCATGACAGCAATGTTGATCACATCCAGGAGGGAGAAAGTAAATTCCATCCAGTGATCCATATCCGCACTGCAGACTTTATCAAGTCATGACCTTGGCTGAGATGGAGCCTGAGATTAGCTGATTTGTTCTTTCTTATTAAGGTGATGTGTGTTTTTTAAATGAAAACATTAATCCATTCCTAGTATCTTTCACTCTTCCAGGAGGAAAATCCAGTCAATGTTGGAATGTGGCTGTAGACAGTGGTAAAAGCTTCTTGAGTAATTGTACTTCATTACTATACTTAAGTATTATTTGGGGAACTTGCACTTAAAGGCTATTGAAACTGAATATGTGTGCTATTTCTCAGTTACATTACAAGCTAAAAATTATGCTGAAAAGGAATGTACTGAAATTACATTCATCACTGAACATTAATAGATTATCACTGGAAACTATAGTATGAATTATTTTCCTGAACATATATGTGTATATATGTTATTTATATATATATATATATATATATATATATATATATATGTGTGTGTGTGTGTGTGTTATTTATATATATATATATATATATATATATATATATATATATATGTATATATGTTATTTGTATATATATATATATATATATATATATATATATATATATATATATATATATATATATATATATGTGTGTGTGTGTGTGTGTGTGTGTGTGTGTGTGTGTTATATATATATTAGATATCATAAAATTCGTTTGAATGGCCGCTGACAAAAGCAATATCTTTGTCTTTGTCCTTTTAACAGTTAAGGGGATTTCAAGATAAAAGTCTTTGCTACTGACTCACTGTTAAAGATTAACTTTCATTGAAGTCGAAATCATGATCACAAATGGACCCTTTCTCAATACCAAATATTGCATCTTATTTATTTAAAATATTACTTATTGAAGTAATATTACTTACCACTTCTATAACGCCGCAAGGTCGCACCTTCTGGGAGGGAGTGTTATGTAACGGATATGTTCCGTCAGCTTCATTTTCATGGACTTTTAGTACTTTAGACTTTTAGACTTTTAGGACTTTTTTCACCAGTTATTTGTTTCTTTATCTTTGTTTTCCTGACCCTCATTTGTTCGTGTACATTCATTAATAATCATGTTTGTCATTAGTACTTTTACCCTGTAAAATAAGTTTTAGTCTTATTATTTTCAGTTCTTATTATTAACTCTGCGTTTAAACTTTATCATCATATTTGTGTATTCATCTGCAACCAATGAGAATACAGAGCAAACAAGGACTAGCAGTCCTGCTAACCAAATAAACCTAAACCTCTGGATCAAAAAACAGGGAGTCATTATTTTTGCAATTCCATTTGATGACCATAGTGACAAAGTTAACCCCTTCACCTTTAAATAAGGAAGACTGATCAGATCTGAAAGAAGGCTGATATTGGAAGTTGAGGAAGAAAGAGACAGAGGGAGAGAGATTATCTGTGAGTGTTTCTGTGATGTGTAATTGGCCTCTTAAGAGGGAGAGAGTGAGCCAGAGAGAGCTGATGCAACAATAACGTCCCAGTTCTTCCTCTCTCAGCATGTAAACAAGGCTTGACTGTTGTAAGCAAAAAGAAAAAAAACTGTCTAAGATCGATCGATCTTATTCTAGGAAAAGAGCAGAAGGATGATGTGAGTGATGGAAGGCCAAGATCAAACCCAGATGGACCCGTGCAGCCCAATAAAGAGTATCAGCTGCACGCCACACACTTCCTCATCCACAGGCGCCCTGATGGGGGCTTATCTCTCCCCCCTGCCTGTGCTGATTACGGGCATGCCAGAGCTGTGGGTCCTGCTCTAATAGTGCTGCCCACTCACTCACAATTAGCCGTGATCATTACCACCCCGCTTGAAGGAGATTAACTCAGCCTTCATTTGTTTGGGGTTTACAGAGCTGCTCTCTCACGCCGAGGTGAGTCATGGAAAGAAGAGATTCCACAGACACAATATTGCCATCTGTTGGAAGCATGTCGGAGCTCCAGGAGTAATGTTGGAGAAAGAGGTGAAAAGTTGAAAGATAGATAGATAGATAATAATTTGTGCACACTGCAAAATTCAATCCAATCTCAACTAATGTCATGGCGCGTTGCAATCACAGTGTAGACCATTTCACTGATTATATGGGAGACATTGAGCCAAATTTTGCTACTCTGTAATACAACGAGAAACCAAGGCATAGCACGTTCATATTAATTGGGTTGTGTAGAAGTAATCTTCCAAGAGCTTACCGTATTGTCGTGAGAAAATCCTTAACCTTCGTAGGATGTGTGTTACACTTTATATTAGGTTTCTTTAATTATTATGCACGTACATGTTGTATTGGAAAACTTTGAGGTGGGTACGCTGTAAGTTTAGGGACAGGTTTAGTGGTACTGGTAGGTTTAAGGGTGAGTTAAAAGGGAAGGAAAGGGCCAAGAGTGTATTTTAGCTGTAATTATTTTACAGGTATGAACTACAGATCTGGTAAATATAATGATATAAGTTTCATGGTTATATTTATGCATGTGGTAGATGCTTTTATCCAAAACAACTTACATTGCATTCACAGAACACTGAAAATTGCTTTCCTGGGAATCGAACCCATGACCTTGGTGTTGCAAACACCATGCTCTACCTTTTGAGCTGCGGAAAAGTTAATGCTGAAAGGTTATGCTGGAAGGCCCCAGTCATAATCTCATATATTTATAAGATTTGTAAACAAAATATTAAAATTTTATGATTTATTTTCACACAAAATCTGTTGCTCCATCAATATTCAATGCAAATGTTGTTGTTTTTTCTGCAAACATACACTATGGGAGTATTGAAAAGCACTACTCCCTTTTTACTTAAGGCTCAGTTTTAACTCACAATAAAAACATAACATATTAGTACATATTAGCTGAAGACACCTAATTCAAAGTGAGATCAGATGAGTCAATTATTTCATATAGATATACAATAAAATGTTAGATATAGTGTCATAAATGCATAAAGTAAATAATCATTAATAATAGGTGGGTTTCAAACCCCCGGGGGATTTCAAGGGGCTTTATAACAAGGTTGCACTTTATTTTAAGGTGTCTTTGTTACGGTGTAATTGCACATTTAAATACTGAATAATATTAATTAACTACAAGTCCTTACTAAATGGGTGATGTTTAGTAGCATGTAATTGTGCTTAATTTACAGATATTACTTTAGCAAGTGCATGTAACAAAAACACTGTAAAATAAAGAGTTGCCGAAACAGAAATAATAAATAATAATAAAAACAAATACTTTGCAATATATTTACAATTTGCTTTCTGATGGATCAGAAAAGCATGCAATTAAATAAAGGTTATTTTTACTTTTATTTTAAATTTCTTTGATTTTATACCCAATTAAATTAAATCTTTGTTGCTTAGAAACACACAATTTACAGGGTATATTTTACACATTTTATAAAAAAAAATTAAAAAAAAATTATAATAATAATTTGTGTGAAATAGCTGATTTCATATTTTAGAAAGGGTTTCATCTTTGATGGTCCATGGAAAGTTTGAGAACTTGGTTAATGTAGTGTTTAATGTAGTGTAGTGTCTTTGCATCAGCAGGGCATTGTCGTTCCCATAGCGTCTTTGATGCAGCGCAAGTTCCCTTGAAAGGGAAATGTCTCGATTACGACTGTAAGCTTGGTTCCCTGAAGAGAGAACGAGACACTGCATCACCTTGCCACACCTCCTGTCAGGGTTCTGCCACATTCGGTCAAGTAATTTCTTGGTTTTGTGGCAGAGCTCTGACACTACCGTAATAGCTCATGATTTGTGTTTGCGCGTTGCTTTGACTGTCGAGTCGTGCGCGCTCTTGTCTGTGTAGTGATACTTTGGTCTGGTTCAATTTCAGTTTTGTGTCGGGATTCGGGCAGTCATGACTCGTGTGTTCGTCTTTGTTGTGAGCGCGCGAGACGAGTGATTCCTCATTCTCACGTGCTCTACATTATGTGATGGGCGCGGTTTCGGGCTTTGCTTGAACCGTGTCCTCTCGGTTCATGTTTATATCGACTGCGTGCTTTCATGTTGTGTTTTCGTGTCGCGCGCAGTTTGGTTTTTGCCAGCTGCGCGCTGTCTTTGTGTTCGTGTGAACACGTGGCGATGCGCGTCCACATTGGCTGTGTGTTCGTGTCTTGTCACTGTTACACCGCCCGTCTTGTTTCCTTGTCATTAGTTTTATTCATCCCAGCTGTTTCCCGTTCAGTTATCCTCCCTCCTGTGTATATTTAATCCCTCCGTGTTTGCTGTCTTGTGCTATTTTGTCGTCATTTTTTGGTGGTGTTTTGATGTTTCTAGTCCTGGTCCTTGTCGAGTCTTGTTCTTGTCGAGTCAGTCTGGTCCTGTTTTCCCCCCTCAGGGTGGTTTTATTTTTTATTTTTATTTATTTTTTAAATAATAAAGTGTCCTCTTCTTTTGCACGAGTCCTCATTCATCCTCTTCATCACACCTGACACCTCCTGCGTGCCTGCTGGCGACTTACTTCAGCCATTTACAAGCTGCATTTGGCTTGCTTTTATAGCTGTCTGGTTCATTATGTCATCTCGTACATTCACACCATTGGTTCGATTTTTCCCATAACGTCTTTGACGCAGCATGAGTCCTCTTGAAAGGGAACCTCTGGCACAAGTAACCAAAATGCATTTCTTTTACACTCAATCTTCTGTTGAGATTCTATTCTATGATGATACCTGTGTTTTTTTTTTGTTGTTTTGTCATTCCTGTTCATATGCAATGAACGTCGCACCAGACCTTGGAGCGTAGAAGCATTTGGAATGCATAAATCATCAGCTTGACATTTGAATGCTTCTGAGCAGTGCATATTAATAGAATAACTTCAGAATACAAATTACTTCAATGCTTTATGATGTATAGAAGAGCAAACTGGGGCGTTTGAGCTTAGGACAGGCACAAAAAAGAAAACAAATCTGACGTGGCTATTATAAATGCATAGATGTGGGATGTGGCACACATTTTGACTGCCTCTTTACATCTTGTAAGGTATTTCTTTGACCCGCTGTACCTTCAAATAACCTGCTCACTTCTGGTATATTAAACACGGGATTGCGTTAAATCTGGGAGGTTCTTTTATGCAGTCCTTCAGGTCTGAGGAGACAGCAGCTGTGGAGCAGTGGCCAGGTTGTCGTTTCTCCCTCTGTGAGGACATGCAGGCTCTCTTCTGTAAATAACACATTCATTGCTCTGCAGCCTCCTCCTGCCAACTCTCTGCAGATACACTATGACGTTCTGTGTGATTAGGAGCTCTCAAAGCAGACCGACCGGCCGTGACTTCAAAATTAGTGAGTCGGATTTCTAGAAGCTTTGGTTTGCTTTCCATCCACTTAACATTTCTAGCGTTCTTCTGCTTCTCGCATTCACAAAATTCACACTTTAAAAAGCATCTGTTACTACTCTGCACCAAAAGCATCTGTGTGTGTATTATCCATGCAATTACAGTGAATTGGGACTGAGGCTTTCAAGCTTCAAAAGGATGCAAAATCACCATTAAAGTGTTGTAACAGTGGTCCACAGGAATTGTGGGTTACATTAAAATTTCATGATAGTTTTATGGAAAAGGAACAGATTGAAATATAAAGGTGTGTTCACAGTTGTGAATGCTGCCATCTGAACCCTGGACCCAAACCAAACTTTTCAGGTTTCAAATGAACTGTTAGGCAGTTTGACTGAAATATGAATGCAAAACGAACCAAAAACACATAACAAAGCAAAAACAAGTTGTGCAGTACAAAGCATTTTTATCGATGTTTGGTAAGTTCTGATACTAAATATTCTGTTTTTATTTTTATTTGATTGACTCACAACTAAGTGAAGTGAAACAGGACTAAATATATAAATATTCTTTTGTTCTGAGAAAAAAATAATATGGACCACTTTTATGGTGCTTGTTTTGTCATTTTAGAGCTTGACAGCTCCCGTCCTCTTACACTTTCATTATTTGGAAAAGAGTGACCAGCATATTCACCTTTTGTGTTGCACAGAAAGAAGAAAATTGGGTTTGGAATGACATAAGATTGAGGAGAAGGTTTAATTTTTGAGTGAACTATTCCTTTGACATTTCCAACGTGTCTCTGCTTCTGGCATTTAGACTTCAGAAAGCTGTTACTACTCTGCACCGAAAGCATCTGCATGTATTTTTCCATGTCTTCCTTTCTACTTTCAGATTTTATTGATGTTTCAGCTTAGATGATCCTATATAACGAGATCTCTTCCTTGCTTGATTCGCTCTCATTGATCAGAGGTTACAATGAATAAGTATTTTATTTAAAATTCGATGCATGTAGTATTTATCTGTGCTTGGAAAGCCCTTGTATTTTCGAGAAGCGTAGATAATTTAGCCCAAGCAAAGAAATTGGACCTCTGCTTTAAAGTAAGACAGATACCAAAACATACTTCAAGTCCGAGATTAGATTTATGATAACCAGCTCTTAAGTGCTCGGATGCTTATTGTTTTTCTGTAGTAAGTTATTAAATTCAAGACAACAGTGGAAATGCATTATTTATTTGATTTAATATAGCTTTAGCCAGGGAGAGAGCTTGCTTGCCCGTGCCCTTACAAGTCAAAGCCCTTCCATTTGATCGTTTTCTCGCACCGCTGTAAATGACTCATCGGAAATTATCACCAGGGGGAAAATTAAATAGATTGATAAGCTGGATGTACTGGGTTCGTCACATTAACCTGTGAGGGTTGTATTACTTTTGGCTGCATGGTACATGCAGCTTATGCTGTTGTGATGCTATCATCTACAAGGATTAAGAATCAAATAGATCTCAAATGATAATCACCAGGTGTAATTAATTTTTTTCCTAGAAATGTGTTGGAAAGCATGATTACCTATCCTTTAATAATAATAATATATATATATATATATATATATATATATATATATATATATATATATATATATATCAAAGACAAAAATGTAAGTCTTTCATAACACACTCATGTTGTTCCAAATCAGTATTCAAATCCAAATCTGTCCAACTTTCTTCATAGGTGATGAATCACTAATTTCCATGCAATTAAATAGAAGCAATGGATTTCAAACTTTATAATGGACAAAAAACACATGACTCATGCACTACATTTCAAGCTTTTTGAAACTTCAAATTTGAAGTAATTCAATTCAATTCAGTCTTTATAAACAGAACAAACTGATTCATTAAAAATATCTAATTTAAATAAATGATTAATTCACAAATCAGTCATCATTAAATCTCTCAGGAACTCTCATTTGCTCCAATAAGATTTAGAGTGGACTTCAAGATTTACAGTGAATAACAACAGATTTAGTTTTATATCCTATTTGAAGCTTGAAATCTTCAGTCCCCATTATAACACTAATCCTTGCATGGAAAAGAAAAACAAATCACATTCTTCAAAGTTTCTACAGAAACAGTTTCACAGGTTTGAAAAGACATGAGTCCGTAAATGGTGAACGCTTTCTTTAAAGACTTCATATATTACAACAAAGTGCATATTTGTCACGTTGGATTAAATCATCTGCATGGGTCATAAAAATCTCATTTGCATGTTTTTATGTAGTTGGGTATTTCCTAAAATGATATTTTAAAACATCATGTATGATTTGAAGCACCTTCCCAAAGAGAGATTAAGGAAATATGAGCAAATACGGGCCAATGCACCACATATTTAAAGTGTTCCACACCGTTTCCCTCAAAGTGTTGCTTTATTTGGAGCCGTAATGTCCTGCCCTAAGGAACAAGATTGAGTAAAAACTTGTTTCAAAGTGAGAGAGAGAAAGACAAAAAAAGTGTGAAATTCCTTTTTAAAATGAATGCTGCATGCCACTTTTTCTTTCATCACTTATTCATTGAGAGCAAATGTTTTTCTCCATAACCGTGATGCAGTTTCCCATATGCTCTGTTAGCCTGACATCTTGAAGCAGTGCAGGTTCTTTAGACTTCCACAGAAACACTTGCTACTCTATGTCTCCTCGTACTTACTTATTGCGAAAGCTGCATTTCCACAGGAGAAGAATAGTGGCTCTTTGGGCCCGCCTGGGGCCATGATGGAAGAGGAGATGTTAGGTGGCAGGCAGGTTTGCCAGGTTTCTTTAACACAAGAATTGTGGAAATATCAGCTTGGATATTGGTGTTAGATTGCTGTCTATAGAAACTCCAAGGCACTATTGTTTAATCTCCAGTTTATGTCACCTTCTTTTCCTTCAAGGACTAATAAGTTTAGTAAAAGAGTACAAATCATGTTTCTGTTTACATGCAACTGTGACATTGTCTGTTGATGACACATGAGTATTTGTGTCATATATTTGAGTAAAAGACAGTATATCTTAGTTCTGTTGTGGGGACAATTTGGAAATCCATTGCCACTTGTATATATATTCTTTTCTTTTTCTTATTTATTCATATATTCTTTTCTTTTTCTTATTTGAAAGCCTTTCTTTGCTTCAGACTGTCTGCTCATGTGTGAAAAATTACTAGTTTTATTTATTTTTCTTTCTTTCTTTCTTAGCCAATCAGAATCATTTAACCATCCTCATTGACGTGGTTAACACCCTCTGTTAGAGTATAATTGCTGTAACAATGTTATTGTATGTGGGGTGGCCTACGAACCTGAAACTTCACTAAAATGTATTCTATCGACTCCTTTTCTGACTCCTCGGGTCATTACTGTAATTCCCCTACACTGTGAACCACAGCCAAATTTAAACAAGTTAGACACCATTTTCAATCAAACACTCTAAATACATTCTCACTCACAAAAACACATTTTACACTATGATGCACTTGTGTTGCAAAATGCTAATCACAAAAAAAGTTAAACACAACTACAACACAGTTGTCATTGTTTCTAATGATGTGATCAAGCCAACTATGCAATCTAAGTCAATTCAGAGTGCACAGGTGGCGAAGGGTGAACTGAATATTGATACCAGTAATCGATGGAAACAATCTGAGAGGGAGAGGAGGAAGAGTGTGTGAGAGGGGCTGAATGAGGAGGAAGAGGATGAGGGCGAGGAAGAGCAAGGTGTGGAGTGTTGTTAGGGCTGGATCCAGCACACCAGAGGGTTTCTTTGCCTGGCAAGAAACGACATTGCCTGTGATGTGGACAAAGACCTCAGGCCAGACTCAACACAAAGACGTGATGCTGAAGCAGAATGAATCTCTCACTGACTTTGATTTTGCAGCTGCACAACTCTTTTGAGTGTACTGTAACATGCTTTTCATTTAGAGTTGTCTATGACCTTTTTGGCTTGTGCAGTTGGACTTCAAGTTCTGACTATACAGACATTCAGTGCTATACAATATTCAACACAATACTATACTTGCAGTGCATTCAGTGTACAATATAAGTTGTGATTTCCATGTTTCTTTTTTACATAATTGCATACTGTTAAAACATTTTCTGTAACTACATGCTTTGAATGCTGTGTTCTCCATTGTTTATAGTATAAGGCTGAATTAATGATCTGTAGTATTTGTAAATGTACTATTTCCTGACATTTTCTCTCTCTGACACAAAAAAAGTTGAACAAATCCACCCAACTAGGAACGACCCCACTTTATAAAATCAAAGAGAAGATGTCCTACATTTCATAATCTCAAACTCAATTTGGGAGCTTCTTTTCCTTCCGGCAAAAAGCTCCTAATTTTCTGTTGCAGATCAGACATTGTACTCCCAGTGTGTAAAAAGCCTGGAACCTGTCCAAGATGACCAATGATTTGTGCTCAGCGTACAGAAATACTCATATTACACCCTTTATCTGTTGGCTGTTCTAGCCAAAAACTAATTGAAGATGTTATTTCTGGTCTGCAATATCGCTAAAAGCTCTGATCTCCCCTCGAAACACAGGTAAACCTAACAAATCACTCTCAGCATTTCAGTCCTTTCTTATTTTGCTTCTTAAATGAATGCTAAGACATAACATTTTGCAATATGCACTTAAAAATCAAAAAGATTTTCTCTTCCTCAAATCTAGCCTTGCTGACTAACTAAAATCCCAATGGTGTGAAATACTTGATTTGGATCAAAATGCAATAAATTCACCTCTGCTGCTTACGAGTACGAACTCTAGCCATGAAAACGTATGTAAATAAATGTAATAAATGTCAAAAGATTTACGATCTCTCATCTCACCTTCCATTGTCAGCGTGATATAGGCCTTTATATAAAGTTCCTATTTATATAAAAAGAACAATAAGCTCTCTCTTTCTCTCTTAACCTTTATGCAAGTTGTTCTGCTTTCACAGATGGTTGTAAATATATTTCACAGATGGTTGTAAATGCTGTTTACTTGAATGATGAATATACAGCAGGAGTGAAGACTGAACTTCCTAATTGTGCAGGTGAGTACACTGAAACAAAAATGTTTTCTTGTTTTTCAGTACAAATATCTAGGCATTCTTCAATCAAAATTACTTAAGATATTTTATTGTAAGTCTTGTTTTCTGAAAAATGTATCAAAGTGAAAAATATCTGCCAATATACTTACAATAATTCAAAAGGAAAGCATGAATTTGTTGATATAGTTTACAGACAACAAGCTTAATCTCATCATTTTGCGTCTCAAGCAAATTGTGATATTTGTAGTGGAAAACTGCTTTACAGAGCTTAGTGGGAGGAAAAACAGAGCTGCTTAATTCCGACGGGATTTGAATCACAAATTACATCCCTGAAACACGAATCCCTTTACTTGATCCCTTTGAGGGAAAACTTGTCCAATTCTTTGCTTTTCCTTTGTACATAGAGCCGTCATCCTTGAAAGAGCCAACCAGAGTCTGATCAGACAATGAAGCAAAGGTCAGAGAAGAAGTCAGGCGAGGTGACATCGCACTTCCACTGGGAGCCCATCACTGCGATGCCGATCATAATGATGTGCATATTCCATCTGTCAATCATGCTTCGACTGAAAAGAAAAGGTTGAGAGCTATGACGCAGATGCCCTTTTTCCAGACTGAAATTTACCACAGGTGAACGGAGAAGATCAACTTCAAAACGCATGCTTGTTTGCGCTCATTCGTTATTTCAAACAGACAGCGATAACAACAAATCACAATGGCTATAGCAACAACCAAAACAAGGAAGCAAATCAGACAGATGAATGCACTGTTTCGACAAAACAGCTATGTGTCTCCTTTGAGGACTCCTCATTTGCCATGTCATGTATAGGATGCACTACAAAGATTCTGCGACTTCAACAAGTTTTCAACTGAAATGCAGGTTCTTTTATCATGACAGGTCCATACAAAGACCACAGTGAGACAAAGATGCTTCAAAACATCACAAGGACAGAATTTGTGAAGTCTCTTGTTGAGGCTCACAGCGTGAACGATAGACTCCCATGATAGTGTTCAACAGAAGAGTGTCAATTCCCCTCTAACCCTTCATCACTAAGAGGATGTTGAGCTCAGGCTCAGAGAGACAAGGCCACTTAACATATTGTTATCGTGATGCTGAAACTAGCAGCTACTTGCAGACATGTGATTCCCATTCACACTGAGATTTCAGAACAAAGTGGCTTTGAATGCAACCTCAAAAACAAAATTGCTGTCGCATTTTTATGCTTGTTTGAGAATCTTCCATCTTAAACAAAAACTTTACTCGTAGACTCTAAAATGACCTTCGTTTTTCATGTACGTCACATAATCAACCAATAACCAAATAGCTTGGTTAGACTGGTATGCAATATCCAAACAATTGGATAAAATCAAGTTCCACCAATTACTTGCATCACTTTGCACCGTATTATACAATAATGGGGTTGTGAACGGCAATTCACATTACTTTTAGATGAGATTTAAACCATTAAATCATTCATATTTGGAAAGGATTTCATGTGGAGCAGCAAACTGTTCCAGAGGCATGGGGCTGCAACTGAAGACATTTTTTTTTTTTTTCCAATCCCTGAAATTTTAAACGGGGCCTGGGAACGGACAGAAATAGGCTATTTGATGATTTAAGACAAGCATCAGAAATGTAATGTGGTGCCAAGCATGGTTCCGGTCAGCAGCTTTGTAGAGGCATTTTATATAATGCATCTCAATAATTAGGCCTGGATTAAATAAAGTCATATACTGTATTTATGCAGCACACACTATTAATTTATAATTTCATATTTTTTATTCATTTCATATTTTTATTCATAATATTAATATTATTAATATTTCATTTTTATTCTATTATTAATGTTTAAAGCTGAAAAGTGCCATTTTATTATTATAATACTCTTTCTTCTCTCAAATTAAATGCAGAGACAACTCTACAGAAGTTGTTATAGTTGGGTAAACTTCTATAGTGGTGAACCTAATACAGCATTTATAATTCGCATTTGCCCCAATAGCAAAACAAATTATAATCTATAATAGCATTTCTATTACTTTCCAAAAGATATTGAGAAAATGGCTTTACTCCTTCAGCTATTGCATTAGAAACAATCATCAGTTTTAATGCCAAGCAAAGAACTGTTTATGGTTATAAAATGATGTTAAAAAAGAAAATATAAAACTTTTGCTGTATTTACAATTTCAATACAGTATTTTCCTGCATATAACCTGCGGGTTATACCAGATTTTACAAACCCCGCAGGGGGTGCGGGTTATATAAGGGTGCGGGCTATGTCAAAATTGATTTACACTTAATAATATTTCAATATATTTGTTACGTCCCTAAGGACGTGAGGTTTTTTGCGGTATTTTCTTTCTGTTTTTCTTTCTTGCAAGGGTTGTTGTTTCTGGCGCTTGTACTATCACTCTGACAGCTGGCGCTGTCTGACCTGTCAATCATGCAAGAAGACGTAATTGGCTGTGCTGCCATGACGGCGAACAGTTATGGATAATGGACGTCATGCGAGCAACATTCGAAATTCGAAATGTAAACTTACACAAAAAAGTTCATCAATCTATGGGTGAGGGTTATATAAAGGAGCGTGTTATACCAATGTTTTTTTACACAACCCCCCCAAACCCGCGGGCTATATGAGGGTGCGGATTATCCGCGTCTGCGGGTTATATGCGGAAAAATACGGTAACTGTGGAAAAACATCATCCCATGGTTAATATGTTGCAACACTGGCTCAACCAATGGTGTGAGTTTGGGGCGATACTATCTGACTATCTGGGTGAGGGAGCGTGGGAAACCTGTTTGAAAACAGTCATTGTTTTTGCACTTCAGTTTGGTCACGCCACAGAATTCAGCGTTAAACCTTATTATATTGAAAAGAATGGAATAAATGTGAAATAATAAAATTATCAATTCAGAAAAAAAATGTTACATCTAAAATAGACTGTTGCTTTTTTGTATTACAATTTTTCCTGGAACAAACATTTTAATAATTTAAAATATTTTAAATGTAAAATATTACATTATGGTTTTCCCTACTGCTAGATATTTTCTCAAAACAAACAAAGCTATTAGACTATTCATTCTGACAACCAGTTGTTGATTCTGGTACACAGCCAAGTGAGCTGACAGAAAACAAAGCGGCACTGATTGCCATGACAACGATAACGTTTACTGCATCGCATTTCATTTCGGTAGGTCAAAGCAGCATGTTTTAGTACTTTGCACTGTAGAATCTTTACACAGACTCTGGAGCTCCTCAGAGCAGCCTTACAACATCGATGTAAAGAAAGAGCCTTGTAATATGTTTTAAGAATGTGTAATTTCATGTATTGTTTCACAGTGGTGACTAATACCAATTAGCTTTACTTTTCAATTACCATTTCGCTGGAGAAAATCATCCAACTTTAAATGTGCCTCAGGCTGACAAACAAAGCTTGTAAGGCAGAAATGTGATTTGATTTTAGTGGAAAATAAAGCTGGAGTTTAAATCACTGTGATAAAACATGTAAAATGTATTTGCCATTTTTTTGTTATTGACTTCTTAAGATGTAGACTGCTTGCAAGCATTTGGTTTAAAGTCAGTTTACATGTTTACAGCTAAATATATTATATTTGTGGCACGTTGAGAGCATATTCTGACTTTAATCTTAAAAGATAAAAGAGGTTTAGTGCATAATATACACAAAAGACACCCTAATAACATAATTATTCGTTTAAAAAGCGAAACACTCTAAATTACTGACTTTTTCAGCTGTCTGAAGCTTAGTTTCTTTTCACAGCAGTGGCTCTTTGCTCATTAGATGAGCGCATTGATTTTATGATCGCCTGTAAGGGAAATGCAGACAGTAAGAGTTTAATGAATTGCTCATTATTCTATGCTTTCCGTAAGAGTCTCAACGCACCAAATTACTCTGAATGCAACTCAAACTGAAAGGAAAATGCTTTTTCTTGTAGCAGCACCTTATAAATATTCCCCAAATAAAGCATCTCCACAAACAAGCTCCCTGCTTCTCTTGCTCCAGCACTGCTGTGTGGTTTTGGTTGACATACAGCAGACATCAGAGAAACTTCAGCCTTCAGCTGCAGTGCTGCCAGATTCAGAGGTAGAGAGACGGGGGTGTTCTTCAAGAACGCATCCCTGGATCTCAGCCTGAGCTGAAGACACCAGGATAGTCGGTGTGTGACTCTCCTGCAGTCCAACTTCTCAGGGACTGCCAGAGATCTTATAAAAAAAAAAAAAACATGGCACTGGAGGTCTCCTCATTTTTATGCAAAGCCAAGTTTAGGACAGGATTATTATTAAACCAAGTTTGCAGTGTTTGGCAAGTCTCTCAAGAGCATGCTGTCTCTCTCTCTCTCTCTGTGAGTGTGTGTGTGTGTGTGTGTGTGTGTGTGTGTGTGTGTGTGTGTGTGTGTGTGTGTGTGTGTGTGTGTGTGTGTGTGTGTGTGTGTGTGTGTGTGTGTGTGTGTGTGTGTGTGTGTGTGTGTGTGTGTGTGTGTGTGTGTGTGTGTGTGTGTGTGTGTGTGTGTGTGTGTGTGTGTGTGTGTGTGTGTGTGTGTGTGTGTGTGTGTGTGTGTGTGTGTGTGTGTGTGTGTGTGTTGAAGAGGAGAGCTGTGGTCAGAGGTTGACTCTAACAACCCAGCAGCATAACTCTCTGGTCAAAACAGACTTGCATATGAGATGCATCTCAAGGGATTATAATGCTAATGCATTTATGCTAATGCATTTCTATATTGATTAACATGGCCCTAAAAACGAACTGCCAAATAATTAAAGATTAACACAATGCCAAGATCAGGTAAGAGACATTATTAAAAAGTGTGATGATTAAATAAGCACCAATCATCAACACCATATCCAAAGCAGTATTTTATTATGTCCGATTTTCCACAAAATTGAATCTGATGAACTGATTCTTTTTTTAATGAATCAGTTAAAAAGATGAATCCCTTTGGATTGGAAACTAGATTTTAAACTGGCTTGTGATGCAGCGGTTTGTATTTGATTTACTCAGTAAAGAGAGTTCACAAATGATTTCCTCATAGAATCACAACTCACAAGTTACACTTACAAATTATTAGAGTAAAAGAATATGTGTATTTGGCTCCAGAGTGGCCCGAAGCCGTGAAAAGAATAGTAACCAGGCCAGTGCGAAGAGACTAGGTGGTGAGGGATGGCAAAAAAACTATCAAGGAACATAGGTAAGTCGGCTACATATTTATAGGCCTCCTCTCGTGCTGATTGGGTAGATCATTTCGAACGCGCTCTTGAACTTTGTTCATAAAACATCATGTCATTTCTTTGCAAACCATTACTGAATTGAATCAGTCTATATACTAATTAGTTGATTGTATGACAACCTGTAATTAAAGATACATTTAAAATATGAAGAAACATTTACAAAACCTTTGTTTGCTACTGGAAGTGCTAATGTGTAAACTTTCAAGACTACATATTGCCACCTTAAGAAATAATAGACAATTTATTATGGTTCCTGTCTGCTGAATTAAACAGACCTGTCATTAATTTATGTAAACTGTAAAACATGTTAACTAATAGCCTCCTTTTTTTGGTACCAAAGTCATAATTAAAACCAAAATATCTGTTAATTTGTAACTAAACAACATTAATATTTGAATCACAGAGGCTGGCTCATTAACCAATATGCTGTGGGCTTTTGGAAGAACATTGAAAAATCTGTGAATATTTCAACAGAGGTCACCGGTCCTCCAGAGGCCAGCTCTGGCAGACAGAATGAGGGAACTTTGTCAAATCTTTCCCTGTATTATTGATGAGGACGGGGGCATGATATTGCATCTCTTTAATGGAGTGAAGATGGCGTGATTAAGAGCCAAGAGTGAAGTCTAAGGGGCCATTAGGGTTGTGCTACAGCTGGACTTTATCAGACGACCAGAGATATCGATAAGGATTTTTTTTTTTCAGACACGGGCACATTGGCAACGTATAGCGCCAGCATGTTTGAGCCGTAATCAAAGTGAAGGTGAACATAATGGCCCATTGCCATGTTTCCCATTGCCTTTCAAGTGCGGAGCAAGGTCGCCTAGAATAATCTCCGTAAATTGTTGCATTCAGTCTTGATAATCTCCTCTCCCTCTAATGGATCCTAGGTATGTTTACCAAGTGGGAACACCTCACAAAGTCATTTTTTCAATCGTTCTCTCCTCTGACACAATAATAGAACTGGAATTGGCTTTTTGATCAATGACATCAGTGGTTAACTTGATATGTTGGATAAGGACGGCCACCTTGAGCCTTGATTGCATATGTAATGTCTGAAGAGACACATGACACTAGGTGAACTTTTCCAATGAAACAGAAAATTCACAAAAAGCACTCTACTAGTGGCACACAAGGTATAAATAGTCTCAAGAGCCTTAAAGTGTCAGTGATACATGAGCGAAAATAGAGGGAAACAAGCTAATTTGTTTTTGGAGGGTCTGGCCACAGGACAGTCGAGGTTTTGCAAAAGCGGTGGATCGGCGCAGCAAAGAGATGCATGGAAACCCACCGCTGCGATGCGGCGAGAAGTGTTTATTTTATTTTCCTGTGGGCTTTTCCAAGGCATTAATGGTTAAATAAATAGGAATGGACAAGGCTGAGGTCTAAACAAGAATGCAGCCCCAAGGAGAGCGTAGCCAACCGCCTTGCTGATATTGGCTGGCTCTGCTTTTGCTAATGCACAGTGGTAAAAGCTTTGTTAAAGCTGTAAGCATGATACCCTCTTACATCAACCACAGATTCATTAAATGAGCCTACTGCATGCTAAGAAGGGAAACATGCCTATACATTGAACATATAGACGCTTACCCAAGCAGATATGCATACACACAGACTAGTGAAAATGGTTCTTTTATATTTTTAAAAACAACTTTTTGAGTAAAAATTTGTTTGGGAAGAAAGTACTGTATATTTTTGCTTTAATAAACCCAATAGCAAAAGAGTAAGCCTTTTTTCAGGATTTGCCTATTTAAATTTAATTTAATTGAAAAAAACCTTGTATAAGACTTGACTATATTTAAAAAAAAAAAAAAAAGATAATTTTAACCAGATAATTTTTGATAATTAGTAACCAGAATTTTACATATTTCTTTTTCATTACCATTTATTTGCGTTCTTAAATAATAATTTATTAAGAATGAATTAACATGGTCTCATATAAACAAGCAAAACTTAAAAACACACTAAAGTAGACAGTCATGCTCTCCTACAGAGGAAAATCACACTTCATTTCTCATTTGTGAAAGCTGAATCAATGTTACCATTGTGCCTGAAGGTGCAAGCTGCCAGAAGATCTCCTCTTGAGCACTTCAACATTCTGTGATCCCTCCTCTAAATCCCTCCACTTCAAGCTCTTTCTGTGTATCTGATCACATTAAGTGGTTCTAAGTCCACTACTTTAGCAAAGGAGCTTTGAAAATAGCTGGCGTCTCCTGGATTGTGAAGTGCAGAATTCTAGACTTGATGGTCATGGTTGATGAAAGGCACAATAACATCATAAAGGAGCTCAAAATAAGGTGTGAAAGGTGTTTTCAGTGTGACACAACAATTGAGCAAGAAAAGAGTAGTGGGAAAAGTGTTTTTCTTGTTTATTCTTTATGCATATTTCATGAGATGAATGCTAAAACCTTGTTAGTGTTAGAGCTCACCCTGTGGTCTGTGTGGGTCCTAACGCCCCAGTATAGCGATGGGGACACTATACTATCAATAGCAGCTTCATTTAGAGGAGACATTAAACCAATGTCCTGACTCTCTGTGGTCATAAAAACCACAAGTGGGCTTATGTTTATGACCCAGGTGTTATATACCTCCCAATTAACGTTATAGGAAGCATGTGAACCCTCAACAACAGAACGGCTTCTACAGAAAATACACCCTCTGGAAGATACTTGGCATGATCTCAAGAGAGCAATTCACAGAAGACATCCCAAGAATATTGCTGAACTGAAACAATTTTGTAAAAGTCTGAACTGCAGTTATAGGAAAGGCTTGGTGCAGGTTATTGCTGCCAAAAGTGCATCAACCAGTTACTAAATCTACAACTAAATTTGTACTAAAGGTTCAAAAACTTTTTCATTAGAGATGGACAACAGAACTGTGAAGCAGTGTTTTATTGTGCTTCTATTTTCTTTTTAATTAATATTTTGGATTAACTTTTGCATTTATTTTTTATGTTGATTTAAGATTTTGTTATAAATTATTTTTCCTTTTTTAAATATTGGTATTTAGGTTTAACTTGTGTTTTAGTTTTCATTTAATAATTTTTGTTTTAATTTTATTTATCTCCACGTAATACTTTCAGTGCATCAACTTAAACTTAATTCAGGATTTTTGGTGCAAGTTCTTTAACTAATATTTAGATTTTCTTTTATTTCAGCTTTTTTTTTTGTTGAATGAACCTAATTTGTTTTGTTTTAGATTTAGTTAACAATAATAACCCTGTGTGATATGATCAAGACCAGACTCAACAGATCCTTGTATATATCCCAAGTATGTACTGTATGCAACCCATCATGCACCATTTCTGATGATAAAATTGTATTATTAGCACTTTTTTTAATTGTCTGCAGAAATAGCCTATTCATAATAAAAAAAGACTGTACTTTCTAAGGCAGTGGTCTCAAACTCAAAGTTGGACAGTCCTGGACAGTTTTGTTCCAACCCTAATTAAACACACCTGACCCAGCTAATCAAGGTCTTCAGGTTTACTAGAAACTTCCAAGCAGTTGTGAGTTGGCTGGAGCTAAACTCTGCAGGCCTGTGGAGCTTTACTGTCTTTCCCATGTGAAAATTTTTGCGTCTAGTTTCGCCAAATTCCAAAAGAAATGGGGATTGAGGTGGTGACAATGGGAACAGTATTACAATGCTTTGCACACTAGATCCTCAAAGGGCTGGACACAAAAGCAGCAACAAACCTAAGAAGATAGACGAGCAAACTCATTAGCTTAGCGGCCCCCAGTTGAAGAACATAATATGGTGAGCAATCCTCTGCTCGCCGGTCGTCTGATAGCGCTTCTTCATCGTACTTCAAAGCCACAGCTGTCTCCAGACGTCTTTCTGATTTCAGTGTCCTGTGTGGAGAATGAGTTGAGAACTAGGTTGTTTAATATATTCCTTCAACTGCAAATCATGAATTGTTGCTCAACTCACCTAAACAAGTGCATGAGCGAATCGCCTCGCTCTGTTTCGAGGAGGGCCCAAAATGAAAGATTATTATGTACGAATAGGTCTGTGGCTTTGCTTCCTTGTTTTTTCTCTGGAATGCATATGAATACTGACTAGGAATTTGATACACACCATCACGAACCCTGGAGAGCAATGGCTAAGAGATGAGATCTGTTCATCATCTTTTCCAGCATGACAAATGACAGGAAGATGTTTCAGAACAGCAATCCGTGAAGCTTAAACTTCTCACTTGTTTCAAAATTGACTTTGGTTGGTTTCAGGGCATGTCGCTGGAAATAAGCCCAATATGCTTTTGATCACTCAGGGGGAAAAAACCTGAGCAACAAATTTGAAGACCTATTACTACAAAGTGACTTACGCTCGCATGCTTTCTGGGGAAAACATATTCTTTGTAGTGCAAATGATGCCCTTGTTCACAAATTCCCTTTTGACTTATCACAGTAGAACAGATTGTCCCCTTACTTCACCCCAGTGCACTTTTGCTAGTTTACATACTCGACTGTGACCACGCAGAGAGTGTGTCTAATCTATAGATGAGAATTGGTAAATATTTGCTTTTTACTACCAGACTGACAAATGCTGGTGGTGTTCGTTCCTACACCCAAATGTCCATTTATAGTCCCTTTAACTCTTTTCTTCCGCCATTTCTCTCTCAGATATCAGTAGAGAGGTTGATTTAAAATGCAATAGTGAAAACAAAGAGTCCCCGAGAGAGATACTTCCTACAGATAAAACCATAGATTCTGCATTAATACATCTGGCAGGCTACGATCTTGCGTCACGTGGTTAAACTGCCCCCTGGTGGCACTTCCAGGGTTGAGAAGAGCAACCGGTAATTTCACAAACCAATGCAAAGTCATTTTTTTGGTTACGGTAATTTCCCCCCGGGAGGGGGTGGTTGGGGAGGAGAGGGGGGGGGGGTGCAAAGTCGGTTTGTTATTAGCATGGTAATAGCATTCACAAAGAGCTAACACTATCTCTCTCCAGTAGTCCTGAGTTTGCATTCATTATGCAGCCTTGTTTCTGAACACAGAGTTGAGGTTCCAATCACAGCGAGCAGATGTCTTAAGTAGCTCCACTTTGGCAACCGCGGTCTGCCGAATCCCATGGGAAGCTCGTCTCTTGATGCGTCCCAAGTTCATGTGAAGTGCTTCACCGATGCAGAGCTGTCGATCGAGCACGCGCGCCTAACATTTGCACATTAATGCTCACGCGCTTCCGCCTGACTGATGGCAGTTTATAGCTTCTCCAGATATACGGCAGCTGTTTGGGATATTTACCTATATTTATAGAGGAAAAAAGATAATGGGATGAGAGAGAGAGAGAGAGTCCACTCTTCAATCGTAGCTATCTGCCGCCCCCTCCCTGGCGTTATCATTTTTTAATGTTTTTCATAAGCATATTACGTAAGGTAATTGTAGACTAACATTAACATTAATAGCAGCCAATTTTGCTGCTTGTCAGCCAACTGTAATGAGTTTACATAACCGACAGGATTAGTGAAATAAAGCACATTTTGAAAATTAGGTTCAAAAACCCCTTTTGATGTTTTCACTAATGTTGACAGATATTAATTAACCTTGTGACAATAAATACGCTAATACGGACCTCACTGAAATTACATATCTGAAAATCTTTCTAAAACAACCGTTTCATGTTGTTATTGGAATAGTTTCGGCTTTGCAACAGTTGAAGAGATTCTTCGTTTTTGTGTTAAAAGAAATATGGTCTTTGTCGACACCCAGCGGTGATGATGCTGAACTGCGGGTTTTGTCCTATATTTAAACAGTTTAATATATTTCAACGCTCAGAAGTAGTTGTTTTAAAAAAGAGAGATATGCATTGGTGAACATGCAAATAGTTCATCATGCAAATACATAAAAGTGGGCTGATTCACATACACAGTGACTTGAAGGGACCTATAAACCATCAAGGAGATGACAGGTGGCATTTAGTTGATTGTGTTTTTGATCACATTTTGCCCATGTTTTGATCGTGTTGCAAAACTTTATATGATTCAATTCAATGCAGACCAGAAGCATGAGAAGAGTATATCCGTGGAGTATTTCACCACACTTAAAAAGTCTGTTTTATAGACTTCTCTTGCTTTCAGCCTTTGACTTGAGAAGTGTCATGTTGTGAAAGCTGGATCTCAAACGAGATCACGCAGCAAAACAAAGCCAAAAGTCTCCTTCTGATTTGTTTTGGATCTCAGGGAAATGGAAAGGACCTTAAAGAAATCAAGTTGGACAGGCTTGGAGCACAGTGTTAAATCTATTTACTCTCTCTCTGCTGAAGTAAGAGAAGACCACGTGTTTTCAGTGGAAGCCTGTGAGGAGGAAGAGATCAGAGAATTAAGGATGAAAGCTCAGTCTGGTTGTATTGAGAGATCAGTGCTGAAGCTGGAGACTTCATAGGAAAAACAATGAAGAAATGATGCACTAGAACAACAAATACTGAAAGGAGTCACGTACATTTCAATGCCCAAAGTTCATTAGAAATGCATTTGTGGAGAGCGACTTCAGTAAAGTTTTTATCAAATAATACTGACTGGTAGGTGACTGTTGTCATTTCCTGTTCCCAGATATTGCACTTCTATCCGGGGGCTTCAGGGCTTATCTTCCAAATTCTGAACAACAAGTTTATTGCAGAAAGCAT
Source organism: Rhodeus uyekii (assembly GCA_037043235.1). Lineage (NCBI taxonomy): Eukaryota > Metazoa > Chordata > Actinopteri > Cypriniformes > Acheilognathidae > Rhodeus > Rhodeus uyekii. Next base: position 1,102,678 of record JAWRVZ010000141.1, on the reverse strand, counting down.
GGCACGAGCAGTAAGTAAATGATTATTGTCAAATGTCTCTGTGGGATTCAGTCTGCTTCTGTAAACATTTTATTCAAAGAAAAAATGCATTACAATTTCATTCCCTTTTCTTCTATAAATGGATATTTGCAAAGGACATCAGATCTACATTGTAACTCACTATGATAATGTTCTCAATACAATGAAAAATATTTGGTGTTTGTAAATCTCACGCAAGCAGCAGTTTTGCTTTTGTGGTTTTGTTTATTTGAATTCTTTATTTTACAACATAAAATATGTAAATGAGAAATGTTTCACAACTTTATTGCTAAATCTGTTATTTTAAGAATGCCTATCCTGATTAAGTGACTGTAGAACAATTGTAAACTAATTTTAAGTTGAAAATACTTAAAGTTCTATGCAAAAACTAAACAAAGCACATAAATAAAATTGACTTTGAATAGTTCCCTTAATTTGAGTTCAAACTGCTTGTTGTTTGAAACTATTGATGAACAATCGGGAAATACGGAAGAATACTGAAAATGAGTCAATAAAACACAAATGAGTCAAAGAATAAGTGATAAGTTTTAGCATTTGTAATAAAAAATATATAATTTGCAATATATATTATGCAGGCGTGTATAAATTATATTATTTTTGGCTTTTTCTCTTTCTATCTCTTTTGTTGGAAATGTAAAAATACAAAATGTTTTCTGTGAGGGTTGCATACGGTAGAGTTACTCAAAAGAAAGATAACTGCTTTAAATTTTGTTTCAGATTTTAAATTTTGTTTGTAATAAAACAAAGTTTGTTTTATTATAAATGTTTCCATATAGAATAAGCAAAAATACCGTGAGTTTTTGCTACGCAGTGTTTAACTCGTGTATTTTGGCGGCTGCTGTCCGCGGTGCTGAAATCCCCCTTTCTGTCTCCATCTAGTGCTGGTCATTTTTTACATTTAATGCATTTGGCAGACGCTTTTATCCAAAGCAACTTACATTGCACTCAAGGAACATATTGAAACAGTTTTTGCTTTCCCTGGGATCGAAACCATGACCTTGGCGTTGCAATCACAATGCTTTACTGGTTGAGCTACAGGAAAACTGGTCAACAACTTTAATCGAGATCGAATGAGGGATTACTCCCGAATAACTTAAACCAATGTTATACTAGAGTAAAACAGCAGATGGCACAATAGACATAAAAACAGGGTTTGTGTTTAACGACTGATGTCATAGAGCTACGTCACTAAAAAGAAATCATCGATCCATGTGTTTTACCGTGTGAAATCTCATTTCACCTGATTAAAACAAATGCACGCCTACACGAAAATAGATACGCCGGACAGATGGTTCGACAAAGGAAATGACTTGACAATGGAAACTTTTAAATCACCTTTACGAGACTTTATAGACAAAATCAATCGTTCAGTCAATCATGTCACGATGCGCCCACTTCCAGCAGATGGGCAGTGGACACGACGCTCATCGCCTGCAGAAAATCACAACAACATATGCATGAGCAAGAGATAATGGTCACTCGCTCTCCTTTCAGGATCCACACGCGTTTTTAACTTGCATTCACTATGTAACTAACGATTAGGCATGTTAAACCACAGAAAAAGAAGACGGCAGCACGCAAAAACATATGGATGGATTTCCCCCCTTCACTTCTGTTTGCTTAAGTCCATGCATATATTTGTAGTTTCTCAATATTAGACAATGCTTCCTTTATGAATGGATGTCCTCCCTCTAACATAAGATAGATAGATAGATAGATAGATAGATAGATAGATAGATAGATAGATAGATAGATAGATAGATAGATAGATAGATAGATAGATAGATAGATAGATAGATAGATAGATAGATAGATAGATAGATACTTCTCTCTTGTTTATATGAAACACTATATGAAGGGAAGACTATCACACATCCTCTGTTTGTGTAAGTGCAATTGATCTGTACAATGTGAAGCGGTTTGAGCGCACGCGCCTCGTCTCCTCACGATCTCCCTCACCTTTTTTATTTGATAAGGATGCAGCATTAGTCTCACTGTGTCACGGGCTGTTACAGCCGGGGACTGACGCCCCCATGACCAATACCATGAGCTACATCGATCGTCTCATCCTCTCGTCCTCATTGGCTGAGCGCATCCAGAGGAAGGCCCACCTCAAGATCGTAGTGTAAAATTTCCTTCCACGGTATTTCAATCTACTACGCAATTGAAGCATAAGGACGAAGAAGGTGCTTTAAAAGGTAGGTTTTCATTTGAATTTCACGTCTGCGAGGCTGAAACGCACTTGTTTAAATTAAACATGAAGCGAGATCGTGCGAAAAGACTAAGGTGGTGCTCGTGAAGACGCGCGCGTCGATGGAAACGAGTGTTCGCGCGCTTGTAAGCAAATTAAAACGGTGCATGTTGGAATATTGAATGCAACCTGATGATGAAACAAGCAGGTGTTTTGAATTTCCCGTGTCGTGTCCAGCACTTCTTCTGTGTGAGGACATTGGAGAGGTGGCACCATATTGTGAATGAGAAGTACGAGATCCATCTTTTTCGCGTTTAAAATGAAACAACCTGTCAGAAACACTGTCAGCAATGTGTGAGCACACAGTATAGCAGTGCATTCGGTCGGAAAAAAAATGACTTAAACTGACTATATAAAGCAAAAATGCATGTGTCCATTTTATTTTACACAAGCATTAAAATATGTATCTCAGTATCCCATATAGATGATCAGTATAAAAGAAGCGCTTTAAGAGTTTTGACTAAAAAAATGATGTTTGTGAACATCTCGATGACACCTCCTGCTGTTAAAACTGAAAAATATGATCAGGTGATGGTGTGAATGTTCTCATCTCGTTGTGTGTGCATGTATGAGCGTTTTATCTTCAGGGAAATTAGACTCCTCATTGTTTGGCTGACAACCTGCTATTAACACACACACTTGCTCTCAATTCCAAATTAACCCACATTTGTCATATAACAAACCCTGCTTTTTAATTTGTATTTATTACTGTGCGCTGCCACATAACTTGCTCTCTTGGATGCAGAGGGGCCAAGATGGATGTTTTTATGAAGGGGCTTTCTAAAGCTAAAGAAGGTATGGCTGTGGCCGCAGAGAAAACCAAGGAAGGTGTAGCGGTGGCTGCAGAGAAGACCAAGGAAGGCGTGATGTTTGTGGGTAAGAAATGGAACATATAATGCTCTTTTTAATGCATGCATATCACGAATCAAGCGTGAGCTTGGTGGGAGTGGGAGGGACCATGAAGCTTAGAGCCTGAGGGCCAGGAGGGGGTTGCTATCTGTTTCTGTGCCTCTTTTCAGAGCATCACTATAGGTTCAGGCACTATTGTGTAATTTTGTGATTGGCTGGGATATTGGGTGGGGTTTTCCAGGCCTCTTACGTGTACCACGTCTTATTGAAATGAATTTTTTTTTTTTATTGGTACATTTCTTGTGTACTTTTATAGTTCATTTAGTTCTTTAAATAATTTAAAATATATTTTTTTATGAATTATGATTAATATACACACAGTTTTGCCCTCATATTAACTATTATGACTATATAAAATATTTGTGAAGAGCACTGTACAAATAAACTTGGAATTTAATTGAAATATTTTAAATCTTCAAATGTTTTAAGAATTTATTTTCTTTTGCCGCATTGGCAAGATAAAAGTCAATTATTTAATCTTGTTTAAACATATTGTCTTTCTTACATAACACGTTCTCAAACAATTTGAATGGGTTTTTATGCATTAAAATAAATAGAAAAGGGGATCCATCGCAAGAGAATCATCATATTCGGGGTACTTAGCCTTAGAAATGTGTAAGGCAAAAAAAAATTGTTTTCCTTATTACTTGATATTTATTTTTAATTTCAATCTTGCTGTTGAATAAAAAAGTTGATGTTATTTTCCAGTCTTTATGGAAGCATTTTTTAAGCCACATTTTTTAAGTTTTCAGCAGGAGTTTGGAAAGGAACATATATAGATATATAATACATTTGGGTTTTTCTTTACTTTAAAGTAATATATTTAAAAAAGATATATATTTCTTTCAAAATATACAGTAGTGCATTAAGTAATGCTCTGTCACACATAGACTAACAATATTGAGTAATAATGTAAAGTATTGTCAAGAAAATTATATTTTTATGCTAAGGATCCAAGTTCAGTTTTCCAATGCACAATGTTTGTGGTGTGACACTAGCTCGCTCATCTTTCCTATATTTCTCATAGAAAAATACTTATTTATGTAAATGTAAATATGTTTGTCTTACCGTGGTATATTTCACTCCAACAACAAATGCTTTATTAGTCTTGTTTGCTCATAATTTTTGAGGTTGTCATCACTCTCTAGTGCACAGCCTCCTGAAATGGCCTGTTTAATCAACGATGGATTTTACATCTGGAAAATTAAAAGCACTCATGATACTGGTCTGATATTGATTCTAGTATAATGTATTTCATGTAACCTGATCTTACAAGGTGATTCCTAATGTACAGGCTAATTTGAGAGTGAAATAACACCGCGTGAGATGGTTGACTTCTGGAGCTGATCCAGCATGTCTCTGATCTCCTATCGGGTTGGAAAAAAAGCCTTACAGGCCACATGTCACACAATTCCATGAGCTCATAGACTTCTATATGCACAGTGCCCATGACAGAAAGCTTTCACTTGGACTGAGTGACAATCCAAATCCTTATTGAGGTGAAAGAAAGGAATTATATCTCCCCAAGCTTGTAGGAAATATTTCCAACCTGCTTCTCTTGATTCCGTGTGCTTTGATGAGTAAGACGAGACCTTGCTGTAATTGGAGACTCAGAGGGCATTTGTGTTTAAGTGCGCACGTTCAACCCCAGAGACAACACTCATTCATACTCTTCTGTTTTGATGTTGAGATGAATGAATAATAGAATCCCTTCACATAAAAAAACTGCCACCAGCGTCCCGGGGAGAGACAATTAGCCCGGATATCTCAAGCCCATCTGCGGTTGCTTTGCGAGCAGATAGCAGATTGTCCTGTACGGTTGCTTTCGTTTCCTTTGCGGTGAGCACAAGCTTGCACTTATACAGGACAACCGCAATGACCTGGGACGCCATGTTAGAAAGGCCTCGTGGGTTTGTGTGTTAGCATGTGGAGGAGGGGTGACGGTTCGCCGATAGGTTCTTGTTCCACCTTGGACAGCAGCTGCACAATCTCACACTCCTTCACACCAACCCATCTGAGGAGAGACTGAAGAGGAAGTGGCCTCTGTTAATGTCACACACACACACACACACACACTCTTTTCTGTCCCACTGCTATTAATTTCCTGTCTGTTGTACATTTATGTCCTCACTGGTTCCTCATCCTCATATCGAACTGTATATTTATTAGTATATTTATGATGTTTTTGCACTGTTTGTGCTCCATACATGATTGTGTGGCTTGCTGGGAAGAGATGTGTTATTACTTTTTTTAAAGATAATATTTTTGTTTTTAAATGAATGTACTGCAAAATAATAACAAAATACTTTGTTTTATATTGTTTACTATTTATTTTGCTGTTTGTGCAAATAGCAATGCAATATCTACACACACACACACACACACAAATATATATATATATATATATATATATATATATGGACATGGACATTTCCGAAACATAAAATGGGGGAAAAAATGATGTGCTTTACAGATATTTCAGTGATAGATTTAACCTAATAAAGCACTTTTAATCTGCCCTTTCTATCTAAAAAGATACTTCTGTTACACTGTGCATTCATGGCCAAGTGTTTCGTCTTTTGAGAAGTGACTTTGTGTTGTAATGACTTAAGTGCTCTAGATGATACTAGATCAGCTTTAATGAGTCATGGGTGAATGACTCTAGTTTAAACATCTTTTAGTTCAAGTGTAATTTCTCTTCTCCTGGCACTTGTAAGAAACATACTCAAACCGAGACACAGTATATAGCAACTTCCTTCCTACCAAATGCTTCTGAGCTGTAATACTCATGCAGACTGGTTAAGGTGACAGGTCTGAGATACAGGTTCTATTAGCTCTAATGATTTTTCACTGAACCTTTAAATGAAGCTTCTCTGGGAGTTCAAGGCTTGTATTTCACATTGTCTTTCTACTGATTGTCTGCCTGTATCATGTACCTACTTTCAACCTTATCACAGTTCCTTCAGAGGGCTTATTTATCGTGTGTTTCTATATTATAATGGGCTGGGTAAGTTATTATACAATATTCTTTCATGTGCTTGCAGGCAACAAGACCAAAGACAGCGTTGCAACAGGTAAGGAGTTTCTAAACTGTTCTTCTAGTCTTGTCCTGTAAATAATGGATATGTCTCTTTAATGTGTTCAATGGGTATGGCTTACAGCCAGTAAGTGGAACCGAGACAAATAGTTCTGAGGCTAGGTGATATTTCAGAAGGTTATTTGTCTAGGACAGATGGACAACTAGAAAAGTCACAGTGTTCAGTATGATTAACTGTGAGCACAATGTCTCTAAACCACAATAGTATACACAATATTTAATGCATTTTAAAATGATTCCAGTGCAGTTTATTCAGTTTATTTTCATATCACTCCATAGATTTGACATTGTGTAGGACGGTTGCCTCGTTAAATAATTAACCAATTTATTTTTCTTGTGTTGCCAAATAAGTATTGAATCTCTGACTTTGAGTGATGTGTTTGTGTATCATCTCTGTTTAGTGGCTGAGAAGACAAAGGAGCAAGGCTCTCAGCTGGGAGGAGCTGTGATGCGTGGAGCCGGAAACATTGCCGCCGCCACCGGCCTGGTGAAGAAGGACGAGTTCCCCAGTGACATGAACGTATGCTACCTGACAAAATTTTAACATTGATGGTTTTTCACATTTCTGCGATACCATATTCCTACAATCAGTGGTGGACAAAGTCCACAAATCATGTACTTAAAAAGAACAATTACAGGTATCCTAAAAATATTATGATTATTATGTACTAGACACAAAGATGGAGATTTGTACATATACAGTATGCACTCCTGGGCAAAAAAAAGGGCCTATATTGTTCAGGAAATGTGCAAAATGTAAGCAAATGCGTTACTTGCATTGCTGTCTTTGGCTGAATGTGGGAAGTTGTGTGTGGATTGATGAATCACAATGAAACACGAGTTCCAAAATGGTGTCTGACAAACTGGATAGAAATACAGAAATACCTCGGTTTACGAGTGACTTTGTATACGAGCAAATCGGTGTACGAGCATGGAGGGTCAAATCGGTGTACGAGCATTGTATCGGTGTACAAGAAAAAATTTCCCTCACCCACGCGCATTTTTGTGTGGAAAAAGTCCTTACGCTTTTTTACTGGAAATATCCTAAACACAGCCTCTCATAACACAATCACGCAGTTCCAACCCCTTTATCACCCCTTAACTTGTTCATTCTCTCAGCTTTGCTTGGTTTGGTTGCATCATTCACCACAGTGCATACTTTTATAATTGATTTACAGCGGTTTTACCTCCTTGTGATCGCTATTGTTCACATAGTGAAATATACACGTACAGTACCTCTAAGCAGTAACTGTCACGGTTCATGAATTCATTGTCTCCTAGTTATGCCTGTGTGTGTGTATGAGCACACACACACACAGTACACACACACTCACTCACTGAGCACTGACACACCTGATTCTCATATCATCTGCCTATTTCCCCGCTTTCGTTCGCGGCTCCTGTGTGTTCGTTCGTTCACGGCTCCCCGTCTCCGTCTCCCATGTTCCATGATTTTCACTCTAGATCATCACTTTGTTTGTTTTCTGCACTATTATAATCAATTTGCACTTGAATCCTTGCTTTCCCCGCTCCCCCTCCCCCTCCTCTCGTCTCCTCCACGCACACTGCTCAAAGCTGCATTACAGTAAATTGTCAAGTATTTTGTTTAATTGTTTAATTCTCAATTATTAATTAGTATTTATATGAGATCTTAATGCTTATAATTTTAACTGCAATTTATAGGGTAAAACCAAAAAAATATTTGAAATGGGCATTTATGTTCGTGTGGAACAAATCGATTGATTTTTAGTGCATTCTTATGAGGAAATTTGTTTTGGTGTACAAGCATTTTGGTTTACGAGCTCGCTCTTGGAACGAATTAAACTCGTAAACCGAGGTATTACTGTATAATAACAAATGTATCTCTACCACAATGAAGCATGGATGTGAAGAGGTGTCGTCATTGTTTGTGGAGACTTTTAGCTGCTGGTATTGGTGAGCCGCTTCACTGTGGAAAGTCTTTTAATGCTTTGGAGTTCAGGAGAATGTATTGCAGAATGGTTTGCTTCTAAAGAGGAATGATCAGATGTTCTTCTTCAACAAGACAATGCTTCTGCTCACATCGCAAAGACATCCAAGAGGTGGCTTGAGATCAAGTCCACCAAGCTTATGTTTCGGCATGGTCAGACTCCAGATTTGAACCCTATAGTGAATATTTGCTCTCACATTAAACTAGGAGACATTTTTCAACTTCTCATGAATTGTTTAAAGCATTAACATTGAGTGGAACGACACTGACTCTTCCAGTAAAAAAAAAGCTGTTTGTAAGTTGGGGAAGACTATTCCATTCCAAGTCAATTTATCTACAGTATTTGGTCAATTCTTGTTCATTTCCTAAATATTTTGCCATTTTTGTCTTAGGGCATTTTTTTTGTCCAGGAGAGTATATATATATATATATAAGATGTCCCAGAAATACGGTTCTGAAACGGCAACCTTCGGTTTTGTGGGTCTACTCTACTCTACTCCATTTCTGCTTCATTTTTGTATTTTAATCCATAGACTAGAAAATGTAGTGAATGCTAGTAGATGCATATGTGTCCATCAGATATGGTTGTGGGTTATTCCACCTCACACATTCACCTTCACATCATAACAAAATTGATCGCTGCTTATCCCACAGGGAATATCATGTCTTACTTTGCCTTTCTGTCCTTCTGAGCCCCCTCTGCTCCCCCCTCCCTCTCTCCCTCATCTCTCTCTTTCTCAACCTTGCCCAAGGTCACTTAGCACTTTGCACATTACTTAAAAATGCACAGTGGGAGGAGAAGTCAGCCAATCCTCAGACTAGGGCAGATGCTTCTGTTTAAACAAACTGTTGATACCAGAGCGCTCTGGGTTTTCAACAGTAGTGGTAGTAGATAGTGACAAATGTGTGGTCTTCCTTGGATTTCCCCCACCAGGCTTAATAATTAGTCTTGTCCTTTTTGGTGACTCAGTAATCTCTTAAATCAATTAGAGGCAAAATCAGCATAAGAAGCTTGCAGCATATGTGCTTGCAGTGTTTACAGTTCTGTGTGTGTATGGAGCCTGCTGGAGACAAAGACACAAACACAATGTCCCTGTCATTGCTCTAGTGCTTGAGTTAAGCCATCGACCCGATTCATTTGGAGTACAGTCGTCTCCATTGTCATAAGAAAAGTGTTTGATGGCCAGTATAAGTGTGTAGTTTAGCGGTTTTGAAACATGTGAAAGTGTGTGGGTGGTCAGTGCTAATTGTGTTGCTGTTCTGGACTGTGCCGTTTGTATTTTTTGTGTGCGCGTGTGTGTGTGTGTGTGTCACACACAAATGGCACAGTCCAGTCTGATTGTGGGTCGTTCTCGGGACACAGTGTCACTTGTGTGTTTTGAGTATCCACATGACTTACTATTCATTTAATTAACAGAGACAGATTTTAGTCACATTATTTGATAGATTAAACATGGTTTATCAAAGAATCCATAAGAGCTTTTCAACTAAAATATTAATTTAGCTTATAAATTTGAAATACAGTGGAATCTGGTTATGTCGACGGCCTCGGGGGTTGCAAAAAAAGCATCGAGATAACGATGATCGACATAACCAACAGCCAATATGCCGATTTATTTGATGAAGCGATCGGCATGCTATAAAAATGTACATACACTGTATATGTTTGCTAACAACAAAAGGCACATGTGCACCAACTAACAGCAGAGATTTAACAGTATACAATAAAAACACCTTTGATTCTCCATATAAACCTTTAATTATATTCTCCAACATTGCAAACACAATTTCGCTCACAGCGTAAACACAGTCACAACACACATAAACACATTCGCTCATAACACAGTCCTTTCTCTCTCACACAGTTCTGAATAGTATTGCACACGCGGTTACTATGGTTTCTTTACAAACTCTAAAATGCTCTACAAATGCTTCTATCAGTAACGACGTCTTTGTCGATGTCAATGTAATCTGAGAATTCCTGGACAGTGATGTTAACTCCTGCGCGCTCCTCTTCTAAGATAGCATCTAGAAGGTTTTATTTTTCCACCACTTTCGAGAGTGCTTCAGCGGCTGCGCGGCACTGTACGTGCAACAGGAGCTCAGCGCATGTGCAGTGAACTAGGTACGATCTTAGACACGAGATAACCATGTGAAGTAGCGAATTTGTTCCCTCTTTTGTGCTCGAGATATTAGGGTTCGGCGACATAAAAGAATCGACATAACCGATAAGAAAATGCTTAGACAAATAGGGAGTTTGGCGGTTCCACTTCAAAAACGTCGACATAATAGGGTTGGCAAGTTAACCGTGAGTCGAGATAAGTGAACTCCACTGTATATAAATGTATGCATTTATTCTGAATATTGATATGACATTTTTCATGATCCCATTTTCATTATCATTACATTTAATGGGTTGAATTTTAAAATATAAATATAATATAATGATAAATATAAATATATGAATAGTTTTAAAGTACTTTTACTGTCCCTGTTCTTTTAAAAGTGTTTAAACCATTAAATTCCATCTCAATTTGTGTTCATCTCAATTATGCTGAAATGTTATATATATATATATATATATATATATACACATATTGTACATACATACTGTAATCCTATAGTCGTTTCTTTTTTTAGCACCAAAAGCATGTCATACATTTCTATGTAGTTTGATTGGCATGAAGGGTTTGACAGGCTGTGTTGTGATATTAGGACTGTAGATTGGTGAAATATGACCTAATTGACTGTGATAGCTCAGTTTAAAAATAAACCTAGTGACCCAGAACTGTAAAGAAAATCTAACTACTTACTGTATGTAGGTAATGAGAGTTTCTCTCTCTTTCTCTCTGGCAAGATGTAAAATGGAGTTTGATAACATATTTATTAGGAATATATGAAGATGTAGCATGCATATTAAACCGCATTAGCAAAAGCACCACTGATATACATTGTACATTAAGTGAGCAGCACATTTACATTGCATTCAAGGAACTTACATTGAATCAGTTCTGAGCTGATTCAATGTGAGCACATGAAAAAAAGGCTCATATTTAACTTTAACTGCTTGTGATAGTGCTTTTAAAAGAAATTGGTTATTTTAATTTAATTTATTTCAAATGTTTTAAAGGGCTTATGTTTGACTGACTGTTTGTAATGTAGCTGCTGTTGGATTTAAAGAGATAGTTAAAAAAAAAGAAAAATAAGAAGATTCTATCATTAATGACACACTCATGTTGTTCCAAACTTGTAAGACTTTTGTTCATCTTCAGAACACAAATGAAAACATTTGTGATAAATTCTGAAAGCTTTCTGTTCCTCCAAAGACAACTACACAACTGACACTTTAACGCTTCAAAAAGTTCAGGAAGAGATTGTAAAACTAATCCATATGACATGAATGGTTTAGTCCAAAGTTTCTGAAGAGACTTGACCATTTTATATGAGGAATTTCAGCTTTTATTCACATAGAAACATTGACCAACTCAACCTGCTTGACACACAAGAACAAACCTCTTGCAAAAGCTCAAACATGCTGCGCAACAGATGAGAATGAGCCTCATTGGTTCTTGTGGAAGCTGAAACATACTGTGTAACCCAAGAATGAACCTTATTGGTTCTTGTTAAGGCTCAAATGTGCTGCGTAACCCAAGAATGGTCCTTATTGGTTCTTGCTAAGGCTTAAACGTACTGCGTAACCCGAGAATGAACCTCATTGGAAGTCATATGCTAAATAATTTATATGACATCACAAATCCTACAATATCCAAGCAAGCTGTTTTTGGAGCTTGGTTACATAAATGCTTAGTTAAAAATGAGGAAGATGTTTAAATGGTACAAAGACCTCTAATATATCAAAAGTTCAAAGTAAATGTGGTGTCTCGTGTCATGACTCCTTTAAATGGCTTCACATGTGTTCACAGCCTGAGTTTGGTCAGGAAGCCACAGAGGAGCCAATGGGAGAAGGTCTCATGGACCCCGAGGGACAGACATATGACGAGACTCAGCAGGTAAGAACATCAGCAGTCACGGTAGCACACACATTTACCAGACACAAATCAGAAGTCAAATCTCAAATCACCTTCACTAATAGTTTTCTATGCTTGAACCCAGGTTAAACTTAATTAAATAGAATTATAATAGATAAAATGTCAAATTGATATTGTGATTAATTAATATATCATTTATTTTTATAAATTGTAATAACTTAGTCTTGTTGCTTATTACTCCACAATCTCTTTCTTGTGACATAATCAAATCATTTATTAAATTACATTTTCTGTTTAAGGACCCATGTAAAAACCATTATTAATAATCACACTTTTTATTTTACAATAGAATTATAACATTAATGTAATTATATATATATATATATATATATATATATATATATATATATATAATTATCCTTCACAGAGTTATAATACATAATTTAACCCCAGATATTTTTCTCAAGCGTGTCATCAGCACACACAGATATGATGTGTTTGCCTGTGTGCCGTCTTTCTGCTACCTCCCTTCTGTTTGCCCTCTTCCTTTTCATTACCTCACTGCCATGCTGAATGTGCCTGCTTGGGTGTGGCGTTGACATCAAAAGCCCTGTTGCATTGTGGGTAGGCATGGAGGCTCCCCCTGCCCTGTTGAGGAGATGGGCTCTTCCATGATATGCTCTCTCTCTCACACAGACAACCAGGGCCATCAGATAATGATAATGATAATGACATTTGAAATGTAAAGTATCTTCAGCTGTCAGATCTTCAGACCTTACTAATATAACTCCAGCATGATGTGTACTTGTATTCATTAAATAAATCCCATGCCTGTGATTTGAAAGCATCAGCTGCCTTCTGCTGGGGGAAGTAAGGCACTGCAACAAACCTTAAAGGAAAAGTTCATCCAAAAATGAAAATTCTGGCATCATTTACTCACCCTCAAGTTGTTCCAAACCTGAATGAACGTGGATAAGCAGATAGTTGACTTCCATAGTATTTTTTTATGGAAGTCAACGACTACCGTGATCTGTTTGGTTTCTAACATTTTTCCAAATGTATATATTTTTTGTTTAACAGAAGAAAGAAACTCATACAGGTAAATGATGCCAGAATTAAATGTTTTAGGTGAGCCATTCCTTTAAACAATCAATGTCATAGGAAAAGCATCATGAGGAGCTGTAGGTAATCATCATATTCTGTTAAAATTGACTTTATGCAATGCGTATTGTGGACAAATAATAGTACTCATTTTAAAATTTAGATTTTGTATTCTTTTGTATTCCTTTGGGCTATTCAAAACATACAGGTTAGATATTATTAAAGTCAAATTATTGAGTAAATATTAACTACAGTGAAAGTATGTTGTACAAAAATACAGAAACGCAATCAAACAAAGGGTCCATGATGTATGTAAGGGTCCATCAGTTAATCAGTTAGTTTGATATTTTTGTTAGAAATCTTGTACTATTATGTGTTCGAGCTCTTTTCCTTGTTGAATTTTGTTCGTTTTTTGAGCACCAAAAGGCTTTTTGGCAATTTTTGCTATTCTCCTCATTTTTAAGACATGCCATTTTTTGTTTCTGCACACAGGACAACCAAGATTATGAGCCAGAGGCGTAAACTACACATTCCAAGTTCAAGTCCAGCCAGCAGCACAAAAAGTTTCTATCAATAACAAGTACAAATCCTAAACACAATAAACCCTGTTGCAAAAAAAAGAGAAAAAATGACAAAAACATAAATATATATATATATTCCAGTTAATCCTGCCGAGAAATGTTCTTCCTATCAGATATATATATATATATATACTTTTATTATGATCTATTGTAAATGTCATGTTCTGACAGTAACGTGTTGGATGTAGCTCTACGCTGACTGCCGGAGGGCGCCTTGTCTCGTTTCCTTGACTCCCTCCCAATGAAACGAGACCTGCCCTCCCATTGTGACTCTTTGTACTTGTGTACCTGCATTTCTATATGTGTAATAGATGTTTCAGATCTTCCAATAGGCATATTGGGGGTTCAAATATCTTTGGGTAAATATGATATTATATATAACTGTGTGCAAATGCCTGTTTGTGGGATTTTTTATTTAATATTGAAGCAAGTTATGTTTTTGAAGTAAGAGTTTTATACGTTGTAACTTTATAGTTGCTTGTGATATCATTCCAGTGGATTATTTGTTAGAATTGGGCAATTTGTATATGTGTGTATGTATGCGTTTGTGTACTGGAGATTTTAAAGTTAGTGTACATGTGTCTTGAGATGTTTATGGATGTCAGGTCAATATGTGCTTTACGATGCTGGAAATGTCAATATTAAGGTTTCTGTGTCATTCAAGACAGTGAATCCTCTGTAAATAAAGAAAAGAAAACAAAAAGAAAACTTTTTCTTGTTTTTCCCAAAAGTAAGGGTACAGTTGCACGCAATGATGTGCTAAAAACAAAAACGTTTTTTCAAATTTTTTAAATTCCATTCTATTTTACAGTGTCCCTATTTATATATCTTATATGTACTTACTATAGTAATAGCAGTAAAATGTATAATTACAAAACATCTAAACCAAACTCTAACCCTAATATGTAGTAAGTGTATGTTTAAAATTAATATTATGTAATTGTGTAACCAAAAGGTTCATTGGGGTTCATTTTGAAGAAAATAATTGAGAAGCACTGGTTTAACCAAAGTTTTAATTCGATTTTTTAAAATAACATTTGTTTTACATTATTTCAAATAACAGTGACAGTATTTAAAAAATGATAACTGAAAAAAATTATGTGAAAACTGAAATTATGCGAAATTTAACCAAATGGTTCACTGGGGTTCATTTCAGAACTCTAGGGTTTTTGACTCGATGAGAATCCTTTATGCCAAAAATAAGTTCTAGATAAGTAGAAATGTCTTACATTATTGCATAATGCTTTCCTGTTTAACATGTTTACATTTAAGCATTTTGCAGACGCTTTTATCCAAAGCGACTTGCATTGCATTCAAGATAGGTACACATTGACGTTCTAATCAGTTCTTGCTTTCCCTGGGAATCGAACCCATGACCTTGGCTTTAGAAGTGCCATGCTCTACTGTTTAAGCTATAGGAAAGCTTATTTAAATGTTTTCTAGTGACAAAGAAAAATGAATGAATCAAAACTAAATTCATGAAATGATCCCATTAAAGGAACCCCTATATACCATCATGCAACAGATTTATAGCACCACCGCATTTTTGTACACTTAATTCATGTCAAAAGTACTTCTAATACTCATCTACTACCACTTACTTCACTATTTTGTTATGTAGCTCAATGCAAAGCATTTTTATGTTTGAAATGTATCCATCATTTGGCTTCCAGACTAATATATCACATCCAGAGAGCCCTATCACCCCGTCCTCCCCACTGTCTCTCATCAGCAGGATGTCTGGCTGTGTCTCCAGAACAGAACGTAGTGCTCTACAGACATGCTGAGCCCAGCAGAATTAGTACAGTGCAATAGCTGAATAGCTGGCATACCTACATAAGCCTGGCACCATTGATGGATTAGCATGTGTTATCACAAGAGAATGTGGTGCCCTCCGGCAGCAGAGGGTATTTAAGGGCCCCCGCCGGCAGCATCCCTCTTACGCCGAGCCGGTGGGACTGTGAGTGTATGTGCTCAATATCATGGCTTCCTTTAAGAAGTCTCTGGAGGGGCTGAAGAACACAACACAGTCAGCCACTAAAGGCGTCACTGACAGTGCAGGTACTAATGGACACACACTGCTCATTCACTCTGACATTGATGTATGTTTGGTAATTTTCAGAACAGCTGTCTACTTTATCTTGTGTGTGTTTGTATTGTGACACAGATTGATTTTAAAGAACTTTGATGATCAGGATGTTTTGTTATTTAGCTTTTTATTTGTTGATTTATGTTTTCATGTGTATATATACATTTCATGTGTATACATATACATTTTAAAATCAATTAAAATTATATCTATATATATATATATATATATATATATATATATATAGATATAATTTTAATTGATTTTAAAATGTTTTACATTTCTTTTTCAAGCTTTTATACAATAGTTAAAGTATTACAGTAACCAAAAATTGTCTGTCTTTGAGATTACATATTTCAATTATATTATATAATTATATATATATAGTTAACTGATGTTTTTTGCCTTGAGTAAATTGTATACTTACTGTAATTTTCAGAATAAATTAAATATTTTTTACTACTATTATATGAGTACTAAATGAATTTGTTAGTTTTATACAATATAGACGGATTTTTTTTTTTGTTGCTCTAACTAATTTAATACAAACTTAGTAAAGTTAAGCATATTCAGATCATTCAAAATGATTTAAAAAATATTATTTTTTTATTTTTTTATTATTACTATTATTGTAGTCCATTTCACTATGCGTCAATGTCATTTTTAGGCACTGATTTCTGAGAGACTTTTTTCCCCAGTGCGTATGAAAAACATCCAGCATGTTTGATAATGTTATTTCAGTTCAGGCATCGCAAGATGTCGTGCACCAGGTGGCAGAGTCCGCCAAAGAAACCACCGGTGTAGGTAAGAGAAAGCTGCCAGCTCAGGAGTCTGCTATATTCATCTGTACAGGGATAAAGATGCACTTAAGTGTGGATGTGCATGATATTACAGCTCAGTATAATATACAATCTGCAATCATATTAAAGTGCACAGAAAATTCTAACCATTTTGGCATGCCATTGCCATAATGTCCTCAAACTAAAATTTGATTGTATTGTTTTCCTATCTCTGTCAATTTATTTGTATGTTGCACCATTAAGAATATATTATTGTGTCCCCTAAAGAATCTTACTCTTTCTCTCTGTTTGTGTGTGTGCAAACAGTTGCTGAGGAGGCGTCCAGACAAACACAGTCTGCTATAGGCACCGCTGCAGGGAAAGCATCAGACACCATTAAGGATTTTGGACACAAATTGAGTTCCAAATAAATGCTGCGCTGCCCAACCAATTTGACATTCTTTCTTATTCAAATAGATTCAACGTTAAGCCTTGTGAATTGAATAATATTAATGAGCAACTCTGTAAATGTACTGGTTTGAGATCATCTGCAGTTCCAATGCTGATTATACCTAAAGATTTCATTTCAGTTTAGTTGTCAATCCTCCTATTTTTCTGTTCAAAGATGCTTGTGCTTTCAAAATACACGATACATTCCTTTCAATTGCTGCAGTGTCTCTTTCTATCCATCCTACGTGCATTTCTATTCTAGTGTGACACGATGTGAGGACATAGATTAGGCCTATGCAAGAACACGTCCACTTTCTTAGTAAACCCCTCCTATCTCACACGTCACTGGAGGGGGGATCTATGTTGCTATGGCAACATAACACAGACCACGATGAAAGAACTTTCATTCAAAAGTGCCTTAGGGCAGTTCTGGCTATTCAGTATTCCTGTGGATGTCAAGAGATGTTTTTTGATTATGAACAATAACCCCTTAAATAACATGCAATATCTTGGCTGCTACTCACCTACTCCTGCATCCTGTTTCAAATGTGTTGCACAGCTTAAAATCAGTCAGTCCATCAATTCAGTGTGTAGTTAAAGCATTGCAGCCCAGACAGAACTAATACGTCTGTGAGACGTCTGATAAAGAGCTTCATCAGGAAAGCACCTGCTGTGTACAAACATCTGAGAAACGTCTTTAAGATGTCAATTTTACATACATTCGAGATTATAAACATCTTAAAGGCTTTTTCTAAATGTCTGTTTAACGTCTGACAGGAAACGTCCTAGAAACATATTGCAGATGAGCAGAATATGTCTTCCAGATGTAAACACACACATTAAGATTTGTGTCTGAGATATTTTTGTGCTACCAGGGAGAAGCATTGTTTAAATGTTTTTTTCATTATTTAGTTGAAAAGAGTTTACACTACACAAGTTTTGATGCACAGGTCTGGGGTCTCATTTATAAAGTGTGCGTACGCACAAAACGGGGCTGGAAACGTACGTACGCCAGTATCCACGCAAAGGTTGTGATCAATAAAAAACAAACTTGATGGGAGAACGTGCAGACCTTAAAGCAAATTTTGAGCTGTGCGTTCGCACATTCTGGAGACAGAGGGAACTGGCGACACAGATGGTTAATTTTAGTTTATTTTTTGGTGTATGCCATTTTTTACTTTTAAGCGTACGTAAACTATTAGTAGGGATCCTACGCACAGTTTTATAAATGAGACCCCTGATCTTTTGACTTTCTCAATATTCTGTTTTCATTCATTTTACATTCAAAGTCATAATTTATTTAAATTTTGTTTATTTATTTTAGTAGTGCAGTAAGATTGTATTTATTTGAATGAATTAACAAAGAGAGCAGGAGCGTTTGCATGTGATATTGAAGCTCGTTAGTTTATTTGCAATTTTGCAATTTACTTGCAAAAAACGGATTGGCCTGTTTTAGAAGCAAGATATTACCTGCAAAGTTCAAGAGCAGATTTGCTTTGTGTCAGGCCCTTTTATGTCAAACCTGCCAGCTACAGAGCCCATAATAGCCTAACTATATATGGTGTAGAATCTATGATTCCAGGCAGTTGCAAGGAAGAATGATCTATAGGTTCTTTTTGGTTGAATGTTTATTTAACATTTATAGCATGACATAAGAAGATAAAATCACTTATCAATGCCAGGTTGTGTAGGTGTCTGCAAAAGCTAAATGGAAACAAATATCTTGAACTGTTTATTAATGGAAATTCCCTGTAGATGTAAGTAGACAAGATGTACCCATTAGTGTTCAAATCTGTGGTAGACGCAAATGTCAAACAGTTTAATCCCGAGGAAAGGTTTCTTAATTTACAGTTGATCTCCACCACTTGTGGCCCATAATCTCCACCCCCGCCGTCTTTACATCCCTATCCACCACCTCCTCCTCCTCCTCCTCCTCCTCCCCCTCATCATCATCATTCGCCTGCAACCTCTTGTTTTCAAAATATGGCATGTGTTTTCTGAACCCCCCCCCCCCCCCCCCCATGTACATGGCTGGTTGCTAGGCAACAAATATTCTGCGGGAGCATGCAATTGGCAAAAGCCCTCAATTTTATGGTGAGAACATGGGCGATAGAATCCAGCTCTCCAGAACACACTCCATGGCATAGTGAGGTCTCCAAAAGGCTTGGGGAAAAAGCTGCCTAATAGTTACCATTCAGTTTTTAACTTGCATGCTGTTCAATAAGATTCAGAAAGAACATTAATTAGAAAATTCATGTATATCATCATTGCACAAGTACATTTTACATCATTGCATCAGTATAGTGATCCACATTGTCCAGCACTTTACATCAACTTCAACATACTGTGATTTGTCTCCTGAGACAGGATGATAAAAAAAAAATATAGCTTCATTCTACATATTTCAAAAGAAAAACGTGTTTTTTTATTAATGTTTTTAATATATTTTAGAAAGACATTACTGGTGCGCCCTTTTTTTGTCTTGTCTGCCAAAGACAATTTATTTAGTTTAAATTTTTATTACATAAGAGCTGTGTGTAATCACCCCCCCCCCCCCCACCTTTAAAAAAAACAAAACGGATTTTAACCATCATCATTTGCTTCTGATTATAAAGCTAGAGATACTTTGTCATTTCATTACCACTCTCTGCCAGGTTGAGTCTGGTTTCCAGGGAAACTAAAAATCAGAAGCTTTCAGCACTCACAGCCAAAGTGAAATCCAAGGACCACCATCCACTGAGATTCTGCTGGAAAACAAACCATCTACAGCCTGCCTCTTATTTTGAGCACCTAAACGAGGAGGTTGGAGTGTGAAGACATGCTTTCGCGGAGAAATCTTTGAAAATATGGATACAGCTTTTGATCTGTCGTGCATTTGAGGTATGTGTTGTTGGGCTGATTTTCAATAACGGTCTCATCGTGTGTCTTCGCAGTTTTGGTTTTAGAGGGTACTGTTCACAACAAGTTCTCTGTGTGTGGATGGACCCAATTAGCCAGCTACCATGACATTACTGTATCTCTCTTTTTTTAGAAGGGAAAAAAGGAATCGACTTATTGGCAACTGATAGTGTTCTTCCTTTCTTAAGTATTGTAATGCTTAAGATTGTATGTAATGTTATGTAAGAATGATTTTTATCAGTGTCTGAGATCGTTACAAAGCAATCTAATTTAAACTGAATTTCATCTAATGTAATTTGTTGTTTTTTTAACATAAATTGAGTGTGCTACATTAATGCACTAATGCATTTATGTAAATGCTTTCCAGCAAAACCATCAGTGGCGAGAGACCGTGAAGCTCAGATATTTTACTACTCCTCATTTGGATCAACATAAGCTCATCTCTAAACCCATGGAGGGTCCTGTTCTGACAGAAAGTGAAGTTTGGAAAGTTGGCTCAGGGACCAGCACAAGTTTAAACACAGAGGACAGAAGTATTGACTATTCGCCCCTTATGAATGACACCATCACTGATGAAAACCTGTCAAAAGCATCTGAAAACCCAGGGATCTCAATCCAAGAGGAGATCTGCGGCAGCATCCAAGAGCAACCCGACCCAGAGGTTACATCAGATCAGATAAAGTCAGTAATTCCACATGAACAGCGATTAGAAGAGGATGTATCTTCCTCTCAAACAGCAATAGAGAGCAGTGTGCCACCTGAGGGAGTGTGCAAACAAGAGAAGAGTGTTAACCAAGCAGAGGAACCAGCAGACAAGACATGCTTGGCACTTGGCCGACAAAACCTTGACCAGGAGATCACCATACTTGTGACCAATCATGACTGTACTTTGGAAGATGAGGAAGATGAGGAGTTTGGGGAGCAGAAAGCTTCCAGCTGCCCTACTGAACCCGAGACTGTCTCTCCCTTTGAGGGTGGAGGAGCAGCTGAGGAAGAGAGTCTTGATGGTTCCATCGTCGTGGTGAACATGATTGAGGTCAGTCAAGTTCAGAAGACCAGTGTGGCAAGCAATGTATCAACTGAGCAGAACACCACCACTAAAGAACCAAGATTGCCTGGAGATCCTAGGGATAGTAGCACTGAGACAAACTCCGAAAGAAAAGGTTCAAGCACCCCTCAGAAAACAGACGCAAGTAGCACACATGCTAACACAACGGCCTCGGTGGAAGTGAATGCCTGCAGTGTGAAAGATCAGCCCACACGGCCCAAAGATGTAGAAGTGAAACTGGACAAAACCGAATTGACTGAATCCAAGGATGCCATTAGACCTGCACAAGAGACTCTTGGCTTAACTCGGTCACCAGGACATGCACAGCATGTGCAAACACAGGTCAGTCTGGAGGTGATGTATCAATCAGTGGCCACCAGCCCCATGACTCCACCCGAGGGCTCCGGAGCGTTCATTTTTCCAAGCACCTTTGGAAAACTCGCCAACAAGTGTAGTACAGAGGTGGCCCAGAACATACAGACCAAAGATGCTGAGTTGCAGGTGGGCTTGCAGGTAGAATTCCGTTCTGTTGCCACAGCTCCCATGAGCCCGATTATTCTGACCGCACCTGAGGTTATCCCGGAGCCGGAACCACGGATCGGGGTGGTGCCAGAGGAAGTTTCAGAACCTGTGCAGGAGGTAAGCTGGGATGAAAAGGGAATGACTTGGGAGGTGTATGGTGCAGTGGTGGAGGTGGCAGTGCTGGGTACGGCCATCCAGAAACACCTGGAGAAACAGGTAAAGAAGCAAAAGCCTTCGGCCTTGTCTGCTCCGACAGATATTCTGCTAACGGAGCTGACTGAAACATCTACAATGATGCCTTCCAGTCCTCCTCCTGTGCCAGATCCCATTGAAAGCAGCCCGGCCAAAGATCAGAGTGAGGAAAAGATGGTGGAGAGTGGCAGGCGTCGACAGAATCCTTTTCGCCAGTGGTTCAGGAGCCTTCGGCGGCCAAGTTGTTGTTCAAGACAACATCAAAATGAAGAAAACTAAGAAAGGGATTGCAGTCGAATCCATCTTAATAGTCTATTTGAGACAATCTCTTCCGGCTTTGTGCCCTTTGGCCAGGCAGGATTGGGTATTGTTCGATGATACGCTCCTTTAACATTCTTAAGACATTCTTAAATGACTGTGCCACAAGAAGCTAAATGGATAATCAACATTTCTGGTTTAGTTTGATACACTGCAAACAATTACAGTCGTCTTGATTTCTTCTCACAGTTTGACTTTAAAATAGCTCCTTCCAGCTTTGTTGCTATAAGTGTATATTTGCTTGCTTCTGTCAAGACCGTGCTACCATGATGTTGTGGTCAGTGAGGATCACTTTTAAAGTGCCCTTTTACAATATTTTACACAAATCATTTTACCTTTAAAATTTATATATTTAAAAAATGTATATGAATTCACCATGTATATTTAAAGAGTGGTAGAACACATTTCTAGAGTGGCAGTACCAAGTACTGTGTATTAGATAAAAATGACCTTAGAAAGTCTTGGTGTTTCAGGCAACATGTAATAGATGACGTCTCTGAATTTTTGACAGTGAAATGTTTGGTGTTGTTTATGGGTTTCAGATTCTTCTTTTTCTATTGGCTTTTGTAATATTAAATGGATTTGTCTTGTTTTTGCAGTTCAGCTCAGCACACCTTCAAGCCTTACATTCTTGTTTTGTTGTTTTGTGACTGTTGTGAGAGCTGTAAAGTGAATAGTTTTGAAATTAAATCATCTCTACAAGGGAAAAGCAAACACTTGATTTTGTCACTCATTTTGTTAACATGATCAACTTTATTTGAGTAAAATAGAAAAAAATGAATAATTTTTTAACACAAAATACACCATATATAGACAATTTAAGATATGTACACCCTGGCCACCAATTTGGCTTAGGAAGATATGATTTGATCAGACCTAAACCAAGCAGGCTAGTGTCAGGTAATATTTGGCAGAGTACACAAGCAGTTTTATAGTTTAGTTTCTGTTGATGCAGTTTCCATTTTTTAGAAACACAACTTTATATGAAGAATTAGTTCTTACATGTTGGAAATTCCAAATGTTCATACTTTAATATGAAAAAAGGATGATGGAAAATGATAACAAACAATTATTAAAGTTAAAATTAGGCTTCAACGACCACTTGTTTTTAGTGCATTGAGAATGGTTCTTTCACAAACATTTCTTTCTTTCCCCGACCAACTCGCTTTTCAAAGTGCATTGTTGATTCAGTATTCAAAGTCAGAGAGTTTGAACTTGTTTAGAGTTAGAGTTTGGCCGGAGGTCAGAGGTTAATGTTAGAGGTCAGTGGTGTGGTTGGAAGGGTTTTCAAAAGTGAGACCAGGGCTGTCTGCACCTCTACTCCTCTCTCGGTGGGCCAATGCAGCACCCAAAGGCTCAATGTATGGAGATTCACTCCTATCATCATCATCCTCCTCTTCTTCTTCCTGAATTGCCTACCACACAAAAGAGAAACATAAGCACTCAAAAATCATACACAACCAAAGAGCTTATAAAGATTGTACACCAGCATTTATAATCTTGCACCATGCTTAAATTACTGTTGAATCCAAAAGTCTGAGATCACACTGAAAATCTATGATTTAAACATGTTCAGGGTTTTAATAGCTTTTAGGGTTTTGAAACATTTAAAACAAAGAAATATTGCCAAGTACTGTAAATAGAATAAGAAATATTTTAGTAATTTCAAATCAAATTACTGAATGCCTTTGTTCTGATGTCAAATGGTCAGATATTTTTGCTTCCACTGAAGCACAAGATGCTCTTTGGATCTTCACAAGTTTATGTAAAACCTGATGATCATGTTCCCCAACATGATTTAAGGAGTTCATGCAGTTTGAGTGCTTCTGTAGTTGAAGCAAACATTATAAATACTAAAAAAATTATCAAACATATGTTAATACATGTCTCCAATACATGTCTCCAGAATTGCTCCACTAAATTCTGTTGATTTTCGTTAATGGTCTCAGACTTTTGCGCGCCACTCTATATTATATTAATTTTAATAATAAATTTACCGTCATTGGCATACTGTCTTTCTCTGCCATGGTCATATCAATGTTGTAGTCCAGGGAATTAAGGCTAAAACAGAATAGACACAAAACACATGATCAGAATCTCACAAAGCAACTCTTCTGTATACAGTCATGACATTGTGGAGGAAAAAGTTACCAACAAAAACATTTTGGACCAGTTACATTGCTTGGAAGAAAATGAAAAACATGCTTCATTTAGCATGTGGTATATCTTCATGTGATTCTGAGAAATATGGGGTCACCAATATCACTACATCATTTAACTAAGGCTATTGCTAGTAAAACTAATCATCTATTGTTGACACAGATCAATACATACAGATATTCATCCATCATGGAAGACCACATTATTGTTTCTAGACAATTGGCATATCATAAAAGACTTTTTAGATGCAGAAATGTGGGCTTCCATGACAACATAAATATGCGTGCAAACACATGCGTGTAGAGTTTTGCAACAAGTGTGAGGTTGACAATGTGCTTATAGTTGTGCAAATATGGGCTGATATTTTGCTTCTTGAGTGTAAGGTTTTGCTAATAGTGTACTACTTTTAATATTAGTGTGTAAGCAATCCAAAAAAACTGTAAAAGTGTATTCTTTACTCAGATCTAAGTAAATAATACAGTAGATATGTAATGGTACGCACCCAAACAAAGATGTATTATTTTAAATATCTATTTAAATGCTCATCAGAAAATCCAGCAAATAATATTAAGCAACACAACCTGAAGGATCATGTGACACTGAAGACATAAAATATATTCAAATACAAAAGTTATTTTAAATTGTAATAATATATCTGTTTTTACTGTATTTTTACCTTATAAATGCAGCCTTGGTGAGACAAAAAAAAATTCTATATAAATAAATGTAATTTTTTAGACTCTGTGAGTCTCGAGCTTGATGTGTATAGTGTACCTCTCTCTGTCTGCGCTGGAGCCATCTTCATCAAAGCCGAGGTCTGTGGCTGTGTCGATATTCATATTCAGCACTGGGTTTGCTCTGTGGAATACATATCAGACAATCTCATACACTAGCCTACTGCTGAATGCCAGTTCAAAATCATATTCTACTGCCAGGCCAGCATTTTAGGTAGCTTGTTATTGTTATTTCTGTCTCACCCTTCTTTGGTGTATTGGTTAGTTCCTGGAACCACCGGCCCGGTCTTCTGATTCTGTATGACCACTGTGGCTGCTGAGTTCATGGCTTTGGCTGCCTTCAGTTTCCTCTTGTAGCTGAAGGGTAAAAGAGACCAATACCATTAAGTTGTAGTTGGAGTAACTTTTGTGTGTGTGTGTGTGTGTGTGTGTGTGTGTGTGAGCTGGACAATGACATTTTCTGCAGAACTGCTTTATAGATAGATTAATTGATGATCTTCACAACAGAACTGAATCAACACTGAACTGACTTCGGCTGAACAACAGCTTGTTATTACTGTAAAGCTGTTTTAAAACAATCTGTATTGTACAAAGCGATATATAAATAAATAACTTATCTTTGCATAACTGCTAATAACTGCAACACAGATATTACAATCTGGCTTTAAAGCTCCTCAAAAGGTGAAATATAAAGAAATGGTATAAAGTAGAGATTGATAGGTTGTCATAAAAAAAGCATCATGCAAACACAACAGCATTTTTTTAACATCATTAAACTATAATAGGCAATTCAGCAGTTCTTACTTTCTTCGGATGCACACGAGTGAGGTGGTTGTTACAACAAGAACGATTGCCAGTGCGGCCATTAAGCCAATCATGATGAATACCTCTGTCTTGACTCCTGTAGTCTCGGTAATGGTTGTTGACTGTGAAGGGAAACGAAAATATGCAATGCTTAATGTCTTGAACAACAACTTCGGCCTTCATGCTTAACTTTTGGGAAATTGTCATTCACGAGTTCACACTTACAAATGATTCAGGAGCAATAAATGGTAAGCATATTTGGCGTGCTGTCCGAGGAGAGGGCTCCGAGCTCGGTATTCAGCCCGAACCTGGAGCACTCCCCCCGTATCCTGATTTTGATAGGAACAATTAAGTGTGAGGAGCTCTCCTGCTGATAGGATGAGGTGTAATTGCTGATGACGTGTTGATTGTGTTAATCATTTGAACGTGCTCCTCCCGAACTTTGTTAATAAAACATCATTTATTATTATTTTTTAGTTACTTACAATGCCAGTAAATCCAAGTTCTGTTAGTTGGTATCCAAATTCCCTATAGACCTCCTCTGAATTCAGGATTGAGGTCACAGCATCATAGTCAAGAGCTGTGCCATTTCTGAACACAAAATAAGCCTCCAAAATAGTCGTCTCCTCAGATCTGCAAAGAACAAATTCTGTTTTCACTGTATGGAAACCACATTTTTGTATAATTTATATACTATTATAGTTTTTTTGAAATCACATTTTAAATTTTCACAGTACTTTTAGAACTTCTACTTTAATCGTTTTAGTTAGCAATTACAACACTGAACACTGAGTGTGAACATTCTTTAAAAAGTTTCCTTTTGTGTTCCACGGAAGAATAAAAGTCATACAGGATTGGAAAGGCATGAGAATGAGTGATGGATGACAACTTGTGGGTAACAATGAGCAGTAGCAGAAAAATCGATCAATTCTGAAATTATTCTGCCCTATGACAACATCAAGTCTAGAATAGTCTGTAATTACACGATATAAGGAAGCATTTGCTTAATAACAACAGTACTAGCAAGAGAGGAAAGCTACAAGAAATTTTGAGTGCATTTGGGAGAGAAAACACAAACTAACTTGGTTTCATTATTCTATGTTGTACACGCCACCTGCTGGATCTTACAAATTCCAACATCGAAATAAAATAAAAAAATCTAGATATTGCAGGCATACATGTGTTTTGTGAGATTCGGTTTAGTATACTGTATGTATAAATGGGGTTGTGTGTGTGTTACCGAATCTTACCGTTGACCACAATTCTCACATAACACATTAAAGAATTCCACCGTTGCTTTTGTGGCACTTGTCAGAATACTGGAAGAGATATATCACACACATTTACGTTTTTGGCCTGAATTTTAAACAGTATTTAGATAATAAACTATAATCATGATTCATATTTCCTTACTTTCTGATTTTACCCAAATTGGCATTGACTTCAGACACAGGTGCATTAAATCTGAGACTGACTCTGTAGGAGCTGTCGACTGTGAGAAGCTGCAATACAATGCCATTAGAAATGGATTAAAACAAGCAAAACTGACTGAATAAATGAATTAATTGTAGGGGTGAAAATACCTTACCTCAACCACAGAGGTGGAATTGAGACCATCAGGGTTAAACGCCTCCACCTCCACCACGTACTTCCCTTTTTTATTATTACTCATTGTCTGCTGGGACCTGGACATTATAAAGAGGCAATTGCTTGTTCACCTTTCTTGGTGAGGTAGTTTCTTGAGACACTTGCATACTCAGTGAGGTATAAAGCAATACATTTTATTCATAAAAGTTATTCCCTAACCAGGCACATGGACGTTTTGATTATCGCATATGTGACAATTTCTATTTATGATTCTGTTTTGACTCATTCACTCACCGTTTCAGTCTTCTACATGGACAAACTGTTTGATGTTGAAAAAATGTTTCTCACCTTATATGTGTAGTGAAGATTCCATCGGCATCTTCTTGAGCGGGAGAGTCAGCGGAGAGATCCATAACATTAGAGACATTCCCTTCACTGCCAACAAAGACCACCTTGTTAACTTTAAAAGAGGTTTTCCTGTTATTTTCCGCTGTGTCTAGGTCTTTAGCCTTAAAAGGAAACAAACACAAGAAAAAAAAACTTTTTGGAAACTTAAAGACATTGTATTCTGACATAAGCAATTAGATAACAGTGGATAAATATTTATTACGGTACAAAGAGTGAGAGTTATAAAGAGACGTCAAATTGTCAATAAGTAAACTATCACACTTACATAAACTCTGGCGACAGATGTGCCCTTCTCTACTTTTTCAATGACGACAACTAGAGAAACAGAAATATGTTAAAACTTTTTGAAAGCATAACATAGACTTACTTAATATATATGTATGCTTTAATACGGATCAAAACAAAGTCACAATTATAATTTTTTTTTTTTTTTTTACCATAGAATTCCTGAGTGACGACGAACTCTGGGGCGTTGTCATTGATATCCACAATATTAATAGTCACAATCCCTATAAGCAGGAGAACAATATTTTATTAATATTTAATGCAATCAAATTTAAATGTACTGGCAAATAGGATAGAGGAGATGGGGAAATTCATAAAACAAACACTCAAATGTGATACGTTAAAGTTAAGGGAATAGTGCACTTGAAAATAATAATTCATCCTCATCTCGAGTCCTGTATTTTTCTTCATATTTAAGTTTGAAATCACTGATTCAAAAATTAGAAATTAGCATCCATTTTTCTTCTATGGAAAACACCTGCTGTGCTCCACTGAATAAAGAAAATTATACGAACTAGAACATTTTGGAGATGAGCTATAGATGAGCTATTCCTTTAACAAAACATAATGAAAAAAAAAACAATGCAGGAAAGAAAGACAGCACATTTTTAATAAAGGGCAGTCAAAAGCATCAGAACGCACCTTCAGTACTGTTCCTCCCCTTTTCAGTCAGACTGTCCACCACCATGGCAGTCAAGAACACTTTTTGACATTTCTCATAGTCAATATCATAACTACTAATCGCTGTCACATCGCCGTTAAGCTCAACTTTGAACCACTCTTCTGGACATGGCCCGATGTCGCCACTACACTGGCATTCAGTAAAAATAAGCTCATATTCTAGATGGTGTTTAGTGTCCACATCTTTGCCATTGATAGTACTCAGAGGCTCTGGCAAGTTGCTGTTCTCATTTATGTTCAGGACCATGCCAGATGGGAATACAGGTGGAGTGTCATTGACATCGTCCACTATCACCTTTACTGTAATCGTAGACTTTTGCTGACCCAAGTCTGCGGCCTCCACCTTCAGATCGTAAGTCTTGCGGTCACTTTCATAGTCCAGCTCAATACCGGGATCCACAGTGATGTTGCCTCTGTAACCTTCACTGAGGGCCTCAGAATATATTATGAAACTTCCAATACCGCCATCAGTAATGCTGAAAATGATGCGGTTATTGAAGTCTGATTGATCGGCGTCGTGGGCCAGCAGAGAGCCAACTAATATGCCTAAATGGGACAACAAGAGGTGTCGGTTTTCACAAGCTATTTTGCCACACACGTTTTTCTTAAGAAATAATTTTATAGATATGGAAATGATTATTTAAAATCATAACTCATAAATTTGTTCAGAAAAGCACTACAATCTACTTGCCTGCTTCACTTTCCTTTACATGAAAGGGTTTGGGAGCAGGATCCAGGTACTGTGGAACATTGTCATTGACATCCTAGGAAAAAACAGATGTTTTTTTTAATTATGGTCAAATATACAATATTTCTAAATCAACTTTCAAACATGCATTTAAAGAAAAGGTGCAAACCATAGACAAAAGGTACATGTATAATTGCAAAGTCACTTCAATAAATGGTAAAATTCAGCTTTGCTACATATTTTTTTGCAGGGGTACTTGCATGAAGTACCATAGCTACATCTCTAACTGTATAAATTCTCACCTCAATGTTGATGGACACCTTAGCTGATGAGGACAGGGATGGTGTGCCCATGTCTGAAGCAAACACCATCAACTCAATCACACCATTATGAACAGTGTCCATGGCCTCACGGTCCAACTGACCATTGTTTTTAAGCACACCAGTGTCCGGATCTATGGTGAAGTTACTACTGAATAAGCTGTCATCAATACGATACTGGATTTTGCTGTTTTCTGTATTTGGCTTATCATTGTCTATAGCCTATCAAAAAATTAAAAATAGGTCTTAGAAAATAAGGAAATTTCTATTATGTGGTAGAATATTCACACAATCTCTTCTCAACATTTCACAACTATATCCATAGTCACCTTGATTACTAGTTCCAATTTGTCGTTCTCTTTTACATTGGCCTCATAAATGTCTCTGTTCATCTCTGGTGTCTGATCATTAATATCCATAATGTCGATCATGATAACAGTGCTACCAATTTTGCCGGATGAATCTAAGGCTTGCAGGGTGGGTGAGTAGGAATTGGTGCCTTCCCAGTCAAGACGCTCTCCATTTTTTACAATGACAGTTCCATTATCTGGATAGACTTCAAATAACGTCTGCCTAAAATCAATTTGAGAAAAAATATATATATATTTGAAGTCATCTTCATCTTTTTTATTCCCAATATGATTTTAAATACATTTAACACTGAACTTGCAATGAATAAGTAAAGTCATTTTGGCTCAACCAAATGGTAACAAATTGAATAATCAACATACATGCTTTCTGGCATCAATCTGTAAGTGATTTTTCCATCATCCAAGGCATCCGCATCCGTTGCCTGTCAAAGCAGAATGTTAGTAAGTACGAGGTACAGTTTTACTCACCACGACAATATGAAGGTAAACAGAAGATGGACTTACAGTAATGGTAGCCACAACCGTTCCATCTGCACAGTGTTCATCAACAGCAGCTTCATAAACCTCCTTCTCAAACTCAGGAAAGTTGTCATTAATATCAGTGACGTTAATGGTGACAGTCGCCATAGAGGTGAAGACCATATTGGGATCTTTAGCAATAATCTGAGAAGATACAATAAAGCATTAAAAGTGCATTACATTACAGTTGTTTTTTAATAGAGGAAGTACATTGTTTTTCTACTACACAGAGTTTTTCTGAACACCACCCAGTTTGAATTGGTCAGGAAAATAGTCTTATCCTAAATGCAACACATTGGTTGAGGTTAAAATAGTAACTAACATTTTAGACAAAATATGGACAGGTATTTGCATACTAAACATCAAAAATCAAAATCAAACATTTCCAGGTTTCCAAGCAAGTGCAGTTAACTTGAAACTGCAAAGTCTCCAATAGTTGTGCCTGCCATATCTGTAATCTGTAATTACCAGACTGGTTATCTTATTTCATTTCCAGCAACACACCTTCAAATACATACCTCAACAGACATTACTGTCTTCTTCTCATAATCAACAGCCTGAGGATCTTTTATTGTCACTTGTACAGAACTATCTCCCAATCCAGAGCTGGGAGTGAGAAGGAACGCATCCTTATCCGGTCCATCAAGTTCGAGATTAAACCTGCTGTTTTGCCCCTTGATCATAAATAAGTCATTATTTCAATAAAACTTTAAAACACACACACACACAGAAGAAACCATGCAAACATTGTAACTACAGACCTGGTCTGGATCTTTGACTCTTATATTCAGTTCTGATACTGCCAGTCCTGCAGATGAATGTTCATCAACCTTGCCTGTGAAGCTGTTTTTCTGCGCACAGGTTTCACCGTCACACTCATAAAATTCAGGGCCATTGTCATTCTTGTCGCCAATAGAAATCTGTAGTTCTGCTACTGTACTTGCAATAACTCCATTAACATCAGGGTTTGTCTCCCTTGCCTGAAGTACAGGAAGAAAAAAATTAGTAAAATAAAAAGTGCAGTTCATAGAAATCAAAGGCTATGACCGGTACTTAATAGTTAAAGTAAAAAGTATATAGTGGTATTGGTTTCCCATCAAATAGTAATCACTCTGATAGCATGATGTCATCAAATTTAGTAGTCAGTAAACTCACCTTTATTTCCAGAACTACAGTAGCATCTATATCCATTAATTCCTCACGATCAAATTGAGTTTTGACAGATATTACACCAGTTTTCTCATCGATTTGGAACAGGTCTGGTGCATTAGTTTCTGCGTAAAATGTCAAGATAATGATCCTCTTAATCATTGGCGAAAGAGCGAATGGAGTTACAATGACATTTTAGATTTTTTTATATATTACACATTTTAGAGAAATATAAAGTTTCTCTTTAAAAGTTCAGGTGCATCTTTAAAATAAAATTTCCAGCTGACTCACTTTCAATGCTGTAGAGGATCGGGTCATTGATCCCAGTATCTGGATCTCTAGCTCTCACAGTAAAGACTGACGTACCCTGAGATGGAGAATATGGTAAAAAGGTCAAAGGTGAGAGGTCATTTATTTACACCAGTGGATCTCGATGCTTCGAGATCCAGATTTTACATTAGACATCAAGCGGTGTCCAAACACAATACCAAGAATGTTATGCTTACAAAGTTACACTGAAACAAATATTGAAATGTTTTAATATTAAAATGAAGTGCATTAGCACAAAAATATGCAAAATAATTAAGGTTGAAAAGTTAAAACAAATTTTGTAAAAATCAAAGCAAAAAACAAAACACCCTGTACAACTAATTAAACACATGTGGGTGTGTCTTTATTTTGCTCAAGATGTATTTTTTTTTCTTTACATTGTATTTTATATGTAATTCTATTATTTGCATTTAACATTGATTGTTTTGCCTTGTACACTTCACACAATTAGAGAACTACAGCATTACAAAATTAAGTTTAAAACAAAAATACACCACTCACCACAAGTGAATTCTCCTCAATATTGGCAAAGTTAGGCAAATTCAGAAATTGTGGGTTGATATCTGGGACATCTTTAACCGTAATGAATGCAAATGCTGTTGTGGATTGAACCACATGTTTATCAAGCAATGGTCCACCACCATCCTGACAAAACCAAGGAACACTTAGCACATGAAACACAGTAAATGTATGAAGATTTCTTAAAGCTTGTTTTCCTATTGTTTTTATGCATGTTTTTAAATTGTGCAATCCATTCACAGATATTTTGCCTCATTCATTTTCTAACAACAGCCTTTCACTTATCTAAATATGATTACTTCATAAATAAATACTCACAGATGCATTGATTCGTATCTGATAGAAAGGGCTTTTGTCAGTGTAGTTTAATGTTTCCATCAGGACAACAAATCCAGTGGTTGCAGAAATTGAAAACATGCTTGCCCCTTCACTTGGTACCACCTAAGACAAACATAATGTGTTATGAACGCAATTAATGTGGAGTGTGAGCGTGAAAATGCTATTTATGCCATGGAGGGGAACATACTTCATCAATTTTGTAGGACACAATAGAAGCTGGGCCAAAATCAATATCTGTGGCGTTGGCTCTGAACAGTGTACTGCCCACAGTAACATTCTGAAAGAAGGAATAGGAAAATATCATACTGTATATGAAAATGAAAAAAACATCTCAAACTATCATTGTCAAAGAACCTCTCTCAACTCAGAGGCTGTGAGTAAAGTTAAACTGGAGCAGATAAGACAAAATTTCTTATCTCATATTCAAATAGGATCAAAGCCATCACAGCTTGTAAACCTCAACTCCTCTTAAACACTGAGTTCATTCATTCATCGTTTACTCACACTCATGTTGTCCTAAACCCATTTGACTTTCTTTTTTTCCCCCACAGAAGCAGAATAATCTACTTGTCACTCATTCAGTTAAATTATGTCGACTGAAACTTTCAAGGGACAGTTTTCAAAGGGGACTCAATGACAGTGCAAAAGTATCACATATCAGTCTTCTATTATACAAACATAAATTTAAGTCATTCTACATAATATTCAGATGAAGTGAGTTGTTTACTTCTGCGTGCAAGAACTGACTACAGACCAGGAGGATTTGTGAATGAATAAGGTATCAAACAAATATAGTTCAGAAAATAATGATTCCTTCACAAACTACTGGTAGGTGCTGTGTAATGAGTTATGTTGTATATTGTGTAAAGAAAATAATCAATATTAATGCTTTCTTCTGTTAGCTTTCAGGTTTTATCAATTATAATAAGACTCGAATAACTGGCCTCTTTGCACTATGATGCTGATATAATGAATTTATTCTCCAGGATTCAGCAAATACATTAGATTGTTGTAGTGTTTTATGACTGTTGTACATATGCCTAATAATGGTATAGGCCTAACGCTTGTTAATGAATCTAAACAAAACAAAGATTTTAATAAATGATACATTCTTCTAGATTTCAACAATTAAATCATAATTACATTTTTAGTGACTAGTATCACTGCTATGTATGCCCAATAAAGCTGTTTGAATGAAAATATTTAAATGTAATCTTAAATGTGGTTTTATGTGCACTGTAGCAGAAATTTGCAGCTAATACGAGAAATTTGCGCATTTTTCCCCGCTCAGTAAAGCAAATTCCACAGACATTGCAGTCCTACTGTACATTTACTAGCGATATAACACCAAATATAGAACATTTATTCTCAAAACAAATGCTAATCCACAAGAAACTGTATACTTCGTAACATAAACTGCAACTGAGTGTCATAAAGTCACTGAGAGGGATGAATAGTCGCAATATATTTGTATGCCTAATTGGAAGATTTAGTTTTTTATAATCTAATAGGAAAGGGAACTTGGTGCTCCCCTTCACCCTCCTCTCTTTTTGTATTTGCATATTGTGATGCGACATTTGAATCTTTGTTTGTAAATATTTTAGTTAAGTTCTGCCTGCCTGTTTTGTTTTAATGTAATGTTCAATAAAGAAAAAAAAACGGGAAAAAAAAACGAGCGTCATAAAACTCTGAAAAACGGCCACTGACGTCACCGGGATGATATGATATGATAGGCTGAGGCACGTGATCAAATTTGGCCGTTGCGCATTTTCCCATGGTAAGCGTCATAGACCCTTGATAGAGCCAGTTCTAATTACTTTTCTTGTAAAATTTAAGCCGCTGATTTCTCACCCAAGATTCACGGACGACTAGGTTTTTTCTTTTCGCTTGAGCTCCGCGTTTTTAAAACCCTGTTAAGCAGTACCTGTTCCGGCCAGTAGGCAATGCTGTCGTCAATTGGAAGGTTTCAACAAACCGTCTGCACCGATAATAACCGCCCCTAACGACCGCTTCACATCACAGGATTTTAGTGTGTAAATCTTTAAAAATATGTTTTTATTCTCCATTTTATTTTCTGACACAGTGTTGTTCTTGTTAAAACACCCTAGACATGTTTATTCTTTGCATTTTGAGCACGTTTGGTCTGAAATCATAATTATTTTGTCAATTAAAAGTGTACTGCCACTTTAATTGATCATGTTAATTAGAGTCTGAGCAGAAATGGAGAAATTAAATAATAAATACATTGTAATAATATATTATTTCATTCAAACATTTTCTTTTTCAATCCTAGCAACGGCCCCTTGGAAGACATGAGGGTGAGTAAATGCCAAACGTTTGATGCTTCCTTCAGTGTAACGACTGTAAGTTGGAGTTTGAGCAATTACAGCGTCCATTTTTACATCCATGACGCAATGCACCACAGGATAAACAGCTCATGATAAACTCACCTCTTCTTCCTCTACGTTATAGGGCAAGCCATTGAATACAGGTGCGTTATCATTAGCATCATCCACAGCAATATAAACACTTTTTGTCACCTGAAAGGGCAGAGATACATATTATAATACAGGAAAGTGAATTTTCTGACCATTGCAATACTCCCATATTTTCAACTTACATCTGCATAAACGCCATCATTGACCACAGCCTGTATGAGTAAGAGGTCATTTGTCTGGAAAAAAGAAAACACATACATAAAAGTTACACATACAAAAGTTAACTGACTGCTCTTCATGAAGGGCAATTGTAATACATCAGATTTGGAAATCATTAAAAATTCATAATTTCCAATAGTTGTCTGTCATCTCAATTCAGAAATAGCAGGCAGACTCTTAAATTCTTGACTAACTACCTCTCTGTCCAGCTGATTCTTGATTTTGACTGCACCAGTTGTGCTGTCGACGTCAAAAAAACTACTGTCTTTTCCACTTATACCATATGTTAGAACGTCACCATCCGGATCAAATGCATTGATGTGAAATGCAATTTCGCCTGTCAAGTTAATAAGTCATTGGAAAAATGTTATATTCAGTCATAGAAAAATGGGATTGAGCTTAATAGTTGAACTTAACACCTGAAATATAGTTTTTAGGAGGATGTACACACCTACTGGAGAATCTTCTCTCAGGCTTTCCAAAGCATTGTTAATCACAGGAATTGAATTATTGGTACAGTACGCTGCAGAAAACACAAACATCAACCAGCATGTGAGTCATACGAAAGCAATTCTAAGAAGAAGAAAAAACGTATTTCAAAGAACCAAGTTTTTAAATTATTCTCTGTAAATGACAGGGGCTTTCTTGTGACTCAAACGGTAGAGCATGGTGTTTGCAACGCCAATGCCATGGGTTTGATTCCCAGGGAAAGCAAGAACTGTTTAGAATGGTACTGTTTTCCTTGAAAGCAATGTAAGTCGCTTTGGATAAAAGCGCTTACTAAATGCATAAATGTAAAATGAAACTTAGTCACATTGGCTAATCGCCACTCAAGACTTAATCATTATTATATTTGGACTTTGCGCTAGTGCAGTATAACAAGTTACGTCTTTTTGACACTGACTAATTCTCAGATACTCACCAGAAGCTAAAAAAGTGAAAAGGAGAAGTAAAGGTGTCCCCATCCTCCCCATGTTTGTCTGTAAGGCTGTAATATCACAGAAACAAAACACTAAATCACCATTTAACATAAAACATTTCCACCTCCAAAAATAAGTTAGAACTTTGATTATTTTGCTATAGTGTTTTTCCCCCCAAATGCTATGAAACAGAAAACAATTCTTGAAAAAAGAAAACCATAAAAAGTAAGTAACAGTATCAAAATCTGTCTTTTAAAAATGTTCAGGACTTACATTTCAAGCCATGAAATCATAAATAATTTAGCATTTATTAAATATGAAATAAAATAGTTGAATATCATAAATAATATACTTGCACCAATTTTTTATTTAGTATACACAAGTAAAATCTCAAATTGTTTCTTTTAAAAACCTCTTTAAAAATATTTCTCTTTGAGAACAGAGTAGATTTGACAAGACAGAATTTAAAGAAATCTCATTACAACCCCATCATTCATGAAAAAGTAATTATGAGAATTAAAGTTTATTCTGGATATAGGCTATTGCTCTAAATGGCAGTAGCTGAAATAAATAGACATAGTAACAGAAAAATGATATGGCTGATGAAAACTTACCGTGTCAAATCTGCTCTCATTCAGCTATTCCAACAAGTGGCGTACTTCAAATGAGGGAACAATATATCATATATGAGACCTTTGGTTAGTGCATCACTGGATATTACTGTCCATCGGTTGTAAACATTAATCATTTACAGCGCAGGGGAGAAAAGACTGCGTGCTTAAGGCAGTCCTCCCACCCTGTAGACGGATAACGAAGCTGGTTAGTGGCACCACAGTTTCAGATCCCAAAGCTGTGTTCGGATAATGGTTTAGTGAGTGTGGGTAGGCAAACAAATGTCACAACAAATTATGTCTAGAATAATCCAGTCCATTCTCACATTAATTCAGCAACTCCTGAGCAAACTCAAAGATTATTGAAGGCTGCATGAAATAGAAAATAACTGGGGTTGGACATTTTTATTGTTACTGATTAGATGAGAAACCATAATATAAGCTAGAAGAAACCAGAGGACGAGAACCACGCAAAGTGTTTATAGGACATCTGTGTCCTAAGCTAACTATTGAAGCACGCATCCTCAGATCCAGCTTTTTATTTTCTGGCTCTTTCTTGGCATCACCCCAGTGAGCCGGACATAAATGTGGTCTGAGAGATTCCAGGGAGCAAATGAGTTCATTAGCTATTCAAGAACCTACCTACCCTGTGCCCGGCTCTAATGAGCCCACTTCCCTCGTGGGCCTTCATAATTAACGAGAGAAAGACAAAAGATTACTCTACCCTAGGGAGAATCTTTAACGCTACCAAACAAACACAATGGGGGAACTTTCTCCTGGGACTGACCGAAAAGCTTGTGTGTTTTTCTCTAATTGTTTGATGTTTACCATAGTGGACATGCTGTGGAATGAGAGATCAAACTAAACCCGCTAGCCCTGAAGATCAACTAATTCTTTAGTAAATTCTATTAAGCAACATATAGCTACTCTATTTTGACTTTATACCACTGATCTATACAAATCATTTAAATACATAGAGTACAGCCTGTAGTATTTAGTTCTGTGTCATTGAATATTAGGGAACACAATTTTTGAGTCCTTGTTACATATGTTACATGTAGTTAATGTAGTAATAACTATAAATTATGCATAATTAGATGTAACCATAATGCTAAACCCAATCCTAGTAAGTACATGTAGTAATTATTATTATTTGGTTCTTAAATGTCTAATTACACTTTAATTCTGACTCCTTAAAGTAAAGTGCAACCAAATGTTATACTTTGAATGAAAATATTAGTGATTTCTCCACACACACACACACACAC
Source organism: Rhodeus uyekii (assembly GCA_037043235.1). NCBI lineage: Eukaryota > Metazoa > Chordata > Actinopteri > Cypriniformes > Acheilognathidae > Rhodeus > Rhodeus uyekii. The sequence continues at coordinate 1,064,096 of JAWRVZ010000141.1, read as the reverse complement.
ACACACACACACACACACACACACACACACACACACACACACACACACACACACACACAGTGATTAGATAAATTAGAGAGAAATAAATATATATAAGCTGATAACATTATGTAATGAGAAATGAATATGTGAAAAACAAACAATTAACTTGGAAGTCTATTGTTCAGGTATCCGATGTACATTTATGACCAGAAAGAATGTGTTAGAACATATTAAAATACATAAATCTCACAAATCAGTTTACTGGTCCTCATTTAATAAAATGTGACCCTTTCATGCAACATGTGTTTCTGTCCACTAATATGCTATCTTAATCTTATCATCTCAGACTTTGGATTATGACTTTACACAATGATGTGAAATGGGTGAGGCCAATCATAAGACACAAGTCTTTAATGATGTGCATGTTGGGTAATTATGCTGGGAATACTGTTTACAGGCAACATGTCATAATGTTCACTGTAATAATATGTTTGTATGATAAGTTTTGGTTTGTCTATTATACTCATGACACGTTTAGTTAATCATTTATAGATCGAATAGCTTTCCTTGACAATAAAAATCGCGCATTTATTGCTACCAACAGATCGGACACATCACTAAGCAATGGTTATGCAAAGTATGGAACTTCACCAATATACACAAAATAATTTAAACAGACAATAAGCCAAGCTCAAAACCACGTTAGACTTCAGTGAACAATAGCCTGTACGTTCTAGAATTAGATGGTTTTCATGTGATTTATAGACCCTCACTATAATATATCATAGACGGTGGAAGCACACAACAAATAGCTTTGTAGTATCTTGTTTTTGTTGAAGAAACAATGCCAGAGTTACATGACGATGTATTTTGTGTCATCATCTCAGGCAGTGTCTGCTGTTCCTGGTCTGGCTAGTAGAGGGAGACAAAGCAAAGCACATTCTAATCATAGATGGGCATTTACGTAATGTGACCCTGATTAGTTTTTTTCATAATGGATGCAAGGAATCAAATTGATGATGACATATGCCTCCCTCATGATGCAAACAAGCTTTAATAAGAAAACAGAGCACAGGTAATGTCATCATCATCGTTATGAAGTAAAAAAAATAACCCAGTCAGCTTTCTATTTTTGTCATTGAGGATGCCCAATCGGGATTTGAGCTTTTATTAATTTTTATTCAACGTGGAGAATAGAATAACGTCACAGTCTATGCAATGACCTAACTCTAGCCCTGTGATCTTGTTAACCGAGACTTGACATTGGGAGTTCATGAGGACAGACTTGTACAGTGTTTACGGTAGAGCAAGACAGCCGTGGCAAGCCAATTTAACATGTATTCCTTAGCAACATATCTATTTAGTTTAATACATTTCAATCCATGGTATGGTGGAATAGCATATTAAACATTGAATATATGTACTGTTTATTCGGTACACCTATATGAAAGTGAAATTCAAACATAAAATATCATAGACAGGAGTGATTCAACATACACTCAAAAAAATAAATCGTTGGTATAACTTAATTTTATTATGACACCTATTTCCATGCATTTGAATTGTGTTGTCTCAACTTAAATTAGGCAAATGGAACAGAAGAGCAAAATTTATGTTGAATCAATGAGGCCAAATCCTTTTGATTTGAATTATCTTGTGGAATTTACCTGTTGAGCCAATGATTTTGAACTATTTAATATAGACAACCAGACATTAAGTTGACTGAACAACTTTATTTACTTTAAACAAGAGTAAAATGAATAAGTCATTGGTTTAACTTGATTTTATTATGACACCTATATTTCCATGCATTTGAATTGTGTTGTCTCAACTTAATTTAGGCAAATGGAACAGAATAGCACAAAAACACACACACACACACACATAGAGGAATGAAGACTGCAGCAGTTATTTTTTTTATTAATATTAACAACCCTAATAGTATCTATTCCATTTTTACTGTTTATTTGTTAGATACAAATACATAATTATTGAATAGTATCTACTCTTAACTGTTTTCAACATTTCATAGTGACACTAATAACAATTGCTTGTTTACTTATCAATATTAGAAATCAGAAAGGCTACATTATAGTTCAGTGAAAACATACTAAACTAAAACAAAAAAGTAAAAAAGTGATCAGTTGACTTAACTTAAAAAATGAAAAAACCCATTGCCCTAAAAGTAATAACCTTCATGCATAATTCCACATAACTTTTTTTTCAATTACACATGAAGTTTATTTACTTAATAATTTGTAGGCAATGGGTTTCCTCACTTTTTAAGTTAAGTTAACTGATCAGTTTTTACCGTGTAGTTAATAACTGGAATATAAACTTGTGTCTAATATGATATTTTTTAAAATGTTACAAGTAACCAAAGAGTAACAAAAAGTTCATATTTGGATTCAATATGTGGGATTGTTTGTATTTGCGACTATGAAAGGTAATTATTTGTATTGAATGAATAGTAAAGTTGTCAATAATACTTTTAAAGTACTATATATTGCTAAGTGCTATAATATTCTAGCTATTTCAACTTAAAAATGTAAGTGCCTTACATTTTTAAGTATAACCAACTTGGTTGTTCAAGTCACCTAAACTTTGTTAATCGAGTTGAATCGTGTATAACGTGAAATTGCTCAATTATTTTGATAAGTTGAAGTCATGTGAACATTTTTACCGTGATTTACCGAGCATATTATTTTTCATAGAAATAACTATAGTTACAATGCTTAAAATGCTTGCCACAAGCAAGCGGCCTCTAAATGCCCCACATAGGGGTATGTCACAAAAGCACGCAAATAGGCGGCGGATGAGACTGGGTTCAACCGAGTGCATTGGTTCCTCCAAAGTCTGATGCGCTCAGAGAGCGGGTGTTTTGCGCGAGATGCGAAGAGTAATGACATATTCTACCTGTATTCTTCGCGCGAGCTCCAGTTTGTACCTTTTTCCCAAATCAGTGGTGAAATCCACGGAATGTTCCATTAAAAGGAACAGCTGAGGATCATGCCGCACCGAATATGGGAGAGATGTGAAGAATTACAAGGAGAAATGTCAGCGATTGCGATGCTCACAAATTAACAAATCAGGTAACGCTCGCGCCCGCGTCTTCGTGTTGATGGCGTGGATTTCAGTGGGTTTTCGTGGTCTTGAACGCAGCGCACATAGGTATCCGCTTGTTTTTATATCTTGTCCCCCTAAAGCCTTGAGCCCCTCCTTGTTTTGTTGCTGTAATGCTGTAATGTTTACATCGGATTGGAAGTGCACGGACGGATTGGACGCGGGTTTGCTCGTCTCGGACGTGCGTGATCGTGTGCACGCGCAGCGCAGGTTTCAGTTCAATCGGACTTGTTTTCGCTGTTTTCTCGCGAGTTAAACCGTAGCAAGGAAGGTTACGTTGCGGCGTTTTCTCTGCAGTGAAGCAACACGAGAGGCCCTTTGAAATACTGCAAAAATGATTCTGATCTATGCGTGCTCAGACGAATTAAACTCAAACATTATTATAAGAAAAAATGCTGCGCTTTGCCTTCTTAGTTCTTCCACGGTCTCGTGCATAAGTTGGATGAGGCATTTTCTAGAGGGACTTGTGTCCATATTTTAGGATGCGAGTTTATGAACTTTAAAGTGCATGGAATAAACAAGCTGTTACTTTGAGACGCTTGCATGTGATTCTGTCCGCCGGCTCGCCATTTGGCGCAAGGCTTATGTAACAGACTGGGCTGTGTCACACTGTCTCTGATGGAGAGGCGGATGAGAAATGCTAGAGAGAACAACAGTTACAGGCTCCCCAACGTGATGGGCTGTCCTGCTTTTCATTTAGTACACAATGATAATAACAACACTGATCATAACAGTAATAAACGTATTATTAGTACATTTAAAACAATGCTTAAAAATGCTGTGCAGTGGTAATTTATATGTACCCCCATCATAAAATGAACTTATGCAATAACATTTTCAGTCACAAACACAACTTAAACATGAAAAACAACTCTGATTTCTCTACTATTCTGTTCTTTATCATAATAATAACGATGATAATAATAAAACCATTGTTTATAATGAAAAAATATTACATTTAAAAAGAAATATTAAACACATTTTTTGCCACATAAATCATTTTGTATTCATATAAATTATAGTATTATAATATTGCATTCATTTGCATGTTGCAGTGGTTTAGTGAATTATTCCAAACATTTCTGTAGAAGCTATAAATTCTATTTAAAGTTTTTCTTGGTTTAGTTATTAAGCAGAAACTTGAATATTGCCCATAAGAGTCTGTTTCAATTCAAGAAAACATTTAAGAAGACCAATTTAAGCTTCAAGGAGTGGAGAAAAGGACTTCCACTTGCAATAATGAGTTTGTGTGGTGATGTTTATTTGACGTCTTTTCATGCATCCTTTTGATGCTTTGACATGCAGTTTGAACTGCTTTAAGATTATATTTACCTTGTACTGTTTTAAAGGAATGAATTAGATGCTGTCTCACTGAATTATAATATACAAGATGACTGTGTTGCATCGATGTTGTTTGATAACTGCAACATTTCCCTTGTGACAAACAACATCCCGTTTATCTGGGACTACCCATGCAACCTCAAAATGAATGTCAGTGGGATAATAAATCATCACCGATAACATGCTCTGCCTGCCATGCTTATGGTTAATGTTTTGTCTTCTGCACAACACAAATCAACTGACTCCATTTGTTTTGAGACCCCATCTCATTTTGAGAGCTGTTTATAGTTTGTTTCTTGGTTTGTCTCTGTGTCTAACCACAATTTGGCGTGTATATATATATATATATATATATATATATATAAACATACATACATAGATGCTACAAAATAACGTCAAAGTGAAGCATTGTGAATAAAAAACACTCATGTTTGCTTTATTTTCAAGTTTACATTACAGTTACTAAAATAGCTACACCAGCATTATAATATAATATTAATATATCATTCTTGAATTTGCCTATTTTTTTTCATATCACTGTTTTAATGCATTCATTTTCTTTTACAGCACAGAAAACAAAACTAGTAAATATGTTTTGATGCCAAAGATCCATATGTTTTATTGAACATGTGAACAGCTGGCACTCTTTTTAACTAGTTAACTAACTTTTCAATAATAATCATTATAAATACAGTATTGAAATTAGCTTGTTCAATCGACATTTGTCAAATGGACTGGAGTTAAGCTAGATCAAAAACTAGTGTTCATGGATCGATAGCAACTGGGCCACTCTTTGGGCCCCTTAAATGGGTGTGAGTTTGTTATTAGTAAAGAGGAAGTGTGAAAACACCCTTAAAGTTGGGATCAGGATGGCACAGCAGCATCTACAAAGTGACTGGCTGTCTCTGTCGATTGCGTGGTGGTTTTTAGAGGAAGAAGGCGTGACTATACAAGCACACAACAATACTGAACAGCACCCGTGTCACAGATTAAACCCAGTTGGAGTGCATCGGATATAATAATAAAGAAACAACAACTGCACGCGGTAACGCGTTTGCTAGAGAGAAGTTAACGAAGCGGTAGAGGAATATGCATTTAATCTTTCTATGCTGAAGCTCAACGTCTGTCCTCGTTGGCGTGAACTAGGAAACGGACGACACTTCAGAGTTAACCATGACCGCCTGCTAGTGCATATGGACTATTTATTTCGGATTAGTCTGCGAATTCACCCAACAAGACAAGCTGCATCGTTTTAGTCGCCAACAAGCAGCGCGTGGACGAGTCGGAAACTCGCGCGCCATTGAAAACAAGTAAGCTCGGATGGTATGATCATACTTTTCGATATTGGACACAAAGCTCTCGAGTACCACCTTAAATAAAACGGAAACACTTTTGAGATTCAAACATTGCCGACTGTCTAAATGTGGCGTTCAAGCCGAACCGTGTTTCTTTTGTGCATCCCCTGCATTTCCTGTTTAGGCTTCATCTGCTCGGGCTATATGCTAGCTATAGCGGTTGGGGGCTTGGGAAGTGCATGCGATGTATTTAATTCTGTTTATGTAATGCACAAACTCCGTGTAGTCTCGAGAAGGGGTTTTAAAGGCACGAGGGATGTTTGCACGAGCTCCGCGCTCGCCTGTAAAACTTCGGCCTTGCGACTCTTTGTGCTATTGTTGATGCTTTCTGCTGGGCCACGGGGACAATTTATGTGTTTTATTTGTGGGAAATGTGCACATTGCTTATATGAAGCAAGAGTCGTGTGTTCATCGGATCTACAAGCCCTTTCAAATGATTATTTTCGATAAAGCGAGGCAGGCGAGGTTCGGTGGCGCTCCTTTGTTATTGCTTTGTCTGTGTGGAAGCACATGGCCATACACGCTTTTGTTGTTGAAGTTACAACTCCCCCTCTTTGTGGCAAACCAGCCCAGTCTTTCCATTAAACACGGGTTGTAAATAGTTGCTGGTATTTTTTTTCTAATTTTACACTGGGCATTGTACGTTTACTTGTCGTGTAGTGCAAGTTTAATTTTACTTGTGTGAATCAATGCATACTTTACTCATTTTGTTAAGGTGAAAGTAATACAAATGTATATAAATGATGTTTTACTGATTGATGCCGATGCCTTTCAGTGTTTTTGTCTTAAATGTGATGTCTACTGGACTGAAAGGCCTGGTTTTATATCAATTTAGCTCCCATGGTCTTCTGGTGTACTTCAAAGATTGCATTTAGAAATAATGTCATAATCCATAAACGTACACTACAGCTTTTTGAGGCAAATATAACCATGTTGATTTAACTCTGTTAGTATTACACTTTTTTTCTAGGTTTCAAATTGAACAATGCATGATGTTTTGCATTGAGAGCAGTATACTGGTCTTCGCATTTTTAGGAATAATTCACCCAAAAATATATTTTTTTAGTTTGTATGCGTTTTTAAAAAATAGGTATATAATGAGGAGACATTTTGAAGAATGTAAAGGCTTCTGTTTTCCATACAACAGATGTTTATAGTCACCACAGCTGAGAAGCTCCAAAACGCACCATACAATAATAAACTGAAAATCATTTTCACTAAAAATGTAATTCTTCATATTGGTACCCTGTGTTTGCTTGTGAGTTAGACGTGAACAAAATAAGAATGTAACCTGCAAATGGGGCTTAAATCATGTTCTCTACATCCTGAACGAGTACAAGTACCACAAAAGAGAAATTTGCCTCATGTTTTGAAAGCCTACATCGTTGCAGAACCTGTTTCCGGTATGACAGTAACTCTCTCGGGTGTTCTTTCCAAAAGCATTGTTAGCCAACTATGGTCGCAAGTCCAATGAACATTCGCAAAGTTGGATGGTTGGAACAACAACTTTTAGAAAGCATAGTTTCTCATTCGTATGGCTGAGGGTCTGTTCACACTTGCCATGTTGGGTTTGATTAAAACATACCCTGTTGCGATTGCTCTGGTGCGGTTTATTTGAATAAGTGTGAATACTGCCAATCCAACTGGTGCGCACCAATCAAGCTGGGCAAGGGTTGTTCTCTGCGATGGTCTGGCTTCACACTCTGCTTGATTCTGTCCAACCCGGGTGCATTTGCATGCACCTTACATCATTACAAACATATAAGGCGCACAATGGGAAACAACTCCGGTTAATAAATTGGTTTTTATAAATTTGGTGCTGTTATACACAGCAGAGTTAACAGCTCCTGGGTTTACTGTACGTGTGTTGAAGAAAGGCGGCTTTCTGCTGCTTGCAAAAAGACTTTTGTGAGGAGACAGTGGATTGCCATTAATTTATTGCCCTGATTATATGAGCTATGCCTGATTACACTGCAGTCTCATGCTCACTCGTATCCAAGGTAAATCATCAACACTGTCATCCCATACATGCGTTTTATTAAAGTAAATACACATAAATTGGCTAAAATGCATGCAAGTGCGCACCCGAGTTTGTGTTGCGTTTACTTTGCATAAGGGTAAAACTACACTAAAACAATGACATAAAGGAAATTGACCCACTTGAAAATGTTCAAGCACTAAATAAGAAATGCTACATAAATTATATAAAATAATTAAAAGTACAAAAACATTGTATGGTCTTCAGTGTGTGCATTAAATATACGTTTAATCTTATTAGTTACAAAAAGTGACTCAGGAGGAGTGAGTGATATTCTATGATATCTTTTGTTTTTTATTAACATTAATGACAGATGGCAGCAGGTTTATTAGGCTACTGTTACTTTAAGACCAAATGCACTCATCTAAAATATGTCTAAAGTCTCTACGGTTTATTGTGTCTTATGTTATATCGCCCATCCCAGCAGTGAGTTACCTCATTGTATGGGAAATGCACCCGTTTTTACGTCTGGTCTTTGTGAAAGCACCTCATCTGGACCAGTGTGTTGTGATTGGTCAACCGCTTCGAATGCGTTTCAGAAATGTCATACCCCCCTTACCATAACCGTGAGTTTCAACACGCTAACGCAACTCAATCAGGCCTCGTCCCTTATTTGCGTATGCTTTAAGTGGAAGTTATTTAAATGAAGGATATTGTGACATGTTTGTTGCCAGGGGAAAAATCTAGACTTCAATTTTGGTTTTGTTTTGTGCATTGTAACTTTTGTTGAAATGCGCAATAACTGACAACAAAAGGTTTTCTTTACGTCATTATTCCCTTCACAAAACCAACATTTCTTGTTTCAAACAGAGTTCCGACAATCTGAGGCTGTTAGACACAAGTGCCTCTTGCACTACTGGTCCCCCACCCCAGGCAGGTGTGACTCGTTCGTACGACGTCACAAATGCGACCATGGGAAGTAGCAGTGAGTAGGCGGCCATCAACAGCCCCCTTAAACCAGAGGAGGGTCGTCGGGGAGCCTTGCATCACCCCTCTGCACCTCAGGAGAAGGTGGGTCTGCTATTGTCATATTGAGTTTGATGAAAATAGCAGTTGTACATTTTAATAATAAAACAAATTGCAGAGTTAATACTTTCGTTAAGTGTACGTTCGTGTCCTAGTCCTCCAGTACGACGTCAGTGGGGGCAGCGAGATAGACCTGCTGTGCACACTTCCCTACATCAGGATGAGAACTTCCACCACCCTGTCTTCTCCCAGCATCAGCAGATTTCTTTAGATGAGTCCAGGCAATATAGCCACACCAGTGCACCTCCACGCATGCTGCATACTGCCACACAGCCCCCCCAACAGAACTCCATCATGGTGGATCTTCACGAACAGGTATTAGTTTAAACAATAGTTACTTATTTAGACCATGGGTCTCAAACGCTAATTTTCTGGAGGTGTTGTTCTCTATTAGAATTAAATACTTAGTACCATTCATTTTTTAACAGATCACGATTCTGAATAGATAACTAAACAAAATAACAGTTTATTAGAGGTTCTGACAATTTGATCCATGTTAATTGACGCAGTCTATAAAAAAAGTAGGACTCAAAGACTTGCTTCATTACTGGATTGAATCTGTTTTTTTTTAATGAATCTTTTGACTGAATGTTTCAATGACATGTTTGTAACAATCACTTGTCACCACCTACTGGTTTAACAATTGATACAGTTTTATTTGAAATATCAAGTAATGTTAAAAAGGTGATTTGCTCTATTTTGATCGCTACAGTAGACATCAGTGTTTATATCTAACTACACTTTTATCTCAGTGCTTCTGTGATAATGTAAATGTTTGTAACAGTCTTTTACACTACATATTATCATTATTTCTGTGAAGCTGTTTCATACTAAAAAATGCAGAATCTTGAATCTTTGAATCTTCTTATGATCATGCTTGTCAAAGGTTTAATGGTAAAAATGACAAAGCTGAATTGTTGTCATTTAGGAATAAGAATTCTTATAAGGGTATTTGTATGTTTGAATCCAGATTGTGATCTTTTAATGATTTATCGTGCCTGTGTTCACTATATAACACTCTTTGATGTTCACTATACAGGGAGTTTAGTGATTTGGGACACTGCAGTGCATAAGCAAACTTATTATTATTAATAAAGTTTTAGGCTACAATTGTTTTCTAAAAATAAATACATTTACAATATAATTATTTTTATGTTAGAAAATTGGACGCTAAACAAAAATGCATAGTGGAAATTGATTTGCCAGCCAAAGTTAGGAGAAGCTGGTATTTTGAGACCCCTAATATAGATTTCAAGTCTATTTAGTAAGACTTGATGTGAAATCATTCAGATTGTTGTGACATTGCTGATATCAGATTCCTGTGATAATGAAATTTAGAGATAGCAGTTGTTTTTTAACAAGTAACCTGAACTTTCTGTGTTGTCCTTCAAGATGCATCAAGGATCAGTTCCGATATCTTACACAGTTACCACGGTGACGACCCACGGTTTTCCCATCCACACCGGGCAACCTATCCCAGCCTGCAATGCTCAGCAGCTCCCAGCATGCTCGGTAATGTTCAGCGGACAGCTCTCTCTGCTCTGCTGCCTTCCTCCTCCAGTGAGTTTGAAAAGGAAGAGCTGGAATGTCAGTGAAGTTTGTGTAGAGCACACCTAACATGTCCCATCGCTCCAGCTTTACTTTAGCTGATGTATGTGTGTCCCAGGCAGCCATTATGCCCACCTGTCCTGTTAGCCAAAGATATTTGATTATGAGTGTTGTTCTGTACGTCCCTCTCATGCTTACGCATTAGACATCGGTATACAGCTACATTTCACGTTTTGATTTTCCTGTAGGCTTTTCCTGTGTCTCCAGAATGATTGATGACCTTTTTATGATGCAACTTTCAAGGGACAATGTACAACTCCCATAGTTTTTGTTTGCATTGTAACAGCAAATGTCTTTGGGTATTTGATCACTGATGGCAAAGGTGTGCTTTCTGCTAAATTTTATCATCTGCTCAAGTCATTGCATTTTTGTCAACACACCCACCTCTTTACTTTTTATGTGGCCATAGTGAAAGAGTCTTATATTGCGCAGTGGACAAATTTCTTTTTCTTCAATCCTTTTTAATGAAATCTGTGCAAACAAAAAGATAAACTATAAGCTTCTATATGTGTATATATGTATGTAAGGAAAAAAATACAGACACACTCACATATATACATTTAAGAATGAAAATAATTTTTTATATATACATTTTTTCTAAGTTTTCCCCCATCGTTAACCCTAATGCTTTTGACCGATTTCTAAATGGTACAGAGTAGTGAAAGCGTTAGATATGCTTTAGTTCAGAGTATGTTAGCATACTGTATTCTCAGTTTTAACAGCCATTTCTTAAACTGCACAGCAATGCAGTATTCTGTTGCCCATCCTCACTTTCTTCATGGGTGTATAGGGTGAGAGTGACCTTTTGTTTTCTGGTATTTGTCTGTCTGTCTGCAGCTCATTCAGGCCTGCACCATGCAGCACTTGCCAGTGTCCTATCAGGCATTTCCACCATTGATCTCCAGTGAACATTTTATCCTGCACCCTAGTCCGCCTGTGCCGCCCCACCAGCCGCCTCATCTGCCTCCACTCAACCAGTTTGTTCCAATACAGCCCCAGCACCCACGCATGGTGAGTGCAAATCACATCTCTGAATACCAGTGGAAGTTATTTATATAAAGTATTATTAAAATTGCAGTATAATTTAAATATTATTTTTAGTGTTTTTTTTTTGATTGCCAATATCTTAGACAGCAGGTGAGAAGCCAAATGTGATAGTTATATAGTATTTGATAGATCTAATGATAGTGATAACACCTGCATAACAAGTGCTGCACATTTATATATTGTTGACATGTTTAGAAATAATTACTTAGTAAATATATTGATATGGAAAAAACTAATTTGAAATTGTTGGATGATATCCCAAAGCTGTCAAAATGAGAAATGTGTCAGCTTAATATATTTTTTCCTTTTGCATTTCAAATAAGTTACATTGACAACATGGCCAAAATCTTCATGGTGTGAGTTGTTGTTATTTTTGCTGGAAATTCAGAACAAAAGGTTTTATGTTACACATTTATGTCGTAGTAGTGCAATTAATATAATTTGAAGAGTTTCCCTCTTGATGTATACAAACTAAAAGATAAGCTTACTTTTAATGAGTTTATTCTTAATCTTCTGTAAGTGCAAATTGTAAAAGGATGTGTACGTTTGTTACACATGAGTGTAAGACTAAAAACATAGTTACAGTTAAAAACATAACTCAAAACCATAATGCGTCATTACTGATTGGATGAGCCTTGTTTGAAGGTTTTGAATGCTAAAAACTCAAAGATGTTACTAGCCTAGAGTAATGCTTTACAATAATCTAGTGTGTGATGTGATTGCTGTTACAATGTAATTAATGAAGCAAACTAATTGCAAATCTAGAGAAAACAATTAGTCTTGAGTCACAGATTAGTCCCTATAACTGATTGTACCCTTAATAAATATAAAAAAATGATGAATATTGGTGTATTTCTAAAATTGCAAGCTTGTAATTTTATGTTGTTAATTGTCACAGTGTTATGCTAAAGGTAAGGTTATTCTGGTTGTGTAAAGTCTTCTATATGTGTGTATTCAGCCTCTGCAGAGGGTGGAGAATGAAGTGGATCTGCGGGGAGACCAGCATCCGTTAGGAACATTCTCTTATCCTCCATCCCACCATCCACCAGCAATGACCCCCTCTGTCCCCCTCCAATACCTCCCCCAGGAGCCCCTCCATCAAGAGCTACCCTACGGAGTGGTGAGATGTCTTTGCTTCTGCATGTCAACAAAGCATAAATCACAGTAATCAAGTAAAAAATTAAATGCTGATACAGATTATAGATGTATAGATGCCTCATTAGCGGCTGTTTCAATGGGCCACTGTACGTAAACCGTCTGCGGGCAAAGCCAGTCCATAAACTCTTGGGAGCAAGTTGATAGAGCGTTTGCAACCGTAGTTTTACGCAAGTATGAATATCTATATCTGCAATAGTAACAGTAAAGGTTTACTGGTGTGGACTAGTGTTTAAAGTTCTGATTTGGTATGGCAAAAAAAGGTTCAAAACAGAAAGCTTACAAAAATGGCAAACTTTAACTTTTTATCACTAGTGCAGGATTTGCAAATAATGGTAAACAATAGTAAAAGCAATATTTGTCTCGACAAACTTTATTTTTTGCTGTCAGCTTGACAAAGCTTTGTCAAACAAAACAAAACCAAAAAAAAACGTGAAACAATTCTTTAAGTTTAAAAAATTGTGTTGTCTTATTTTCTTTGAGTACTTTAAAGATAGAAGACAGTACAGTAATCCCTTCGCGGTTCAAGTTTCGTGGCCTTGGTGTATTGTGGATTTTTCAAAAATATTAATCGAAAAATAAAAGTAAAAAAAAATACTGCCATATCGGCAGCTGTATTGAGGAAAGCATTGTTGTTTTATCATGATGCGTGAGAAATGGTTTCCCAGGATGCCAGACAAAGAGAGGAACTCTCTCAGAGGCTTTGTACACACCCACGGGCACTCAGACAAGACATGTGATTGGTTCCCGGCGTGAGAATCGACGAATGAGTGCACGACTGGATGTATCCCGTGAGCTGATTGGCTGATCCTACTTTGTGGATTTTCACCTATCGCGGGGGGTTCCGGTCTACATTAACCGCGATAAACGAGGGATTACTGTTTATACAAAATACAAGATAGCAGATTAAATGCCTATGTAATTCAGTATTATCACAGCTTTGTTAAAATTGGATGAAAATGTTCTTAATGAATGATAATACTAACTGCTAGGATAAGGGGCATGTTTTTCCATTCCACTATGCTACTTTTCTATTGATTTTCAGTGTAAACATGCTAGATGGATGTGGATAATTACACTCAGGTCTGTTGCATCATCTCGCACACGACGCAGTGCTCTAACAATTCGACACTCAAGTTAAAAACGTCTCTAGTCCTTGAGCTTCTTTCATTCCATTGACCAGCATCTCACGTTTTATAACTGTTTAAATGCCTTGTATGTTTACAACTGTTTACACATTTTTGATTGTGTGCTACAAGATGACAACGTTTGCTCAGTTAGCTGAAATAAAGCCTACTCAGAAGTCAGAAAAGTTTGAGATAGCAGACATGGCTTCAATCTTTAGAAAATAAATTGTTATTGGAATTTGGGTGATTTAGATCACCATCTTTGAGAAAATGGTTTGTCCAATCTTGAGTCAACTGAAATCAAAATTGACTCCATTTATGTATTTATGCACTGGTCTTATCGTTGGACGATTTCCTGGTGCAAATTAATGCACCTTAACCTGTAATCGAAATCAAATCATTTGCTTTTCCTCAGAAATTACTTTGCTTTTCCACTCACGTAATTTAAAATACACAAGCTATTGATTAATATTAACAAATTTCCTAACAGCCACAGTCACGAATGGATAATTTAAATTCCAGGTTGCTTAGTAATCAGAAATTTGGAAATTTAGTTTAACAGTAAAAACGACACTCTCTATCTTTATTCTTTATTTATCTTTATGCTTTGGATAAGAGTTGTTAAAGGAAAGGTTTTCTTCATGTGTTGGTGTCTCTGTTTCCTCAGCCATATCCGCACATGCTGCCGAGGCGTATAACTGGACAGAGGTACCGATTACAGCAGCCTCTGCCGCCCCCGCCTCCTCCACCACCCTACTACCCCGGCTTCTTACCATACTTCCTGTGAGTCTCTTCTACTATTTATAATACAAATCAAAATTTTCACTCGTTTTTCTGTATACATTTTGACATTCTAATGTTGAAAACAAGAAAGAGGATTGCTGGCCGCACACAGAGTCCAGTACAGAGTGAAGAAGTCTAACAAAACACTATTTTTATTTTTTATGTTGCAACGTGCACTGAAGATAGGAATGTGCTGAAACGTTTGCTCGTGTTTACTTGTTTTTAATTCACATGCACTTTGCAAGTTCCAACTTATTCGGTTTGTGCCCAGCAACCCTCTTGCTTGAGTCCAAGTACTTCTTTGGCTCTACGCACCTGAAGTAAAAGGATCCCTTGTTTTCTTTTTTCCTCTTGTTAACATTCTAATAATGGACATTGTAAGCATATTATCAGTGTTAGGGAAAGATACTTGTAAATGTATTTCATAAATTTTGTCGCACAAAAGAATATACATGTCTCTACTTTATAGAGAAGAGAGATATTTGTAATTGAGGATCTTTTTTTTTATTTTATTGGATTGGACAGTCAAGAAGCGGTAGGGGAGGAGAGAAAAATGTACCACGAGTTGGGACTTCGAACTTGGGTCGCTAGAAGAAATGTTGCGCTATATGTCGGAGCGCTGAAGACTATGGCTTTGACTAGTTTAAAAAAATTAAGCGAGTTGATTAAACTAAGTAATTTGCATTACTTTCCTAAAAAAGTAACTTGAATTAATGTATACATTTATAAAGTAATGAGCTACTTTTTACATCAAGAATGTAATCTGATTACTAGGGATGCACAATATATTGATTGGCACAATCAGTATCACACATATGTTCAATTTTAATGTTATCAGAAAAAAGTAGAAAAAATTGCTGATATACTGTGTGTAAATGCTGATAAAAAAATGGATTGTTTATTTCAGATGTGCACTGTTCGCCATGATGTTTTTTTTTATTGCTTGAAATATGACTGGAATCACTTCAAAAAGGAAAATGCAGTTAAGCGCAACGAGCATCACAAGTCTGTCATTTAATCTACATAAAATTATAATGAAAGCGTAATAACCAGTATATTGGTTATCAGCTTTCAAATATAAAGAATTATCTGTTATCGGTATCGCCCAAAATTGTCATATTGTCACGCTTCCTCAGCGCTGCTTCTTACTGTATGAAGACATTGTGATATTTCTTTGCTGTAGTGAAAGAAAGACATTGAGTGTATGCTAATGATTTATGTGTTGTGTGTGAAACAGGTCAATGCTACCTGTGCCTCCAACTGCTGTGGGTCCTGCTATCAGTCTGGACTTGGATGTAGATGATGTTGAGATGGAAAACTATGAGGTAAATGAGAATCCGCTGTCCACTGTTTATATAACCCGACTTGCCAAAAATAAGCCATGGATAGTTTTCATGTACGGCTGACTGTCTATTGTCTGTATAGGCAGCTTGTTAATTCGCTAAGGGGCGTTTATACATTGCAAAGATCAAGGAAATCATTCATTTTCAATAAGAGAGACTCTGTGGGCATGTGTAGTGACGCAACAAATTTGAGAAAAGGTTAACTTTATAGAATTAGCGAGTTACGTTATAGAATTAAAGCTAATTTTGGG
This sequence comes from Rhodeus uyekii, assembly GCA_037043235.1. Taxonomy (NCBI): domain Eukaryota; kingdom Metazoa; phylum Chordata; class Actinopteri; order Cypriniformes; family Acheilognathidae; genus Rhodeus; species Rhodeus uyekii. The sequence continues at coordinate 1,047,917 of JAWRVZ010000141.1, read as the reverse complement.
ACAGAGATAACATGATTATCTCATCACAGTTTGTGTGGAGGGTTTTGAAAACTTGTGATTTTTCTCTCAGGCGTTATTAAACCTTGCTGAGAGACTCGGAGAAGCGAAACCTCGAGGACTAACGAAAGCTGATATAGAGCAACTTCCGTCCTACAGGTTCAATTTAGAAAACCACCAATCTGAGCAAACTCTGTAAGTGTTCTCTGTTATGCAATCTTGAAGTTTTGATTGTGACTTGGTATTGATGTTCCTTTGGCTTTTCTTGCAGGTGTGTCGTATGCTTTTGTGATTTTGAGTCAAGGCAGCTACTTCGAGTATTACCTTGCAACCACGAATTTCATGCGAAATGTGTGGATAAGTGGTTAAAGGTAAGAACAACATCTTGACGCTGCATTAGCTAACAGCAAAACGCTAAGAAGGTGTAAATCGTAATGGTCAACGAATAGAAGTAACTGATGACTGTTCAGATGTTTGGGCTTGGTATGATTTTTGTCTCTCAAGCTCACCAAGGCTGCATTTATTTGATCAAAAATATGGTAATATTGTAAAATAACATTACAATTTAATACCATTTACATCGTTAAAACAGTTTTCTGTTTCGATACATTTAAAAATGTGTTCCTGTGATGGCAAAGCCGTCTTCAGTGTCACATAAATCATTCTAAATTGCTGATTTGGTGCTCAGGTAACATTCATTTATGTTTTCAATTTGAGAGCTAGAGGTCGACCAATTGATTGGTTTTGACACCGATAACCGGTTGCTGGAACAATCGGTTCTCTGTAAAAATCAATACTATACGGTAGTTTTTCCGGGTTGCGTCTATTGATCAAGCGGGTGAGAAGGGTGCGCTGTCATTGCACAGTACGAGAGCGGCCTCTAGAGGTGAAATAAAAACTACAACTGACAATTTGTGGAGTTTGTTTTGACACATGAGGCTGTACAGTGCAAGACCCTTCACTCGGATTTAAGACGAATGAATCGGTGTTATGCAGTACACTAACGTACGTGATTTCATGTCATTATAAAGTCATTTGTTTTAGTTATTTGTTATAAAGTAACTTGTATCTCTTAACTTTAATGCACTATGAATTAACACAATTTTTCAAGGTATAATTAATATATTAATAATTTTTTATATTCAAAAAGTACAGTACATGGTTTTTCAATTCAGGACTATTTTAAATGTTATGTTTGTTTTCATTCAGAATCCATTTCAAAAACTATCGGTTGATTAATTGGTTGTCGACCAGCATGGGACGACCTAGTTATCGACCTAGTAAAATCCATTACAGGTCGACCTCTACCTCTATTTGTGCTGCTAATAAATTTTTTTTATTGAATCGATGAAACCAGGATTATTTGATGAAAAGAAAGTTCAAAGGATCAGCAATTATTTGAAATCTAAATTTTACAATGTAAAAATCTTACTGTAACTTTTGATCAACTTAATGCGTCCTTGCTGAATAAAAGTATTAATTCATTTCTTTTTTCCCACTGGGTTGTACAAATGAATCCGTAACGTGTTTTGCAGACCAATCGCACCTGTCCAATCTGTCGAGCCGACGCGTCTGAAGTTCACCGCGATGTGGAATGAGTTCAGGTTTTTGTCCTTCACTGGAAAGCAGCACAAATCCTTGAGTGTGTTCTGTGAGTGGGGACATCTGATCTCCAGCCAAACGCAAAACTACCCCCCCCCCCCCCCCCACCCCGCTCCCAACCCCACCTCTACAATAAGCAATCTTGGAATTTGTAAGGAACCTGTTTGACCTCTGCTGTGCGTCATTGTGTGAGTTTCATGAAAGCTACTATCGCCTATAGCCACTTCCGAGTTTTGGAATTGTGACCGTTTTTTTTTCTTTTTCATTTCCTTGCCTTTGTTTTTCGCAGATTCCAAAGATAACCTGTAATGTGTTGTGTTGGCATATTTGTTTACACAATTGAATATTCTCTAGTTGTTTGATCACAAATGATTAAAATCGTGCTTTAGTATCGCTAGGGACTGCGGGAGCGGGCCAAGATGATGGTGGTTTTTGGTTTTACCGTGCAATCAGACGAGTCGGTAAGATGCGGCTGCTCCGCCGGTGAACGACCATGCATGTCTCTACAAGTGATGGGCTGAGGGACTTGTTAATAATCTATGTTTTGCAATAATGTATTGATTATTTGAATATCTTAATCCCGATTCTCTTTTATCTGCGAATGCTGTTGTGAAGGTCTGACTTTCAGTGGTTCAAAGTTCCAAGGCCTGAGGTTAAAGAGGGAAACGTAGACAAAAAGGACTGGGAAACGACAGGCGTGAATCCACCGGGAAAACTCCCGCTGGGCTTTCACCGCAGTCGTAGAGACATTGAGGAAGCTGTGGCGTTTTCACTTTTGCTGTTTGCTGGCTCATGGGAACGCGGGGACGAGGACAGCACACTGCCTCTGCCAGCTCCCACCTGGCTGCACTGCACAACCCCCATGGATTCTGGACTGGCCCTCTTCATCCCGCTCCCTCACACTCGGCTAGATCCAGGAGAACATCTCACGGGCCTCGCGCAGACTGTTCTTTTAGACTAGCAATATTCGAATAAACGAGATCCACCGCATTTCAACCACAAGAGGAACGTCGGACAGCCGTTGCGTTTTCGACAGAGGTCGCATTTGCCTGTCCAGAATGACTTTTTGGGAAAGGGTGGAAGACTTTGCGGAAAGCAATACGTGCAATGAGTGTGTGAGGTGAACGCAACGTTTTGACCTGATTTTGGAGGACTAGGCCTTTTGATTTTCCTCATTCGTGAGCCAAATAATCATTATACTCTACAAGATTTTAGCTCTGCCTTCTCAAGACCTTGACAAGCACAAACCTGTTACTAATCTTCAGATATCCTTTGTCAGTTCCTCTCTTAAAGGTATACGTTTCTTGTTTTTTTTAAGTGGTGTTATTTATTTCTTCTTTTGAGCTTTTTTTGAAGGATTCGGTCGGAATACTAAAACATCTTTTGCGCGTTTTAGTTTGCCTCCCGTCGTCAGGTCTCAGGCCATGTTCACAGTGTCAAGTGATGTGAAAGAAGAAGAAAAAAAACAAACATTGTATGCATAGCCTTGGTGTGAAAGGTTGCAAATTATCGTCTTGTTTTTAAGACAAAAGAATGTTGAAACCCTCTGTATTTCTTGCTACGCCCTCTCCTGTGTGCCAGTTGACTGTAGTCGTTCCACGAAGATCCCAGGCAGGATTCGAAACGGCAGAGACTGAGCGTTAGGGTCGTTTAAAGAAGAAAAAAAATGCACTGTAAAACGCTCAACTTGTGGTTCACTCGATTCCAAAAACAAACCTGAACGTTGTTCAGGGGAAAACTATGAACTATTGGGGTATTTTTTTTTCTTCTTTTCTTCCCCTAAGTACTTTAATTATAGGACTTTTAAATATATTATATATATATATATTCCTGAGTCGTTTGTCCACTGAATAGTCATTGTAACTCAATAGACACACTGGCTTTCTCGGGTAAAGGGACTCTCTCATGAGAATGTGAGTATCTTGCGTTTGTGTGCCAGGTAAAAAAAAAAAAAAAGCCATTGTAATGAATTTAATCCACACTTTTGATAAGTAATCTATGTATACATATCTGTTCACTGGCATATATTTTAAGTATAACAAAAAAAAAATCACTCAGGGCCTCTCTGTAATTGAAAAATATAGGAAAACAGTCCATTTCAAATGGGATTGATGCCATGGAGATATATTTGGGTATTCTGGGTTGTTTTCCTCAGGCCATGCATATTTTAAATGTAATCAACTGAACTAATATTCCTTTTTTAAATAGTGGTGAATATTATTCCATTATAAGACTGGCATGCAAAAAAAAAAAAGATGAAGTGATATGTTGTATCAAGTGAGAATAGGCTTTTCGTCACTGCAGCCAATCATTAGCGTATGTTACTCGAACCTGTTTTCCAGCCGTTGCGTTTTTTCCGTGTTCTTGTACTTGAACCACACATAAAGGTTGTAATCCCGTTGAAAAAGGTGCCACGGTGCACACTGTCCTACCTAGACCACTTCCGAGACTATTATTACAGTGTTTGCATGATTTAAGGATTAAAAAAGATGAAAAAACAAGGGGGGGAAAAGATGATTCATAAAAAAATGAAATTGTATTTTCAGTGAAAGACATCAGGGGTGGGCAAGTATTTAATTGTGCACAATATGCATGCATGTCTAACCAGGTCCCGACTGGTTTTTAGGTAGATCTAGTTGGCTTTGGGTTCTGGGTGTAGGGGACTTTCTGCTCAGCTGATAACTGCCATGCACTGTACTGCACACATTTGTAACAGAACCGAATGACTACAAGATTTTATTGTGCTTGTACTCGCAAAAGAAGAAGAGGAAGAAGAAGAAAAAAAACAAGATTATTAATAATAATATAGGATGTTTAAAATAAAGTTAAGCTTGATGCCAGTGGGAAAGAAGGTGGCTTTTTCGGATGGGGAAATGTGATCGGCTCCTCACCACATTTGTGCTTCTATCGTTGCCTCAGTTACTGACACACTTGCCTGGAATCTAGATAATGGAAAGCCATATAGTAAAAAGGTGCTAGATATTCTATATTTAGGTGTAATGCTACAGTCACATAAGAGAATGCAATAGTTTGTTATGGGTCTCTCTCTCTCTTCATACAGCATGCAGTGCTACTCGTATCCTCACGGTGGTCCGCAACATTTTCAACAGGGGTTTCAATTAAGAAGAAGAAAAAAATAAACTATTTAGCTTTAATTGTATGTGCTGGTAGACGGTGATCGTTTTAAAGGATAATATTGTTTTCCCGCCCGAGTGATTAGAGTCAATACGTCTGCCTTAAATCGAAGTAGTGTGGGTTAAAACAACACGGCGTTATCACTCGTTCACCGAAATAATATATGTACCTGAGCATCTGCAACTGTTACGGTTTCAAAATAAGTTGTTGATGTACACGCAAGCACTTTTGCTTGGGGTAACCGGCTGTGGGCTATTTCTAATATATCCTTATTTAGATTTATAAAGGAATTTTTCCACAATAACCAAGATTCCTTGAGAACCTCAGTGTTACCTGTACTGAATTACTAAAAAGAAAAAAGAAAAAAACAGCAACCTATGAGTTATGATGATAAATACAATCTTGTAGTCTTTCTGTGATTCAACTAATAAATAATCTCACAGCTTGTGTGGTGGAAAATTGTGTTCCAATAAGCAGCTAAATACTTTAGGATTTGTGATTTGTTGATTGCTCCATAGACGCCACTGATTGTTTACCAATGATTTCTTGCTGTGGTGGGATAGTGGATTGTTTACTGTTCTCTTCTCCTCCTGGCCTTTAGGGGTCAGTCATTGCCTGAACTCCCGACTACCCAGCCAACAACAGGGCCAGGGGCATGTGTTCTGTGTTAGGAAGATATTTTGCTTTGGTACTTGCACATTTACAGTTACCTCATTTTTGCCATGTTTGTATTTGGAAGAAAAAAAAATCAATAAAAAAATGAAATAAAAAAAAGCTAATATATATATATATTATATATAGGAAATGGTTCTTAATGCTATAATTTTTTTTCATTCCATTGGAATCATTGTTTGTAGCATTTAACATAACTAGTTATAGTGTATTATAAATACATCTGTATACTGATTGAAATTTTTAAGATTTGTACTTTTTTTAAATGAAAGTTGCTAGTTCTGCTTTACCGAGTAGTGCAATCATATTTTTTTTAATTGTGGCTGATTGGAGAGGGTTGTTCACTAATAAATGTGTGATGTATACTCATACTACACTGACTAAAGTAATCAATGCTTTAAACGTTTTGCACAATACAGTTACTGGTCGGAGGGTTTCTGTCTCTCAAAAAACGTTAAAAGGTGAATCCCATAAAGAACACCCCGGTCATATTTGCCCATGTAATCAAAAGGAATATTTAGCGTGAAGAATAAAACCTTCGACCGTATATTGGCATGCTGAATAACTTGTTTTAGGCATTGTGATTGTTTGCACCCGTAGCATCTTGAGACAGAAAGAGATTGTTAACCCTTTAAAAGAAGAGCAACTAGTGACGAGTTGCTGTGCGCTGGTGAATAAAAATGATTGTTCATTTTTGGAAAAATGACCTTTATTAAAGTTAATCACACACAAACTTTCTTGACTAATAATCAGATAACGATTTCTATGCATTCTATTATCTAACAAGCATTCCATAGATCCCTCCTTTATTATTATAATCTCTATTTTCACTATGTAGCAGATTTAAAAATCAACATTTATACAATAGTATCATATATACAATAGTATACTATACCTTGTGTTGCCTAAATTCACTTCTAGAATACAGAAAAAGTATAGATTTACAATGTCTGCCACTTAGTGGTCAAAACATTTTTTGGATTATACTGGATAGAATATCAGTTCATCCTTTCTTTTTTTTTGTATTGAGACAGTTCCAATTTATTAAGCACATCATTACTATGATAGTAATATTATAAATCATCCAGTCTGTACAAAATGTATTTATTGAATCAGAATAAAAGGCAGTACGAGAAATACTACCATGGTATACAGTCCAGGCGTGTAAATGTCTACAACGCAAAAAGAAAAGCCTAATGAGCTTTAGATTTGGGGGTTAAACGTGACCCATCTTTATGAGATTCACCCTAATAACCACATTGAAACAGACTGAATGCTGTAAAACAAGGTAATCCGAGTTACTGCCTCTCCAATGACTTCATAAAATTGAACAATGAAGGTTTTAACCCATAATTCAGCACCATCTTTTATTTCAACATACCTACAAACATATTTAAAATCGCCATGGCTTCAGGTTTGCGCAGCGAGCTGCAACGTTAGAGTTGAACGAACTTCACCCAGAACGTTGTTAGTCAAACCACAACAACATTTTAAAATGTTTAATTTAGAATTGGAAAATGACATCTTTACATGACCAGACCCATCAGATGGACGACAGGCAACATAGGCGTCTATGAATGACCACACTATACTCTATACAGACAGAGCCACGTGGAAAGGCTGTGGCCTTTAGTTCTCTTATCTGAACCGCAAGCGGCCCATCAGATCCGTTACCGACAACCTCTCTTTTGGTCGTTAGATGAGATACATTATATGGTCGACTTTGATTTGCATTAAAAAAAAGAAAAGAAAAACATAACTGTTGTGGCTTCCAGGCTTGTCCTTAAATATCTAGGTCATATATTTACAGGGCCGTTCACCTTGCACTCGTTTTTTACAGCACAAAACTTCACTGCAGGGAAGGATGGGGTTATTATTATTATTCTTTAAATTCAGTAAAAGGTTTACTTCAGTGATCCCTCGTCCAGGCCATTGAACAGAAGAACTAACTGGAAGGGAGGCGGGACTCGAGTCGTGAGCAGGGGGTTAGCTAAATGTCAATCGTCTGTGAGGTCCTGCACAAAGAGGACTTCTGACCGGCTCAGACCAGCATCTTTCAGAGAGAGGGGATTGGGCTGCTCTTCCGTCGGCAGGCAAGGCAGGACCCGGCGTGGGAAATTCGTTACTATTTGGAATTTCTCAGGGGTCTCTTTCAATGAAAACAGGAAGTCGTGTATTACCTAAAAAAGGGGGGAGGGAAGTTTTAGGCACTGGTTTCTAGTCCAAAAATAGTTTTTATATATATATGAGGTGGTGTCAAATACAAAAACAGCATCTCATGAGCCTGTTCTCTTATCTTTAACCACAGATGCTGACTGTTATTGTTCTTAAAGACAGACGAAGGGCGTTTACCGTCAAAGACTGGCTGAAGAGGAATCTCCGTTCCACGCGAGTGTCGTTGGGCAGTTTGAACACTATTTTCACACTGTCAGGGTCGTCCAAGGGCGGCTCAGGGGGAAGACACTCAGACTTGCGCTCCTTCTCTTCTTCCAGTGTCTATCATTAGGAAGTCATTAAATGTGATTAGTCATAGTTACAGACAATGGAAATTTGTCAACTGACTCAACAAACAGTTATCAAGTAGTTACTCATGACGCTCAAAGAAAGAGAACGTAGGCTTTAGGTTAGAGACAATAAACTTAACCGTTCACAAAAGTGTTTAAAATAACAAAAATGCTTTTTGGTGCTCTTTAATGGTGAACGATCGCGGTTCATCGAAGCGGCAGCAGAGCACATGTGAAAGGATCCTCTTGATCTTCAGCTTTACTACTAGTTACAGCACGAAATAAACATGGCTAACATCAGAAAGAGTATTAAAAGATACACTACAACTTACTGAAATCCGTATCATCTTGCATGTAATCAGTGTTTCAACCACGGAAAGATGTCAAATTCGCTTACAAACAATATCAAATTCAGAAAAGACTTGTTTGTCAGCTAAAAGAAATTAACTCTATAGAGGAGATTGCACTCGATTGGATATTAGTTGTATTTTTACTGAACCGGTTCTTCAATATTTAACGCACGTTTTAATAAATCCATCATGTTTTTATGACAGCCTTTACATTTTATGATTAGCCATTATTATAAATATTACTACAAAAACAATGTTATTAGCCTACAAAATCGGTTAGTTTTAACCTTTAATATTACAACGATGTACTAGAATTGAATCGTGCAATTTGTGTCAACGCCCAGCCCTACAATGAACAGATGTGTAATGTTATATTTTTGTCAAAAAAAATTGATTTAGATGAAATTCATCTTTTATCGCAATCAATAATTTTATACTTGGTTCGATTGTTTAGTCGCATTAGTAACAGCACAAGATAAGGCAGCAAAATGCATAGTGTTGCTCACTTTACTTTTATATTTTGTTTTGTTTTACATTTATCCAAAGCAAGAAACACATTAACATTTTAATCAGTTCTTGCTTTCCCTGGGAATCAAACCCATGACCTTGACGGCATTATATATCGCTAAAGTACTTAAAAAGTTGTGATATATATTCTCTGCTTGCAGCGTGTCAGCCATGCTTGTCAGGAAAGTGAGTGAGAACATAAACACACGGTTTTATTGAATCGTACATCAATAACGGGTCACTTTCGTGATTTAGTACAATTGCGTCCATATCAACAGCGGCCGTACCGGAGTTCACATAAACCGTACTCTAGACCAGTGGTAGGGGGTGGGGGTGCGAGCGAGATTGTTGATGGGTTCGCGCAAGATTGTTGTGATACCTCCACGCCACGGGCACAGCCGCTTGCAGCCACTCACGGACCGGTCCGCGAATTCACTCCGCGGCCCGGTAGATTTCATCTACCGGGCCGCGGACCAGGGGTTGGGGACCACTGCTCTAGACCACCCTTTTTATACAGACTCAGGTGTGCTTCACAAACTCTGACTTCAGTTTAACCCGGGTGCGCACCAAAAGTGCTAGTGTAAAAGCACCCTTAATAGATTGAATTATTTGGTTTGACCTTAATTAAACAAAATCACTTCTCTTTATACAATAGCAAAGACTTACTCTTCGTCTCCTCTCCTCGGCAAGGACGCTCTGGCGTGCCTTCTCCTCCTCTTGACGTTTCTGCTCTTGTTCTTCTCTTTTCTTTCTGTCTTTTTCCTGGTCTGCACGGAGCGACGCCAGATAAGCTTCATCCTGCTGCTGCCTCAGTACCTGCGTCTGATTCCTCTCCTCTCTGTACATAGCAAAGACTTTCAATGAATTTAAGGAAATGATGAATGATTCTTCATGCTCCCTCCCAACCATTCTTTCACACTTTGAGCCTGATGAATCTTGACATTGTCATCCTGGAATATGATGTAGGGCTGTGTGATAAAACACGATATAATTTTCCTTGATAAAACAATATTATAATATCAACAATATTAAATAAATGTTTATGCAATAAAAGCAAAACGACACTGCTAATTTGAAGAGCGCCACCCTGACCATCCATCTACTCGTCTCAAAGTTTAAATGGAAGCACAGCATGAGCTTACTAGAGCGGATGCGTTTCTCCTGATCGGCCACTAAACAGAAAGAAGCATTTGAATTCAGCAAAGAACTAAGGCTTTTCAATCTACAAATTGCCATAATTTACCATGGATTTACTGCAGTAGCCTAACACTAACCAGGGTATTGTGGCAGAAACGTGGGATATTCATATACAATTTAAATAAATTATTAATGTAGACATGTATTAAAGGAGTAATGGAATATAATTGCAGCATTTGTTGTGATTAAGCTATTTAGGTCTATTTAGTAACCCATTTAGGCTACTGTTTTTCTAACAAATATCATAGAAACGTTATAGCATTGTATTAAGATGCTATGTCTGTGGTTATGATCTAAATGTATGCCATTATCAAAAATCAAACGGTTAATTTTAATAAAACTCAAAAAGTCCAGATATTTACAATTTACAAGAAATTAGGTCATTAAAATGAAAAGATTACAAAAACATCTGCATTCTAACTCAATCTACTGCTAAATGCATTTCTAAGAGACAAAACATGTAATATTAATAAATCGCAGCCTGCACTGCGAACTGTTGAACAAACCCATTTAATAATTTGAAACAATAAATCACCCATTCATCACAAGCAAAAACTAAGAAATAACTTTAATACAATATTTATTTAAAAGGAAAAATAACTGGAAAAATGTGTAAAGAATAATAAACATGCAAAGTGTTGGTCATGTTCTAACAAAAAAAAAAAAAAAAAAGAGTAGTTTAAAACCTTCAACAACTTTGAAGTCTTTAAACTAGAATTTTTTTTGTTAGCGATACTCTTTTTTTGTTTGCCATTTCACCCAATACTACATAGCTGTTTAAGAAATGAAAAGCTACACGCCATCAATTAGGGTGAGAAGAACTGTTTCTAAACATATAACATGCTAGAAACAATCACAGCAATAATTATCCAATCATAGACTCTTAAGCAATGTGTGTGTGATAAACTCTGTCACAATTGAACATCCGAGCTGGTCATAGGTAGATGCAAGACTTTCAATTCCTCAGAAAGCCAAATACGTAAGCTTACCTCTCTAGTTGTTCTGACATGAGATATGTCTGGTTTGCCTCCATGATGAAGGTCAGCTGGTTGATAAGATCCTCAGGCTGGATCAGCCCCTCCAGTCTCCCAACAACTGTCATTTTGCGGTCCTTCAGCATGATCATAGCCAGGAAAGGATAGGTGTTCTCACGCAGGGCCTGAGAGACTGACACACAACATAAAGATAACGAGCTCAAGCTATAATGATGACACCATAAGATTCAGAACGAGATTAATCAGAGACTTGGAAGTGATGTTGGATACCTCGGAAACCCTCCGGCTTGCTGGTGGAACAGGCCCAAAACAGCATCCTAGTGTTAACGAAGGTCAGTACCTCTTCTGAACATAACGTGGCTCTGAGAGAGACAGACAGGAGCTCTAGTTACAGATCAGAAGCTCACCAGACAGAACACGTGAACATCACAACTTTAAACCGACCGGCAGAACTCATCCGTGTCCTGGTGATCATCTCCATGAAGATAAACTAACAAGTAGCGAAGTTCTCGCTTGGCATCATTCAGAGCCTGGAAGAAAAAGACTTTTAAGTTAACTTCATGCAAATTCACTGATGAATGGGTCAATAATCGAACTTAATCTTGTAGTGATGTTGATAAATACATCAGGCCATCTTATTCCTTTAGTTTTGAGAGTCTAAATATAGTCAACACACCTGACTATATGTTCCCTGGTAGAATACAGGATGCGATCGACCATATTTCTCCTCAAAACTATGAATAAAGGACATGACATCTCCGACAGGATCTGTGACACGACCCCTCGGATCTGGCCGAATGAATCTCAGGGCAAACCTGAAGAATTTAGGGAAGGAAGAAATATGAGTGGAAAGTCTAGGTACTTTATTAATGGAATATAATACAGGTCTATGTTAACACTTTGCTTTAATACCTGAATATGTCCAGAAGTGTGTAATACGTAAACCTGAAGGGAAGCATTATCAAGTAGTAACTCCAACCTAATAAGCCCTGTTAAAAGAAAAAGAAAACACTCAGAGGACGACATTGCGATATTATCCTTAACTGTACGACACATCAGGCCCAAAATCAGCATATTACCACGCATGAAAGTGTATCATTTTTCTAAACATTGGTTCAAAAGAAACGCGTAGTGGGAAGGAAATAAAAGAACACGAAACTTAAAAAACCCTTACTCTAGGCTGTGGCCTTGAGACAATATAGCTATACACTCTGTGGTCAGTTGTGTGGACCTGTAACGGTCTGGCGGGTGGCGGGTTGAAGACGCTCGGAACTCCTTCTTGCTCATTTAGTCTGTCTTGAACCGCGGCCTGCAACAAAAAAAACGATTTTCATTCATACAAAAGGATAAACGTCAGCCAAATGAAAGCCCCGATTCATCTGGTTTCCCAGCTCTCACCTCAATGTTCCAATTGTGTTGTTCTAACGTTCGCCGACATTGGTCCATCGACTCCAAGCCTGTCAGGTCCTGAATATTGTGTGTAAACAAAAGACTCTAGGTTAAAAAATAAACAGCTGAGGTCTCATTTATAAAGCGTGCGTACGCACTCACAAAACGAGACTGGAAACGTACGTACGGCAGTTTCCACGCAAAGGTTGTGATCTATAAAAAACGTGACGGGAGAATGTGCGCACATTTAAGCCTCGCGTATGCACATTATGGAGACAAAGGGAATTTGCGACACAGATGGTGAGGTTTTAAAAATCAGAATATTTTTTGCCGTATGCCATTTTTGGCTTTTGGGTGCACGTAAACTTTTAGTAGGGATCCTACGCACAGTTTTATAAACGAGACCCCTGGAAACTACAGAGAATAAATATCCAGTTGTGTGCTAAACGTTCATAACATTTCGGTGTTTTCGAGGTCAGTCACTATTCAAGGGCACATTTATTTTCTTTTACTCTGATTCAATTGTTGAAGAGTAACGCAAACTTCTCCAATGATGGTTACTTGCAACTTTTTTTTTTTTTTTTTACTGAACATTATAATGAACAAACAAAGGTTACTTGCATCTAGTTTGGGAAAGAAAAAACATTCCCAAAACTCAGCAAGTTAAAAGTCTCGTTGTTGGCAGACTGAGAACGGATTATGGATGCGTCTCAAAACCCAGAGAACTGTCACTAAAGAGCATTTTTTAATATTAACGAACTAACGGTTCTCCCTGTTAAAAATTAAATAAATCGTGCGGTCAAACTAGACAACATTACGCCCATGAAGCGCGCTTTATTCGGGTCACATCTGCGTTTATAGGTCGAAATCTCTCGTTTTTGAGAGAGAAAAAAACGACTCGCTGCTTAACTGACAGCTGTATTTCAACTGAAACAAGACACTTGTATACACGATAAAGTCTTTATATGAGCACAAATTAAGAGCTTGTTATACAGATTAATTCTGCATTTGTTAGATGAACTGAAGCTGATCTCGGTTGAGTAAAAAAATAACTAACGATCTAAACGGGAGTTCGACTGCTCATTTACACATAGAGCAGCTGAGCTGGATACCGCGAGCGCTGGATTTATGACAACTGAGCGTGTAAAATATTAAATCAGTATCTGTTAAAGAGACTAAGTAGTCGGTACCTGAAACTGGAGGAGTTTTTCAGTTTGAGCCTGAGATAATTCCTGTTCTTCTGGCGCCGCCATCTTACCTCACCGAGCCCTAACAAAACGTGATGACGTATAAAAGCGTGCCGACGTGACGAATACGTTCTGCGTCGCGCGGACTGTTCTTTCTGATCGCGCCGCCTGCTGGGCGGGAGTCGCATGGACGCGCATGCTTCGCTTACACCGTTTACTGTACATTGCGCATGAACATGTTTCTTGCTGAAAGACAGTGTTCTTAATATTTTTATTTATTTTATTTAACGTTAAAAAAATAATTAAGTGCAGCTAATATTCATAATTAACCTATTTAATGACCGACAGACTGATAGACAGACCGACTTAAAGATAGATAGATAGACAGAAAGAAAGAAAGAAAGAAAGACAGAAAGAAAGACAGATAGATAGATAGATAGATAGATAGATAGATAGATAGATAGATAGATAGATAGATAGATAGATAGATAGATAGATAGATAGATAGATAGATAGATAGATAGATAGATAGATAGATAGATAGACAGACCGATAGAGAGACAGAAGACAGACAGAAAGACAGACAGACAGACAGATAGACCGATAGAAATACAGATAGATAGATCGATAGAAAGACAGAAAAAAGATAGATAGACAGATAGAAAGAAAGATAGAACGATAGAGAGACAGAAAGAAAGAAACACAGACAGACAGACAGACAGACAGACAGATAGATCGATAGAAAGACAGAAAGAAAGAAAGATAGATAGAAAGAAAGAAAAAAAAGAAAGAAATAAAGAAAGAAAGAAAACTAGTTATGTCATGTGATAAACAGCTGGCGGAAATGCGTATATATTCCACTTCCTGTCAGCAGAAGTTAATCATGGCAACTGCAACGACCCCGGTTGGCCAAGATCAAGCGGCCAAAACAGTTTCTCCTCCGGTCGTGTTTGATTTGTCTCAGCCTCCGATCATCGAGGGCTTCACCCCGCTGCCCAGGGCGAGGGAGGAGAACTTTAAAGACAAATTCATCAGGAAGACGAAAGAGAATCCATTCGTTCCTATAGGTGAGTTACATAAAGCAGCACAACATGACCATGAGCCTCACATCATCTTCGACACAGACACCGTTATTGAGAATATATACATGCAATGCCTGTTCATGTAAACCTCATGTCATGCATTCAAGGGGATCATCTTGCAGTTACAAAAATGACATATTCTGAAACAAACTACAGAGCTCGAAAATGCAGCTGAAATGTAATATCTGCACTCATGGAGTTTAACTTTCATTCCCCCCTTTCAAAGTAACACAGCGATTCATACAGAGGTCCTTCTCCTGTGTGATGGAAGTGCTGCCGTGCAAATTCCTGTGCTGTCAAAGCCAGAACAACCAGGATGAAAAACATTAAACACAAACAGGGGCTTTGTTGGTGTTGAAGCTTGGCCAAGGATGAATGTTTGAGACCACAATGAAATGAAAAGCTTTCTGCATCTTTTCTGTAACTTTGTACACACATCTGTATGTATAAAACAGTAATTGTTAATTGAAAACATTTTAAACTTGGTATCCAAGAGATGGCAATCAAAGCAGAATATGTATCTACACAAATGTTTTATTTTGTGTGTGTATATGAGGGAGAGCGAGGGGGAAGTGACACAATCATGTTATTGTCTTTGCATCCATTGGTCTCTGTAAATTTCATCAACAAAACCCCCAGGGAATGAGATTTTTCCACTAAACGCACCCTTTTCTCCAGCTGTGGGGTTTGAATGTGACCTACGCATCGGTCCAGCTGGGGTTTTACTCAAAACACAACCTAATGTACATTAAAAACAGAAGATATGCCAGAAGAATACACGTTAAGAGCAAAGCATTCGGCATTAAATGTATATTGTATGGTAATGATTCTTTTTTGCAATATACAATCAAATGGAGTAGCTGTCATTTTCCTGTGGTCTTCCTCCTCAGGTTGTTTGGGAACAGCAGGAGCATTGATCTATGGGCTCAGCGCCTTCAGACGGGGCAAGACTCGACAGTCCCAGCTGCTAATGCGAGCCCGTATCTTCGCCCAAGGCTTCACGGTGGTTGCTATTATAGTGGGTGTTGCTGCGACAGCACTGAAGCCCAAGCAGTGAGGAGAAGAGACCCTGTTTGACCACAATGACAAGCCTTATATGGTCGATGGGGGGAATTTGATGTGAATGTGGTATGAACTGAACATTAAATGCCAATTGTTAGCATTTTTATTTTCTTTAACCCCTTCGAACCTTAAGTTTTTAAACTGAGCAAATAAATAAATAAAAGGCTCAGTATAAGATCTCATATTATAGATCGACAGGTGGCAGTATTTAAAAAAAAAAGTATGAATCTGCCACACTCATACACGCATTTAATGTAGAGTCTCTGTTTTGCGATCAGTGTCTGGTTGACAGGCGCAGTACCCATTTGTCCATGTTGGTGACTATTGCTTTACATTGAGCTTCTTACCTCAGATTTCTATTATATCTCTACAAGTAGGATTAGAGGTGCAGTGTAATGCAACTCTTGGTATTATTTAAACGCTCCAAGTGTAATAAATGTAAATCTTATTTGATCAGAAAAGTTTCGGTGAATGTCTGAATTCAGCAGTTTTTTTTATTGAATTACAGTAATTGCATTTACTTATTGAACGCGTTATTGAATATACAATTATTTCATGGTTTGTATTGATGCACACATTTATTTAGAGTCAGGTTGAGGAAAAAGTCAAATCACTAAGAAATTTAACCAATTTTAAATTACAAATTAATTTTATTTGATTGCTTCAGTTAGTCCAAAAAGTCTTCAGCTATGGAAGCTTGTTTACGCCACGGAATAAACTATTTAAAAGAGAATTGCGACCTTTTTATCTCACAATTCTAAACTTTTTTTCCCCCTGCAATAGCAAGTCTTTCAATTCTGACTTTTCTAAACTCACAATTCTGAGAATTTATTTAATCTTTCAATTCTGACTTTTTTTTGGTCAGAATTGCACATTTATATCTCAGAATTGTGAGAATAAAATCAGAATTGTGAGATAAAAGATTGCAATTACTTTTTTTATTCCGTGGCACAAACAATATGATCAACTTCCATCATTAGTTGCAATATGTAATTAAACATTCAGTTTTCAATGGAAACAAGGCCTCCTAACTTGTACAAACAATCTGTAACATTTATACACGTAGGACTATAAAAAGCAGTATTGATTAACTTCCAGCACTTTATGTAAATATACAACTCCTGCATTATTTCACTGCGATACATTGCATTTCTAGCGCTTTAGGAAGCTTGGCTGATGAAGGCCTGCAGATAGACAGTAAATCTCACAGTGAGAAAAGGCTTAGGCACAGGATTCATTGATGTGGACTGAGAATCAGGAACTGTACACGTGACAAAAAACATGGTTCAAACTTTGTATTATTAGTCCCATATGTATGTAGTAACAGCAGAAAATATGAACCTCTATATGAGCATGCGCAATGAAGGATTGCTATGCAGTAAATCTTCATTTGTAAAATATCCCTGCTATTTTAAGTACGGTAATTAAGAAGCAGAAATAAAAAAACTGCACTCATAACTAATAATTATTTGAATATTGAAAAGAGATCATTTGTAAATTATAAAAAGCAATAACCTTAGCAAGCTCAGAAATGTAACGTCCCTCTTGACAGTGAACAGAAATACAAAAAAAGCAGATAACGCCAGACCCAGATACTGATTACACCACAGAGTTCAACTTGTGAAGACAAATAAAAGGTAAAAAAAAAATAGTACATAGGGTGAGAGATGGTAACTAAACTGTATCCAAGTATAGGATGTAATCAAACACTTCCATTTCCCTCGGAAACAAGGCAACAAAGGTGAATTATGGTACCAGTGAATGAATGCTATCTAATGGTTTGTAGGCACTGCAAATGTCACAACAATCACCAAATAACTCATAAGCTCCATCAAAATACTTTAGGCATTTAGATGGACATTGGGATTAAGGATGTTTGGAAATGTTGGAGGCACACTTACAACTTTTCTGACATTGCAAAACACCAGGGTACATAAATAGAAAGTTTAAAAAGCAGTTAAAACATAACTTCAAATTGTTAAAGTGTTCAGCCTCACTAAAATAAAGTGCAAGAGGGAACAAGAAAGCCTAGGAAATACAGGAGTGGGGTACGTTAGCGAACCAGAGGCGTCTGTTTTAGAGAAATAAGAACGGAGCGCATCCGAGACACGTCTTTAGTCTGACGGCTGGTTTTGGGGTTAAAGTCGCATAGACGAGCCACTTTCTCCCATTCTGTCCCGGGACTGTCGTCATCACACTCCTTGAGGAAGGCCTCCTCTGACGCTCTAAAAGAACAGACAGGAGAGAATCATGAGCAACACTTTTCAAAGTGATTATGTTAGTAATTATTTTGTGACAATCACAGCCAATCAAGATATTTGAGCTTTTTTGGGGGTTCAGCTGCCTGAACTGTTATTTCTCAACTGAGAATGAGAGGTAAAACTTTAAACCTGTCAGTAGTAGAGCATCATTAGTAAAATACTGGTGGAAAAGATTAAGCAGATCTCTAAATGAAATGAGAAACAAAGCCTGCATGTGATGATACAGCCATTCAAAAGTTTGGGGTGGGTAAAATATTTTTTTTAAAGAAATTATATATTCAGAAATTGTATTACTCAAGGACACACTAAATTGATCAAAAGTGCCAATAAAGATATGTATACAAAAGATTTCAAATAAATGTTGCTTTTTAAATGCGTACTACCGTATTTTCCTGCATATAACCCGCGGGTTATACCAGATTTTACAAACCGGGTTATATAAGTGTGCGGGCTATATAAATTTTTTTTTTTACACGTAATAATATTTCAATATATTTGTTACCTCCCTAAGGATTTAAGGGTTAATCCTAAGGGGTTTTTTTTTGCGGTATTTTCTTTCTTGCGAGGGTTGTTGTCTCTGGCGCTTGTACTATCACTCTGACAGCTGGCGCTGATAGGCTGCCTGACCTGTCAATCATGCAAGAAGACGTGATTGGCTGTGCTTCCATGAGGGCGGGCTCTTCTCATCTCATCTGATGATCCACACCTGTAGAATCGCTTCTTAAGGGATGTGCTGCTGCACAGCGGGAGAGACTGATTTTTCTTTTTTTTCCTGATTCGGACTTGTGTTTGTTTTCTTATTGTTTGAATTTCGCGCACAAGCACTGTGTACCGAGCCTGAAAAGTTATGGATAACTGACGTCATGCGAGCAACATTCGAAATGTGAACTTACAAAAAATAAATAAATCAATCTATGGGTGTGGGTTATATAAGGGTGTGGGTTATACCAAAGATTTTTTACACAAAGCCCCAACACCCACGGGCTATTTGAGGGTGCGGATTATCTGCGTCTGCGGGTTATATACGGGAAAATATAGTATTTATCAAAGAATCCAAAAAGCAAACAGTTTCCACAAAAATATTCAGCAACACAACCATTTTCAACATTGATAATACTAAGCAATGTTTCTTGAGCACAAAATCATCATATCAGAATGATTTCTGAAGGATCATGTGACACTGAAGACTGGAGCCATGATGCTGATGATAATACAGCTTACATTAAAATAGAAAACAGTAAGAATTAATTAGTAAGAATAATGCATATTATTACTGTATTTTTGATTAATCGAATGCAGCCTTGGTGAGTATAAAAGACGTTACAAATCCTCAGTGACCCCAAACGAATGAACGGCTTTCTTTACGTGATGCAAGCAAGAAACTGCATTTATGTCATTTCACTGATTTGCATTAAACATACACAAAACCTATGGCATCAGAGTTGGGCTGTTTGTAGAAAGCCTTATCAGCGATCCTAGTGCACAAACAGGCAGGACAGATAAAGGAAAGGAGGAGAAAAATGGGAAACGGAGAGACACACAAGAAGAAAGTCAGTCTCATACAAGCTGCACAACAAAGTGTTAAAGTGCATCAAATCTGGTAATATTAATCAACAACATATGTAACAAACGTTTGATCATGCCATTAGTACAAAGAGTAAGTGCATTACTGTAAATACCATTTTTGTTTCTAAAAGAATCTTAAATCTTTGTTTCTAAAAGAAACTTAGCCTGCACCGAACCCAGAACATCCCTTCATTTACTATTTTACTTGATGTGTGCCTTTGTATCTCTCTTTGGTTTACGTTCACACACACACTATTGTCAAAAGAATGAAAGGACTGTAAGTCCAATAAAAACTTTATACCGGTTCACAATATGGCATAAGTCAGGGATGGGCAACGCTGGTCCTGACCTGTCGCTGTTCTCCAATCCTGATTTAAAAAAAACCCTCTCCAGCCTATAGCCTAAGGCTGTGTCCGAAATCGGCCCTTGTACCCTTAGGGCACTATTTGAGGAGACAGACATTTGTAGTGGTATCCAAAAACATCGTGGACATTGAGTACTCATTCAATCCAACTATGCACAGCGAGAGTATGAGTGATGGACGCTCAACGGCTACCCATAATGCACCGTGAGAGTCACGCACAAACTGAATTCCACTCAGTGTCCGAATTCATTCGCTCAAGTGAACTATATTAGTGGACTAATGTAGGGAGTAGTGAATGAGGTTTCAGACACAGCCTCTACTCCTGAAGACATTGACTAGCTTGTTCAGGTGTGTTTGATTAGTGTTGGAGTTAAACTCTGCAGGACAGACGTCGCCCATCCCTGGCATGAGTCAAAGTTCATGTCTTTTCTATCAATAATAAAAAGCATGCAGACAACTTTATGAACTATCTTCTCTGCACACAAACAAAGGGAATCAGATACCATGCAAGAGTCTGTTAAGAAGTGTGAGAGCTGGATTAATTACATTTACTTTTGAGCATGAGAAAAAAGAGACATCCTCTAAAACACAAGTCATATTTAAAATATCTCAAAAAACAAAAATCTTTAAATCAGATGAAATAATACTAATGATGATAGTAAATAAACAAGACAACTGGCAATTCTGTCCTGTATTTTAGTGTCCTGGCAATCATTTTATAAGATATTTATTACATGTGTTTTCTTGTATGGACTGGTGTTTCACTCATTTTCACTAATAGACACATACAGTTAAATAAAGCATGGATATTAAAGATGTTAAGGTGAAAATACTTGTTGTTGGCTTTGTTTTTCTCCATCTGTTCATTCTGGTGTACATGCCAGTCCTCTAGTTCTTTCCGGGCCTTCTCCCTCCACACAGCCTCTGCCGCTTTAGACGCGGAATCTGCAAACACAATCACAAACCAGAGCAAGTTCATACGCAAAGTTGTCAGTTGTCTTTTTTTGCAATATAATAATATGTTTGGGGTACCTGTTTATGGTTTTTCAAATACACATTCCTATTATGATTCTGCTGCTTGGATAAAAACATTCTACTATTTTTACTCTCAGCCTCAGTTCTAACTTTGTTTATCATTTGCTGGCCAAATTTATACACTGGTGTCTATTATGCGGATATAGCATAACTTACATTTATGCATTTGGCAGACGCTTTTATCCAAAGCGACTTATATTGTATTCAAGACACACACTAACATTCTAATCAGTTCTTGCTTTCCCTGGGGATCGAACCCATGACCTTGGTGTTGCAAGCGCCAGACTTCTACGGTTTAAACTACAGGAAAAGTGAATGTTTTTGAATACTGCTACCGTTATAGAAACACCCTATTTGTTTTTGTCATTCATGATTACAACCGAAAGTGATAATTATGGAAACTTGCTTGAACCGTGGAACGATTTTTTTTCTTTTTTTTCTTGAAATGCCGAGTTTATTACTTACAATTCTGAGAAGAAAAAAAAAACGTATTGAATTTGTAAGTTTATATTTTCTAAATCTGATTTCATTTCTTCTAACTGTGAGATAAAAAGTTGCAATTACCTTTTTATTCTGTGGCGGAAACAAGCTTTCATAAATAGTAAAGGTGTTTCAGGAATGAAGTGTTTAGTATTCAGTTGGTCATGTGATCTAAACATGCTGGTCACCATAAGAATGCAGAATAAATATATTTGTCAAAAGTACTATTAACAAACTGATTTTAAGATTTAACTGATTTTAAGATTTAACTGATTTAAGTTTTACAGACCGGGCTTAGATTAAATCAAGAGTTGGCCTTCAACTAGGACATTTAAGTAGTTTTTCTTAAACAAGCATTAGAAAAAAGAAAAAAAAACCTTACTGGTGTGCATCTTGAAGCAAAACAACGGCACTGACATATTTTAAGATCCAACAGTGAAGTTGCATTCAGTTAAGTCAGCTCACGTGCATCTTAATCTGGGACTAGGCTTAAGATTTGTTTGTGGAACCAGGCATAGATTAAATAAAGTTAAAATTAAGTTAAACCAAGCTTAAGAAATACACTTAAACCAAGCTTAAGAACCCTGAGAAATTTCCTGAATCTAATATCATGACATGCCAAATAATTGTCTTAGTTGAGTTTTGCATGCTATCCAGTTTGTCTCGCACACACACTCACACACTTTTCATTTCTAATTATACAGAAAGCAATTCAGTACCTAATTCCTCCAGCCGAGACTTTTGTTCCTCCCTCCATACGCGCAGGCTTTCAGGTTCTTGTCTCTGCATGTCGACTTGGGCAATGGCTGAGTAGCTGTCAGTCGTGCCGTTGGCGTCCTAATGTTACAAAGGATGATGTAATGTTAACAACGTCCCTTCCTGGCACAACGAGCAATTGTGTTGTAGTACATAAAAACAAACAAGAACATTTAACATGACAAGATTTGTTATATTTTAACCACACTCACCTGAAACATATCTCCGTTTACAGCAGTAGCTGGTGCTCCTCCAAAATCACCTGCACTCGATAGAAGAAACAACTTGTGGTTAAGCAACAGTTTCTACGCTTATAGATTCAATCCAGGCATGGCCGGAATGCAGCACACCTAGTTGGACTAGGTTGGTGAGTGTAAAGACCTCTCTCCCAATTTCTGGATCTCGCCAGCAGAAGAGCTGGTGTGTTCTCTTTTATTATACTCAAGGGATTTTACTAGTGTGTGTTTTCCAGTTGTTCGCTTGCTTGCCTTACCATGACAGTTTTAGGTGTGACTTTAACAACAGCATTAAAGCTAATGATGTGCAGATAAACTACTAAAAAGTTTGGACTCCGTTTAACCAGTTATTCTCTTCTATATACAACTACTCATATATATATATATATATATATATATATATATATATATATCTGAGCCTTCATGGTAGTCGTCAGTCGTAATTATTGTAATATTAATCTGTCAGTTTATAGATCATTTTGATGATGATGTTGATTCTGTCATTTACATTACAATTTATATTAGAACATTGTAGGTCATAATTATTATATAATTAATGTGTCGGCTTATAAATCATTTTGACAATTATGTAGATTTATATTAGAGCATCTTCGCTGTATGTATTTTAAGAATTATTAATTCTAACAATCAATAAGTATGGCTTAATTATTTTGTAATTTTGGTTGTTTTAATTAATAATTAATTTATTAATTCTCTTAATGCTTTTCGTAATGGATGGTCTTAAAAACTATGGTACTTTTTTGGGAAGTGACACGACACCCATTTGATACCATATTCATGTACCATGGTATTTACACGCACTCCGAGGTACTTCCGCGGTAGATGTACAAGAACAGGGTGTGGAAGGACACTGTAGTATATTTTACATTAGTTTTACATTAAATAAACAATTAAAACTTGAATATTCATTATTAATTTAACAGACGCCAGCAGGCCACCGCCACACACTCACCCCCGATGAACGTGTACGTGTCCGCGGGCGCAGGTCCGTCTTCCTCCGGCACTCCGAACCCGGCGCTGTCGTTCTCGATCACGGCGATCTCATTCTCCTGCTGGGCCAGAAACGCGGCGGCCGGGTCTTCCTCTGCATGAACTCCGTTGTCGGAGGCGGAAAACCCAAAGTCGTCAGCCATGTTTAACAAAGTAACCCCTGGCTTCCGTAAAGCTGTACTAAAAAAACCTCCAGATGTTTTTATTCTCCGAGAGAGTTGGTATGGGTGTTTAAAATGAACAATAAACGTACGTTAGTTGTTAAAGTTCAAACGCAGACGGATTTGTATTTAAAAAGTATCTAAAGTAATTTTCAGTTTGTAATGGCAGCAGGTTGGCTGTGAGTTGAGTGACGCGCAGGTTTTCTGGGAGCGCGGTGGAAATGTCAGGATCACACAGTTGGTTTGTGCGGTTCTGTCTCCATCTACTGGACAGAGATCGAAACACTGACCTCAAACCCTAAACGCCGTTGTTCGTGCCGTTATATTGATGATTATCTCCATATATATATATATATATATATATATATATATATATATATATATATATATATATTACAATACTGTGCTCTCAGGGTTGCAAAAATAATAATATTAATTAAGAACACACACACACACACGCACACACACACATATATATATATGTATTGCAACCCTGTGTATGTAATATAATAATAATATATTATATTATATACACAGGGTTGCATTATATACATACACACACACACACACACATATATATAATAAAAAAATAAATTTGCAACCCTGAGAGCACAGTATATAATGATATGTATGTATAATAATGTATTTTATTATTATTATTGTTGTTATTATATACACAGGGTTGCAAATATATATGTTTTTTTTAATTATTATTATTATTTTGCCACCCTGAGGGTTGAAAAGGTTTGCGTATATATGTGTGTGTGTGTGTTTAATTATTATTATTATTTTGCAACCCTGAGAGCTCAGCAATTGCAATATATATATATATATATATATATATATAATTCATGAATATTGCAATTGCTGAGCTCTCAGGGTTGCAAAATAATAATAATAATTAAACACACACACACATATATATATATATATATACGCAAACCTTTTCAACCCTCAGGGTGGCAAAATAATAATAATAATTAAATAAACATATATATTTGCAACCCTGTGTATATAATAACAATAATAATAATAATAAAATACATTATTATAATAGATAATAAATAGAAATGCATACAGGGAGTGCAGAATTATTAGGCAAATGAGTATTTTGACCACATCATCCTCGTTATGCATGTTGTCTTACTCCAAGCTGTATAGGCTGGAAAGCCTACTACCAATTAAGCATATTAGGTGATGTGCATCTCTGTAATGAGAAGGGGTGTGGTCTAATGACATCAACACCCTATATCAGGTGTGCATAATTATTAGGCAACTTCCTTTCCTTTGGCAAAATGGGTCAAAAGAAGGACTTGACAGGCTCAGAAAAGTCAAAAATAGTGAGATATATTGCAGAGGGATGCAGCAGTCTTAAAATAGCCAAGCTTCTGAAGCATGATCATCGAACAATCAAGCGTTTCATTCAAAATAGTCAACAGGGTCGCAAGAAGCGTGTGGAAAAACCAAGGCGCAAAATAACTGCCCGTGAACTGAGAAAAGTCAAGCGTGCAGCTGCCAAGATGCCACTTTGGCCATATTTCAGAGCTGCAACATCACTGGAGTGCCCAAAAGCACAAGGTGTGCAATACTCAGAGACATGGCCAAAGTAAGAAAGGCAGAAAGTCGACCACCACTGAACACACAAGCTGAAACGTCAAGACTGGGCCAAGAAATATCTCAAGACTGATTTTTCTAAGGTTTTATGGACTGATGAAATGAGAGTGAGTCTTGATGGGCCCGTGGCTGGATTGGTAAAGGGCAGAGAGCTCCAGTCCGACTCAGATGCCAGCAAGGTGGAGGTGGAGTACTGGTTTGGGCTGGTATCATCAAAGATGAGCTTGTGGGGCCTTTTCGGGTTGAGGATGGAGTCAAGCTCAACTCCCAGTCCTACTGCCAG
The DNA here is from genome assembly GCA_037043235.1 of Rhodeus uyekii. Classification (NCBI taxonomy): domain Eukaryota; kingdom Metazoa; phylum Chordata; class Actinopteri; order Cypriniformes; family Acheilognathidae; genus Rhodeus; species Rhodeus uyekii. The sequence goes on along the minus strand of JAWRVZ010000141.1, from coordinate 1,022,471 downwards.
TTTCTGGAAGACACCTTCTTCAAGCAGTGGTACAGGAAGAAGTCTGCATCCTTCAAGAAAAACATGATTTTCATGCAGGACAATGCTCCATCACACGCGTCCAAGTACTCCACAGCGTGGCTGGCAAGAAAGGGTATAAAAGAAGAAAATCTAATGATATGGCCTCCTTGTTCACCTGATCTGAACCCCTTTGAGAACCTGTGGTCCATCATCAAATGTGCGATTTACAAGGAGGGAAAACAGTACACCTCTCTGAACAGTGTCTGGGAGGCTGTGGTTGCTGCTGCACGCAATGTTGATGGTGAGCAGATCAAAACACTGACAGAATCCATGGATGGCAGGCTTTTGAGTGTCCTTGCAAAGAAAGGTGGCTATATTGGTCACTGATTTGTTTTTGTTTGGTTTTTGAATGTCAGAAATGTATATTTGTGAATGTTGAGATGTTATATTGGTTTCACTGGTAAAAATAAATAATTGAAATGGGTATAAATTTGTTTTTTGTTAAGTTGCCTAATAATTATGCACAGTAATAGTCACCTGCACACACAGATATCCCCCTAAAATAGCTAAAACTAAAAACTACTTAAAATATTGATACAAAAATATTCAGCTTTGATATTAATGAGTTTTTTGTGTTCATTGAGAACATGTTTGTTGTTCAATAATAAAATTAATCCTCAAAAATACAACTTGCCTAATAATTCTGCTCTCCCTGTATATGTGTGTGTGTGTGTGTATAATATATACGTATATATATATACGTATATATTATACACACACACACACACACATATATACATTTCTAACTTCCTACACCACAATCACAACACAGTGTACTATTGATCGTTATAAAAGCCTGGTTTTCTGTATTATACCTAGGTAAATACTTCAATAATAAATGAATTAGTATGGGTAAAAAAAAAAAATAGAAAAAAAATAGAACACATAAAATAACTGTGACTGTAATTGAGTTCCTGCCGGCGGGTAATAGACTGAAACTTAAACACATCTTCATTTACACAGAACTCAGAGGAGTCTGGCCACGGGGGCGCGCCTACCGAGCGCGTGCGTCAGGCCTCCACGTGACGCGTGACGTATCATCAGATTCCTACTAAAAGAAAATCCAACAGGGAAAACCTGCGGCTTCTGCGTGCGACCTGACGCCCAAGTCCAGAAAGTTGTGAAGTTTACTTGATCTGTGTTTCTATCCGCTCAGAAGACAGAAGACTGCGATGTCTGTCACTCAGAAGGAGGTAAATGCGCTGCTTCACAATTTCTTTTTGGATGTACCGGCATCAACTGAGCCTTAGAAGAGTTTTACACGTTTCTAGGTTACATAGACTCTCAAATGAGAAGATCTGCAGGTTAGAAACGGTTATGATGACAAAATGCATCAACTTTAGCTGTGTACGTTTTAAAAAAAATTCAGTTTGCTAAATTTGGCAGGGATTATACTTAAATTCATTGGTTGCCTTCGTTTACCTTGTAATGTGTTTTTGCATCTAATCTGAATTCTTTAAAGAGCTGAACTTCTTATTCTCTGCTGGAAATATTCATGTTTAGTGATACTTTAGTTGTTGGTCATGATTGCAGAGTTTGTGTAGTTGTCATTTAGTTGAATCAATCAAAGGCTATGCCATTTGTCTTATTTTCACATATTGAGGGAATAAGTAAAGTTATGCAAATTTCATGCGTAGTTTGCAAAGTACAAGACGTATGTTTGCACTCACAAGAACCCCATTGACAGAAAGAACCCCTAAAAAAGACCCTAGGCTGTTTTCATGCATAATTATGTGCTTTTTTGCTTTATCAGTCGTTAAGTACAACATTATTTCATTTTTAATTCACCCCAGGGGATTAAATGTCAGATTTATGTATGAATATTATTTTAAAAGTAATTTTGAACTCTGAGGACCGGAGGTAGTTAGTGGAAAATTGAAATGCTCAAAGAAAAGGGACCTTTCAGAAAGTACAATGCCCTTTCAATTACAGTTTTGCCACAGGGAATGAAAACAGCAGCAGTTTTGTCCTCTCAGATTGTATTCGGTGTGACATAACCTGCTTAGGGTGGTACAGCTGTGCCATCTAAAACATATGTTATTCGCACAGTGTGAGAAGACCATTCAGAATTTATAATGACTTCTCAATTGCAATTTTACCACAGGGCAAACACAGCACTGTTGCATTCTCAAATTGCTGTCACATACCCAACTGTGGGTGCAACCATGAAACACATGTTATCCACAGTGAGAGGAATGTTCATTTAGCTTCCCACCCATCCAACCTGCTTTCTGATTTCTTTTTCTAGTAGTTTATGGGTTTAAATGTTACATCTAGAGCCAGAAAATCTGAGGTAGTAGATGTTTTCCCTTCCTTCACTCCCTTCCCCTCTCTCTCTCTCTCTTGCTTCCCCCTCTCCGTGACTCGTGGGTGTTGGGCTGAAATAGTTTGGTGTAGTTTTACATTCCTTATATAGCCTGTGGAGTAACAGAGACGTGGAGCGAACCCGTGTCACAAAGAAGGAGCTAGGGGAGGGAGTTGAGCTTTGCCAGCACTGCAGTGAGAAAGTCAGGCTCTTGCAGTGCCAGATTTCCACTTGGTTTTCTGGAGGTTTGGTTGACTAGTTTGGCCCGTGGCAGAAGGTATGTGTGCACCCTGTAACAGTGTTAGGATATCCTCTGGAGTTTGGAGACCATAAGTCACAGGGAGGGGGGAAAATGTCATTATTTTGGGGACTCGGCTTGTCCTTGGTTTTTAGGTTTACGTCATGTTACTATTTGCTCTTGTACCAACCAGTAACATAATCAAAACAGTGATGCAATGATCTACTGAATGTGCCACCGGTGGATTTAGTGTTTGAGGAATGAAATTGCTCAGTAGTTATTAAATTAATCTGCTATCATAATGCATAAGCGTGGCATTGTGCTTCTGCTTTATTCAAACAGCCATTGAGTGCTGAGCTTATCAAATGTGCTGGGTTATAATATTATATTTTCACTCACGGTATAGATAATGTGCACTTTCATTGTGTATCAATAACCAGTAATTTGCAGTTCTTCACTCAATGGAAATGCATAAGTGCTTATTTGTCACCTACCTGATAATTAATTGAAATAAGATGAATATCGAATGTGTTTGCGAATCCTGCTGTGAAAAAGTGTTTTTAAATGGTTTCAGTGCTGTTAATAGAGCTAAATGTTGAGTAAAATGTAAACCTGATATACAATTGGTACAGGTTTTTTTTGTGTGTGTAGCGCTTTTCACAGTACATAATGTCTTTGAGCTGCGCAATAAAGTTTAGGTTTTGCGACGATAAAATCAGTCAAGTAGATGAGGTTTGCTGTAGTATATGCTTTACGCAAGTATGCCGTATATATGTGAATAAAGTTGGACATGCTTCTATATACATTTTTTTTTTTTTAAGGAGTTGTTCGATTAGTAAAGTTTACAATATAAGCAATTGCGAACTGAGATTCGCAACTCAAAAAGTAATGGTTTCAAAAGAGGAATTTCACTGTCATTCCATAGCATAGAAGAACTATTTTTAAGAGTGTAATGGTGTTTAAATAGCTTTACTCGAGTGTACTTATGTATGCAAGTACATTTGGTTATACTATATAGTTCGACACATCTTCCAATCGGTTGTTGGGTTTAATTCACAGATAGTCAGAAATCAACAGCATACCAGATGCGGTTCACGTATGTGGGTCTGGAATGTTTGGTTTCAACCTTGTTAGGAGCTCAGAATCACTTGTAATATTATTACTACATGATGGAATGAAACCATAATCTCTCTTCTATGTTTGTTTTCTCTTCAGGCCATGAATATATATAGTGTAACGCTCAACGGACCTGCTCCCTGGGGTTTTCGGCTTCAGGGAGGCAAGGACTTCAACATGCCCCTGACCGTGTCCAGGGTAAGTGACCTCATCTTGGATGTAGTGATGGGTAATAGCCATGTTTTGTTTACAGCTTAAGTTGTCAGCTGCATATAAATGATGCATTCATCCCATTTGACCCATGTAATGTTTCAGTTTGACAAATGAACGAGGCTTTTCACAGACTTCATTGAGATAGCATGAACCCATCATTCACTCAAGGTGTTTTCATCACCGTAATGAGGTTTTGCACCAATTCTGTGTTTGTTTACAGTCCCGTCTCTGCATGCAGAAAGACATCAAACACAACCTCAAAAGGAAATGCAATAGAGTTAATGAGAACAGTGTGCTCACTGCTTCATGAGGTCTATTTCAACACTTGCATTCCTTCAGAAACATGTCACCGCTTGATATCAACCCCATAAGAAAAGGGCTACTTCAGAACTCCATTCAAATGTCTCCTCACAAGGATATGTTATGCTTTGTTTAGTTTTCAGCATGCGTTGTTCTCTCTTTAAGGTCATTGAATCTTGGCTTAATGGCACCTCCAATGCAGCATATTGAACAGATCAGGTCCAGATGCAGAATTTCCATTCCTTATATGAGCAGTGTTGTTTGTAGTATACACACAACATCAGTCTGCTCTAGTAGCTAGTGTTGATGCGGACCTGAAATGTCGTTTCATTTGTATGTGAATATCATAGGGACTAATAATGAAGCAATGATGCACATATGTTTTCAAATTTAAGTACTTCTATCGATCTTCTGTTAATATGCCCAGGCAACCATAAGTAACAACAAAAAACGTTAAACATTGTGACTACTACTTTCAAAACGTAGCTTTATTTGTTGAGCATCCTGACTAGCGATGCTCAACGATGCATTTTTAGCCAACTGTGGTCGCATGTTTCATCATTACCGACATCATTCAGCATTTTGCAAAATATAGCTCTAACATAAGTTTTGCAAACATCTCAAACTTGTTTGTTTGTAACTACCGTGTTTCCCCGCATATAACCCGCAGACGCAGATAATCTGCACCCTCATATAGCATGCGGGTTTGTTTTTTTGGGTAAAAAAATCGTTGGCATAACCCGCACCTTTATATAACCCGCACCCATAGATTGATGAACTTTGTGCAAGTTCACATTTTGATTGTTGCTCACATGATGTCAATTATCCATAACTGTTCAGGCTTGGTACGCAGTGCTTGTGTGTGAAATTCACACACAAGTCAAAATCAGAACAAAAAGAAAAAGCAGTCTCTCCCGCTGTGCAGCAGCACGTCCCTTAAGAAGCGTATTCTACAGGTGTTGATCATCGGATGAGATGCGAAGAGCCCGCCCTCACGGCAGCACAGCCAATCACGTCTTCTTGCATGATTGACAGGTCAGACAGCCTATCAGCACCAGCTGTCAGAGTGATCGTACAAGCGCCAGAGATGTAAAACAGAGAATGCCGCAAAAAAACTTACATCCTTAGGGAGGTAATAAATATATTGAAATATTATTATGTGAAAAATGTGGGATATAGCCCGCACCCTTATATAACCCGCACAATAGCTGGACTTGCTCTGCCATACTTTACAACGCTTTCACCATTTCCCTTGATTTGTCTGACATGGTTTAGCCTTCAGACATCTGTCAGCATGGATGACAGTTGCACTGACTCTCCCTTAAATATCTGCTTCAGTCAAAATGGTGACTTCATCCGTCAGTGTGTGAGCCATCCATAAAGCCGCCTGCTTTTGCCAGATGTTATGCAATAGCAGGAGCGTGTCTGTGCGTGTCATTCTTAAACTGATTTAGCTTCTCATAAAGTGCATTACAGGGTCTTGTGTTCATGAAGAATGATTTCATTACAGGACTGAACAGAGACCGGCATCTCCTCACGCTAGAGCTAGCATAGCAAAAGAGATGACTATCATTTTGGAAATGAAGGATATCTTCAAATATATTTTGTTTCCTCTGTAAAACCGTTGGAATTTCTTCAACGTTGATTAAAAGGAATTGATGACAGTGGAGATGAGTTCTTCCAGATGGGTCAATTATTCACTTTATATTTCAATGGCTCTCTAGGCCTCACAAAGACCGTTTTATTGGGAAGCGAGCACCATTTACTACCTTAATGCTAATTGCACGATCTGGAACGTGCCGTATGTTTAACACCGCAGTAAAGCAAACACTTCATACCTTAGTCATCCACACCTCTTGACAGATGTGAAAATTTCCAAAGGATTGTTACAGACGGACTGCTTCCTATGTTCAGGTTGACATCAGCCAATCATTACCTTGACGGGACATGACTCATTAGGTGTGTTTATTCTGTCGTTTGAGATTACACTATGCCATTAAAGGTGATTTGTTAGTCTGATATGAAGGTCGGTGAGTCATTCATCTTGAGAGGGCTACACCCTTCTACCTTGCCGAACTGTTGAGTTATGCAGTGTTAAATCACACCTGGGTGAAACAGATTGTGAGTTAATATGTGAGCAGTATGCTCGTCCACAGGTTTTAAATTGGAGTGATGGGTGGTCTATCCTCCCGTCGCCCCTTCTCAATGGGAGAAAGAAAGGGGTTAAAGAATGAGGTATTATGTGCTGAGGCCATTCAAACAGGAGAATGGTCAAATGGAATATAGTGGCTTATTTATAGAGGACTGCTTAACTTTTGCTGTTGTACACAATAATTAGTGGTACTTACTGAGTAAGTAACTTAACCACCAAGAACAAACCACTAATCCTGTGTTTTAAACTTTGCCGTGTAACCCATTCTGTACCGCTTGTGCTATATGGACATGAGTGATGGTCTTCGAGGAGAGGTGTTTTTCTTGGCAATCTGGTTTATAGTTTTCCCCTGTAGGATGTCAAACACGCGTAGAAATCCTATGGATTTTCATGAAATGTGGGACTCAAGCTATATTTAGGCACCAGAATGTCTTTTGGTTTGGTCTCTTTTGACTTGGGCCATTGAGTAACCACCTAGAAGCTAGTAGTCAGCTGAGAAATTGAAAAGCAAGTACCGTACATTTCCATGGTTATGTACTTTTAATTGCATATCAATTATACATTGATTCATGTTAGTTTATAGTGCGTTAACTAAAACATTTACGAATACATTTGAAAGTTCTTTCTCTTAACACTAATTAACAGTAAATGCAAATTTTACTAATCTTAGATAATGTTACAAATGGATCTTATTGTAAAGTGTTACCATTCCATATAAATATTTAAAAAAAATCGCCAGTTTTAAATATTTACTCAAAGGCTATATTATAAAAATTTGGTGTTATGTATAGTCACACTTTATTTGCCTCTGTAATACATATTTTTTAGATAATCAAGTGCTGTTAAATAGTGACGATAAAATTAACTTAAACGCGTTTCTGATTTTAGACGTTTCTGTCGGCAGCACGACGAGACTGTTTGCTTTCTCATGTCTCTAGCTTTAAATGCGCAACTTCGCTACATATCAAATGCATAAGCAATTAGCTGGATAAAAATCAAATTCAAATGGTGACTTTAAATATTTGTGGCAGACTTATTGTCACATTGTTTTTAACCTCTTGAGGTACTAATGTTATCATCCTCTCAACTTCAACGGAAAACATACTCCTGTTCTCAACTAATGCAGCTTCTACTTAATTGATTACTTTACAATGATATAATTGCATACATTACTGTATACATATGTGAAATGTCCTGCTATGTGCAGCCTCATGTGTCAAAACAAACTCCACGAGACGTCAGTGTTTTTTATTTCGGCGCTCTCGTTCTGTGCAACCCAGAAAAAACATCAGTATGGATTTTTGCTGATAACCAATTGTTCCAGCAATCAGTTTTCTCTGCTGATTTAATCTAAAAAAAAATAAAAAATCAATCAATCGTTCACTCTCTAGTAACACCCTAAAAACCACCTTTTGGTGAAAACCACCCCAGTCCCACATTACTAAAACAGTCTAGCAAGCATTAGCGACTATTTTCCTCATGTCAAATATGGATTGAGTTCATCTGGTATTTGGAAATTGGACTGGCCTTAATTTGTTTAAGCATTTCCCGTTCATTCCTTCACCTCCTCCTCCTGTTCCCTTTCCATTGCACACATCAGCACATTTCTTTAGCATTCCTGGCATTTTAACACTGCTTTCCTATTTCTGGCAACAGAGCAGCCCTTTGTCTACTTTTGTGCCCACTACCCATTAATGTCTCCAGTCATCATTCCCAAAACCAGATGACATGATTCCTGGACCTCAAAGTAATACTTTCCTGGTGAAATCAATGAAAGCGAAACCTACAGATGAGATGACGCAAACAAAGAGTTGGACCTGTGGGTACTAGCTGTGAAATCATAATGATTACAGAGAACAAATATTATGATTTGTATTTGCTACAGTGGACGTCCATCTGGTTTGCATTAGCAGGCAACATGCCATTCAGCTGAACTAAAGTTAGAAAATTATATTTTGTTATCTTTTAGAGAACAGTTTGCGTTTTTCTTTTGTGATTTGTTCCCAGGGGTTCCAGCTCAGTGACGCTAAGCCAAACTGAAACTTGTCTGCTCTCTTGATGAAGACATTTATTACTCTGTGACTATTACTCTGGAGGTTAGAGACCCCATGAAATCAGAATGGGAGTTCTGTGGCTTTTAGTCAGTGACTATTAGTTTTGAGGCAATCCGTGTGCGAGTGTGCTCTTAAAAGTTGACATAATCCAATTTAGATCTGCTATAATGATTTAAAAGGAAAAACTCCTTTTTTATTTCAGGAAAACAGACCTTAAATATTGTTGAATAGACCTACGCTCGCTTTTGTTCAGCAGTCATGTTCTCTAGAATGAGACTGTCCCTGTATTGGGGATTTATGTTATAAAAAAAATGTACGCCCTTCTTTTACTCAAAATAGGTATTTTAAAGAGTGTTTATACAGCAATTTTCTGTACAAGTACAGTTTAAGGTTTCCATGGTTATCAAGAAAATGAAGTTCTTAATCATTGATAATCTTCCGCGTTCTTATTCAGAATCAATTGTGTTGTTTTTATTAAGGCAGAACTACAGTGGAGGGAATGTTTTAGGTTTTCAGTAAATAACTACCTACATTTTGGTCTGTTCCTCTTAAAATCAAGCACACAAGTAAACTACTGTATTTTCCCGCATATAACCAGCAAAAAAAAAAACGTACGTACTCAGGGATGTAACAAATATATTGAAATATTATTACATGTAAAAAAAAATGTGATATAGCCTCTCTTATATAACCCGCACCCCCCCCCCCCTGCGGGGTTCGTAAAATCTGGTATAACCCGTGGGCTATATGCGGGAAAATGGGGTACTCTTATGATATATCTGTGTTGTTTGTTTTGAGCTTCATAGCTCCTTTTACCAAGAACTGTCATTGTATAAAGATTATTTAAAAATGTAGTTTTGTGTTCCTTAGGAAAACAAATGAGTAGGTCTATATGGCTTTGGAATGGCATGTGAGTCAGTAAACAATGACAGCATTTTCCCTGTTGGCTGAATTATTTCTTTAACAAAATAAGAGCGCGACACATTTGACATTCCTCACGAGAAATGTTTAGTTCTTGGTTTACTGATCGTATTCCCATTGTCTCTGGACTGTGTTCCCAATCATCTGAGTGTGTCACAGTCATTTTAACAAGTTTGTCAATGTTTGTTTGCTTTTGGAGGGCTTGTTAACCAGTGTGGCAGTGCTGCTCCATGAGACCTCTGAAGACTGTTTGGTTTAAAGCTTGGCTCTTGCATCCAAGATATTTATGGCTCACTCGTATCAGCTGACGCAATTGCACTGAGGCCCAAGCGTCTTACAACCCCCCCAAAAGGAAATGCTGCAAGGATTTTAATGGTATGGTCTTTAGGGTCGCCACATAAACTTTCAGCACCGTCAAGGACAAAAGGATAGACCGCTGCGTGTCTGGGGGTGAAAATTGAAAATGGGCAATGATTTTTAATGACTGTTTAGCATCAGATATCTGGGACATGCATGGGAAATGTCAAAGACTCTCTTTTTATTGGTAATTGTGACCCAAATAATCCTCCGTTGAGCATCGAACGTGGCTGCCGTTCCACATTTTTAGCTGTTTGTACGAGTGTATTTTCTTGTGTCGTCCTGCACGTTGATGTCAGAGGGTTTTAGGTTTCTCTACTCTTCCCTCTTTGACTTGTTAAAGGTCTTAGCGCAGCATTTTACTGCTACCAGACTCAAGTCAAGGAACAGCTGGGCTCTGAACTTGAGTCAGGAGCACAGGTGGCCGTGTCCATCAGCTTTATCTGTATACTCAACCGTCCACATTCCCCTTGTCTTCTCTTTCTTTCTCTGAACATTTTGCTTTGTGTGTGTTCATTTTTTACTTTCTTTTAAAACAATAGTTCACCTAAAAATAACAAACATCATTATTCGCTTCCATTGAATGTTAAAGAGCAGTGTCAACATTCTGCTCAACTTGTCCTTTTTTGTTTATATGGTTTGAAGCGGCATGAGGCAGAGCTGCACAAATAAAGTGTATATTGCTTGCATTAGACACAGCTGCCTTGTATCATGTCCTGGCGATATTGTCCCCCCCCCCCTTCGTACTCCCCCGCTGGCCTGCAGTCACGTTGCTGAGCCAGAGCACGCTTGCTTAAGGCCCAGTCACACAGCGAAAGCGCGCACGTTCACTGACGCCCCACCTTCATATCACTCATGAACCGCGCACGTATCACGTTCATTCCACTGATAATGCGGTTTCTGAAAGTGCTTGTACGTGGAACGTTTGCGACGCGTGCGTGTTTGGACGCGCTCCGTCAGTGATTCAGGCGTGCGTTGAATGTTCGTGGAATACTTTGGTCAATTTCTCGACACACAAGCACGCACAAACCCAATCTGCGCGTGATTCGTGCGTTCATCATGCGTTTTCGGCTGTGTGACTGGGCCTTTACTTATGATGCAACTTTTTGTTTTGAAGAAACCATTTCACTAATAAACTGCATAATAGATATTCGTGCTATATATATATATATATATATTTTTTTTTTGTTTGTTTTTTTTACTTAATTGTGCTGAATGTGTTCGAAGAATATTACGTAAGCAGATGACTTCGGCTCTGAACCTGCAGCTTTACTAGCAAAATCCATTTCTGTTTCATCAATAAGGTGAGAACCAGACCCGTTATAAACCTAAATATACTAAGCGAGTTAATTGAAAAGCGTACTATCCAAGTAGTAATAGATATTTGTTGTTGTAATGATGCAAATAGCTGCATGTTTGTGAGTGAAGTGTGGTGCGGTTTTCTTTTTATACACAAGCAGCTTATGATCCAGGGTTTTCAGAGTCTCAGAAAGTGGGGGGGGGGGGAAATGCTGATTTGAAACTTGGGTCAATTTGTGTTAACTTTCTGCCATGTGGCTTAGGCCCTGTCCCAAATGGTGTACTTGCTATGCACTTTCAGTCTTGTGGACTTGAACAATAGAGTCTGTTAAGTCCGCGAGACTGTAGGATCTCCCATTTGTTGTTTTAGAAGGGTATTGCAAATGCCCCCTTTTTTGGCCCAACCAGATGTCAGAGTTGTCGCAAATATTGTCTGCCAATATTTGTAAATGGTATATAGTCGGGCTATTTGCATTTAGTGCAAGTATGAGTTGTGAGACTGTTCAGATTACGTTGTAGAACATAGTGTCAAAGTTTACTACAGGCTTTATTTTACTCATTATCACCATTGTTCATTAATTCAAATTTTATATTGTGTAGCCTTAACACGAGCGATTATATAGATTATAGCAGTGGTAAGAGATTTATAGACTGTTTGTTTAGTTTTTTTTTGTGCCGGGTTTGAACTCTTTGAAACCTTTGGTCTGGCACGATATATGCTTGCCAAGACGCTACACCTGAGGGAGAACTTTGCCATCTGCAGGATTGTTTTTCAATCCTCTGCCATTTCCTCATGACGTACTGTTGACATCACAATGGTTCTTATGTTTCATAAATATTTGCATGGTCCCAAACAGGGTGTTGAGGGCTTAGGCCGAGGACAATAACTTTTGTTCTCTTCCCTAGTGCTGTCCAACTCAACAGAGAAGACTTGTAAATGTTTGTTGAAGTGAATAGCAGGCGGCCGGGACTGAAAATGTGGTAGGACTTGGAGAATGTAGGGTTAGGGAGTCTGAAATGTCCAAAGCAGATGGTAAAACTTTGGGCACAGCTTTATATAGACATGAGGGTAGACCATGTGCATTGCATGCATGCCAACAGCAAAAGCTGGATCTCATTAGGGTGCTACCAAATGTTTTATTATCTTATTACACAGACTAAGTGCTATTAATGATGCACAGCATTTTGAGTTGCTTTTATTTGTGGCCAAATGTGGCGGCGCTGTTTGGGTCACGGTTTCACAGGGTCCTGTTAACCCTACTGGTAGATGTTGCAACTAAAGCATCTGGTTCAAAAGGCTCTTCATTGATGGCGATTCAAAAGCAGAGCAACTATGATCGAAATGAATAGGAATATTAACGAATATTCTCCAGACATCTCGGACTAAAAATAAGTGTACCTTTTTAGCTTTAGAGTGTGACTCGAATCTTTTCCATTTACTGTTTTTGTGGGAGATTTGAGCAAAATTTCCTCAAATTTCAAGCTTCTAGTGAACTCTAGCTGAACTGCTTGCCAGATCAACAATAGGTCAGATAAAATTCCTCCAAAGCTTGGCGGAGCTCGCACGGTTTGGAGTGAATGTTCAGAAATTTGATATGCAGGTCAGTTTGGCAGGATCTTGCTTGTGTGTGTGTCATTCAAGTTGTTCACACTTTGCTCGGAGGTTATCTGAAGCGGTTGCTGGTCTTATTTTCCCAGAAGGCATTAGACACAGGCTGACTAAGCCTTGGAGTTTCACATTTTGGTTTTCCTGTTCCAGTGAGCAAGTTATACGCCTAAATTTGGGACATATGAGCTTCTTTAGCGACTTAAGTCGGTGACGTACACATGAACGTGACTCATATGTTCCTAGACATGACGGAACATAATTTCCCCATTTCATGTTGTACAACAAATCCAGACGGCTGTAGAACGTTTTCCATGTTCCAGAAATGTGGATATCTACGTTACACCGGCTGACACTTGCATATTTCCCTACATTCTCTTGACTTTCCCTTTTGGGCGACGCCTCAAGCCTTTTCTGAGTGATTTATTTGCTGTGTCTCGCTTTGTTGCCAAGTCGGCCTTATCTGAACGCGCCGCACAGTGAGCATGTAAAAGTCAATGCTGCGTTAAAGTGCTGGATTAGTTTAGACTGGCTTTTTTGTTATGAAGGATTTATCAACAGTATTTCATTCTTTGTCCATCCGTTTGTCTGTAGACTTCCTCTCAGGTGTGTTTGTTCTTGTGCGGTAGGGTTTGAGGGATTTTAGTGTTGGCGTGGTTTTGAATGGTTGAAAAGCCCGGCATGAGGAGCGGTTGGCTAATATCCATTTTTAGATTATCTTTCTTTTTACATCCTAAAACCGGTATCATTAATTCAGACTGATGCAACTAACGTGTTTTTGAATTCTTGTAACATAATGCTCCTTTCTTGAGTGATAACAGACAACATTCTCGATAAAACACGTCATGTTTGCAGTTTCTGAGAAATGTTCCCATTTTAATCTCCTCTATTGCTGGTGGCCCACTAAAGCACAGAGCCTTGAATTTAATGAGCTTTTTTGAATTTGGGTTAAATTATAATAAATTCAGCATTGTTTGCGTATTAAATTGTTCACACTAGGGGTTGGGAAATTAATATATTAATGTTAACCTTAACTATTAAACTTGGACAGAAAGCGTGTACTACATCATGATTTTAGTATTAGTTATATACTAATATAGTTTTAATTAATATTTTGAATTGGCTTTTAACTTGTATTTTTAGGTTTAATTCAATAATTTTAGTGCTTATTTCAGTTGATTGCCGTTTGCCAAGGCAACCTTATATTTTGTTTTTATTTCAGCTATTAAAATAGTTTTTCAACAACAAAACACTGCATGCTACAGATGGAAAATTATACTTAGCACACACACACACACACTGCATAATGTTTTTTTTTTTAAGCTCTGAGAATCTGGAAAGTGATTTCCACTTGACTGATAAGAAAACCAAGTGAAAACTCATAGAATAGCCATATGTTGAGACTGAAAAAAGTCATAGACTTGGGGGGTGGGTACTTCAACTGCCTAGTAACCGCCCAGAGTACCCTAGCAACCACATAACCATATGCTTTAGAAACCTGGCACCCTGGCAACCACTTACAACACCCCTATATTGTTTGTTTTCAGCACCCCTTACTGCCTTCAAAAAATGTGAAAACCTGGTCTGGTTTAGATTTAAAATGTTATGAGTTAGCTGAAATTTTTCTCCTGACACTTCATTTAGACAGAGAGTGACTAATGTTTGTTCTCTGTTTCAGCTGACCCCAGGCGGCAAGGCGGCCCAGGCCGGAGTGGGTGTTGGAGATTGGGTGGTGTCTATCTCTGAGGCTAACGCAGAGGAGATGACCCATGTGGAGGCACAGAACAAGATCAGAGCTGCAACTGACTCCCTCACACTCACTCTGAGCAGGTACACACACACACACACACACACACGCACACACATTTACTCAGTGTCTTGAGTTTCAGTATCACATGAAGGGGGAGAGGATGACTTCACAGGAAATTGAGTTCTCTGGTTGATGCATCACTCCTAACCCTTTTATTACGGTCTTAAAAGTTAGTGAATTTTTTTTTTTTTTTTTTTTTTACAATATGTATTACTTTAGAAACAACAACAACTTCTAAGAGATGTGTGTATATATATATATATCATATAAAATAAAAAAAATTAAGTGGCCGGTGACTGTTTGTTTTAATTGGATGCCTAAAAAGTATATTAATGCATCTGTCTATTGATAGTGGTTTACTATTGTTTTAAGGATGCCTAAAACATTTGCCTATAGAGCACAGCAGCACGACTCCACACATAAAAATGGATTTATTGACTTGCAACTCTTAAGACCAACTTAACACAAGCTCACTGTTCCTGTGGATTTTTATTTCACACACAGGTTAACATGCTGTACAAAGGAATTGTGAAATACACTCAGCATTTGTTATTGTAAACTAATCATTTTCTTTAATGAAATATAAATGTTGGATGAAAGAGAAATGTTGCCTTAACTGAAACAAAATCAGCACTTAAAAGGACTAAAACGGATACTATAATGCTAAATGGAAAATGAGGACAGAAGCACAAACATTTTATTTCAGTTTTGAATTATTTTTCTAATTTTAGTAATTTGGTTAAGATGAAGTACTCACAATGACTAAAACGGTAATAATACCTATGGTAAAGCGCTAGCAAAGCCAAGATCATATGCTTGATTCTCAGGGAATACAGAAACTGATGCACTGTAAATGCATTGTGGGTAAAACCTCTTCCAGATGCATTATGTAAAATCAATGGGTAAAATACACATTAAAACGTTTCTGCTCTTGTGATATTTTAGCTTTGTTTTGAAAATGTGACTTTTAAACAGTTCCTAATTCAATCTAATTTGGCCCAGAAATGTGTCTAGAGTACAGATCTATTAAGTTGCAACATGTCTCCCAAATAAAAAGGTCTTTTGCCTGTTGCCATAGCAATTATGTTGATAACTTGGCATGGGACCGTGTGGCATTTAAACTAAATTAAACGGCCTTTAGATCTTCAGGCCTCCTGTGTTTTGCAAATAGATTTTAAGACTGGTATTAAATGCGTTGAACAAATCTTAGAAATTCTCCCTCATGTCGTGCGATAAAACTGTCCGACGGTTTGGATGACCCTGGGCTAAAGGTAGAGCAGATAAGATGGAGACAGAGTGCTAGCTCTGTGACTTGAGTTGCCCTTCACCGAGATGGGGGAAACTCCAATGCCTCAGGACACAATTCTCAAATCGCTTATATTGCACTTCTTTTGGGAAGCTGTAGAAAGAGCCCAAAAAAGGAAAGTTTGAAATGGACCTTTCTGCCCTCAGACAGAACAGTAGCTACTCTTGGAAAGACTCTAATGTCTGTGGTTAAGAGATGAGTAATGGGAAAAGAGGAGCAAAGCTGCAGAGCGACAGATATACTCCTTCCTGCTCTGTCATTAAGCTGTCCCTGTGATCAACATGCCGCAGATAATGCTCCAAACCGCAGATATGAATGTGGTTTTCTTCCTTTTTTTTTTAGGTGTGCGAGAATCGTTTAGATGTCATCGCATAGGTAAGCGCTTGTAGCGGTTGGTAAATGGCCTGTTTAAGAGAAAATGAGGGATGAAACCTTGCTCTTGAGTTATGAGAATTGCGTCTCCCTTGATTAAAACATGGCTTGTCTCAATGTGTATGACTCAACTTTCTCTTTTCACTGGCAAATTTCATGAAAACGGTCAAGATAGGTGTGTATTGTCTGAGTAGGCGCTATATTTGAATTTGAACCTACTTTGTGTTCTAAATGAAATGAATGAAATTCAGACGTACTATATCCGCCATGTTGTTACTGTCATGTGACCTACCAGTGTCAGTTGCGTTGCTTCACTGCCATTCACAAGTCCTCTTCCGTGGCGTTAACGTTGGGATACCATCATGGGAAGGTAAAGGAATCTCTGTGGATGGAGTAGTAGTTTTTCTTTTTTAATGCTGTGTATTTGGACACATTACTCTTTTTGCGCACAATATAGAAGGGAGATATTTTATTTTGCATTCAGTGTCAATTTCATCCAGAATTTTTTTCTATGGTATATTTCATGTAGTAATTAAGGGTAGCTAAATGTAGCTTTCTTGTAGCTCAATCAGTAGAGCATTGGTGTTTACAACACCAAGGTCATGGGTTCGATCCCAAGGAAAACGAGGAACTGATTCAGTGTGTTCCTTGAATGCAATGTAAGTCGCTTTGGATGAAAGCGTTTGCCAAATGCATGAATGTAAATGTACTCTATGTAACTTTCAACGCTCTAGTGGAAAATCACCTATAAACAAACTTCTCATTAATTACTCACCCTTTTCTCGTTCCAAACCCGTAAGACTTTTGTTCGTCTTTAAAACACAAACAGTGTTTTCGATTAAATCCTCCATTGATGGCTAATGCAACTACCACGCTTAAAAAGTTTATAAAGAAATCGTGAAACTAATTGTTCTGAGACTCGTGCTTTGAGTTTATGAATGTTGATATATAAATTTAAAAAACCTACTTTTCTTTGTTTGTGTATATGTCGAGTTGCACAGGTACGGGTGTACCGTCTTGTACATTTTTAATTTAAAAAAATTGTGTACCTTTTTAAAACTGTCTTAAAGGCTTCGTTTTCTTTATGCAAACTACAATTTTGTGGTGAAATAAGATGCACGTCTCTTAGTGAGATTCACCTGGATATGAAAGCGGTTTCGGGTCAGAGACGGGTTTTCGTTCTCTCTCTATAACGTCCCTTGGAATGAGGGAGGACGTGAATGAAAGGAACCACATCTGTTATAAAGTGTTGGCGATGCAGAAACTAGGCGACTCTCCAGACAGCTCTTTGTCACAGGCCACAGCTTAGGAATGCCGGGCTGATTAGAAGAGTGAATGAAAGTAGGCATGTCCTCGTGAGTCATTTCGTTGATGGTAAAATGATGTCATTTCTTGACATTTTTGTGGAGTTTGTTGTGACATAACTGTGAAAACATCTGTTTATCGCCGTTCATAATTACCCCTTTGCCCAGTATGCTGTTAGATGACTAGTATCACGACTGTTGTTTTGAATGCTTTGGCTGTCAGACTTGTCAGTATATCCGTCTGTTGTTGTCTATTACAGTGTTTACATCGCATGGAAAGGCGTACTTGAAGATAAATGCCTGAACGCGTCTGTATTTACTCTGGGATGTGCTTTTATTACAGAGGGTGGTGTCGTTTTGGTTTACACGGCCATTTGGGCAAGCTCTTCAATTGTGGTTTGCAAGGGTTCTTTGAAACAGTCTCTTTTTAGCTTTGTTGCTTTAGCTCGTTGTCCTAGTTTGCCCTTTCTATGCGTTTTGGTTAGTGAAGTGTTTGTTTTAAAGCATTAAGTTCAATGAGAAATCCGAATCGATTTGTCTCAATGTGTTTGTTCTCGAAATACAATGGCTCGCTCTCGCCTCTGAAACAGGTTTACTTGTCAGCTGACATTACGTCGGCCACACAAGCTATTAGCCTGTCGCTGTTTTCGTTGATCTACTGTTTTAGGTTGTGTAACACAGGGTGTCTGGAAATATGTTGTGTAATGGATGTAAAACGACTCGCAAACTCAATTTCGTGTTGATTTTCTGCTTGTTTATTTTTAATTAAGTATTCATTCACTCTTACAAACCGAATACAAGCAGATATAATGCATCTTTTGGAAAACATTGCAAGTTTTTAAAATTGAATTTGAAATTAATTGGTTGAGTTATTTTGCTTGCAGGAAAATGCTGCAAATAGAAAATCTTGTGCAGCTCTGTACATTGTCCTCATGTCAGATGATGTTCATTTCCTGGACCGTATCACTTTGATAAAACAGCCTGGTTTTACTTTTTTTCTCTCTCTCTCTCTCTGAGCTGATATCTGTAAGCAGGCCATTGTGCAAAAGGACACCATTGCTGTCACAGGAAGTGGTTTATAGGCACAGGAAATGCAGACTCATAGGGAGGTCACGGATGGAATGCAACATTTCTTCCAGTTTAGTCAAACTAAACTAGACGGTCCAGTTTAGGACAGAATACAGGGATTATCTCGAGAGCAGTGATGGTATTGAATGGTAATACCATGGTACTTTTAGAGTAGTTTTTGTTGCCCTTTTTATAGTTTTATTATTCTAGTTTTTAATTTTTGTAATTAAGAGAAAGTATATTTGGCAAAGGTGTTTTAAATGTTAATGTTGAGTGTTTATGACTTTAATAACCAGACTTAAAAAAAATTAAATAATTTATATCCACATTTGATTTATTACTATTCCACATGTCTATTCAAAACCGTTTGGGCCGCATTTGGTCTCAATTCACACATACAGCTGCAACATTCCATTCAGACTGATGAAATGGCATTCGGAGCCAGAAAGAACCGATTTAATTCCTATGAGTCTTGTTGAATTTGGCACAAATTGCTGTCCATCCATTAGACTCCTTAGTTAACATTTTAAACATTACAGTGAAATTAGTAAGTGTGGCGAGCAGGGTGGGGTCGAGGGACCGTGAGAGCGTCACGAGAGCCAGTGGCGTGATTGGTAATGAGCGCCACCTGCGAAGCCACCGGTCTCTCGATTCTCACGGAGGAGCGGAGACTTAAAAGGAGGAGCGACGACAGTGAAGACGAGAGACCGGTGGCTTCGCAGGTGGCGCTCATTACCAATCACGCCACCGGCTCTCGTGACGCTCTCACGGTCCCTCGACCCCGCCCTGCTCGCCACAGTAAGTTTATGAATGATCTTCATTCTCAAATTTTCTCTCTGCAGAGCTTTTCATCCTGCCGGAGGAGAGCAGAAGGTAAGACGGTCACCCCTTTTCTCTTCTGTCAGACAGAACAGCGAAGCTTTCGCAAGACCATGCAACCAGCTCCTGATATCTGAAGAAACGCATTTAGATCTGTTCTCAAGTTCTCAGCTGCTTTGAATACTTCAGAACTGAGCGAATGCGCACTTACATGCACACCTATCCAAATATCTTGCTGTAGATTTTTAAATTGATTAAACCATTTTAAATTGATTATAGCTTATTTATAATGTATTCATTTTAGTGTAGAATTATTTGTGTGTGTATATATATATAAAAGTGTGTGTGTGTGTGTATATATATATACACACACACACACACACACACACACACACACACACACACACACACACACAATTTTATATATATATACACACATAAATAATTCTACACTAAAATGAATATATATATATAATTTGTTTTTTGTTATGTATATTCGTCCTTCTAAGTTAACCCCCACACACATACTTGTCTTATTTTTCAACTAGTGTGATTTCACTCAAATATGCAATGCTTCATAAATCATGTAAGTTTCATGCCTCTGTTGGCTTTCATGTGCTGGTTGCACTGTATTGCAGAAGTTTGGGTGGTTTGTCTATTTGCCCATCTGATTCTAATGTTAAACCTCTTTCTTTTGGTTTGGCTTAACTTCCCTTTAGTATTTTTTGGTTTGATTGAATTTGCATTGCCACAGAACGCACAAACCCAGACTTTTTGCACATTTTCTCATTCAGCCATTTGTCCGAATGCTGTAAATAAATGTTAATTTTATATTCTAGAATCTCAAATGAAAACCCTAATAAAATATTTTAATATTCAAATGTGTGTGTGTATATAGAATTTGTAAATGTATTTTTATATATAAACAAAACTCTGAATTTGAATGGGAGAAATTGTGCCCTCCTGTGGCTGCAATAGATCATAACACAGGTCTGTTGAACATTGCCAGTTAGTCAGAAAGTCAGTTTTCTTTCTTTTCCTTTCAACCCATTCAAGAAGGAGGGCCTTTAAGCTTGGCCTGATCTCAGAATAAATATTTGTAACCAGGGTGTGTTCACACTTCTCAAACAATCCCCATCCACTTTCACCATTATCGTAATGTGCTGCGAGAAGACATGAAGACCATTCACACCTTTTCCACTCCCCTCCCCCCTCCCCAGTTAATCCTCTCATTTGGAGAGGATTAGCTATTAAACTGTATCTGGGATTGTGCGTTCACCTGTGGCGCTGCTAGTTTTAATGAAATCACGTGTATGTATGTGTGTGTGCATGACCTGACATGCATGGTGTTGCTTTTGCACTGTGTCTCTCTCCACACTCAGGATTCACTCGCACCTGCATCCAGTCAGCCTAAGTACTCATTTGCACCGAGCACAACCATAAACAAGATGGCGCGGCCGTTCTCCGCGCCCTCTGGCAATGGCAGCAAGGGGCCTGTCATCAAGCCAGTGTCGTATGCTCCCAAGCTTAACTTCAACTCGCAGGTGCCGAGCAGCACGCCGCAGCCTCACAATGGGTAGGTGACCAGCCAGCCAGGTGTCCGACTGAGACTCGGGCTCATAATCTCTCTTTAAAGCGGGCTTTGATCGCCACGGGACCTGCTTGATGAGCTTAGTCCACAATAATGAGCCTCATCTTAGCCAAGGCTGCGTGTTTCTAATGATGCAGCAATACCTCAGCGCTGGGTAAGAACACCCGCGGCTCCCAGAGTTCACGTCTGGATGCTAGCTCTGAAATTGAGCTTTCGTTATGTAGATAAAAAAAAAAAACAGACGTCGCGATTTACTTGTATATTCCTGTATTTCATCATATCACAATCAATGTCTTGGAAAATCTACCAGATAACTTGCATAGAAATATATGGAAAAGAACGAATCATTCTTGTAAGCAGCTGGAAAATAAATAAATAGTACCATAAATAAGTTGAAATGAACTTTTATTTGACTTTTTGTGCAAAACCATCATTTTAGGGCTGAACTAATTATTTTTTTAGTTTTTTTTTCTACTTGGGTTTATTCTTGTCAATAACTAACACAAGCCTCTTTAAAGGGTTAGTTCACCCAAAAATGAAACCATAATCGCTCTCAGGCCATCCTTGGTTTATATGACTTTCTTCCGAACACACTCGCAGTCATTTTTAAACATATCCTGCCTCTTCCAAGCTTTATAATGGGAGTGAATGGTACCTTAGATTTTGAAGCCCTAATAAGCGTATAATGCATTTTTGCAAGGGAAAAAAATATCTATTTATAAATTTGAAAAACTATCACTGGCTTTCAGTGACGACTGTACGCAATTCAAGTTTCGGCGGACCTCTGATCAAACATGTGACATGCATAGAGGATAGAGAAAAACAAAGGACCAGTCAAGCATTAGTTGATAATTTTTGGGTATAGTAACTCTTTAAGTAACCATAATATGAACGGAGAAAAAAAATTAGGGTTTGTACTGTGAAATAAAAAATTGAGTAGTATATTCTGGTGACGGTAGCACACATTTAATTAAAATGCAGTCTGCGTGAGTTGACATCACATCATCATTTCTCTAAAAGTTGAAGTTGACATTCATTGCCTGCACAGTGAGATTTGGGGTCAGTGAGTTCTAGAGTCTGGTCTTTTAGTGTTTGTCTGGATTTATTGTGCGCGCTGGAACAGGCGGTTGCAACGCCACCCCGATGACCAGACTGTTCTGGGATCTGCTCGAACACGCCGTCTTCATCTGTTTTTCCTCTCTAACATCCCTTTGCAGGAACATTCTGCACCTCTTTTCCTCCAAGGCCCTGCATTTTAACGAGCACTTTTATTTAAGCTGATCAAAACAACAGATGTTAGCAGTCAAGTCCGGTGGAGTTGAAGACATTAAAATGTAGTTTTTGTTCTGAAGGAGTTTGTGAAGGTCTAAGGTGTTGATCCGGCCAGGTTGAGAATGTTGAAATCTGTCTTTAGGCCAGGGTTGATGTTGTCTGTTGCTGTTTATAGAGTCGAGACCCTCCCATAAAATCTGCTGAGCTCTCAAAGTGCCGTTACAGTCCCGGTGCTGAATTACTTAACCGCCTTACTTGGAAAAGCTCCTGTACGAATCCACCTTAACACAAGTTTCCTCACAAACAAATTGCATGAAGGGGATGTTTTATTCAAATGGATGTCCTCATTGTTTTATTAAATTGGATTTGTGGGAGCCTTTGCTGCTGTTTTGCAGGGTAGTGTAGGGAAATGAGCTGAACCGGTGTACCGTCCAGAGAACACGGAGACCTCGGTCACGTCAGCATTCTGGGCATGTTTACAGCACCGCATGCCTACAAGCTTGTTTTTACAGCTCTTCACTCTAAGGGGCACTATTGCTTGCAGTGTTTGTGGAATGGCTTTAAAATGTATTCTATACTTATTCTTTATTTTGTAATATACACTACTGATTAAAAGTGTGCGGTCAGTAAGATTTATTCATGGAGAAATGAATACTTCTATTAATATTACACTGATCGTTAACAGTGAATACATTTATAATGTTATAAAACATTTTCTTTTGTTTATTAAACGCCGTACTTTTGGAGAATTGTGTATCAAATTGGTTTTCACACTAATATTAAGCAGTTTTAAATTTGGATAATAGTAATGAATGTTTCTTGAGCATCAAATCAGAATGATTTCTGAAAGATTATGTGACACTGAAGACTGACAATTCAGCTTTGCCCTGATAGGAATTAATTCGTTAGATTTTAAATCTATTCAAACAAAATAAAGTTATTTAAAAAAATTATAATTCACCATATTATTGTTTTCAATGTATTTTTAAGCCAATAAATTTAGCTTTGAGCGTAAGATGCATCGTTGTGTGTATTTTTCTTTTAGTAATGGTCTAGAAAGTGTTTTTTTTTTTTTTTTTTTTTTTTTTTTTTTTTACCCCCTGGAATAGACGTTTGAGTAATTTAATAAAATATAGAAATTCTTTTCCTTTTCCGTGATGTTTAAATAATGAGTCGATGTTTTCTTGCTCGCCTTTCAAATATATTTAATGATTCAGTGGCTAGAAATTGAAATCTCTATTTAATGATTTCATCCGGTTGTCACAAATGACTGGGAAAAAACCATAAATCTTTAGCCAGAATTTTAGGAACCATGTATTTAGGATAATACTGGTTTTATGGTATAAAGCCAGATTCGGTGCCAGTTAGATGTTGTGTCATTTATGTAATTTAATAAGTGGTAC
Organism: Rhodeus uyekii; assembly: GCA_037043235.1. Lineage (NCBI taxonomy): Eukaryota > Metazoa > Chordata > Actinopteri > Cypriniformes > Acheilognathidae > Rhodeus > Rhodeus uyekii. Next base: position 998,905 of record JAWRVZ010000141.1, on the reverse strand, counting down.
AGCTCATATTTTAGATTTTTCTTTTTTGTTTCTTAAAGCATGCTGCTGCTTTTCTCCACTAGAAACCCACAATTTGCTTTGTGTGCCTCTGCATCGTTTCTTTCTAAATGCTGTTTGTTCTTCCCTGTGTTTCTGTGTGATTTATTTCTAAACAGTTTTCTCTCCTTTTCTTTTTCTATCTCCTTTGTCATTCCACAGATGGAAGTTCTTGACAAGTTAGTAATGCCATTCCTTATTTCGCTCCTGCTCTGAGAAATGTGTGCAATTATTGTTTTTGGCTATCAAATCCCAGCCCTGTGGCTCTGCCTCTATCCGTTTTCATATATTCTCCCACCCTAAATTATTATTTATCTTTCCCTTTTCCCAAGCCTGCATTGTTGCAATATTGGCTTTAGGAGCCGGTAGATTTCTCACGTCAGCTGCCGTCTCGTTCTGTAATTATTCACTAAGGGATTGTAAATGTACATCTTTATTTCAGAGCGCAGTGGTGGAGATCCTCCATGTTAAGTCAGGCTGCTTTAATGGACATTGTTGTGTTCTTTGTTGCACTCCTCCCACTCTTCCTCTCTATTGTTATTTGTGCTCTGTTTCCTTTTTTCTCCATCCTGTTTTTTCTGTCTTCCTTCACTCTGCCGGTCATTAGAGGAGAAGCCTTCTATGAGGAGTTGTACCCTGAGGGGAAGTAAGTGCTGAATGCTTGTGGCTCTAATGCACTAGCTGAAAGAACGTAGACCTGCCGCTGACCTCACTAATAAACTCTTGCTTTTGACGACATCAGGCCATGTTTCATTTGCTTTTTCACTCGGTAGTTGAACTGTATTGAAACGCGGCACTTTAGCTGGGTCGTTTGAAACTATTAGCAAATGTAGTCATGCACTTTGAGTGACTTCATTAGAGCATGAAGCAGTGATGTGGAGCCTGAACTAAAATTCAATTTATTATTTTGTGTGCATGTGGTTAATGAATCTGATGTGTGAAAAACAGGGCTTTCAACCATCATAGTCTCTCATCCAATCCCACCAACTCCAGCACTTGTATAAAAAAAATCTTTTCATAACATATGGCCATAACTACTTTATGTAATTAATAAACGGATCGATATATTTTTGAATAATAGCTATTCAATCTGCTAAATAATAAATAATTTTACAGATGCTTCTATCCATAGCCACTTTTAATGTACGCACATAAGCATTTTGTTACAGAGCCAACAATATTTATAGTGCCAAGTTTAATAATAAAGCTGCAGTAGGCTGCACTATTAACATAAAAACATGAGTAATCTTTATTTGTTTTATTAATTATGCAATTAAAGTAGAATTCATTAAAAAAAAAATCCATTACTTAACATGTCTTAAATAACAAATCTTAACTGTTAAAATAAATACAAAACAATCTATAGACCGTCTTCTCCATGGACGCCGTCAAATACCTTAAAGCGATAATTCAATTTACGATGTTTGCACTAACTTTCATTATCTTCGAAACTCTATTCCCCTAAAACTGACACTTCAAAATGTTCATTAAGAAATTGTAAAATAAACCCATGTGAATTGAGGTTTAATCCAAGACTTCTGAAGAGGCGCAATCTCTTTATATGATGGCCTTTATTTACGATAAATATGAAACGTGTTTGGAATGACATAAGTGAGTATTCAATGACGTTTTTGTTGAGCAATACCTTTAAGGGCCCCCTGGTTGAAAACCCTGTTGCTAAAACATCACCTTACCATAAAAATATCTATATCATAAAAATATCTATAATACATGTTTGATAACTTGGTGTTATGGCAACAATACCTGTATTAACTGAAACTACTAGTTAGCATAGTTGTTTTAAAAAAAAAAGGGAATGCATGCACTCCAGGAAAAACAATAATAATTTTTTTGGCTTCTCATCTACCGAATGTTCCTTCGCTGTGTTTTGGTGTACTGGTAGTTGTCTTTTTGTGTGCTGCACGCATTGTGACGCCATTTGTGGGGGGTTTTCGTGGTGTGTTGTGGTGAAAGAGAGGTCACGAAGGGCTCATGTCTTCAGGCACGGTCTGCGAGTGGAAAACATGGCCTGCTTCATCCCCAACGATCGCAGTAAGAAGAGACTGATTCAGGATACGGAGGATTGGCAGCCGCGCACCGGTACCACCCAATCTCGCTCTTTCCGAATCCTGGCCCAGCTCACGGGCACTGACTTCAGTAAGTCACAGCCTGTCAGCACCGTATACTCCTCTCAGAGCAGTTGTGCGTCTCATTTAGGCTTTTCAGCATCTAAGCTCATTTGTGTCAATGGATTTCTTTGGAAAGTTCATTTCTCAGGGAGTCAGTGTGTTGTGAAGTAATGTGGAAAAAGACATTCCTAAGTAGGGGTGGGAGTTATGACTAGAATCTTAAATCATGATATAAAACCATTCATATGGTGGTATTTCATAAGTTGGTTTGCCCCAGAAATTCAACCCGAATCCAATCCACATATATATACAGTTGTTCCTCCCAGCTCTGTTCCGAAGTTTAAAAAAAAAAAGAAACTCCCTCTCCTAAATCCCTTCTTCACTTAGTGACAGGGACTAATCTTAGTGTAGGAGGGCATGAAAGCATGTCCTAGGGGACCCAGCCGCTGATCTGATATTGAGAGCGAGATCATAAAGAAGTGGGAAATGTCGTCTATCTATAGCTTAAAGGGTTATGGCTGAGATTTTCTCCTTTATGCGATCTAGAGCCTGAGTGGCTGTGATTTGCTCTTGTGCAAGTTGAAGGAAAGAAGTGTGCAGTCAACCATTGTTGCTGTACCGTAACCGTACTTCTACATCTCACAGGACTGACTCTCATGTTAAAAGGTGATGGGTACGGTAGTTAAAAGCGGCAATCCTCAAGTGCAGACCTTGGTAGTGGATTTTTGTTTCTTTTACTGTGTCTTTGTCTAATGGTTGGTTTGATTGGTATCTCTCCTGCTTCCCTCAGTGCAGGACCCGGATGATGAGAACATGAAAAGGTCCAGGTAAAGAACTGTGTGAACTTGCTAATGAAGTGCAGTTTGAAGCATTAAATCGCTGGCTTTGACCTTTTACTACCCTCATTAAGAGATCACGGTGTTCAGCTCTCCGCGGAGAAACACTGAAAATATGCTTTGATCCGCATTATGAGCCCATGTCTGATCTGTGCATTTGCAGTATAAATTCATACACAGAGGGCTGTGTGCCTTCAAATCAGACCCACACAGAATCTGTTCTGCAGAATATAAATGCCTTCTAAAATAGAATTTTATAGATGCAGTTTACGCCGCATCAGATTGTTCAAGTTGCTTTAATCGGTCATGTAGAGGAAAACACGCAAGACATTCGTGTTTATGAAAGTCGTGTTCCATGATATTAACAGAAGCGTTGTTATTTCCATAAGGCCACAGGAACGGAGTCGTCGTTAGATTTTGAAACCCTTCTTAATAACCTTTAATCGTTTTTTTTTTTTTTTTTAAGGGAATTAATGCGTCTGTTTAGGAAGGAAGCGTTAAATTCGTCGAAACCAACAGTAAAGACATTTATAATACTACAAGAGATCCTGAAAAAAATCTATCAATGGTTTCACAAAAATATTAAGCGGCACAACTGTTTTTAGCATTGATAATAATTAAAATTGCTTCTAGACCATGTGAGCGTGTTAGAATGGTTTCGGCAGTCCTAATACTTACAGTATGCTAATTTGAATGCGGGTTATTCTGCTTTAAGGGCCAGTCACACAGCCGATCACACACGAATCACTCACAAATCACACACAGCACTGACAGCTGACGCGTGTCCTGCGCATAGTCACGCATACTTGACGCATAAACTACGCACGCCGACTCGTGAATAACGCACATTGTGAGTTGGAAAAATTTTGAACCTTTCAAAACTCAAAATCACGCACAAACTGCCTTCGCACATCCACTTACAATCACTGACGGTCCACGTTTGTTCCACCGATGAATTCCGCATACGACGCACGCTCCGCGCAGAAACGAAAATCTGTGTGTGATTCATGTTTTCGCTGTGTGACTGGCCCTTTAAGAAATGCACTTTCCTATATTTGTGTGTAAATGCTCTTAAAACGTTTGGATTATTTGTCTCTAGCTGAAAATAAGCGTGTAGTAGCTCCAGTTTTTCATTAAAATCAACTGGGGAAACAGTCTGCATATTCTTTCTGGTTGTCTACCTTTTTTTTTTTTTTTCACTGCTTGCATATGTTGCATCTCTTAATCTTCATTTTCTTCTGATTTGTCTTTCTGTATCAGCTGGCATGTCTTTCTTTTTCTTCTGTTTTGTTCTCACCTCTCTCCTAATTTCCTGTTCTCTGTCACTCACTGAATGGCAGGGAAAAGTTCCTCACTGAGATTCAGAGTCCCCGCTATGCCAGGCTGAGAGACTGGCATCACGAGAGATCTGCCCGTGCCCTCAACATCAAGTCCTGAGCGCTCTGCCTCCCGGGCATCAGAAGGCCGAGGTGGCTGAGATACGGCCGCACTAGATACAAATGCATCACCGCAATACTGCGTGCCAGCAATGGGTGAACACACAACCCAGCTATACCAGGACAAAAATTGGGGATTGGGGGAGGGTTGTCAAGTTAATGTAAAAAAAAAGAAAAAGAAAAAAAAAAGTTAAAAATAGCAAAAACAAACGTGAGAAGAAACGCAGGCATAGTCGGAAAAACCACACAAACTGAGCCCTACAGTCAAAGTTCCCGTTAGGAATATCTGAATGCTGTTGGTGTGACATTGTCTCTTTCAAGTGGTATCGTTTCTGCAAACTGATATTCATGTTAAGTTATTGTTATTAAGATTTTTGTGGTCGTTCAGAGGAGTTATCCATCACAGGACTGTTCCTATTGCTCTCTCTCTCTGTCTTTCTGATTGTTGTGTTGTCCCCTTTGGGTTTTTTCTTCTTTTTTTTCTCCTTTATATTTCATTCTTTTTTTTCTGACTGTAATTTAGCATAATTCATTCTAGTGATGTCATCTGATTGCTCTCTCTTCCTCTGGTTCTGTCTCCAATAAGATAAAATAATCTGTTGACTCATGTCTCTGAGTACATAAAACACTGTGAAACTTTCTGCTGTCCTCTTTTATTTTCTTCAACCTCTGCTTGTTCCCTAATGTTTTCTGCATTTTGTACATGACTGTTCTTTAGTACATTAACTGAACTGAGGGAAAAAAGAAAAACTGACCTCTTAGATTTAATTATTTAAATCACCCAAGACCGTTTTAGGCTGATTTAATAAGCTTTTTCTTTTCTTTTCTTTTTTATCCCAGCAGGATCAAATAGATTCAAATGTTGGCTTTGCTGGTTAAGACGTACTATTGACAATATTCACACAGGAAGAAACTCATGGAATTTTTGCGCAATTTAAAATGCAGTATTTCATTAAACGGTCAGTTGTCAAAATGGCAAGCAAACCCTTTAAATATTTAAGCGCTGCATAGTCTTCACTGTATGAATTAAATATACATTGATTCTTATTAAAACTACTCCTGTTACACCAAGGACAGAATCTCTCAATGCTCTTGACTGAATAACTTTAATGACAGATTGCACAGGCTTTGCACAAGCATCCAATTCCTTTCCCAACTGTTTATTCACTTAAAACATAACTGACTATCTTTATACTTTATCTATCTATCTATCTCCTCCCAATCCATTCAAAAAATTCCATCATGTGACCGCATGTACTGTGTATGTCATGTCTGTGCTATGTAACGCTTGCTAAACTGCATTCTGTAATCTCTGGAGAAAAAAAAAAAAGTATGGCGGCGCCTGCACAGGCTGCGGCTCAGAGACTTGCTCCAAGTTTAATTTCGTTATACTGTACTTGTACGTGTGAAATGACAAACTATCTATCCTATCCTTATGTAAATACTCCCCAAAGTTTTCTATTTGATATTTGTGTATATTTGACTGTTTGGTCACACACCTGAAAGCCCCAACTTTGCTCATCTGTGTTCCACACGGTTTAATGCGTTTTAATAAGCCTATTAAAATAAAGCGTTTTGACATATGGCATGATTTAACCGATTTGGACAGTAAGTTTAGGCTTTTAAGGAGGTACAAAAGCACATCACTTAAAAGGAAACGTATGGCATGCCGGCACAATGATCATTTTATCTTGATTATCATGGTTTCATAATCGTAAAAAAGCCAAAATTTTAATTTGATTCATCGCACAGCCCTTGGAAAAAACGATATTGTGGACATTTTCAAGATCAATCACAATATCAAATGGTCAGATTTCCCACTCCTAAGCACAGGTATTACTCTTTAAAGATGCAGTAAGCGATTTCTGAGAAACTGTGTTGATGGTGGATTGGGCTGAGCTCCAGAACGCACTTGTAGCCAATCAGCAGTAGGGGCGTGTCTGTTTTGGTGACTTTCAAATATCAACAGAGTGTCTTAGAAATTGCTTACTGCATCTTAAGGCAAGTCATTTCATTCCCGTTCGACTCTGTAACGCATCTCACAGGCAAGTACAGCTCCTATCACGTTTAATGGGCAAATTCTTCAAAGCTGTTTACCAAGCTAACGGTTAAATTTCATATGTACACTGATCCAGCCATTGCGCATGTGCAGTCATAAGCGCGCATCTGTTTTTATAGCAACCGGAGCTTCTAACAGCAGCTGCAGTGATGTTGACATTACCAGCTGCCGATTGGCTCTTTTATTTAGAAGGCGGGGCTTATATTACTTTGAATAGGAGAAAGTGCAAAGGCAATATAATGAGGAATAAGTGCGTTGTCTCTGTCTAGTCTGACTCGGTTATATTATTGTATGAGAACTGAACTGATCTGGATGTGAGCATTTTATGCAGAACTGCTTTATAGATTAAATTAATAATTCATGATCTTTACAACGCAACTAAATCAATCATGTACTGACTTCAGCTGAACAACAGCTGAAATGCATAATTTTCCTGTTATCGCTGTAAAGCTGCTTTGGAACTATCTGTATTGTATAAAGCGCTATATAAATAAATACTTGACTTTTGTACGACACAGAATACTGCATTAAAACAAATTTAATTGATCAGATTTGATCTATTTCTGGATACCATACTTGTAGTGCATTCTGGGTTTGGAAGCCTATTTTTGATTTTGGCCTAGACAAAATGATAAACCAATTTTATTTACTTACTGTTTGGAACAGACTTCCTGTTGCGCTTGTGCCTACGGTGCCTAAAAATATTGTTTAGCTGGGCAGCTCACAAGGGTTTGGAACAGAACTGAAATGTTTTTTTTTGTCTAAATAAGAGATTAATTAGATGTTATTTGGAATCAGTATGCATCAATTCTAATTGTCTCTGAATATTCGGCTAGAGATTTAATCATTCATCTCGCTTTGTCCAACTGATATCATTTCAAAACAATGTTTGGCAATGAAACGCATTACAGAATTTTTTGGCTGACTCTGTATAGATGAATGTTTATGTCCAGGGAACTTCAAGACTTTCATTCATTTGAGAAAACCCAAAACATGAGGAATGACATCCACGTAATTGCAAACATAAAACTGCACGCACACATCTGGAAAACACATGGCTGTTTTTCTTGTGTGTGCAGGTATGATGAAATGCAGGATCTGGATATGTTTATTCATTTCATTCAAAAGCGTGGGAATTGGAGTAACCTGTAAACTAAAAACACACATTTTAAATCAGAATCAAAATGCATCATCTTATAAATAACTGACAATAATCATTATTTTCATTACAAATTTTTTTTTACATTATGAATTAGAAATTATGTGGGCATTTATATAACAAATATTATTTTTCTCGTTATGCAATGCTGTAGTGGTTTTGTTTAAAAAAAAAACTATTCAGTTTTATTTATTAAAACTCGTGGATTTATGAAACTAAAGATACTATTTTTTTATTTTTTTTTGTTATTAGTTACTTTAAGAAATGAAATAAACTACTAGTGTTTTTTTAATTACATGTTGGGCCTTGGAGTCAAAAGGGTCTACTATTCTAAAATGTTTTTTATTTATAATTCACAAAGTAGAAAACACCCGTCCTGTACTTTAATTTGCATAAAATGCCACATCATAATGTTGTAATCTCTTCGCCCTGTTCAGGAATGTACTTTCCATCCAGGATGTTAGAGGTCACATATCTTAAAAACATTTTCATTGGCACTGGCTAAAGCCGTTGTATCATGACCTGTGTTCTGAAAGGGAAATTTTCTTTCTACAGTCACGGAGTAACTCCCTGTCCTGCCAAGACCAAGCCAGCAGACAAACCTGATGAAGTTCAAGGTAAGCACTCTGAGAACAGACAGAATAGATTGACTCTCACAGTACACGCTGACTCCTGGCCTGGAGTCGCTCCCACAGGGAGGACGTAACTCGCTGACTTGTTCACAGAGCGGCCCGGCCGGCTCAGACAGGCCTGATGTTAATGGGAAAAGTAAAACGTAATGGGCAATGATGTGTTTGTAGTCAAACATGATAATATGACTCAATTATCACTCTCCCAAGATGCGTTTTAAGCAAGCTGAATTAAACCATGAGCTGCTCTTGTTGCTGTCCTCATGGTGTTAGCAGCGAGACGTCTCAATGGATATCTTTGTGTTTCAGGTTGGTCTCTAGATAAAAGCAAGCCGTTTTAGACTACAGTTGCACTTGTTTTAAAAGCCGCCTATAAATGTACACACTGCTAACAGATCTCTGTTGGATCATAGTGAGGAAGTGCTTAAAAGTACAGTGGAATCCAGTTATGTCGACGGCCTCGGGGGTTGCAAAAAGCGTCGAGAACCAAAGGCCAAATGGCGATTTGTTTGAAGAAGCGATCGGCATGCTATAAAAATGTACATACACTGTATATGTTTGCTAACAACTAAAGGCACGTGCACCAACTAACAGCAGAGATTTACCAGTATACAATAAAAACACCTTCAATTCTCCATACAAACCTTTAATTATTTTCTAATTTGAAAACACAATTTTGCTCAAAGCATAAACAGTCACAGAAACGCATAAACGCATTCACTCATAACAGTCATTTTGTTTGGAGACAGTTCTGAAAGTATTGCACACGCGGATACTATGGTTTCTTTACAAAGTCTAAAATGCTTTGTTGCGTTTTGCCTTTAATGGTCTGCTTGAAAACAAATGCAATAAGGACGGTCATGGTATCCATGTGCAATGCGAACTCTGCACATGCGCAGTGAACTAGGTACTATCTTAAGTCACAGGATTGAGAACCATGTGAAATGGCGAATTTGTCCCTCTTTTGTGCTCAAGATATCAGCGTTCGATGACATAAAATAATTGACATAACCAAAAAGATGCTTCGACAAATAGGGAGTTTGGTGGTTCCACTTCAAAAACGTTGACGTAATAGGATTGGCGAGTTAACTGTGAGTCGACATAAGTGAACTCCACTGTAGATGTTTCATTATTCTTTTTCTTTCGTTCAGCACCAGCTAAAGCACCAATGAGCTCCGGGCCAGCCTGCAGGCCACCATGGGTGACCGACCCCGGATTTGCAGACCGTTATCACCCAGACAAGACCAGCACGGTGGTGACGCAGCACAAGCAGCCGGTCCAACCCACTCCCATGCAGAACCGCAGCTCCATCCTGCAGGCAGCGCAGCAGAGCCCTGCCGACACCAGCGGCCGTACGCCGCTCTGCGCCGCATGCAACAAGATCATCAGGTACGGCTTGAACTCTGCTGCCCCCGGAGTCGCACTTCAGGACTGCCTAAAATTTAGCTGTTAAAATCCCAAAGCGAACGTCTGCAGACAGCCCAAAATACCTCTAAATCAATGATGACTATGCGCTAAATGTCATTACTTACAAGACATGGAGAGAGAAAAAGGGTAGTGTCAAACTTTGTAAGGCAGCAATATTTCTTAAAATACGGCGAGCACAGAAATAGCGGCATGTCCTTGGGCTTTCTGCTGTGGAGAATCAATACGGAATGGAGTGGGTTTCTGCGTCTGACCTACTATTTCCATTAGAATGGCTTTTGCACACTGCAACACTTAAGAGTGTCAAACCCAGCTGCTGATGCTCGAGTCCACCCTTTCATTTCAATGCAGAAGGCTTTCGTTCTAAGACTTTGTTTGTGCGCCTGTGTTCTAGGGGACGCTACGTGGTGGCGCTGGGTCGTTCCTGGCACCCAGAGGAGTTCATGTGCTGTCAGTGTAAAAGGGTGTTGGACGAGGGCGGCTTCTTTGAGGAAAAAGGATCCATTTACTGCACCAAGTGTTATGACAACCGTTACTCACCCAACTGTGCCAAATGCAAGAAGATCATCACTGGGGTGACTGCATTTCCTACCCTTCTGCAACACAAACACACTATGCAATTCTTTAGAATAGAGTTTCACTAATATTTCTATACCCTTCCAAAGAAAAAAAAATACTTTTATTTAGCAAGGATGTATGAAATTGATCAAATGTGATGGAGACATTAAAACATTTTCATCATTGAATCCAGAATTTTATTTTTTTTACTTTTTTTTATTTTTTTTCCTGTTTCTACACAATAATTATGCAGCTATTTTCAACATTGTTTCCTAAGTTACATATCAGCATATTATAATGATTTCTAATGGATCAAGTGACACTGAAGATTGTAATGATGTTGAAAACTCAGCTTTGCTGTCTTAGGAATAAATTATTAAAATATAAATTCTTAATTTATGCGTCTTAAGTAATTCTGTAAAAGTAATCACAAAAATACCGGTTGTGTGTATGTCTAAAATATAATTTCTTGTCTTTTTTTTGTGCACAGAACGTTAGTTTTTTTTTGCTTATTCCAAGCGTTACTAAAACAGGGTTGCAAACTGCATGTTTTGTTGACTTAGTTAAATTAATACATGTTAAATTAGTATATTCACTGATCTGTTAAGCATTATTTAATGGCCGATCACGCACGAATCACTCACAAATCACACACAGATTGGGTTTGTGCGTGCTTGTGCGTCGAGAAATTGCCCAAAGTATTCCACGAACATTCGACGCACGCCCGACGCATGAATCACTGATGGAGCGCGTCCAAACACGCACGCTTCGCGAACGTTCCACACACAAGCACTTTCAGAATCCACATTGTCAGTGGAATGAACGTGATATGTGCGCGGTTCATGCGTGGTTCATGAGTGATATGAAGGTGGGGCGTAAGCACTGACGGCCGACGCGTGTCCCGTGCATAGTCACGCATACTCGACGCATAAACTACGCACGCGTCAGAAAAATTGAACTGTTCAAAATCGCGCACAAACCGCCTTCGACGCACATCCACTTACAATCACTGACGGTCCACTTTCGTTCCACCGACGAAATGTCCATACGACGCACGCTCCGCGCAGAAACAAAAATCTGTGCGTGATTCATGCGTTTTCGCTGTGTGACTGGCCCTTTACTATCAACGGCGAAACAGAAATTAAGCGTTACCAGGATTTAATCATGCTCTGCGTTAAATGCAATGCAAATGAAAGGAAACCAAACTGTCGTAGTGTTATGTTGTAATATTAACTTCCAAAAACAAACAAAGTCTTTCCATTGATTCTGACTGCGTAGCATGAATCTGATGATGAGGAGTAGTGCCAGTGGGGTAAAGTGTGTGTGAGAGTGGAATGATTTTCTAAAGTGTGAATTCATAAATGGCGTGCGCAGCTCCCTCACACCCCTCTGTCCTCTCCACAGGAAATCATGCACGCCCTGAAGATGACCTACCACGTACAGTGCTTCCTGTGTGCCGCCTGCAAGATGCCCATCAGGAACCAGGCCTTCTACATGGAGGAGGGAGAGCCCTACTGCGAGAGAGGTGAGCGACCGCGGCCCCTCCTGCACGCCCGGCCGCACATCTTATCGACAGCCCCTGCTGGGAGCCGAGCACGGGCTCCTGCGGTGTTTAATCATTCAAATGCTGCCACTTCACTTCAGACTTTAAATCTGCTCCATACCGCTCCTGCACATTGATTACGAGCTTTACTGAGAACTTTTATACTTGGAAAATCTACTTTAACTATGTCATTAGGAGAAAGTACTCTGCTGCTCAATGAAACCATTAAAACCGTTAGTTCAGGTTTTTTTTTTATACCTTTTTCATTGATTCAAATCACAAGATGGATTGAAACTCATGCTGACAGTATGAGCAACTAACTGAAAGTGTCAGCCTGTGCTGTTGCCACTTTTTATTAAGATTTTTTTTAACTGATCATATACTGTACATGTATTCATTTAGTAGACTCTTCTATCCAAAGCTACTTACAATTTGAGGAATACAGAAAGCGATTCATAATGAAGATGCAAAAGTACACAAGAGTGCTTACAATACAAAGTTTCAAACATTACACACACTAGTAGTACAAGCCTGGAGAATAGAGGATGGTTTTTTATTTTTATTTGAGGTGGTGTGTCTCTTGTTAGGTGTTCACAAAAAAGGTTAGTTTTTAGCAATCTTTTGAATATTTCCAAGGATTCTGCATTCCAGATGAAGGCAGGGAGAGGGCGTTCCACCAGCAAGGAACGATGAACGAAGATGTTCGAGAGTTTTTATTTTTTTATTTTGCCTCTCTGTGAAGGTACCACAAGTCGTCGCTCGTTGATCGATGGAAGGTTTCTGGTAGGTGTGTAGATTTGAAGTAGCGTGTGGAAGTACGAGGATGAGCCTGTGTTAGTTCTGTAAGCAAGTGTCAGTGCTTTGAATTCGATGCGAGCTGCACTGGGAGCCAGTGCAGAGAGATGAAGAGTGGAGTGACGTGGACCCTTTTTGGTTTTGTTGAAGACCAGACGAGCTGCGGTGTTCTGGATCATTTACAGGGGTTTGATTGCACTAGAAGGAAGTCCAGCCAGAAGAGCGTTGCAATAATCCAGTCTGGGACTGACATTGGCCTGTACCAGAAGTTGCGTTGTTTGCTCTGTTAGGAACAGCCTGATCCTCCTGATGTTTTGAAGAGCTAGACCTGCATATGCCCATTCCTTTTTTATATCAGGTGTCGTAAAAGTAGGTGGTTGAAAATGGACCTTACGTCCTTAGGGACGTAACAAATATATTGAAATACTATTGTGTAAAAATGTTTTTTTTTTTATATATATATATATATATATATATATATATATATATATATATATATATATATAGCCTGCACCGAATACCCTGCGGGGTTGGTAAAATCTGGTATAACCCGCGGGTTATATGCGGGAAAATACAGTAAATGTACATGTGTAGAAAAAGCATTACATTTGAGCCTTTGAACTTTTTCCAAGTCAATCCAAATGTATTCAGGGACGTGCACAGATTTTCTCAGGAGCAATGTGCTTGAGGTGTGCACCAAACACGAGGAATCGGATCGGGACTCGACTTTAAATGACACGGATAGGACCACAAAACAATTTTCCACACGAGAACCACGGTTTAAATCGTTATGAATTCCGTTGGGATATTTTCCGTGCTAAGCTGAGCTTGTTGCTTCATTTTGTTTCCTGAGTGTTGGTATTTTGCTAACTTCAGCCACCTTCTAAGTTTAATTTCTATTTATGTAGTGCAGTTAATCACATTGTCACATTTGTTGGGCCCCTAATCTTACATAAACAGACATTAAGCGATCAGAAGGGAGCGCGTGTCTTTATTATGTAAATGGGCTTGCATTGCAGTTCCAGTGCTTTACAGCTCTGAAGAGTTTTGGTCTTGTGTCAGCAGCAAGTGGGCAGCTGTTTCTGTTAGAAATAAAGAGCTAGTGTTGATAAAATAGCTGCAGTCTCAGCACCTTAAAAGGATTGTGCTCTAAACCACTTACCTTGCGTGCGAGACGTAAAGCCTGCCGTTTTTAAGTTTTCCGTAATGGCTAAAACTGGGGCAATCCGTATAGAAATCTGGAGCGGTGTCTGTTATCACACACTGAGCATGTGAGGCCTGAGAAAATCTAATCCCTTTACTTTTTCCTTTCAATAAGCCATTTCTTTCTCGTCTTGTTTCTGACCAAGCATTTCCTCTTAATAGTCCCTTTTTGGTTGGTTTGTTTTTCTCTTCAGACTATGAAAAGATGTTTGGTACCAAGTGCCATGGCTGTGACTTCAAGATTGATGCCGGGGACCGTTTCCTCGAGGCGCTGGGCTACAGCTGGCATGACACTTGCTTCGTCTGTGCCGTAAGTCATTTTGATGCATTGGGACCTGTCCCGAAACTCCGTCTTAAACTTCCTGCACCACACAACACTAGCAAGAAATAGCCACTGCCAAACCCAGACGTTTCTGTCAAATTCATACGGTGGTTCGCAGACATGAACTTTTTATTCTCTCATGCAAGTACTAGAGATGCTCTTGCTATTTCTTAAGCTTTTGAGGAATTAAATCTGTTCATTTGTTTTAATTTGTGTCCCTCATTGATGGACAAAAGAGCATAATAATAATAATAATATTAATAAAAAATATGCAGCACTTTCAAGTTTTAAGTTGAAAAACATGAAATCATCAGATTTAAAATCATGAATAAAATAATTAAATGAATAAAGGAATCTCTTGCTATTGCAGTAATGCGTACCATTGTATACAATTTTAAGTATTTAATTATAATAAACGTTTTCACATAATTGCAGTGTGTCAGACTATATATATATATTTATGCCATTACATCACAACCAATGTGTTTTTTTTTATGCCGCATCACATTCTCATAACCATTGATTTTGAGTAATAATATTAAATTATAATAATATTTCAAAATATTACTGTTTTCTCATTTAAAATGAAGTTTATTCCTGTGAAGGCTGGAGTAATGATGCTGAAAATTCAGCATTTCTTATTTCACTTTTCTTATTTTTTTTCCATTTTTGCAGGATTTAAAACATTTTTTTAAAACATTTTATATATATATAAAAAAAAAAAATTTTATGCATCCTTTTTCATCTTACTGACCCTAAACTGACTGCCTGCTTTCCAGAACTCTTTATCATCGTTAGCATTGAAACATTTCTCCCCTAAATATTATTGGCTTCTAGCAAGTAGCGCATCATCACAGCGATCAAAAAGCCCTGTTGAACGGACTCTTTGCAGAAGCTCCATGACTGAAGAAGAGTTTGATTTCCACTGTTTAATCCTCATTTTTCGTCTCCATCAGATTTGTCAAATCAATTTAGAGGGGAAGACGTTTTATTCAAAGAAGGACAAGCCACTGTGTAAAAGCCACGCTTTCTCTCCGCTGTGAGGCTCTGCTGTTCTTCAAGGAGGGTCCAGAACGGAGACTGGGGGGTCTACAGCTATGCCAAACAAGACCAAGTACTTTACTTGTAGCCTGTAACATATGGCTGACTGACAGAGTGATGGATATAGTAGTTCTGCTGGCTTTCACCGGCTATTGTAGCCTGCTTCTATCAGCATTTACTAAGCATGTCATTCAGCAAAGCACGGATCTAAATTTTCGGTAGCTTGCCGACAGACTGACTTGAGTTTTGCTGTTACCATGCCAGTCATTCAACTGGAAGAATGGCTTCTGAACTGTTAGAACCACCAATGTCAGAATGGATAAGGCGTTTGGATGGTCTTAGCTGTCCCTCCTCCTCCACAGGTACACCTGCAGTATTCATGATGCTTCCTAAATCCAAAGATATTGTACGTTATACAGCTCACTTTTTTACGTTTGAGATATAATTGGTTCGTTTCAGTATTCATCAATTTGGCGTCTGAGTGAATCTCTCAAAGCTTAAGAACTGGTTATATTTCACCCCTTTTTTTATATTGCATAAAGAAAATTCAGCCGTTTGTAAGAATATTAACATACTTTTATTTCCATGGCAGTTGAGCACAGTTTTCCAACTTGTCTTTCGGTGTCTTGCTGTACTGGAATTAAAAAAAAAGTTAAGTATTTATACATCGTGATAGTATTTGTACTGCCTTTCATGCTAATTTTAATGCAGTAATTTTACAGAAAATGAAAATCACCATTTAAAAAATAAAGTGAATCTTATAATAATGAAAATATTTTCACAGTGGTGGGGAAATAAACAGGAAAGAATTTCTTTTGAGTTTGGCATAAAATGTGAATTTGGTATTTTTTGTCTTTGTCGACTTTTTCTCGTTTGTCACAAGTAAGGGCAAAGCATTTCCCATGCAATCTAGCCGTACTCGGATCCATACAATCCATTTTGTAGGCTAAAGCATTGAGCATGTGATCTTCTCCGAAAGGACCTTAAAATGCTCCTTCAATCCTCTAGATGCTGTGCAGCCTACTTTTTTGCTCTGCCTGATTTGCTGTGCCAGGGTACTTAAGGTAATGGCAAACCACAGAGGAATAAAACGCCCCTGGCAGCTCCACTGAAATACATTAGCGCTGATTGCATGCGTTCCATCTTGACCCAACCAATGGTCGCTACATGACTTCAATGCAAAATACGTCACATTCATTTGTTCTAATCAGACAGGTAGTTCTAATTAAGGAAAGGCCTGTAATGCCGTGAAACCGGTTTGCATTGGTGCAAAGGGATCATGTGATCTTATATGGTGAGTGGTTTTCTTCAGTATGTGCATAGTCTTATGGCGTTTGGGCAGTACCTCATCCTCTTCAGAGACTATATACCAGATGCTGTCCGGAACATCGTTTCTTTAGCATATCACAGTCTCCTGTGCTCCTAATCGGAGGAAATCTAACACTCCAATATCCTGCTCTTAAAATGCTATATATATATATATATATTTGAGCCAACCGCTCCATTGTGTACTTTTCTTTTTGTATTAACGATGTGTTCTCTATCATCACTCAAGTGCCTTTTTTTTAATAGCTTTCCAGCCTTTAACTGTTGTGTGTGTATGTGTCAAACTGCTGTATTCTTGTGTAGCTGTTTGTATGTCAGATGATGCAAATCATTTATAAAGAAATTGGACTTGAGACACTTTGTCAATAAATCACCTTCAGTCATGTTACATCAATGGCAGTGAATTGGATATATTGTGTGTGTGTGTGTGTGGTTGAATTGCGAAGGCTAAGGATGCAAAGTTTTGTCTCCATAGTGCGAGCGCAAATCACTCAACTCCTCTTTTAACAATATATAATTTATTTACATCCATTTTAGGTTCAATTACTATACATACCTTTTCTGAAATTTCATAGAGATATATACATAAGGCCAAGTAAATACTTGAAAGCACTTAGAAACGAATTTCCAAAATTCTACCCACAAATCCATATTGTCCAAAAAGTACAGAAAACCTTCTGCAGAAGAGGGCTTCCCATTACCACAGAATCATCGACAACAATTTACATCGACAAGAAAAATGAAAAGTAACTTTACCAAAAAAAAAAAAAAACTAAAGAAGAAAAGAATTTTACAATTGCATAAGCGCTGTGGCATGTAATAAATACAGCATTCTGACTTGCAGAAAGGCAAGGAACATTGAATTAAGAAATCGAATTGAACATTCACAGGTACACAATTCTACGGTTTTCAGTTCGAAAAGAAACTCGGTGGAAAGAAATAGCTCACTCACACAGTCATTTACACAGAAAAAGCTATGAATGAGGCTGACAAAATGTACAGTCATGAAAAGAGATCGGTGGTTCTTTTCGTGAATATCATGGCATCTGCTTTATTCAGAATGACTTATGTCAGTGAGAAGTAACATTGATGAGATTCGTTTAAAATTGAACGTTGGAAAATGCGCAACATGTCCGTTCCAACTGAACTGTTTGTAAACCTGAGTGTTAGGAATCTGATCATCAAATTCTTCACTAAATACTCCGACTGAAGTATAATTTACCGATGCATCTGTTTTCTCACGACGTAGAGTTGCGATTTTGTACGAATCCAAGTGCTGACGATCCATAAACCAACAGCCTCAGGACGGAACAAAAGGACGGTGTTCAAACTTATGGCGAAAACAGTCTAAACCTCAAACACTGCGGAAAGAATGAACTCAGTGCTATATAACCAATGAACAGTAGGCAAACACTTCACAGGTTATACTTCGACAAATGTTACGTCAGTTGTCTTGTCTTTTTTGGCTTGTTATTAAAATATCATTTACAATTACTTTACAAAGTGCTGTCTTAAACATTTAAATTGTTTTACCGGTGAAATGCTCAAAATGAAAGTCATGAGAGCTTGAAAGAAAAACAGACACATGTTGAATATATAGGAATGTTACTCTTGTAGGGGGAAAAATAAAAACATTCGGCATAGATATGAAAGAAATGCTCCAGATGGCTCATACACTTTGGTTGCGCAGAGATGCGTCATATGAAGAGTACATATCTACAAAACAACTATTATCGATTAAAATAAAGGTAAAATAGCTGATTAATTAACGAAAAGCATCATGGGGAAAAAAAGCACAACAGAAACACATTATGTGCACAATATGGCATTTAACTTGAGTTGTCTGTTAGCTGAGTGAAACAGGCCTGTAAAAATGCAAAAATTCCACTTGCTGAGGAGAGAATGTGCCAGCCTCCTCCAATCATCTCTTCAGGCGCGGCCGCCATTACGACTCGAGATGAAAGCAGCCAATTTGTGATCCAGAGTTTCTCACAAATCCTCCTTCATTTGGAATGAAACACACTCACATTCAAAAACAGAGAGAAACCAAATGAAATAAATCAGACAATCTTCAAACTGTGTAATGCACATTCATGGCGCCAAACGCGGGGCTTAGACGTGTTGCCGTTCTACAGGTCGTGGCGGTAATGCAGAAACAAACCACACGCGTGATGGAGGAATCTCTAAAAGCACGATAGTCGATGAAGTTTTCTTGGATGGAACGTTTGCTTTTTAGGGGATGCTTGAAAATATTCTTTCTCCTACGAATAAGAATTTGCCCTGGAGCCTAAATGGCTTTCAGAGAAACTTAGACTCATTAAATATGAAGGAGAATAGCAATGAAACATTTGGTAGTATTGCATTTTCTGCTTATAAAAGAAGAAAAGCTTTCCAACGGGGAACTTTTGTTCTTCCTCCTTTATAAACGAAGAATATAAATTCAAAAGATTTCGTCATTCTAGACTTGAAGGGGTTTCATTGACATGAAAAAATCGGATCTCAAAAGTCTGCTGAAAACAACAACCGACGTGATGTTTTTCAAAAGCGTTATGAACGTTTGAGGTCCCAGATGTCTCTTCATCAGCAGCTAAACGTCCACAGAATCCTGTGCTTATTTACTGATTATCCGCCCGGATCAGAACACGTATCGTTTGCATTGAGGTGAATTTTGGACTCTATGGCTTCATGAAGTCGAACAGACACGTTAAGTGCACAGGGGCAGAGGAACAAGCGATGGCTCTCGCTAAAAACGCTTCACTTCATTAATGTTTTTGACCTGAAATTGAGCAAACGCTTAAAATCTTTTAAATGCTTCGTGAGGTAAGAAACGAGTCGGCCAAAAGGAAATTGTCATCGATATGTGTGCTTGCATATTGCTAAATGGTACACATTTACAAAATGCATGTCACAAATCTGAATCTAGTTCTCAAAATATTCACCTTACCTATATTATTTTCCACTTGATAGCTTTCAAAACGATTCGTTTTAGTTGCCAGTCTGATATTAATATATCAATGTGCCTAACACAAACGTGGTTAGAAAGAATATATTGGTCAGTGATTTAGGGCAGGACCAGAATCATAGAATCTGGGAGTTTCTATACACCATTATTTTCAAAACAAATGGATTTTTGTTCTGAGAAAGGGGCATTTGTCTCAGTCACAGTACATTTAAAAGCCCTGCCAGGTTCCTCCTGAGCCTGGTCTTGTTTTGTTTTTTTCCTTTTTCTTTTATTCCCTATTCACTGGGGAAGTGGCCTCATACAGTTGGGTAAACCCTGTTCTTTGATTTGTTCCTCATCTCTTGGTGGGGCGGGCAGAGGGCCGCGTCCTTTCCCCACCCCATCACTCAGGGACGGCCGCTCTGCTCCGGTTTGATTGCGTCAGCACTCGCCGTCTGACACCAGGAATATCATGGCCTCCTGCTTGCCAATCTCAGCCATCACAGCGGCGAGCTGATTGAGATTTCCACTGTGGAAGTGCTGGGTCTCCCATAAGTCCAGAATCACTGATGTGGGGCTCGCTTTGGACGCAAAGAAACTCATGTGCCTGCGGAGGGAAATCGGAGGAAAGGAAATGATAAGAATCCTGCTGATGTCGTGCATGTTAGTATTTAGTATGTACTTTGTTAACATTCTCATAATGCACACCTCTTAAAATGATCATTATTGATGTAAATATAAGACACTGTACATTACATTTATGCAAACACACGTTTGTTCAAAGCTACTCAATAAAAAATCTTTTTTCTTTATACATTTATATCATTTGGCTAAACTTCTTCAGCTTTGGTTTGATTTTTTTTCTTCATCTAAATTAGTTTGATTAGTTTCATCAAAATAACTTTGATTCAACAGTTGGAAACGGTAACGCTTCACAATAATCTTAAAGTACAACTGTAATCAGGATAGCAGTTTTTTTGGACTAAATTGAATAAACAAATGAAACAACAACTCCCTGAATCATTGCATTTTTACATATTCAGAAAACATTACTTAGTATGATTTATTAGCTCTGGGACTAAACAAATTCCAAGTTTTCAGACTTCAGATTTCCAAGTTTTCAGACAAGTTTTCAAGTTTTTTGCCATCTTTATGGGGACATTTTGTCAACCACACACACACACACACACACTGTTTTGCTATCTTTGTGGGGACTCTCCATAGTCGTAATGATTTTTATATTGTACCAACTCTATATTCTCTCTCCTACACTAACCGGACCCATCACAGAAACATATTTTACTATGTTTATTAATCCACTTCCCTCGTAGGGACTGCCGGCTGGACCTCACAATGTAATATAAACCTCTATGCACACACACACAATTAATTACTTTGATTTTGTGGTGAAACACGGCCTGGACATTTCTTTGTGAGATTCACACGGCTAGCCTTCTGTTTTTCCTTTGTAACCAGATATAACAGAAAGTAAATTAGAAATTAAATTAACTTGCTTCACAATGCATTGTTTGTGTCATTGTAAAACGTAAATCAGGATTGCAGGGGAAGTCATACGTTAGTATTCCCTGAAATGAAATAAAACATCAAGAAGCTTATCTTGCGTTGTAAACCAATATATCAACCTCTCTGTCACTCCGTTCAAAGCGAGAGTAGAAAATCTATGCACACTCGTCCAGGGAGACATTAGCTGGACATTAAGTTATTCCACTGTGAATTTTCCATTCCAGTATATTCTAAACCAATGAGCAGAATGCTCAGCTCTTCAGAACACATGCAACATTTGTTAACTCCTGAACTAAAGCAGCCGTGCATTTTCATTTGATGAATGATCTACTGTGGGTCTCAGTCCTCTAAAAGGGTAAAACCCAGGTTGCATGTGACCTTTTCCATTGACCAGGCTGAACCTTTCGGATCAAAGCTGATCAATAAGAACAAAGCAACCCCTTTTTGCAGTGTATTAGATGTTGCGAGATGCATCTCCCGAAGGAAGCTGAAGTGGGTTGTTCGATCTAACGGCCTTTTTCTGGACCTCAAGTGCCTGGGGCTTTAAGTGTTGTTTTCTGCAGTGAGAAAAGGTTTGCAGTCGGGGGGTTGTAATTCACGAGTAGCACTGCTTTCAAGTCCTAAAACATTTTCTGAGGACAGTGTCGTGACAAAAAACCCCAACAACATTACAAATGTTTCAACCTGCGTGCATTTGGCGCTTTTCCTTAACTAAGTAAATGAAAATGGATCGTTTTGGGCTAGTGTGCTAATTGCACACACACCACAACACTTTAAATTGTAATTAATTGGAGCAAGTAAACATTATTGGACAAATGAAGTCCAAGTTCCATTACCTGGAGGAAGTTCAGTGGGACAGTAATTAAATCACTGCCTTCAAATGACCTGTGGATTACCTCTGTATTTAATATGCAAGTGCAGAACCAGACCAAGGGAATCTGCTCAGAGATCCTACCTGTCCAGCTTCAGTCTCTGGGCCAGTAGTCTCCAGTCTGCTCCGTTGGGACAGGGGGTGTCCAGGCTGCTGCAGATCTTCTGTCGGATGAGGTAAGGGATCTGGAATGCACTCGGACCAGCCAGGGCAGGGGTGCAGTTGTCCAGCAAAAGGAAATCAGAGTCCAGTGGTCTGATGTCCTGGAGTCAAGAACATTTCATCGTCATGCGTTACTCATTCTAAGTGTACAGGGGTTTGAATCGGAAGATCTATGGTCGTTTGCTGGAGAAACAGTTCAATCAGCAGCTCGTGAGCACCTAACATGACACACACCACCTCAACTACATTCAATAAAAAAAAAAACTTAAAAACCTTCCTCTTAGTTCCTCTATTCTCCAGGCTTGTACTACTTGTATGTGTAATGTTCAAAACTTTGTATTGTGAGCACTCAGGATGAATTGCTCTCTGTGTTCCTCAAATTGTAAGTCACTTTGGATAAAAGCGTCTGCTAAATGAATAAATGTAAATAAAATGGGACAGTAAAAATTGAATTGATAGGAATGGTTTTATATGTGTAGACTACAGTTGAAGATTACACTTTATTTTGATGGAAAATGTAAATGTAAAGTTACAGTCAGTAACAATTATAAAATTAAGAGTTATAAAATATTAAGCCGACCGTTTACTAATACTCTAGACACATACCATATATTTACTAGTGTGTTATAACATGTCATGTTTGGTCTCATCTGACAGCTTATAAACTGAACTTAATAGAGATATGGAAGTATCCTAATGTGTAAGATAGTTACTACAGCTTAAACATGCATTGAGGAGGATATGTTCATGTTGGTTTTGTTGTTTGTATCCCACTCATGTTTAATAATGCCCCTTTGCTCAGGGTGTAAGAAGGAAAGATATCTGCTTTCTCACAGATCATGACCTGCAACTCCATCACATTCTGTGCGTTACGGTGTGTAACCTCATACTGCAAGAAAGGAGTTTTTTTCTATACAGTATGTTCTTCCATTTCTACTGTATATTTAAACATGTAACTTAATAAATAACTGCCTGCTTTAAAGGCTTTGAGAATCCCCCCCACCCCCAATAATGTTAAAAACTAAAGTGACTAATCTTTACATAACATATCTAAATGTTAAATGCTACATTTTCCAAAGAGTAAAGAATAAAGAATAAGAGTCTAAAGAATAACAACTACCGGTACTTGAATGCAACTTTTTGTTCTGATAATTGGTTAAAATTAGCAGTGTAAGATTTTAGCATCGCATGGCCAAAGGTTTGGATAAAGCAAAATATTATGAACATATTTCATTTTTTTTAAAAAATATTTTAAATATGAAAGAAGACCAAAACACCTAAACTTGGGTAATCTGACAAAATAATTTGGCAAAAACATTTAGCGTACTAAAAATGCAAAGAAAAACAAAAAGCTTGCAGAAAAAACAAATATTGACTACAGCATAGTTATTAATATTTTGTTGGTCCTCTCATGTTGGCATTTCTTTATATGACAGTCTGGCCAAAAATGATGTCCACACAATTTGGCATGTTTCATTTTGCGATCACACACACACAAATGACTCCAACACAACTACACAATATGCTCACAAAATCTCCACCAAAAGTTTGAATAATATTTGGATGAAGGGTGAAAATGTAAATGTTACTATGCCGGACATCGCGTTTGGCCACTAGTGCAGCTGAGCTAGCTTTTGGAGAATGGTTCAAAAGAATTGCTGGTTTGCTCAAATTCATTTAAATAGAACGTAGATTGTAGATCGTAAAATAGGTAGATTGAATAGTGTGGAAATACCTTTGAGATGTTGAAGTCCAGGCTGAAGCTCTGTCCCTCTCCTTCGACCTGCCACACACACAGCGTGCAGGTGAGATCACAGGTGCTCAGGCTCTGTCTCTCCAGTGTGAAGGTGCAGTGCAGGGTCCGCTGAGAGCCACTCCAGATGTGGTAGAACGGGATCTCCTAAAGGGCCAAAGACACGTCGCCCTGAATATCATATTGTCCATAACAACATATCAATTCTGAAATCTACTCCCAGGATCATAATAAAACACATAATACCATACATCAAAAATATACTAAAAAGCCAACAAAGTCTAATAATAATGGTACCATCAATTTTGATTTAGCTCAAATTATGCTTAAAAAAGGTGTAATTTTTTTGGGACTTTCTCTCTTTCTCTTTCTCTCTCTCTCTCAACAAACATACACAGTATCGGTGAAAGGTTTGAAAGTATTACTGTTTTTTATGTTTTTGAAAGAAGTCACTTATGCTCAACAAGACTGAATTTGAATGAAAAACACAGAAAAATAGTAATACTGTGAAATATTATTACAATTTTAAGTAATGAATAAGCAGCTTTTTTAGCAGTCTTACTCCAGTGCCACATTCTTTGCTGCTTTATTATCAATGTTGGAAACCGTTGTACTCCTTAATATTTCCTTATACCCCATCATACTTTTTTATCAGGATTCTTTGATGAATAAAGAGTTAAAAACAATAGCAGGATTTATAAACACTATAAACTTACTGTTCAAAAGTTCAGGTTCAATCTTTTTTTTTGTTATTTTGAAAGAAATTAATACTTTTATTCAACAAGGACGTGTTAAATTGATAAAAAAAAGGATAGTAAAGACTTTTATTGCTATAAAAGATTTCTATTTTGCTTTTAAAATTCTGTTCTTTTTAACTTTTTCTTCATCAATGAATCCTGAAAAGTTATTTTTTACACAGATATCTATCCATCCATCTATCTATATCTATATATATCTATATCTATATCTATGTCTATCTCTCTCTCTCTCTCTCTCTCTCTCTCTATATATATATATATATATATATAAAATCAGCATATTAGAATGATCATGCGACTGAAGACTGGAGCAATGGCTAATGAAATCACAGCCATTTTATTAAAATACTAAAATAGAAAACCATTACTTTAAATTGTAATAAAATTTCACAATATTAAGTTTTCTTTCTGTATTTTTTGATCAAATAAATGCAGGTTTGATGAGCCTGAGATACACATCTATAAACATATATAATTTGGCTAATTATTTTTTCACAAATTTACCCCAGAATTAACCGAGACAAGGAAAAAAAGCTTTCCTGTAGCTCAATCAGCAGAGCATTGGTGTTTCCAACACCAAGGTCATGGGTTCAATCCCAAGGAAAGCCTTGGTCTTGAATGCAATGCAAGTCTCTTTGGGTAAAAGCGTCAGCCAAATGCATAAATATTAATACATATAAGATATTAAAAAAACACACACAAAGTTTGCAAAAGTTTCTTGATTTTGGCAACTTTTGGCAAACTTTGCTTCATAATTAAACTTGCAGGAACAATTGTGTCACTCAGCAGATAATGCACAGCTTCCGTTTCATTAAACATTCTGCACTTCCAAACAATAGATGCAGCTGAATTTGACGGTCACTAAGAGACACAGACAAAAGAAAAAGTCCAACACCTGATGATTTATGATGCAGTGGCTGCCGGTGCGAGTCTATGAAAGCTCTTCCAAATCCATTATAGTCGGCATTTTCAAACAGTACGAAAATAGTTTCTTTGTCTCTGACAACAGTGGAACATCCTTAAAAGCTAATTGTTCACAACAGGGGATTCGGATTTAATGAACGAGCGCAATTCAGTAGATAGAACAGATATGCCTGCATATCCACAGTCAAATAAAATATGAACATGTATTAAAACAATACATTCCCTGTCAAATAAAATGCGTTCAGAGTGACAGACTGATTTAACCAATTGTTTCGTTTTAGAACACGCTCTTGTCTCATATTGTCTTATTAATTGTGTAGCGCGACACAAAAACAAAGATAAGCACACACTATTTAAGACAACACATCAGTCATGAACCAATCAAACAGCAAATAAATAAAGGCCAGTTATCAGAGAACATGCAGTGCCTCCGTTCCCTCTAATGGGGGAGCTGTTACACAGACTGAAAAGTCTGCAGGGAAACCAAGCAGAGCAACACACGTATGCAAAAAAAAGGGTACATTCAGGTGAGAAAATGTTTCCTCTATACACATTTGTACAGTAACACTGTTAGCTGGCATCTTCAAATCCTCAGAGGAGCTTTTTATGCCAAGATTCCTCCAGAATCCAGAGACGCTTCTCCAAGGTCCAAGCATACCGTACATGGATCCAGGAAGGGAAAGACGAGAAAAATCAGGTGTTGCAGCCTTGAGCATTTACATACTGCTCTATATTTAATCTCCTCCCCTAGAAAAGAGTCTTGATATGGCCGAAAACTCCAGCGCTCTCAATCCTTTGCCCAAGAAACCGTTAACTTGTAGTCAAGGCCGTGCGTGTTATTAAGAGCAGACATTCTAGGGTCCCTGCTCGCCAATTCACCCTATAATGGGCTTCTTTAGCATCCTGGCACGTTCAGAAATACTCTAATGAGGCGAAACCAAAGAAATTTCCAATTACTGCAATCCGGAGGACATAGCAGATCACACACACTGTTAGAAACCTCAGAGTGGCCACAGAGCATACAAACACTTCAAATATTCCCCCTAAGAAAAAATAACTTGGCTAGATATCCAACCATCTCAATTAAGTTTGAAAAGACTTTGTAACGTACTGCTAATGTTATGTTTGTCTTTTTTGCTATTTGTTGTCAGAGGCGAACAGGTTTAAAAAGAGGGAAGAGTTTTGCAGCCACTTTGCTCATGCAAAACTTGTCGTAATGGCAGAAAATTTTTTGTGGTTGCTATAGGACTAGAAATGGCCTCTTCTTAAATATGTTTGCAATTTATTTGCCCATTTCTCATGTTCCAGGCATTTTCTTTTATATTTAATGTTAGTTAGTTAATACATTTCATATTTGGGGTTAGCGATAGCAATAAAGACACTCACTCCATCAAACACCATTAAAAGCATAGTTTTCTCCAAAATGAAAATCCTGCCATCTTTTGATCTAATGGATGAAATAAGCTCACACAATTTGCATATGAATGCGACCGGAGATGACGGAAACAATTTGGAGAGCAGCAGCTTTCGTTTCTGCTCTGATAGCCGCAAGACCACATCAAATGTGGTGAGTGTGTGCTCGAAATCGGGAATGGTGAGAGCATTGTGTTTGGTATGTCTTTGGGTCTTGAGTCAGCAAAGTTTAAATCCTGTCTGGCAAGTGCGCTTCCCATGATGTTTCAGCTGACTTCCACGGACTTTCGTGTCTGCTCAAACTCATTCAACTACATGATGAAAGCAATCCGCTAAAATACATTCCGACTATCTCTGAAACCAATCAAAACCGTTTTAGACCCCATTTACACGTCATCCAATTATGATCCGATCGACCGAAATGCAACTTAATACCATCCGTAAACATGGTCATCAAAGTGTGAATAAATGAATGAATTCATAAGGAGAGGTGATTAATCCAAGTCTTGTAAAGAGATACAATTGTTTTATATGGTGAACAGATTTCATTTCATTTACATCCAAACAATGATTGACCTGCATACCTTGAGCACATCACATACTGTATGGTAAACACAAGCTAAAATATGCATATGTGTGAGGTTTGTTCTAGTGCTTGACACACACGAGCTTCGGCGTTCACCACATCTGATGATGCACTCTATGTACACGTTTATATGTAAAAATAACCTAAATTAAATCATAAATGCTCATTATATAATGCGATTGCATTTATTCACAAGACTTGGATCGAACCGTTTGATTCATTGGAGGCACAGATAACTCTTGAGTTTCATTAAAAATATCTTCATTTGCATTTTGAAGATTAACCAAAGTCTTATGGGTTTGGAGTAACTGATAAAAGAATGTTTCTCCCTGTCGAACAGAAACCCACCTGATAGCCAGCGAGTAGTTTGCTCCTCCAGTGCGCCTGCGGCATGTCGTGAATCGAGAGGCGGAGGTTGTGGTAGCTGTCTTTGAAGAGCAGGACGTGAGGCTCGTCAATCAGTCGACCTCCCAGCTGTCTTTCCATCTGCATCACCTCCTGTGGAGCAACACATTCGGTCAGGCCACGGCCCTCATAACCCCGTTCCGTTCCCTCTTCACACCTTTAATGTCACGCCAAGGTCAAGGCAACTCTGGCAAACAGTAACGAAGGTCTAGGCTGAGCTATTCGTCAAGCGCTCATTGTTCGTGCATCGAAGATTCGCTTAATTTCATTTCTGCGGCTGTGCCAGGAGAAATTTGTACTCGCGCGTCTAATGTTTTCGTCTCAGAGGGGTAGGGTACGCCGAGGCCATTTGTTGCCATCAGAACGGCCATCTGGAATTAGGTAATAATATCCGCGCACATCCTGGCTGATCTATCAATTCTTTTTCAGGGCACATCTCTCATGCTAAAGCAGTGCGCAGAGCAGAGGTCTCGGAAAGCCGAAAGACTCCCATCAAAGACCTCTGCTTGCACAGAGGAACTACGGCTCAAACTAAATGATGAATTGGATGACGAGGTTAGAGGACTGGCAGACCTTCCCAATCAGGACAGCAATCTTTCATAACACTCGAACTTGCTAACAAAATAACAGCACAAATGTAAGGACTAAAGGGAAAGGGATCAGGTGAAGCGAGCTGCAGTGTGTATAAAAGAAACCTCCTTGAACGAACAGACAACAAATGGAGGAGAGAGATGGGGGGTGCTGTAATTACCATATGTTTGATTCTTTTCTGTGTGAATGTGGATGCACATGAATTGTTTGAGTGCGCTTCTAATTAAGATGGAGAATCGCAATGATTTTTATCTGCACATGGACGATTCAATTTTCTGCACTCTTTCCCAAGTATCGGCAGGCACAGTTTCAATTAAAACGGAATAGAACCTGTTAATTATTCATTTGCAATATTGCTGTACAAGTCATATATTATCTGATTAACTATGGTTTCAAAAGTGAGCTTTCTATTCCCCACCGTCTATTTCCTAAGCCAACTGATCCATCTGATGTAATTATGATCAAATTTCACTCACGTTGCGGGGCTTGTCACATCGCACATCTGGCCTTAGAATTTGGCCAAAAACAAAGCATCTTAATATGAGAAAAAAGCTAAAACTATAAAGTCCAATCATGAGCTTTATCTCCTGTCCCAGCACAAAACACCCTTTTATCTTTTTATAGAACACAAGTGGTTTCATGGGAGATAATGAAAGTAGTTTCAACCATTTTTACTATCAGAGCCAGAAATTCCAGCTACAGTCTCTCTCTATTAGCACAGAAAAGATAGAGACATTGTCATCTTTCATGCCTATTCAGCCCAGCCACAGAGGTGCATTTTAAGAGAAGTGAAAAGGTTAGAGGTCAATGACATATGACCTCATGTAATGAGATAAACAGTCGATGGCACTAAGTGCACTAGAATCTGAGGAGGACCATAATCTCCTTCACGACAAGACACTTTATTTAGACTACAAGCATCTAATTTTACGTTCTTGTCTTAAACACAATCACTCTACGGGCAGAAATTAGCATTGCAAATTGCCACTTGCAGACTTTGATCCTGATTCCGACCTATCAGCACATCTAGCTGCCTAGTAATGGGAGACACCGAAGAGCTTGCCAATTATCCCATTATGAAAAACTAAGAGCATGCATACCAATGCAGACACAGTCCAGCCTGTCCACCCTACGTATATTAACAAGGCCAGCTCAAAATGATGAGCAGAAACATGTCAGTATTGGCCCGCCGCTGCTGCATCCCAGCCAAGAACTGAGCTTGCCATTTGTGTTTGCTTTCAACATATGTCTCAGGCTGAGGGAATACTGGCCTTGTTTACACCCCATTGTCTTGTTAATAAATTGTCACAGAATTTCATTAAAACGATCCAAAAATTCTGTCCTTCAACGCAAAAAAAGCACTGCGTCTGCATAGAAAAGGTTAAGCAGACCCTTGCAAAAAATTAATATACAGGATACTATAGATCCTGTATTTATAATAAGGTAAAAAAAAAAGTGGTAACGAGAGATAATAATTATAATAACAATAATAATTAAATAAATATATATATATATAAAATATATTATTCAAATACATTATATACTTTTAAATATTTATATACATACATAGTCAGAATGGCCGAAAACATCTACATATATTATACTGTTGGCATTTAAAATGCTCTTGCACAAAAATAACTACTAAATTGTTTTGTTTTTTGGTCATGTCTTTTCTTGCCTGGGGCACCAAGAGCGCCAGAAATGTCACTTGTTTCCCTTCGGAAAAAAAGAAAAAGTGCATGACATCCCTCACACCATTCTGGCAGAAACTGGTCACCATAGTAGATTTTAGTAAGGAGTCTTTTCAAGTGTATACAACGGGGAGACAGAGTTACGTTTGCGTGAATGAAGACAAGATGGTGATGACTTAGCCATATAAAATACTTCAGAATAAAAGGATTCTCAATTTTTGACTTTAGATGGGAAGGAAAAAGTAGGACAAAGACCAACCTATAACTCTTTCTTGCTCGCTGGAAAACTGAGAGCCGGAGCAAGAGAGGGTGAAAAGGAGAGCGAGGGAGCGATATAATACAAAAAAAAAAGGAACGGAGAGGAGAGGAGACAGAGGCAGCTTAACACTGGCGTCTTCGGGTCAGAAGAGTGGTAAGCTTTAGAGAGACAGATAACAGGATTACGGGAAGCATGGCCACAGTCCTTGCAAGCCCACAAACTCTTCATCCTCGAAGGCCTGGACAGCTCCTGTGGTGTGCTGAGCCGGGCTCTGACGGACTAGTGCTGCACTCCATTTGGGAATACAAGAGACTCTTATATAGTTTATCTCCCCTCGCCATCTTTGACAGAAGGAGGTTAGATGCTCAACCACGACTCATATGCTACAAACCGACAGCAAACGCACACAAGCAAAACATTTAAAAGCAATTCAGGCAAAAGGGCAATGTGTTTACAAAGTTCACCGTAACCAGAACTTCCATTAAGATAAAACACTTAATGCAACTCTCAGAAGACTGAACCACAGTGGTCAAAAGTTCAATTGTTAGTGTGTGTGAGTGTGTGCTCTGGATAGTTGCTAAAACGTTGCTCTATGGTTGCTAGGATGATTTGCTGTTGCTATACCGTTCTGGGTAGTTGCTCGGGTTTTGTCAAGTTTTTGCTAGAGGTAAAAAAATAGCCCAAGTTACATATCCAAGTTAACTACTTACAGTTTTGTTCAGATCTCAAAAATTGCTAAGTATGAGCAATGGTAGTTGCCTTAGCATGCACCCTAATAAATCCCTTCAAGTAAATCTCTCACAGAGCCATTCAAATAAAAAGCTATTAAACATGAATGCAGAGTGTAGTCTATCCATTTTGTCCCCATTGGCTTGCCAGTAATAAGACTCAAGAAATAACCACCATACCGTATAAAATTAAAACGAGCACGCCATAAATTAACAACCACTGAGACAAGTTTGTTACGCAACATCTTAAATCAGTGAACTAAATAAAAAGGCTTCCGTTTTAATGACAGTATAGATCCGCCATAATAGAACATTTCTTTCAGCCTTTAAAAACTTAATCTCAATTGTCTCACAGAGCATAAAGATATGATGGCTTAACAAAGTGACTGACATTGACTAATATCTGCCTGGTGTCTTCCACGACTTCTCAGCCGTGAGAAAACAGAACCTTGCACTTTCTGAGCTGATGAGCAAGTCGGAAAAGTCAGAAAAGAGATCTGAATGATGGAGGCAAACATTTCACAGATGTAAATCATCCAGACATATGTCTGAGTTTTTCTCCAGCTTGTGATGAGGTTATTTTTCTCTCTCTCTCTCTCTCTCTCTCTCTCACACACACCCAACACCTCAAATGTTTCCTCCCTTGCCTCCTCTCTCTGATTAAAAGCTAAAAATGCGAGCAATGTGCGAGCTGCTTTCCAAACAAGCATGCCAGAGAGAGACAAATTTGAATCGAAAGAAACAGAGACTTTCTTTTGTCACATTGTCGAGTAATGAAGCCAACTGTCTAGTTAAATGTTACGTCAGTGATCAAAGCCACGCATCATTTTTGGTTTCTCCCCCCGGTAGCATGAATGCACACACATATGCGCAAATTATGCTCAGACATTAGACGAAAGGTCAAATATGAGAGCGCTCGCCCTCCCTCTCTCTCTATTTGTTTCTAGCCCAGTCAGCAGATAGAAAACACCAGACGTGGTTCCTTAGACATTTAGCTACTTGTCTGAAAGGTCTGGAGGGAGAAGAGAATATCACTCGGGTCTTGATTAAATGTGAACAACATTTGGAAAGAGGAACCAAAGGTCATCGCTCATCCATCTCTGAAACGAGAGGATATTTTACAATCCACTGACAAGCAAGGTAAACCAGTGAACCCGAAACATTCCTCTGCTTTTCCTTCGCATCATGTTTATGCTAGTGCACTATAATCTGGATCTTTATGCTCTTTCTGCAGTGGTTGTTGTATACACTGTCAATTACAATTTGTAGAAAAGTCAAGTGCTATAGTGAGATCACATTAAGAATAAAAGGGTCAGAGCCGTGATGTGGTGGTTTGTTGCTCAGCCTGGCATAATAAGGTCAGGTTTACATTTGGAGGTCAATAATTAATCACCAAAGGAAGGTTCAAAGGAAGTGTCTCTTAGAGGTCCTGTAGTAGAGCTTTAAGGTTAGAAATGATATGTCCAGCTACAGTAAAGCCAGCAGTGGAGGCAGGTCTGTAACGGACCGTTGTGCATTAAATATTTATCTAATTGGTCCCATTAGACTCACAAACATATTGAAAGCATCTCTGCTGAAATGTCACTGACTCCCGAATGTCATACTTGTGATTAAAGACAGTGACATAGTTTTAATGTGGTTTAATTGGGAGATTAAAGATTGCTGTTGTTTCAGGCACAAGAAAATCTCATGACTGAAAACGAGAGGGTGAATAGTAATGAAATAGAAAGGAAAAAGTATTTGTAAAGAACGACAATTTCTTAGCATATCAAAAATAGTGTTATCTTATTTATTGGTGGCACATTACTTTGTTTCAAAAGTAATGTAGTAGATCAAATGCAATTAATATTCAGCCAAGATGATGGTGGTATAAAGAGAAACACACACACACAAAAACAATGCATCTCTGTCATGACCGTCTCTTCTAATGCTATGCTAATTCCAAAATCCTCTTCTGTTATCAGCAATGATTAGCATAATAATTCCATCACAATAAATCAGCCTCACATCTTTGAAGGAAAGTCAATCAGGGACTCAGATGTGGTTCTCATGGTGTGAAACACCTGTTAGACCACAAACATACACTACACACGTTCATAAATGCTTGGCCAGTGCATTGCAAGATTGCAAATACACTGCTTTACGCGCATTCTTGCATCAACGTGGCGGATAAAAACCCTCAGCAATAACACTGGCCGTTGACCTTTTACACTACATTTTACAGTCGTTTGAAACATTTTGAAATAAAATAACATATGAAACAAACTCAAACTCTTGATTTGTTGTTTGTGATTTCTGTATAAGGAGTGTAAAGAATTATTTTGATTTGATTAGAGTCATTGAAATGAACTAAACAAAAAATCGAACTAAATATTTAAAAGCGGAAACAAAACAAGACAAATATTTGGTCACACTTTAGGGTCAAATCCTTACTATTAACGAACTATTAATCTAGACGTTTACTTCAAAATCATTATTACTGCTTATTAATAGTTAAGGTAGTTGTTAAATTTAGGGATTGGGTAGGATTAAAGAATGAATGTAGGTCATCAAACGGTCATGCAGAATAAAGCATTAATAATAAGTACTACAAAAAAAACAATATCCTCATAATATGCGTGCTAATAAGCAACTAGGTAATAGTGAGAACTGAACCCTAAACTAACGTGTTCCCAAACGTTAATACATTAATTCATTTAGCCAATGCTTTTATCAAACGCAATTTAAAAATGAAGAGCGTGATATAAATGTTTCTATAGTGCTGCAATTCAAAGCAATTTTCAAAAGCATAGAATTTTCCGAAGTACAGGCTTTTTCACAAAATGTAAAAATTGATTTAAAAGTTATGTAAAAGTTTAACATGATGCATTTGCATTCACATACTTGCATAGAGTATGCATCCGGCCTGAGTGGAAAAAAAAAACATCTCTTTTCATTCTGAGAAAGATCAGCATTCAGTCAAACTCGACTCCCCGATAAACCACCCTGGAAAAAACTGCCTGTCCTATGAAGACATTGTGGTTTACCACAACCGTTTGCGCATTTGAGTGAAGTGAAAAATAAAAATGGGGTGGATTCATGGAAAGCAGCTCACCACCAGAGCATTGCATGACTGAGTCTGTCCACGTATGAAGGTTCCCCTGGAGCGGCCTATTCCTGATCAAAGACAAGGTTGGTATGAAAGGAGGTCATAGGTTGAAAAAGCACCTATATTAGCATCTCAGCACCCTGGCTATAGATAAAAGCACATCCACACCTGCAATTGCTAAACAACAGCAACTGCTGTAAAATAAAATAATTAAAGGGGCTTTTTTGGGGGGGCCAACAAATCACCACTTCAACACTTCACTTTAAAATGACAGACCAGCCAACGTTCTCACGAACCCTTCAGAGAGAATTTGAGAGGACGTGCTCACATCCATCATAGTCTGGAGCACTTCTCATCTCTGCATGGCTAAGAGCTCATTTTAAACAAATCGGCCAAATTCCTGCCATCTCTTTCGCCTGTCAGCCCACCCTAGCGGGGCCCAGCGGGCAGCTTTGGGTAGGACAGGGCATTCTTTCTGGCAGGCTCTGAGAGGCTGAGTGGGCAGAGCAGGGAACGGGCCCTCTTACTTTGACAGTGAGAGCCGAGCGGAGCTCAGGGGCCGTGACCAGAGTCTCTCCTTTTCATTTACTAATTAAGCATGCAAATGCAATCTTAACAGTCTGCTCAGACGTGCTCCTCGGGGGAGGCTGCTTTGGTATTAGCTCTTGATTATTCTAGATCTGTATGGAGGGGGAGCAAAAAGGAGAGAGAGAAAAAAAAATCCAGAAGGAACCAGAAAAAAATGTCTGCGCTGATGAAAAGAAAAGGAAATTTACATACACACACAAAGTCATGTGAAAAATGAAAGGAGGGTTTTACATATCAGATCACAAAATCATCTAGTCATATGGCTAAAAAGAGGTAAATATGAAGAAGAACAACAAGTGACATATTACACCATTGAATTATTCATTTAACCAGAATAAATCCAAAATGGAAAAACCATAGGTGAGTCCTCCATATGATTTAATTGCTTGTAGAGTCACTTTTAGCAGCAATCGTTTTCTGTATTAATCTCTTGCATCATTCTGGAGGCATTTTGACCCACTCTTTTTCAGTTGCTTCAGTTCATTGAGCTGTGCATTTGTTTATGCAGAGCTCTCCTAAGGTCCAAACACAGCATTTCAATGGGGTTGAGGTCTGGGCTTTGACAGGGCCAGTGCAACACATTGATTATTTTCTTTTTCAGCCATTCTGTATTAGATTTGCTAGTTTGTTGGGATCTTTGTCCTGTTGCATTCCCAAATATCGGCCGAGCTTTAGCTGTTGGACAGATGGCCTCAAATTTGATTCTAGAATACTTTGGTATCCCGAGGAGATTATGGTCGACTCAAAGACTGCAAGCTGCCCCGTGGCTGCAAAACAAGCCAAAAATCATCTATCCTCCACCAGCGTGATGGACAGTTGGTGTGAGGGGTTTGTGCTGATTAATTGACATGTTTGGTTATAGTGCTGCTGTGCATTTTGGCCAAACATCTCCTCTTTGGTCTCGTCTGTCCAAATGGACATTGTTTCAGAAGTCTAACACACAAAAGTTTTGCGAGTGAATGCAAAGTTTCTTAGGGAACGTAAAACCACCTTCCACCTGTACTAGCAAGACATATTTGGTCAACCAACAATCAAAGAGGTAGTTTACTCCGAAATGAAACTGATAATAAATGAAAATATGATAAATGAAATATCAAATGATATTGAACGTGTGTGACTTTCTTCCACAGAAAACAAAACAATTTAAGTGTTCATCAAAATAAAAAAGGAACAACATGAGGGTGAGTAAATTGGGTGACCTATTCCTACAATGCTGGTTGGTCAAGGTGATTAAGAGACAATACCATTGGCATAATTTTAAATTATAATATATAATAAAGCGTATTTTGAAATCACCTTTAGTAGGTCCTGTGTGTCATCCATGCAGTAGATGCGGATGTTGTATTCCAGCGTGGAGCAGTAGACGGGACCAAACAGCAGCAGTTTTAGGCGTTTAGCGGCAGCCATGCTGAGGGACTCCCCGACCAGAGCAAAGCGGCCCAGCTGCTCCGTGAACACCCGGCATGTCTCCGCCTCCAGCTGGCAGTAGTACGGCTCCGACACCAATTCCTCACCCAAATGAAGAACATCCTGAGGAGCCAATGAGAAAATGATACGGGGATCAGAGGGGAGGGCAGAGAGCAACTGTATCAGCAAAAATATTGGAGAAATGGTCAACTCCTGCCCGGAGGATGTTCAGTGTCAGATTTTAGATGCAAAGAAGTGACTTGGGTGAGCAGAAACTGAAAGATCTGCATAATGAACTGTGTTCTGTGCTCTAATGAGACACTAATAGCAGGAGTTCGACGTGACTTCACACATGGCAGTGCCCAATAGAAGATCAGAAACCTTTCTTTACCTAACAAGCAGGTGGGGAAAAAAACATGGATTTACTTAAAGACAAAAAGTTCAATACAGCAAAAGGAGCAAGTTAAATACAAAACCAAAAACATACAAATTCACCATTTCTGGTTTATAAAACATTTTACATTTGCTGGTTAATCTACATACTACTCGTACTCAATAAGGCTGAATGTATTTGATCAGAAACACAGTAACAGTGTGAAATATTATTACAATTTAGAACGGTTTTCCATTTTAATATATTTTAAAATGTAATTTGTTCCTGTGTGCCAAAGCTGAATTTTCAGCATCAGTACTCCAGTCTTCAGTGTCACATCCTTCAGAATTTAGATTTGCTGCTCAAACTTTTCTTAATAGTTCTGATGCTGAAAACTATTTTTGTGAAAACCATGATTCATTTTTATTAGGATTTATTTAGGAAAAGAGTACAAGAGAAATGCAATTAGTCACTTTTGATCGATTCAATGTGGAATAATGTCTTTCAAAATGATACGCGCGCACACACTTGCACACAGATATACATATACAGTAGTACCTCAAGATACGAAAGGCTCAACTTACGAAAAATCCAAGTTACGAAAGCAAAGACGAAAATTTGTACTGCTCTACATACGAAAAGTTTTCAAGATACGAAAGGTTTCTGAAAGTCCGAGATTCGCCCCATAACAATTTTGAAACTCGCGCCGCACGCCGCCATCTTAGTTACAGTAGACTCGCCACCATCCTCCTGCTCTCCCATTGGTTCCTGATGCTCGCCAAGCCATGAGATCCTTCTCTCTAATTGGACAGCATCCCTCCCATCATGCATCTTCTATACGTACGTGCTGGCGTGCTTTACCTCAGCCACTCCGCACCCGAAACTTTAAATTTTTTATGTGTTTTCGTAAAGTTAAGTGTACGTACGTACGTACGTTATCTGCCGTTTGTCCTCCTCCTCCTCTGCCGCCACTTTCGGAGATAGCCTCACTCGAAAGGCAAGCTTCGGCATTTTACGTTATTTCATTGTTTATAGGTCAATTTAGCTTTATTATGAAATTTAATGGGGTGTTTTTGGAGGGCTTGGAACGGACCTATTTTACATGTAAAATGTGTTCCAAGATCCGAAAAACTTATTAATTATACGAAGGCCGCCTCGGAACGGATTAATTTCGTATCTCGAGGTACCACTGTATATGAACAATATAGTATCAAATTATGAGATATTTATTTATTTAATCATTTAGGGAGGACGAAAAAAATACTTTGCACATCAATCCTGAAAAAGATGAAAGATGAATTAAACCATAATTCATGTCCCGTATAAGATGAGTTTCATACTTTAATAGTTAGCTCTCCCCCACTTTATTTTAATATACGTAAATAATTTGCAATCCCATTTCATTCTGCGCCCCACCGTTTTGTATTATTTTGGTACAATTAGTGACTTTGACAGTTTGAGGTGCTTCTCAACTAATAACCAGGAGAATAAACCTATTATGAAGCTCGTCAGGTTACGGCAAGATAATTCCTTTAATTGGATGTACGAATCCTGACTGACATCAGAGATATCTTCAAGTGTGCCTTGCACAGACTAATGCAAAGAAAATGTATTAATATAACGGGAAAAGGCATTCTGTCAGAAAACGTGGCTCTAGCAAAGGCCAACCCTATTGTGAGGGAACATGCAGTTTTCTCACAGTCTCTGGTCAGATACAATCACATAAAAGCTCCCCAGAGTGGCTTTAATTAGAGAAAAGGCAAGTGGGATATGTGGCGACAGAACTTTCTGCAAGGAGCTCATCAGAAAGATTCCTCGCACACCATCTCTCTCTTTTTCTCTCGCTCACACCATTATCTAATCAAATACAGAGAGGCGGCCCTACTGTCATGCACCTCGGGATCCGGGCCAGGAAATTACATCCAGCAATCAATAAAATAAACCACTATCTTCATCAGTGGAATTAGTATTGGCACAAGCCGTTTTCCATTTGACCACAATGAAGTCAAATTTTTTTTTCCATTATCATTTTTTTTCCCTTCAAATGACTCAAAAAAAAAATTCATCCTGCGGTTCGATAACGACACAGACCATATTTCATTCTCTTGCTCGCGTTTTGCTGATCTGCGTCCTCTGGAGAAATTAATTGCTGCGAGTCTGTCTGCCAAGGCTCCTTCCAGGACAAACTTCCCTCTGTTTTTTCCCTCTTTTGTCTGCTGTACCTGGCCAAGAATGGCGACCTGCCGCCGATGGGCTATTTAGGGCAGGGGATGATTAAAAGAGCTGCTCTACCCTCTATCTAAGACAGGCCTATTCATTCTACTGCCGCCCCATTGCTGCCACACCAAGGAGCCTGAATAATTTATGCACAGTATCAAAAATGAAAGAAGACCTTCACTCTCTTCCTCCGCCCTTCCTTCCTAGGTTCCTCCTCTTCCTTGTCTGTGCTTGATGTATCTTGCAACGACCCAGCGTGGTTCAGTGCAGATTTGGAAAAGCCATCAGGCATAATGAAGGACTCACCCTGGCTCAGTTTAAAGGTGGGTGCTGATGACCATGGGATGGAATGAGGAAAAGATCCATACAATTAAATGGAGATTAAATGTGAAGGTATGAGAGATGAGGAGTACACTGATGGAGATACTTCAGAGCTTTATTGTCTGAGAGGCTATTTGAAATGATTATGACGATACAGCCCATTTGCCTCCATGTGATATTCAATTCAGTAAAAGGATGATGAGAGGGAAAGATATGGGAAAGGGCAAGAAAGGTGGACGTAAAGCATGAATTCCTCCTACATACAGTTCAACACTTATTGAAATGAGGCATTATCGAATCTTTGTTTATCTCCACACTGATGATGCATTGGAGC
Organism: Rhodeus uyekii; assembly: GCA_037043235.1. Classification (NCBI taxonomy): domain Eukaryota; kingdom Metazoa; phylum Chordata; class Actinopteri; order Cypriniformes; family Acheilognathidae; genus Rhodeus; species Rhodeus uyekii. The sequence goes on along the minus strand of JAWRVZ010000141.1, from coordinate 959,474 downwards.
TGGTGGAATTTGTTCTCGTAACTTCACACGGAGTCGTTTTTGTGACACTCTAAATGCCAATAGTCTACTGTAATGTAATCTATAGAAAAGTCATTACTGTAATGCAAAAGGAAGTAGTTTTCTTTTTAATAGTTTTTTGCTGACTATATTTTTGAAAAATCTGCAATGCACTGAGGCCGCGAAACTTGAACCGCGAAGTGGCGAGGGATTACTGTATAAATAATAGTACTTTTTTTGTATTAAATAAAAACTTTTTTTAAGTAAATATTATATTTCACATCAAATTTTACATGCATTTTTGAGCCAAGCAGACTTTAAATTCAGAAAGAAAAATAATAATAATTAAAATGTATGTTAAAATATAATAATGATACATATATGTTAGAATGTATGTTTAAAAAAAGTGCATTATTAAAATAAGTACATTTTATATAAATGTAGTGATTTAGTGAAGAAAATAAATTATTATAAGCATATATTACATAAAAATTATGATTTTCTCAGATTATGGAAATAGCAATTGAGGTTTGATTTGTGTGTGAAAAATGTCCCATTCAATTCTAGACAAGGAAAACTAACCTGCATTCTTTCAGTTACTAGCCCAGATCTTTATCACTAAGCTAAGCATAAATGCAAACGAACACTGACCTCCCATGTTCCCTCATATGACTGCTTCTTGAGACGGATGGCCCAGTTCTCCAGGCACGCATCAGAGCAATGGTCCATACTGAGGATGACTGGACGGGTGAGCACCACACCGGGCGGGCCGCAGCTCACCACGGGGCTCAGCAATGTCTGACACCCAGCCAGGGGCAATCTGGAGGGGGAGAACATGGTCAGGATTCAACCAAAGGGTTCTGGGATGGATGGCCAATGTCAAGCATAGAGCAGACCCTTTAACGAGATGAATTTCCACTATTAATCAGGGCTCTGGTGCTCTGATCTGACTTTTCACACTCTGCATTCAAGCCCAGTGGGGAGCTGGTCGTGAACACCGCATGAATGCACGAGCAAAAAATAGCCCGACCGTTACCTGGTGCTTCCCTCCGACAGGAAAATCTAAAACAGGAGAACATTTCTTGCGCTGCGGCCCATGGCTCATTTGCATATAACAGACAAGGCACACAACACATGCACACAAGCTTTTGATATCTCAAGCTACCATTAGTCATAAATCTGAGAAAAAGGCTCAAACACACACACACAATCATTCATGCCAGCATGTGGAGACTGACTTCAATTATATCTGACGCTCTGTGCCGGGCCTTTTTAAAATCAGATTCAAACTGTGCATTCTTTCTTTGTGAGGCAGATCCTCATATTGGTTCCAGGGACCTACCTCATGTCTTCTTTCTTCTGAATGGTGAGATAAATCTCATAAATCTTCCCTCTGGGAATGGCCTCTGGCGGGATGAGCAGGCTGATTCCTAATGTAAATAGGAACAAAAGAGACAAAGTAGGCTCATTTGTTCAATCTGAGCGTTGCTTTTGTCACAGCTCACAGCGGGCCTTTATGTGACAAAAGTAAATGTGGTTCACACTATACAAATCCACAGTCAAGGTCAAAGGTGTCATCTAACAGGTATACCTTCAAAAACTCTTTTGCTTTCTGTCCTGGAGATGACGACAGAGACAGGAAGTGTCTAAAGCAGTGTTTTTCAACCACTGTGCCACGGTACACTAGTGTGCCGCCAGGTGTGCCGTGAAAAATTATTTAAATTTTTTGAAAACGAATGAATCATAAAATACTTTTTTCTTTGTGTTTATTTGATTCCCATTCAATACACTTTGATAAGAATGACTGTATATTGTTAATATAGGCTAAAGAGTTTAATTTTTTTTAACATTTTTGGTTGGTGGTGTGCCTTGTGATTTTTATTTTTCAATTAAAAAATGTACTTTGGCTCAAAAAAGGTTGAAAAACACTGGTGTAAAGCAGAGCTGGGTCCATGAAATTAAAAACATAACGCGCTCTTATTGAAAATGTATCATCCATTTTCACACTGGCAGCAAAACAGGTTACGTAAGAAATAATAAAACCTAAATAAACATCTGCATTTGTCTGAAAAAAAAACAAAACTGAAATAATTTATTTAAATTCAATTAAAAATTAAATAAATGTATCTACTCTGGAAATTGCAGGAAAAAAAAGACCCAAAAATTCTTAATTGCTATTATAAATTCTTCCGCATCTGAAAAGATTACTATGTTCATCGCTCATAATTTGGGTTAATTTGAACAAACCTCTATCTTTAAAAATAGAGCATAAAATAAAAAATAAAAATGAATAAAATGAAAATAAATAAAAGAAGTTGCTCATTGCTGCGTTTATAATTACTTCAGCTAAAAGGAGAAACGGTTTTGTGACCACTGGAATATGGGGTTTGCTACTATGCTACCTTCATTCTGAAAACAACAATGGATTTCAGGTATCTAAGTTGGGCATTATATTTTGAAGGACAAAGTTCTTAGCTGAGGGAGCCCTGGTTATTTCATTTCCACTGTCTCGTGAGCTGTCTCTTTGACCGCGAGTGATTCATAATGTGACAGCCTGATGAACCCTCTGTCTGTGATTAAGGAGACTAATTGGTTTGAATATACTCTGGTGGTGTCCTTGGAGTGGATAGAGTTGCAGGCACTATGAATGCGCACGTTGCATATCGGCTTACAGTGCCACGGCTGACAACTAAGCCACTGGCTCGGCTCGCAGAAGACGCAGTGAGGTATCCTTCAAAAAAAAGAAAGGGAAAATAAAACAAGACGTTCCCCAATTACAGCTATTTCAGTCGAAAAAAGGTTCTCATTGTCACAACACAATCATTAGTGTATAAATGGAAGCACTGCTTTGCCCACTCTGCCTCGTTCCTTGAAAAACGTCTTCAGAAGATGTTTGCATTCGCTCGTGTCCCGATTTACATAAAACTGGTTGGATTACCGTGTAATTGGATCACTTCACCCTTCCATTTTGGGCCCATGTCGGTATAATAACATTGCAGTTAACAAAGCTTCAGAGTTCGTTCACAACACTCCTTACTAAACACAAAAAGCATTATGTACCGTTTGCAGTCATATAATCTTACCAGTGTTGGGGAGGGTTAAGCGGCCACCCAGGAAATTGAAAGTGCCATAGGAGGTGTTGACGTTGTCTCTTGGTAGCGTTTTGAAATATGTCTGAGAAGAAAGGCGGTTCATGAAGTCGTTGGGGTCGCTTGGCAGTTTGCCGTTGTGCAGCGTGTGGGAGCCGTTGGGAAGGGGCTCCAGGAGGGGGCCGTTGCTCATGGAGAACTTCCCGGTGACTTCGTGTCGAGAGCGTAGAGTTCCCTGGTAGCTAGTGGTGGTGGTGGTCAAATCGGGCTGGATGGTGAGCAAATGAGAGTTTTCTGTAGAAACAAAGAGAAAGAAACGAGTGAAAAACACTTCAAAAGGTCATGCTGGTTAAAAGTACACAGCACAAATTGAAATTCAGCGCAAACACACAAATCCATGGATGTAGCCGGGCCGCCGCGCTCCCTCGTAAATAAATCAATGCCTCCTCCTCCTCCTCTTCAGCAGCCACAATCAATTCCATATAGCGTTTAAAGAACGCCTGGCAGCCATGGTTTAAATTTTTTACACTTTAAATCAACTACTGTGTGGCTTCATTCAGGTTCAAATCCCCAAATTCCAACTCCATATTTCACGATTTCAGAGCGTCCTCGTGTCTTTCCACATCAAACACTTTACATATGTAAAAATAAAAGTGCACAGCAGTAGGCAGATTTGTTTCGTGGGAGGATCAATAGGAATCAGCTTAATGCTACTATTACAAAATCACTTCCCACGGTAACAGGCGGATGAGTGAAGGTCTCCTCTCACATGCAGGTTCAAAGATGATTCAAGTAAAACCAAAATCACAATCATTTACCACTGTGAAGACGACACACAAAACTATGACTACCTCGGTTTGACGCAAACCATGCACACACAAGGACACATTTGCGAGACTGCGGGCCTCTGTGGCCACAGGTGGTACAGGAACACGGGCACAGAGATGAAAGGATGAGCGTGAAACACCGCGACGAGGAGTGGATAGTGTAGAGAAACAATAGCCTACTGCTGCGGGCTGCCCTGCGCGGTGCCCACACACCTGGCTTGGTGGGCTTGATGCCCATGGGCTGGAAGCCAGTGGTGAGGATGGAGGAGTCGGCCACATCCGCATCAAGACCTTCCTTCTTCCTGCGGTACACCAGCACCAGGATGATCAGCAGCATGGTCAGACACAGAGCCACCACCACGATCCCCACGTAAAGGGCCACATCCTCAGCGCCTGACGCCGCTGCACAGAGACAGAAAACACACACACAGTATGTGTTACTAATAGTCATACAAAAATGTGCTTACCATGTCAATAATGAGCTGATTAGGGTGATACTAGAAGCTGTAACTAAAATGTTTTGACGCCTTATTTTTGCATGTCAGCTTCTAGATTGTTGATCTGGCAGAAAAGTTTACATTTATAATATCAGCAAGTATACTGGTTAAAACAGAACTATATGTATGTGTATGTATACATTTATATATATATATATATAGAGAGAGAGAGAGAGAGAGAGAGAGAGAGAAGAGAAGGGCCAGTCACACAGCGAAAACACATGAATCACGCACGAATTACGCACAGATTTTCGTTTCTGCGTGGAGCGTGCGTCGTATGCGTAATTCGTCGGTGGAACGAACGTGGACCGTCAGTGATTGTAAGTGGATGTGTGTGAAGTCGAAGGCGGTTTGTGCGTGATTTTGAGTTTTGAACGGTTCAAAATTTTTCCGACGCACGGTGTGCGTTATTCATGAGTCGGCGTGCGTAGTTTATGCGTGGAGTATACGTGACTATGTGCGGGACACGCGTCGGCCGTTCCACCTTCATATCACGCATAAACTGCACACATATCACGTTCATTCCACTAACATCCACTGACAATGTGGATTCTGAAAGTGCTTGTACGTGGAACGTTCGCGAAGCGTGCGTGTTTGGACGCGCTCCATCAGTGATTCATGCGTTGGGTATGCGTCGAATGTTCGTGGAATACTTTGGTCAATTTCTCGACGCAAAAGTTTGTGAGTGATTTGTGCGTGATCGGCTGTGTGACTGGCCCTAGAGACAGAGATAGATATAAATAGATTTCCTCTAACACTTTGAAATATTTTTTTTAATAATCATTTTTATGAATAACATTAACATAATTGTGTTACACAATGCTAAATAGATTATTATACACTAGTTCAAACAGTTATGTATCTTCAACACACAGATCCCAAAGGGTTAAAAATTTCACAACCATTCAAGTTTGGAGTCTTTTATGCTCACCAAGGCTGTTACTAAAAAAACAGTAATATTATTTCAATTTAAAATAACCTTTCTATTTGATATATTTTAACATCTAATTACTGAAAATTTTCGACATCATTACTCCAGTCTTCAGCGTCACATGATCCTTCAGAAATCATTCTAATATGATTTCTGTTCAAGAAACATTTCTTATTATCAATGTTGAACACCATTGTGCCGATTAACATTTGCATAAACGGTCACATATTTTGAGTATCCTGAAAAAAAAAAAATCTAGATCAATGTAATCAGTCCTTGGTGTGTAAAGTTTATAATTTAATAAAAAACAACAACAGAGGTTGTTGTTGTATGTAGAATGCATAATGTGCACTATAGAAAATATTTTAAGAGAAAAAACAAAGAAAGAAGAAAAAGCACTGTACACAGAGTAATCCATAGCCTGAATAGCTGGTAAAAAAGAATGGAATACCTGTTCTTCCCAGTATTACTTTGTAATCTGACGTCAACCAAATTTTGCCAGATGTCAGGGTTTTTTTTAAGCATAAAATTATTAGCAAACAGAATTACCGAAACCTGACTTGGCTTGCATTGTGTGTAAGGGAATTAACTGTTGGGAAAACATTTCAGCAGTTGTGCAGCTTCCCCACTGCCGCCTCCTTAAAAAGGTAATCATATCTGTGCTTCAGTGGGTTGTTCTGCAGTTGGAAAGATGGGAGTGTTTGCTGGCAGCCTGCTACATCAGCATTCTTCAAGCTTCTCAATTTATGGCCGTGATTTTGAAAGACACTTCCTTCCAGAGAGAGAGAGAGAGAGAGAGAGAGAGAGAGAGGGTGTGTTTCCGACACAAAGCAGATTTTCTTCTGAATCCACATAATTTCATGTGCCCTCTCTCGTTGTGGCCTGCAGCTTTATGGCTGAGGACCCAGAGACAATCACATCCAAAATTATTCTAATCAATTGTGTCGGTGGGTAATGGGATTTGTGAAGCTTGTCTCTGTGGCGTGCTGATTTTTGGGTGGTAGAGGTGTCTGCGCTCACTGCCTTGAGAGACCCAGTGGCTCTGCATTATGAAAAGAGACTGCAGAGGCGTATTTAGGCCTATTTAGATGGTCTGTGGACTGGAATCGCTCAGCCAAAGCTGCTGAACTCTGGGGTACAGCCAAAGCTGTGCATATGTGCCATTTCACTGAGTATCACGCTCTGGCCTGCATCATAGTCCACTCCCGTACACACAGATTTGGGGTCAACGGAAGGGCAATTCAAGAATAAAGGTGCAAATTTTCAACAGCCTAAAAACTGTATCTGACAACCTCATAAAGTAAATGTTGCATTGAATATTACAAATAATGTATAATCATGGCCAGAATTATTGCCACCCCTGGTAAATATGACCAAAGATGGCTGTAATAATAAATCTGCATTGTTTATCCTTTTGTTCTCTCATTCCAAAAAAAAAAAAAATATATATATTTTTTGTTCTAAGTGACACATGTTTGTGTTGATTTGATGTTTGTTTTGGATTATAGTCCTGATGGAAGATCTCACAATTATAGGATTTCTAGCAGATGTGGTGATGTGGAGGCTTTCTGACCCCAAAACCCAACTAATCTCTGCAATTCCCAATCTGTGATCCTTGGAGAGTCTTTGGCCATTCAAACGATCCCCTCGACGCACACTGAGACAAGACAGACACACATCCTCTTCCAGGCAGATTTGAAACATCTTTAGTTGATTGGTACTTTTTAATTATTACCCTGATGGTGGAAATGGATATTTTCAATGCATTATCAGTTTTCATAAAACCATTTTCCATTTTATGAAGCTCAACAATCTTTTGCTGAAAATTCAGGTGTGCCATCACAGGAATAAATGACATTTTAAAATATATTAATATAGAACACCTTTATATTATATAACCTTTGGAATGGCATATAAATAGATCATTTGAATTTTTTTATTATTTACTTTTTAAGTGTTTGCGTGTATTTAAGTAAATATATTGTAAGAAATGCTGCAAGGAACAGAGGTAACTTAAAAAAAGAAAGTTTCAGAAGTTATCACAACCACGCCTAATGTTGATGGAGACAATAAAGTTCATTATGATTTTTTTATCTTTTTTTTTAGCCCTTTATTTGCCCTTCTATAGTGTGAACAAAAAAGAACCTTGACTGTCTTTCACTAAATCTTTACACAATCACAATCATACTCTCTGCTTGGCTTGTTTGGATTAAACTAGAGTGAGATTGTCAAAGGAATGTATTAAATTAGATTCATCCCCAAGCCCAAAATCACATCCAATTAAAAGAGGCCTGTCAATTACCATTATGCCAACCTGCGTCACTAATTAAACTGTCTTCTAATTGTTCATCACACTCTTAATCACCAGAGTCGCAATAAACAGCCTCGATGCTATCAGCGGAGATGTTACTTAAGACAATCTACACTTCTCAGGACTACAGGTGCCTGGTCAGGTTAATTTCATCCAAATACAGCTCCATTATTCCAACGGGACATCAGAGAATTGCTAAATCCACTCAGGAGTCATCGGCAACATGTCTTGACATGTTTTGTGTGAACGCACCTGACTGATGACTCTGTCAATGCGACATGATACCGTGCAAGAAGGAGGGTGGCCGAGCTGCAGGAAGTGGCATTTCATCAGGGCTTGTTTTATGACAGCTGGTCAATCGTGAATGACTGAGCGCATGCAAACAGAAATCGCTCCTCCGTCTCGGTATCGACGATGCATTAAGTATGTCTGCGGGAAGTGACTTTGTCATGGTTTAAAAGGACTTATGATATCATAAACTGAAAGTGGCCGGACCGAGAGGTGGCGGGCGCTGGGTTTGTGCCCTTAGCATGTGCGCTCCAGGTGCTGAAAATAGCATGAAAAAAAGATTAACAGGCTGAAGAGTCTGTAAAACCCTCCAGAGTTTACTCTCTACTGAGTCATGAAATTCAAGGCAGTTTCTGTGGAAACTGCAAAAAAATAAAAAAATAAAATCGTATATACAGTATTAAGTATATTTACTAAACATATATTATTTAAAAAAATTCTCACATTAACAGCATATATAAATTCATTACAAATTAAATAATAAATTAATAGAATAAATTAATAATAACTTAATATAACCACACAAAGCATGCATCAATAATGGGGAAAATAACAATAGTAGTAGTAGTAATAATAATAATAATAGTAGTAGTAAAAAAAAAAGAGAAAAAAAAAGAGAAATTGAGAATACAAAAAAAAATATATGCAAAGATAAAAAAATATTACAAATTCAGATTCAACACATTAAGCTGTAGTTCTCACTGAAACGCATGCCAGAAATATATAAAGTAAAAATATCAATTAATATTTTATAACATTTAACCAAAGACACAGATTATGTTATCAGTTAATTACAGTAATAAAAAAATATATTGACAGACAATACGCAGACAAAGTATATTAGTATTTTATATTGTATTATCCATTATCCATTTTATATTACTGTGCCAACCACTGGTCACACTGGTCACAGCTCCAAAAAATGTAGGATGCTTTTTATTCTGTTTGCCAGTTTCTCTCCCTTCCCATCCACATTTTTTTTTTCACCGCTAACCCCCTTGGACTTATCAAAGCCTCCCTAGTGCAACTTTTTATCATGTCTAACAGATGTATTGAAGAGCCAATCACTGAAGTTGCCTATAGACCAGGCTTGCATTCCCTCTGCCCTGCTCAATAAATGAACAGACATCCATCACACTTTAATTGACACAGTTAATCAGCTTTTATAATTGGATGGATACAGCCTGATTCCACGCGGCAGTATTCTGCCTCCACAGCACCTCGTCTCTGCCTTGCTTTCAAGTGCTCTCTCTCGCCTTGACATGGTGGGGAGAGCAGCCGATCTGCTATCCGCATCAGATTCCCACACCCTTGCTCCCTTTTTGCTGTAATCAACACAAAACAGAGCAAGCAATGTTCCTGCTGTTCCTGAGGCTGATGTAAGGTGTGTCGAAACACAGGTTTCTGGAGGTGTAACAGAGTGGGCTCCAAACATCTTGTGCTGTCTAACAGCAGGGCGTCAGGCCTGGCCTGAGGGGACCAAACTCCGCCTGTGGGTAAATCTCACTGTGCCTCCCCTCCTCTCCTCTCGTGGTGGTATACAACCTACAATCTGCAATTTTCTAATCACGGCTGACAGAAACAGGTTGACATTTTAAGAGACAGTAGCGATTTTGTTAGGAAGATTCAGAGTTTAAGTTTATGTTAGGATCTGCTTACACTCGGAATTAAGATGCGTTTTGGTCGATTGCACCAAATAGACATTCTTGTTTACACCTGGTATTTTAATCTGTCTCTTTTGTCCACTTTCAGCCAATTCTGACCTGATTTCTTCGAGTAGAGCGTCTATGGACGGGTAAATGGCTTTTTCAGAGCTTTCAATCTAATGGACAAAATACTCAACAATTTATAAATGAATGCAACCTGAGACGGTGCAAAAAATATGGAGCAACAGCAGCTTTCGTTTCCTCTCTGATAGCTGCAAAAACACTGCAAATGCTGTGAGTGCGTCACAAATCAGGAATGGTGAGAACATAGTGTATGGTGCGTTTTTTGTCTTAAATTTAAGTTTACATTTTTGTGGCTGTTCGAACGCATTCAACCACATGAGCGTTTATGCTACGAAAGCAATCTGGTGTTCCAAATGCATGTTTAAATACCCCTGAAAGTGTCTGAACGAGAATTATTTCTAAACGTTTTAGATCCCGTTTACACCCGAATGTAGAATCAGCCAATTGTGATCGAATACACAAAAACGCATCTTTAATACCAGGTGCGCCAATGCGGCGTTATTGGGAAGCATTTATTACCAGGATACTTAAGAGTAGATAAGTCATGTGAAGAATGTCTTAAAAAGTTACTTCACCCAAAATAAAATCTGTTATCATTTACGTATGTAAATAAATGTAAATAAAAGGCTAAATTACATGAGTTAATCGATCGTGTCTCCTCAAATGTCTTGGATTAAACCTTTAGATTCATAAGGATTTATTTTATGATATATTCATGTGTGTTTTGAAGAGCATCATGTATTAATAGACTTTCAATGGAGGAAGAGAAATCTCTCAGATTTCATTACAATATCTTCAATTTTGTTCTGAAGATTAACGAAAGGATTTTTGACGACAAATTTTTCATTTTTTTGGTGAACTATCCCTTTAAAGTAATAAAAAAGTCAATTTTTTTTTTTTATTAAATTGTTTTTAATTCTTTTTTATCTTATCACACTAGTAAAAATTAATAAACCTGGAAATAAATTACCATCCTTGCAATAGGTATTACTGAATTAGTCCCTCAGCATGAAAGACCGAATATATTTTCATTTAAAGGTCACCACGTTATTTCCATTATTGCTAAATGGTAAAAAACAAGGCTTTTAAATGTCTTAATTTACTCTATTCCACAAATTAGCCTAATTATCAGTGCAGGCTGCATTAATTCAGCAACATGACTTTTCCTTCCCATCATCACTTTTTACCCAGCAACACCTGGGTGTAATTTCACCAGGTGGCGAAGCGCCAAACTGTTAATTATCCTGACTGGATGAATGAAGGTTATGAGGCGTTATGTAGTATCCACACTGTAGTTACCCACTGATTTGTGAAAATCAAACAATAGACACCTGCAATAAAACACTGTTTTGCCATTTCATTTTGATTTTGGATCAACACCCATTTCCATCCTGGAACAATATTCCTAACAACCAATCAGCTGTAAGCTCAATGCTAGTCTTTAAAACAAAACTAAAAATAGATTATGATAAATTATGCCTCCATCTGTATTTTAATTGGAAATCCACTGGTATAACATTAAATTATAACATAAATTACTTGTATTGGTAAATCAGTTTCTAATTAATAAAAAAATTTTTTTTTAAATGTAGCAATATTTATAAATTTTCCATTTATTCTAAAATGTAATTGCATAAAATATTATATAAGTTAGTATTGCTATAACTATAAATACATGTAGTACAAAAACGTATCATAAAAATATAAAAAATAAAATATATAAAATTATGGTAACACTTTAAAATAAGATTTAATTAACAGTTAAATACTTTAACAAAACTTACTGAAGAATACTTTAATCTTTATTAATGTTAATTTCAATTACTAATACATTATTAAAACCAAAAGTTGCATTTATTAATGTTAGCTAATGCACTGTGAACTGACATGAACAAACAATTAACAACCTTTTTTAACATTAACAAGGATTAATAAATGTGTCTCTCATGGTTATAAATGACGATATAAATAAATAAATAAATAAATAAATATATATATATATATATATATATATATATATTATTTTTTTTTTTAAATAAATATATATATATATATATTATTTTTTTTAAATATATATATATATATATATATATATATATATATATATATATAACAAATATTCTACCAAAGTAATTATAAAGTGCTCTATACTTACAGTAAGAAAAGATTTAAAACATCACTGCAGGCTTTGGTATAATGGTCAGAAGTTAATTATGTTTATGGAGACCTATGCAATTCATAATTAAAGACCGAACTGCAACAGATACAGCCTGTATAATAATTTCATTTTTACTTTCTTGTCTCGCTGCCTAGTGCATTTTCATTATGGATTTAGACATGCAAATTCCATCCAAATAAGTACATGGAATCACATATTATTATTAGGTTAGTAATTAGAACTCAAGAGTTGTTTGGAAAGTTAAGCTTTGGATATGAATGTCATTTTAGAACCCCCCCAAAAAGTTGACTTCACAAAAATAATTGATTTTGCTTCTTTCACATGCATGATGGTACCTTAACATGACTCCAACCTGTTCTCCTTGACCACATCTACAGAGTAAACAGTCATTCTGATTATTCAAAATTTCATATCACACAGCTGCTTTGGATTTTCAGCTTGCATTTAACCCATAGCAGCTGCTCTAAGGCAAATCTCCCTTTGAATGACGAGGATAGCAAATGCTACTTTTATTTCAATGAGTTCCTTCTAACAACTAATTAAACCCTCCGAAGAAGAAGAAAAAGAAGAAGAAAAATATTTCCTGTGCAGCAGAGTAGCCAAAGCAGGCAGGATTTTCTGCTCATTACATTATAAAACAGGTCTATTGTCTGGCGAGAGACATCTGCTGAGAACAGATTGGGACAAGACATTTTCTGCAGCCAGTTTTCAGGGATTTTTGCCTATTCAGTGTGCCTGTAAATGTGGGCTTAAGAGTTTGAGCTCGTACGACGGAGTGTAAATGATGTGTGGGAGGGCTCCGATTAAAATCTGTAGTGTACAAAATCCTGAAGAACGAGAGAAGGGCTTGACCGGCTAGTGCTTTGACCCCAACGCAAGAGTGTCCTGGAAGGGGACTATGTTAACAGGACACTCACAGTATACCCAAATTAAGATGCCAATCCCAACACTTTGATCTGAGAGGATGCAAATACAAGCCCATCTGCTTGGCCGGACCCCCAACCGAGCAAATTTCCCTGTAGCTGCCATCTTCTGTGCTTTTAATTTGAGCAATATGGGCCAATTAATAACATCCCGACTGCAGTGCACCCTCCCAGAACAGAGAAACATAAACATCTAATGATAATAACTAGGCCTTGGGCTTGGCTGGAAGGTTGCAATATTCAGTATTTTCATTCCTTTGTTGTTGCTGATTGAATCTCAACGCAGCAAAATAAGCTGGAGTGGTTTGAGATGATGCCATGATTGGACATGCCACCATGTGGCCCTTAGTAGAAAAGCTAAGGATTCTAGAACTGTATCGACTCACAGCATGGGGAATACAAACTCTTCACTCTTGACCTCTACTTTTGCACATATTAATGGGAGTGTTTGCTCACACTCTGCCTCCTTTTATCTCTGTCAGTGATCCGTATCAGCAACAGTCACGGCCATAGCGAGTCGCATGTGAAGACAAGTCCCTGATTTCTGCTGGGAGTGAAACGGCCCCAAATTAACTGTTAATAAAGAACAAGTGCTCGGTTCAACACATTTCATGATAACCAGTGGGTAAATTACAGGGCAAGACATTAAAAGCGCAGCTCCTTGCTGTCGTTCTGCTGTGGAGATCTTTAAAATGCAGTTCTTCACAACCGATATCACACAAAGAGCTTTGCATGATGACAGACAGGGTGAATAATTGCGACATGAACAAAATGTTAGTCAATAGGCAAGTCAGTGCAAGCGCTTCAAGTCACTTGTTGATAATCAAATGAACTTAAGTAAGAGCTGCATTCCTAGGATGGAAACAAGCCATTTTGTTCTAAATTCAATTATCATGGTTTCCACAAAATTGTTAAGCAGCACATACTTTTTAAACATTGATAATAATAATAAATGTTTCTTAAGCACCAAATAAACAATAAGCACATTAGAAAGATTTCGGAAGGATCTTGTGACACTGAAAAGTCAGTCTCAGTAGCAAAAAAAACAAAAAAACAAAAAGCTTGTATAAATGCAGTCTTGGTGAGCACAAGAGACTTCTTACCAAACTCAAAATTAGTGTTTTTTTGTTATACACAAATCAATTAATTCCAATTTTCTTGGAATTTTCTGGTCAAAAACCAACACTTCATGACTGCATGAATAATTTGTTACATTTATATAGCGCTTTACATATGGAAGGGGTGAATCTCCTCAACCACCACCTGGATGATGCGATAGCAACCATACTGCTCCAGAACACGCCAGCTTATTGGTGAAGAGGAGTGATAAAAACAGAGGCAAATGGGCAAATTTGGCCGGTGTTAAATTTCAAGCAGGCTTTTTTTAGTTGCAACACTTCACTTTCTAGCATTCATTTAGCACGAAGACTTTGGAGCTGTGAAAGCACATAAAACCCTTTGCTCAAGAAGCTCTTCTACCCACAGTAAGTCATACAGAACCATCCTGAAATCACATAAAGCTTTGACTCCTCCACCGCCTACCCTCTGGCTAGGTTGAACCAATCGTATTTCGACAACAGTTGATAACGGCCACCAGATGCGCTTATATCAAAAACAATCATCAGAAGAACAGCAATAGCATTGCTGCTCCCGAAGACGCCAATGTCGATGCTGTGGTGCTATGGCAACGGCGGCTGCAGGACTGATAGGTTTAACATTATTAAAAGAACTGAAGAAAAACAGGAACGGGAAAGGTTGTGTGAGGGAAGGAGAGCTGGAAAACAAACAGAGAACGGAACCCAGGGGACATCAAGACCTTGGACAACTCGAGATTCTCTGATCTGGAAAAGTAACCTTCCTGCAAAAAACACGACCCAACAATACACACAAACCCTGCCTGCTACACTAAACAAATGTGTTAATGCAGACCTCCAAGGTGCCCTTTCTTCGTTCTCTCCCATTAACCACTAGAAAATGTGGGCTCTCACTGATGCTTCCCAGGCTTCACATCACATTTTGTGTGATCAATAAAGGAAGTCTGTCATTTAATCGATTGTTTAATCAAGGGACAGAGGTGGTGGAACTCACTCTGAGGGCATTGCTCACTGGTACAGTTGAGGGATTGAAGATCCAGGCCCTGGCAGTCCTTCCCACCGGTGCCGGGTGTAGGTTGGGTACATTCTCTACTCCTCCACATGGTGCAGTCAGCTCCGCATGGCGACCACTTACTCCATTCACTCCAACCCCCATCCACTGAGCATACACATGCACACAGAAGACACACATTACGAAAGAAACATACTCAACTCAAATACTTAGTTAAAGTATAGTAAGTAGAAAGTCCTGTTGCACATACATAATGTGCAGTTAGTAATACACTACTCAAGGGGGTGATAGTCACCTTGATATTCAGGTAGCCCTACTATAAATATAACATGCATGCAAAAACTCCTCATACCAGCCTTTTGCTCATGTCCACATATACAGTTTTTGACATTGTGGTGTATGAAATAATGCAGCTTATGCAATATGAGTGTCATACTGACGGATGCAACGCCTGTCTCCATGACACACTCAACTACATGCAGACACGCTGTCTCTGCAGCTACACGATTTTAGATGCAGATGCACACACATCAACCACCACATATAAAAACACTATTCTTAGCTTTGAGATTTCAGAATCTTTTGTTTGTTCCAATCCTAAAATAGTTAAAAGTTCTATATGATAGCTCAATCAAATAGAACACTCTTAAAGCCTGGGCGCAGCCATGCCAGCTAGAGGGTTGGTTTCATTTGACATCAGATCTTACACCAATTCAGAATTATCCAGATTTTCTTCCTGGAACTGAAGACTCTGGGTTTAACCTCCGGTATTGTGAGGCTAAAATGTGTATTGGAGGGTACCCCGTTTCTGTCTTTTGAATAGTTTGGCTAAATTTAATCTGTCAAAGCAATTTCACGACTTAATTGGCAAAAAGACCACAATTCTATGACCGATATTAAGAAGAAAAAAAATCTTAGATTTAAATTAAATTGACTTTGACTTTCCCATTGGGAAAGTGAGAACACAATTTCGCCATAAATATCTCCAGCGAGGATTGGGATTCAGTCTGGGATCATGCAAAGAGAAAATCAGTGTGTAACACTTCACTGCTCTTCAATTCAAAATAATAATTTGGATACATAAATCACCCCTTATATCAGAAATAAAATGGACCCAAAATTTTCCCCGTACTGCTCACAATGCAAAACATCAGTTGGTAATTATATTCATTGTATCTGATCCTGTCACAGAATTCAGTTGATTTGGAAGCAAATTGCAAACCACATCGTCAATATTCTGGGAATGAATATAAAGGTTGATCCTTGTTCATTTATTCTAGGTCTGCCTGCTGGTAGTATTTTGAATAAATATCATAAGAGACTTTTCAGTATTTTAAAATGTGCAGCAAGAAAGAATATTTTGATGTTCTGGATAAATGAGAAAATTCCTTCAATCAAAAAATGGCATAACCTTGTGAAAACTCATCCCAATGGAATTTTAGCATGCATATTATATTCTACAGATGTATTTCATTGGATATGGACACCCTATTTGAACTGTTTCTCTCACTTTAGACAATTGCTTAGATATTTTTCTTAACAACTGTTGTGATGGCTCAAAAAAAAACGTTCTGTAACTTTTCTATTTCTTTGACTTTATTTATTATTTATATAGGTCTGCCTGAGCCGTTTTCTCATTTTTTTCTGCTTTGTTTTGTTGGAACTACAAAAATCTCGACAATGTTCAATTAAAAAGAAAAGTGTAGGCAGCCAAATGATCATTTTCTCAATGCTTGTGACTTCAAAACTATGCATAACACGTTTGTGTCAGCTTCCATAAATGGCCTGGGTGGAATGAAAAAGGAGCTTAGAGTATGTCTACAATAACCCGATTACAATTTCAAGTGTGGAAAAGCCCATACAAGGATAAAAGGCAGGTGGAAAATTCTGTATGTGTTTGTGCCTCGTGAATAACACTCAAATGTCCCATTTCCTCCCAAGCCACGGAAGATGTATTTTATTTCCATTTCTCATTCTCATAGGGCCGCATTATTCGTCAGCTGGACCGGAGGCCATTTTGGAAGTCTTATTCGGGCTGACGTTGAGCCAGGTTGGGGAAGGTTACTACAGGGCTAATGTGAGCAGCTCTGGTAATGAGCTCTCTAGGGGCATTGCTCTGCGCCCTCACAGGACCAAGAGCAAGGGGGTGAATTACGGTACTAGGATACAGAGTTACTGATGACTCCATTCGACAGACCCAAGATCAGACACGCTGGGCTGTTCATTAACCCCTGGCTTTATAGCATATTAACTGTGCAATTTTGCTCCGCTAACCTGACCCTGACAGTACAGGGAGGTCACCGCATGGCCAAACAACCAGCTAATAAAGTATTTGCGTGCCTTAGTGATAAGAAAGATAAGTCAGTCGTCGTAAATGACTGTAAATAAAGGGAACAGTTAGTCATAGCCTGCCAGGCGAGAGAGGGATTTTCATATTTAAATTTGCAGAGGGATTATTAAGCAATGCTGAATAACATTCGTACTAACAAAGAACGTGTGGAGTGCATCTAAAAGAGATGCTGACACAGCTTTTGATCAAACAGTTGGCAGAGAAACTGGTGAAGAAATAAACGAATCGTCCTTGTTTGCCATTGAGTGGACTCATTTGCGAGCGAGACAGGATTACATCATCACACTAGCCTGAAAGAACAGGGAATTGATGCTTAATGAATACATTACAATAAGAATCATGTGCCCATCTCTGATTCTCTGCATGAATTTTAAAAGACAGGTGATGAGAGATCAACAGCTAAGAGATGGAGAAAAGACTCTCTTTCTTCTCTCTGAAAAACTGCACAAAGCGACTCTCTTGACTTATTTGAGAAGAAATTAATTGCAGATAAAACACTGGCAGCAATGTAGACATTAGATTGATTCAACATGAAACGCCATTCTCAACCCATTTGACTTTGATAACGTTACATTTTCATATTAAAAGGATTTTCAATTCGTAAAAGAATAGTGGGATTTATTGAATCCATCGGGAGTTGATTGGATAATGAAAAGTGGACATTCTGTACCCTTCTGGACAAGTTTGTATGCGATTGTAAAGGAATACTTCCACTTTTATGCTTGTGCCATTATTTCCTGTTGTGACGTTCATAATATTATGTTGCTTCTTGCATACTTTCAAAGTTAAAGGTCCAGTGAGTGTCGCTTAAAATGCGCTCAGTTTTATGTCTGGAAAATGTCTGGTGAGTGCCGATAAAAAGTTAATGCTCTATCATGTTCGAAAATAATAAAAAAATAGATGCAGTTTGTACAAAGATGTTATATTGTCTCTAGTGTTCATTTCAGCTGAAAACTTCAGTCAATTGTATGCATATGTACTTCAATTTTTGGCACAAAAGCAGCTAAAGGCACATTTTTTCCAATGAGCATGGGATAATTTTCAAGGGTAATTCTGATCAAACATTCGGCAGAGAGAATGGCGTTGAAGTTTAAGGTCAAAGTTCACCTCTGAACATCTCATCATTTACTATTGTTGCACTGAACTACTGAATTACATCGAATTGTAAACGGTTAGTTCATCCAAAAATGAAAGAAATTGTCATTAATTACTCAGTCACGTAGTTCCAAAAATCCCGTAAGACTTTTGTTCAAATTCAAAACACAATTAAAGATATTTTTAATGAAATCTGAGATTTCGGTCCCTCCGTTGACTGGCCATGAAACTACCATTTTAACGTTTCAAAATGTTTATGGTTTATAAAAGTTTATAAAGAGATTGTAAAACTAATCCATTTGAATTTAATGGTTTAATCCAAATCTTCTGATGAGACTTATTAGCTTTATACGATGAACAGATTGAACTAAAGCTATTATTCACATATAAGCATTCATCAACTCATACATTAGTTGTGGAAAAAGGAAAATCAAGCATGATCGCTTGACATACAAGAACTAATGAGATTCATGCTGATGTTACGCAGAACATTTAAGCTTCCCCAAGAACCAATGAGGTTTGTTCTTGCGCGTAAAAGCAAGTATGATTGATGTTTATATGTGAATAAATTTGAACTAAATTCAATTAGTTCATTATATATCATTTGAGTCTTCTCAGGAAATTTGGACTAAATCACTTGATTCATAGGAATTAATTTATGATCTCTTTATGAACCTTTTGAAGTGACAAAGTAGTAGTTGCATCAACTGAGGGACAGAAATGCATTAAACATTAAACATAACTGAAGTCTTATAGGTCTGGAACGACATGAGGGTGTGTATTTGAGTAAGTGATGAAATGCTATGTAGACTTAAAACTTACTCTAGAAAGTAATTAACCTTAATGAGTTGATTAGCATTGACCAATAATCTGCCATAAGTGATATATCAGCCTAAAATGAAATTAATTTGAGCCACTGCAAGCTATTGACAAAAGATGTAATAACATGCACCGTTTGTGCAAAATAAGACAATGCATTTAAAAAGTAAATAGGGTCTGTTTTGATTTGTTGGCAACTTTAAACAAGCAAATAGAAAGTAATGAAGTGAGAAAAGCAGAAAAAATAGACAGTGATGGCCAATTTCCCCTTCAAAAGACACAACAATCATATCTTAAACCTGCTTAACATGAGTGAAGGATGCACTAATAAGAAACCAAAGCCAGAGAAATAATTTTCCACTCCAGACTCCCTGCCATTAAGATATTATCTTTGATTTCCAATCATCCTGCTGTAGGGGTGAAGAGGTGTGTGTGTGTTTGTGTTGTGCCAGGGTGCCTGTAACACAATAACACAGTGGCAGGTCTATTTGGACATCTTGTCAAGGGCACATCTAAAAGGCACCCAACTGCTTCTTAAAAGGACTGCAGGAAGCCCCATTTCCACTCGCCGTTTCTCAAAATCACAATGGCCAATGCCGGACAACTCCAGCTGCCTCGTCCTTGAGCAGGGAGGAGGAACCGAGCGGGAGAGGCACAAAATTACCTTTCAGATCAGCAGGGACGAGACAGAGTCAAATCTGTAATCTCACCTGGACCTAAACATTCCATGTTCAATAAAACTGAGACAACAAGAGTGCAGGTGATTCATGGGCTCTGAGCCAGAGTGGGCTTCCCAAATACAGTCCATCCCAAATGGCGTTTTCACGTTAGCAATGGAAGCTTAATATACACAATATTAACGTATATTAAATATTGGTCACATTTTATATTAAGTTCAAACTCTCACTAGTAACTATGACTTTTGCCTCAAACTTTAAATGTAGTTAAATTTATGTAATGGGTAGAAATAAGAGATGTAGAATATGTTCATGCAGAATACGGTATTAATATATGCCTTATAAGTACTAATAATCAATCCATAGCAAAGTAACATAATAAGCAGCTACTTAATAGTGATATTTGGACCTTTTTAACTTGATTTATGGTAACAATAGCCATTTCAAGCCAAAAAAAAGCAGTTTTTCAATAAAACATCCATAAAATTGATACGCGATTAGTTACTAGACATAGCAAGAACGAATAAGGGTTTGCTTAAATACCTGGATCAGTTTAGTGTTTGCTGGCATGAATGATACATTTCGATTCTCTTCTTACTCTTATTTTCATTGTAATTTTGTACTCTAATTCTACTAATTTCTATTTAGAATAACAGGTTTGCGGTTACACCCATCTCTTCCGTGAGCACTTATCCTCATTATAATTCTTTTAAAAATTCTATGCTTTCACTTTACTTTAATGCTCCCATTTCTAATTTATACTTCTCTAAGCAATGTCTGAAACTTTGTATTTTGAGCACTCGTGTCCATTTGCCTCTTCACAATGAATCGCTTGCTGTAGTCCTCATTTGTAAGCCACTTTGGATAAAAGCATCTGCTAAATGAATAAACATAAATTTAAAAAACGATATAGGCTACTATAAAGTATTTCTTAAATATCATCATCACAAGGCAAAAAAACAAACATATATACACTTTTTTTTGTAATATTGTCCAGTTCTAGTTAAGCCGATTCAAGGCTAACAGAAAAGTCATTCAAGTGAAAAAGAAATCAGAGGACGCAGCAAACAGGCCAATAGTGCAGGATAACATGGGCAAAAAAGGAGACTTTCATTTCCTGGCACTGAGCCTTCTTCCAAACCTAATTCATAGTTATATTGGGCAACATTTTATCTGTAAAAAAACTTCAAATGGAGAGGAAATGCTGAGAGATAAAGTTAAGCAGAATAGGCTTGCATCCAGGGAAGACGAAAACATTTGTTCTGAGTCCTGAAAACATACTGCAACGTAAGCTAGAAGACCTGTTTGTTCTCCATCAGTTAAGACAGTGCCACAGTTCCACGCTGAACGCATCCGACTATCCAAATTAATCAGCGCTTGCTGAGCTTTAAAAGTACTTGAAAGAGAAAAAAGTTACTAATGTGAAGTTTTTGAAGGAACTGCATTCAATATCAGGTTATGCTCTCCTCAGAGACCATAAAACGCACAAGGCTCTCAGTCATAGGTAAGAGTTGTTTTTCATGTGTGTGTGTGCCGGTTGATGCTGTATGACGTCTCTGATATGTCAAGTTTAGATGAAGCGGCCTCTTCACCGTGCAAAGGTCTAACCAGCCAGTGATTCAACAAGAGCCGTTACAAGAGGCTCATCAGGGTCAATTAGCCCTTTAAAGCCCACTTATTATATTAGACTCTTCACAGCTGAACTCATCCAGTTGATTGGCCAATTGTGTTAAGTTACTGGTTTGTTCCTTTTGAAAAGATTTGAAGGAAGAAAAAAAACCTAAGTACTATTGATTCTTGAGACTATGGTAATAATTTTCCATGAGACAAAAGGAAGGAGAGATTGAGGGAGAGAGAGTTAGAGAGAGAGGAAGAAACAGTAAGCCTCAGGTTCAGAACTGGAATCAGAAGGGCAGAACAATTTGGTTTTGCTGCGGAAAATGGAAAATTTAGGCTGCAATAAATATGATAAATGTATAACAGTTCATAGTTTTGCTGCTACGATATCAAGGCTAAACATACAAAAAGGCATAAAATCACAATCAAACATGTTTTGCCAATGTTCTGCTGCCAAGAGAAAGACTTACAAATCATGGGTTCTTTTTCATGCTGACCTTGGACTTGCAAGTGTACTCATTTTGATCTCATTTATATCTATATTAGATGGTTTGAAAATAATAAAAATATATTATATAGAAAGTATATTGTATAATAATCCCTCAGAGAGTGAAAACAGTACTATGTTTGGTAGAGTTTAGTCATCTATATTAAGAGTATATATACATATATATATATATATATATACATATATATACATATATATATACATATATATATATATATATATATATATATATATATATATATATATATATATATATATATATATATATATATATACTATTTTTTATGTGGTTAATAAATCACATTATATTACTTTGCCTTGCAACTGAGGATAACATTTTGAGCGCCTTGGAAATATTATTCAAACCTATTCGTTTTACAAAAAGATTGGCATTCATATGGCATCGCATGCTCGCTGCATCACACAAAGAATCACATCACGTTCTTTAAAGTCGCCCTGTCCCGAGGATCAGTAGAACAGCGGCAATGGACTATGTTCACATACAGAGTCGTTTATCAAAGCTCTGCTGTTTCTCTTTCTGTCTTCTGCTGTCGGACTCTGCTCTGGAAACACGGTGCCTCTACCTGCAGCTAGTCGGTAAATGATGATTTATACCTCCTGCAGTCAGAAGTCACATTTTGATAAATCGGGATGAAGTCTCAGATGTAATTTTTAGGGCCTGCAGTTGTCCGTGAATGTCTTTGTATGGTGATAAATGGAACGGTATGGTCATTCTCTCTCCTTCTTTTCTCATACTGACAGGATTCGGGGTCCTCTGGTGAGCACGCTAAAGCAGGCAAGAGCTCGTTTTTGATTGGGAATACAAATAAGTCATCCTTGGCCAGGACACCACGGCTCCCTCGCTGTGACCCATGTCAGGATTAATCGGTCGGAGTTCGAGAAACACGAGGGGAATAAAGACACCGCAGGAACAACGTCCAACTCGCTCGCTCAGCATGAACCTTATCAAAAAAAAACTTGCAACGGCCACCACTGTGAACCTCCTTTCTTGCTATTTATTATTCGCTGATTTTTTTCTTCCTCCCTCTTTTTCCAGTGACAAGCAGCTGAATAGGAAACGGTCTATCTGCAGTCAACACGAAACTGATGTGCGTTCAACACAATCAGAGCCAATCAGAAGGTATTTGATGAATAATATCCAGCTTTGTGAAGCAGGACTGCAAACCAGGCTTCAATAATGGGTACATTCATTAGTGATAATTATCGTAATAAACAAATTCTTATGCAAAGATAGTTCATTACCATACAGTTTGCAAACGACAGGAATTCAGTGTAATTTTAAAATGCATTCAAATGTGGCTCATCCAATCAGAACGCAGGATTTGAACAATCTCTATTTATATATTGTTTGAATGGAAATTGTGAAATATCTGAGAAATGAATAAAAAATAATTGACATACTCTCTTAATTTCATCACTGTTTTCCTATATTCACATTTTTTACTTTTAGTGTTTCTAACAATGTTAATTCCTTCTGTCTCTCTTCTTCCCCACCGAAATGGTATTTGCGATGTAATCATGTGAAATCCACCCCTACAGATCTCTGTCAGAAGCATTCCCCTATGATTTGTGTTTTTGCTCAATCAAAAACGCTATATTATGAGAGCGCGTTACTTACAGAGCAGCGTAAAGGTGGCGTCTTATTAAATTTCACTGGATGCTTTGTAATGAAACAGGAGATTGGCTTAAGTAGATAAACCCTCTCACAGGAGAAGTGGAGGAAGAGAAGGGGTGAGCGAGGGAGACGAGCTGCAGCTGACAAAAGCTTCGATTTCCTCTCCTGTTTACTAAGCGTGGATATTTTCCGCTGGTCCGCAGCGCCTGCATAATGCCATTTTTGTCCCTGCTGAAATACACTCACGAGCCTATCACAGTAATCAAGAGAATCCCTTCCCCCATTTACCTGAGTCTAATGTCAGCCTGTAAATGAAGCGGCCTGACTTTCATTTCAAACTGCATGCAATCGATAAATACTGAGGAAAAGCAGCCATGCAGCTTCCCTGCTTCCTCTTTCTTTCAATCCGTTCACTCTAAACCCTTGAAAGTTCTACTAGCAATAGTGGAGGCCAGGGAAATTTCGAGAAACCAAACTCACTAGCAAAATCATTTGCTAAACCTTATATTTACGAGATGCGCAGTGTAAAAGACGGGCCTTTTTAGTTTTTTGCCTTTTCTTACATTAGAACCAGGGTATAAAATGAACACTCACAAATTAAAATGAGCTAACTAAAAAGTTAATCAAATATAATTACATTTATATTCCTCTGTATGTTTTCTTTAAAATTTGGTTTAAATAACATTTAAAGTTATAGTAAGTTTCTAGTTTTACTTATTTACTTATATACTAATACAAATTATTGATCAAAAGTTTGGGGTCAGTATTATAAAAAAAAAAAAAAAATCAGCAAAGGTGCAATAAATTGACTTAAAGTGGCAGTACATCTACAGTACATTAAAAAAAAATATTTCAAATAAATGCTTTTCTTTTGAACCCTCTATTTAAAGAATCCAGCATTAAAAATGCTGGATTTCATAATATTGCTGTTTTTACTGTATTTTTGATCCTTGGTGAGCATAAGTGTCTTTTATTAAAAAAAAACCTGTTAAAAATAGAAGTGTACATTCAAATTTAATTGACAATTCTGCATCTTGTTCTTTGCCTATTAAAAAGCAGAACCAAATGTGTGTCACATTCACAATATAAATACATGGGGAAATATCAGCTAAATCATGTCATTGGGACAAAAATATATTTTGACCACTGGCAGGCAAGTTAATTTTGAACCCCGTTTACAACCGAACGAAAAAAAGACCTCATGCAGCAAAAGTGAAAGCAGCACAGAGCACGAAAAAAATCTGAAAAGGAACATGATGGCGCGAATGGAGACACAAGCACTGTTTTAGCTATGAATAATTAAATGATTTTCAAACGGAAATAAAAGCATGAGAAAGTTTTGCTTAAGCACAAAAAAAGCGAATGCCAATCAAGCTAGCCGTCCAACAGAGAGGGAGCTACTGGTGCCATTAGCGCAAGGGGACCGTGCAAGGCTCTGTGAGCTAATGCTAAACTAGCTCTACTCTGCAGTGAGCGACGCCCGGTGGACGTTACCTGGACAGGTGGCAGTGCAGGCACTTTTCTGGACGCTTTGGCCCTCGCAGGACGTCCCGCCGTTCAGGGGAGTGGGGTTGGTGCAACTCCGGCTCCTCTTCTGCCACCCCCGACCACAGACAGCACTGCAGGCCGACCACGTGGCCCACGTGGACCAGCCACCGTTCACTGCTCGTGCGCCCAGTGCAAAGGAGAGGGGGAAACGAACACAGCGAGTCAGGATTACCCGACAAGCACGAGGATGATAAACAGCCACAAACATGAGCACTGTGCTTAAAGGCAGGCCACAGGGTCAACGGCAACATACGAAAGCTGTTAACGTCAATTGTTGTCAATGCGACACTATACTGTTGATTTGAGGCAGTTACGTGGCGGATGTCATCTCTGTTGTTTTCCGTCCAATCTAAATTAGTGTTAATTTGATGTTTACACAGTTTCTGTGTTCACATTATTAACAAGCAACTAATGCTATAATACTGCTGATATTGAAGGCACACCTCAGAATTCCTGAATTTCAACTGAAGCAGCAGACAGGATGAAGAAATTAATTTGTTAATTTACCACAGATGGCGCTAGAGAGCTCAGAATTCCATAGTGTAACTTTAACGTTCAATGTTTCCAAGTTTGTGAGTGATTTAATCTATAAATAACATATCCACTGCAGTTTGACTCATTTAGGCTGATTTGCTGAGCAACAGACATTTTTGCCAAAATCCAGATACGAAATTGGCAATTTAGCTCTTCACTTTTTATTGCATTTACTTGCAAACATTAGGACTACAAACGTTTTTGGGGACATTAAACGTTAACACATCGAGCAGGTAACCTCATCTACTCACCAATTGCACTCCTGCAAACTATTCTAGCAAACTTTCAGGGAAATTGTTGTTGAAAGAGTTGTTGAAAGCTTAATGCTGTTGATGTTGAAGTCATGTGACCGTGATGTAGTTTGTTTACAGCCTTTACAACTTTTTTTATAGCTTTTTTAAGTTCTGTTCATTTGGGAACATTAACATGATGAACAAAAGTTGTAAGAAACAAACTTTAGAAGATGGTCACAAAGCTTATTTTCTGCAGCAATCCATAAGAAAATGGAAAAATTGGAATCAGGGTGATGCTAACTTACAAAAATACATCATCATTGCAGCACTCTATGGTAGGCTGGTTTTATCAAATTAATAGTGACATAATAAATCAGCCAATTTGGTCATTACTCCCTCACATTGTAGGTACGCTTTGGACCTTAATGAAAACGCACTCAAGAGGCAACTTTATCAGCATTACTGAAACGTCAAGGGTTGTCACTATTTGTTCTCCTGTTTTGTAGTATTTGTTTTGTCGATTATTTTCTTATCCAAATTTCTCCCTTTTTCTGAAAAAAAAAGTGTTTGAAAAGATCCACAGATCCAAACATTGTTCTCTGCAGTTGCCATTTTCAAGTCACAATGCTATCACTCAATCTCTTTTACAACCTGTATATTAACAACTGCCGATGTTAAAACTACCGAGCAAAACATGGGACACATGATGGGTGGGATGTTTTAAGGGAACGGCCTAGATTTCATCTCATGTGGGGTGTATATTGGTTTTCTGCTTTACACTGATACACAGTATGGTTTTTATGGCACCAATATCCTGGCTGGTGAAATGCATAATCCTGCAAGGATTCCGGGATGATCCCGAGTCCAAAGTTCACGCAGGGTTTTTAATCAAGTTCCCAGCCTCCTCTCACTTGGTGGGAGAATTCCGAGCAAATCTGATTTCTTCTTCCCCCGGTAACTTGAGCGATTTGTTGCCCCAGAGTCTACATTGTGCCTGGAGCTGCTCCTAATTCTGAACAAAATGTTGCTCTGGTCAGAGCGAATCAATTCTTTAGCCTCTCTGATTGCTCACCACGAACAAGGAAATTGCGCAGCAACTTGGGTCCTGATTACCTCTTAGCACACCGTTGTGTCAAGTCAAGTCCAGCCTTGTTAAAATTCATCCCTTCCTCTGTCCAACAGCACTAATAACAGCTCTCACACCACCTATGGTTCAACCAATAAGCAAGCCTGCAAGACTTCAAATTAGTAAACTGACATTTTAATGTGAAGCCATGGGGAAAAAAAGAATGGCATAAAAGGACCTCGCCTAATAGTTCTTTTGATCAAAAGGTATTCACAGGGAATTTTTCTTTAATTAATTTCTACAATGGAAGCAAATTGCTTGGGGAACATTGCACAATTTGAAACCGCCAAATTGTAAGGCACAGCACCTAGCATTCATGTGCCATTTCTCTTTTTTCCTCATGTGAGGGCTTCATTGATTGACAGCATAAAAAGCAAACAATAGAGCGAAAATGTTCTCCGCTCACTTTTCCGTCAAAATGTCCCCAAATCACGCAATTCAAACAAAATGCAACAACTTATCTAATCTTCATTCATCTGAGAAATAATTGTCAGTTTAGCTCCTTTCCCCCATTAAATACAAGGCACTGATTGCTCTGATTGACTTGCAATCTCTGCATTAAAAACCACATACGCATTTATTCCCGTTTAATGAAAATCATCACGCTGCTGTCCCTTGACTCATTATCTTTATGCTTCATAATAAAGCCGATACATTACCTCCGAAAAAAAGGAAAAGAGTTCAGATGCTCCATTGTCAACACATGTCCGTCTGTGGTTTAGAAGTATTCTCAGTAGGTTTGCCTCAGTACTGTACTATGTGTTGTGTGTGTCTGACTCGGCCGGGATCAGAAGAGAGCGTGTATAGGGTTGTAATGCATGCTACCTTTAGAGCGCCGCTTGTCCTGGGACCCCTCCGGGGTTAGCGATGCTCTGCCACAGTGCATTTTAATAAAGGTCAGCTAGCTTATAAACCCTATTCATTAGCCACTTTCTGCTATTAATTCAACAAGCTCAACTACAGTGTGAGTGTTTGTGAGCTCTGCTGAGATTTCTGAGACACTCTCTGGCTGCTTTGCTCGCAAACTGACATGCTGTAATCGTTTAAAGCATGATCAGTTGTAGAGGAACTAAGCTATAGCCAATATGAAATAACAGAATGTTTCCACGCTATAATGATTTGTTTTAAGAAATACAGAGGCACTCAAAGTATCTGGAGATTTGGACACAGTCATAAAATATATCTAAATGTATATTACATATGAAATGTATTTAAATCACTTAAAGCAGATTTTATTGTATTATCATGAACTAATGTTAACAATTACAACTTTTGATTTTAATAGTGTATGAGATTGAAGTCTTGCTCATTCTCAGGTCATGTTAGCTTAAGTAACTAACGTTAGCTAATGAAACCTTAAAGTACACTGTTACTGCACTTTCTTTTCTAGTTAATTGTGATTTCTAGTCAAATGTGACTGAAGAACTAATGCAATGAGTAATTTCTTTGCTAAAACCTGAGTTTAACTAATAATATTTATTGAATACAATACAATTCCCAGTTGTCATAAGATTTCATTCATTTCCATGATTTTTCAAGCATTTTTGAAATTCTCTGATTTTTCTAGGACTGAATTGGACAATATAGCTAGAGGTAATATAATGAATGGAAACATACTGTTATTGGATATATGATACAGCTATAACGTTATTATCGTAAAACACTAGTAGTCAGTACATTTTGTTCTCAAAGTCTGATCAAAATGGAGTTGTCCATCAAATCTAGCCTGTCTCTCTCTATAAATTACCCTTGACTCCAGGTCAAAACCATCCCAAACTTTTGTCAAACTCTTGAAAGGTGAAGTCCATTTATCTGTGATCTAAGAAAGAAACGAAGTATGAGAAGAAACACACCATAGACAATCACAGTAGCTGAGGAGCTCTTGCGTCGAGCCACAATGTTCTTGGCCACGCAGGTGTAGTTGCCTGTGTCAGCCAGGCGGGCTTGTTTGATGATGAGATTATGGTCCACGGTGATGAAGAAATTGGGGTCAGTCTTGGGGTCGATCAGCTCCTCGTTTCTTTGCCACTCCACCTATAAGATATACACAAGAGAAAACATTTCACAGCTTCAATCTGGCTCAAATGGATGGAAAACGCTCTGTATGCTCTCGGATCCAGCTGCCATTCTGGGCAGCTCCCAGGGCCACAGTCAGGGCGAGGATGTTAAAGTTTGGCATGTGCTGGATGCTAGCTTGGGGCACTAGGAAAGTGAATTAGCATTTTCTTTCAATAGTTTTTCTATTGTACACTGAAAAAAAAGGAAGAAATGGATAATTTGAGCACTCCTTTCTCACATTAAAATTAGAAATTAAAGTACTTAAAGTACAAATTGCAATTATGATAATACTTGGATAGTAAAAAAAAAAGTGATTAAATCTGTGTGCTGTGGAATGTTTATTATACCAACATATACATATATATATATACACACACACACACACATACACATATATATATATATATATATATATATACACATACACACACACATATGCGTGTATATATATAAATACATAATCATGTTTTTCAACTTTCTACTTTTAAACTTAACTTTCATTGTAAGAATGTTATTATAACTATGATTAATGATGATAATAATAATAATAATAATAATAATAATAATAATAATAATAATAATAATAATAATAATAATAATAATAATGTGGTGAATAAATCAAAATCATTTACTGTAATATTATACGGCAAAGGCTTGAATTTTATGGAACACAGAATGCACATAAAAAAAAAAAAAGAGAATCAATGCACTCAAATTTATCAGTCACTTTTGCTGTTAGGTTTTGAAGTTTGGATGGACATTTCGAGCTGCAACAGCTGCTCGCAGGCTGGTCTAGTCCTGCACCAGTGCAAAAATACATGTATTATTGATGGGACTCCCAGAGCTGCCAAATCACTCTGCACGGTTCCTCATCCAAGTCCAGCTCATGGAACAGACGGAATATGGTGAAAGACATCAGATCTCTGGCTCGATGGTATATTTGTGTGAGTACATTAATGAGGGGGATAATTAGCAGAGCTGTTGGTTGTTAACATGTTTACTTGCTGCTCTCACCTCTGCAGGAGGAACACCTTCAGGAGGATGGCAGCGCAGTAGGATTTCCTGATCAAGTGCCACTTCTTTACCCAGCGGTTCTTCCTCGAAGTTCTTCCTCAGATCTGTAGTGAAAAATCATTTCATTTCTTAGACATTAAGGACATTAAAAAAAAATTCTACTTTAAAAATAAAATAAAATAAATTATATATAATATATAATATATACACACACACATACACACACACACACACACACACACACACACACACAGTCATGCTCAAAACTTCAGGGTTCAAGAACAAAAAAAAAAAAACGTGAATCATCTACGTATCGACACTTAAGAATCAAGGATATGTAAACCTTTGAACTGGTTTGTTTTTATAAATTCAACCGTTTTTTTTCTTGTAGACTACATGTAAACATCTTTAAACATCTTTTAAGTAAAATTTGGGACAACACTAAATAAAAAAAATAACACATTTTGTATGATTTGTTAAATAACTAACAGTTTGCACATTCTGCAAGGGGTATGTAAACTTTTGAGCATATATATATATATATATATATATATATATATATATGTGTATGTATGTGTGTGTATATATGTATATATATTTATATATATAAACAAAAGTTAATGGTATGCTGTGCAAAGTGAAAAAAACAGACCTTGTAGGACACAGCACTTTTATACATTTAATTTGTATTTTTAATTGCATTTGTACAACATT
Organism: Rhodeus uyekii; assembly: GCA_037043235.1. Taxonomy (NCBI): domain Eukaryota; kingdom Metazoa; phylum Chordata; class Actinopteri; order Cypriniformes; family Acheilognathidae; genus Rhodeus; species Rhodeus uyekii. Next base: position 928,667 of record JAWRVZ010000141.1, on the reverse strand, counting down.
TCAGAACACACTGACCAGGCCATCTGTTCTTCTGATGATATTAACCAAAAATAGTAACTAAAATTTGTGAAATCGGTGAAGTCATGCGTACGCGTATTATGTCTATACATGTGTAGTGTTTTCTACGTCGATATCGTCTGCATAATACAGGATATTTATGGTTTTTCGCAGATCCGTGTGAGCAGGGATCATCTTGGCATTGTTGTTGTCTGTACACGAAAAACGGAATAACTTTTCAGTTTTTACTACATCATTGTCTTATACATGTACCCCTTAAATGGACTGTTTTTTTTCTATGGGCTCTCAAGACTGGGCATACTGACTAAGATCCTCCTGTAGTCATAAATGTATCACCAGGAAGGTAAACTGCCAAGCCGTTTAATCTAACATTATCGGTGTCATATTTAGCAATGTGTTTTGGGGTCCAGCGCTGCTCCATATATAACTCAGGGCTTTCTTTGTTTGCACAGTGTACGTTCAACAGGCGCCTGGAGCGGCCTTTTCCTCTTAGAAGGATCCGTATCACAGACCCGAGTGCTTATTAGACCCTGCTTGGTCGCTTCAGAGCAAGGCTGTCTGCAGCCCCCAGGCAAAGCATCAACAAAAAGGAATTGCATTATCTTCCTCCTCTACTCGATACGGCACCGAAGCTGTGGCATCCAGACGACCACCCACTCTACCTAAAACCCTTGGGACAAGTGTTGATGCAAGTCGAATTGTATTTGCTTGTCAAAATTGCATTACTCCTGATGGAGGGCTTTGGTGCCTTCCTGACTATGGATGGCAAATTTTCAAAACAATATTTGCATAAACGTTTATAGCCATTATGACACGAGAAAGCTTTTGGAAGGAGGTGTCCATTGAGACAGAGGACTTGTCTTCAGCTCCGAAGCTGGGGAATAAAATCTCTCTTAATAACGCCGACACTGCCAGTCATTTCGTTTCCTCAAAACAGATGTCATGCCTGTCTTCACCAATCAGGCCTTGGCAAACATTAAGAGGTGAAGAAGGGTCTTTGACATTCAATTTAATTAAATAGGATTTAATGGAATAGGAGAGGCACAAAGGATTAGATGGCCATCGAGTCCCAAGATGACATTGTCGTGACTTTGAAGGGAAAGCTCAAGTTTGTTAAAGGAATAGTTCACCCTAGTGCAATTACTATGAATGGGAACTGAGGCTTTCCAGATAAAGAAACACCATACAAACAATATAAAAGCGATCCATATGAATCATGTGTTATATTCCGAGTGTTCAGAGGTCACATGGTCCACATGGTGTGTAGACTGAAAGTTATGTAGCGCATAAAAAATGAACCACCCTGATCTACTCTTCTTTTCTTTTTTTAAGCCCTAGGTCACTGTGAGTAAATTCCTATAAAGGTCCTTTCATTAAGCGAAAGTAGAATCTGAGATGAATTTATGATTGGCAAAAGAAATATCCATTCAGAATGTTTAGAAGCACCGCATCTAGTATAATCGCACAATACTTTAATCTTCGTTTTAGACAAAAAATAAAGACTATCATCCTCCTTTAAAGTAAGGACATCTTCTCTGTTTTGTGCTGCTGTTTGTTCTAAGTGAGGCGGTGCGATGGTGCGGTTTCCTGGTGTTTAATCACACAGAGATATCAAAACCACCAGGCCTCTTGAGGCGAATACAAAGTGTTACATTGCAGATTAGCAGATTTCCTTGCCACAGGCTCTTCCTGATCAAACTTCCCAATCAAACATTAAATAAGTCATATAAAAAACAACTGAATCAATCAGCCTTGGGGAGAAAATGCAGCATAAGTGGTTAGATTGATTGGCTAAATGGAATTGCGAAATAACTTTTAATAGAAAGTATATCAAAACACTTTATGGTGGAGTGATAGAAAAGAGCAAATGCTGCTGCATTGTAGAGCACTTTAAAGACATTAAGGATAAATTAATTGTTAAATATGCTTTATACCAGAACACAATGCTTACAAAGTATTTGAAAAGAGTATTGAAGCATTCAAATACATCAATGGAAGGAAACATGTAGCTATTGTGCTTTTAAACAGAATAAGTAAAGATAAAAAATTTAAAAGATAAAAAAACTACCTAAACAGTCGTTAGACCTGTGGTTCTCAGTTGGTTTTGCATCGGCATCTAAATATCTAATCCATAATTAATTACAATGAATTTATTTTGGTACTGTATTTAAACTATGCACTATGGAAGCCCGTTTCCACCACAGTTGAGAAGAAATATTATTTAGGTCGAAATGATGACTTAGTATCTCGAAATAATGAGAAAGTTTCTAGAAACAATTACTTAGTATCTCAAAATAACGAAAAACTTTCTCCAAATAATGACTTAGTATCTCGAAATAACGAGAAACTTTCTATAAATAATTACTTAGTATCTCGAAATAACGAGAAACTTTCTATAAATAATTACTTAGTATCTCAAAATAACGAGAAACTTTCTCCAAATAATGACTTATTATCTCGAAATAACGAGAAAGTTTCTAGAAACAATTACTTAGTATTTCGAAATAACAAGAAACTTTCTCCAAATAATGACTTAGTATCTCGAAATAATGAGAAACTCTCGAAATAATGACTTAGTATCTCGAAAAAACAAGATAAGTTTTGAATTTTTCATGCAACAGTTTTCACCGGCTCTTCGATTTTATAGTAACCGCCCTGCATCTGTTCCACTTCCATACATTCCTATGCGCATGGAAAAGTGTGGAAAATATACTGATAATTTATAATTGATGTTACAATAGATTGCATTTTATATATTACACTGACTTTAACTAAGACAGCTGTTTTTACAGAATCTCGCATTTACACGCTTTGAGAAGTTACACGAGAAACAGAAACACGAGAAGTTAAGTCATTATTTCGAGAAATTTTCTTGTTATTTCGAGAAAGTTTCTTGTTATTTCGAGATACTAAGTTGTTACTTCGAGAAAGTTTCTCGTTATTTTGAGATACTAAGTCATTATTTCGACTTAAATAATCTTTTTATTCTCAACTGTGGCGGAAACAGGCTTCCATAATGCACCATTCTGCATGGTTAATTGTAATTTATCATTTGCATTTAGATTTTGCATTCAATATTTTCCTCCAGTTAAGATCAATACAGACTTGTGCCCCATTTTGGGAAGCGACCCACCAGTTGAGAACCACTGAGCTACACCTTTATCACATCATCAGATTATAAGGTGGCATTTGGTCAAAATGTTTGCACTATAAGATAGCAGAGCTGAACTCACAGGCGATGCGCACATATGCCTTTTGGCTCTTTTGGGTTCCTGTAGTGCTCCAGGCCACACACTGACACCAGTAATCCTCCAGACCAAAGATCTTCTCCACCTGCTGTCTGGAGATGTCAATCTTCACCTGCATCACCGGCAGCCCTGGGACCAAACCAGACACAGCAAACACGTTCAGCTCAACATTCGAAACATATCACCATTGTCATAGACAGTCCTTTAGCAGACCCCTGTAAAAACTTTATTTGTGGCAAACATGTGGCAAATTGGCTAGTAGAATTTAGCAGCACTTCACTGGCAGCGGTGAATCAAAACTTTGGCAACTATGTGAAATGTATCACAGCTGTCAAACTTTTCACAGACGTGGCAAACTGTCCACTGTTTCCAAAGGTTTTTTGGAGGTTCACCACATCCAGTGAAGAGCCACCTACCAATAAGGGGAAACAAATGACGTTTTTTTGCAAACAAGTTTTTTGTTTTAAATGTTTTTTTTTGCTTGGTTAATTCATGGAATATTGACAGATGATTTAGCAATATCACAATAATGTTTTACTAAATGAAGGAAGTGAGAAGGACATGAGAAACCACCTCAAGCTAAAAACTATCTACTGTTTTCTTTGGGTGAATTAATAAATAAACAGATATTAATATTTATGCGAACTTCCAGTGGGAGATATTTTTCCTGGTTACTAAATATGTACAGTACGTTTCCATTCAGACACGAGTGGCTAGGATTATCCCATCAAAGCTCAGAGTTCTTTTCTGAAAATAAAACGTAAAAAAGGACAAGAAAAAAAGGGAATGAAGTGATAATTTGTCAACCGTAGTCAGATGAATAATGTCCATACAACTGGTGTGAAGTCATCCAACAAAATGATTCATTTTCAGCCGACAATTACAAATGAACATTATCAGTGTTAACCAACACCAACAACACAAAATGTGTAATGCATTATAAAGCTCTCTTTGAGGATGGAGGGATGGGGTTAGACAAAGATCATTTTTCTTTTCATTATCTCTGCACCATCTCCTCAACCCCCAAGTCTCTGATATTTTCCTCTATGGCTATCGCTCATCTCAACATGAAAGCATGACCTTGAAGATGTCCACATCCACCTTCCCTCTAATTTCTCCCATAATCTCTTAATCTAACCAATTCATCCTTTCCTCTTCCACTCTCCTTTTTTTCTTGGTTTTCTTTTTCCATTAGAACCTAGGCCTTTCATTTTAGGACATTGTAGGCATATTATTATTTTGAAATATACATTAAAAATAATGTTTGAATAGCATGCTTTCTGGGAAGTTCAAATATTTTTATGTGCATCAGCTGCATTGAACTCCCAATTTGATTTAGGTTTTTGTGCAGATTTGAACATTAAAATAAGATTTTGGGCATCAATGAAATGTTTGAATTGACTGTTGAGCATTATGCAGTGTGACTTGAAAGTTCAAATTGATTTCAGGGCAACATATGAGCATTCAAAATCATTTTAAGGCATGGAATATCAGCCGGTACATTCAAACAATCCTATTGCTTTTTGGCCATTATAAAAACTTTCAAAGGCATGTTTGAATGCTCAAATCGATTGTAACGTTTAACTCTTCAAATCTATTTTTGTGCATGTTTGAACATCCAAAACATTTTTTGGGAGGGGGAAACATCTTTCAAATGTTTAAACCTATTGTTGTGCTCCATAAATACATTTAAAATGGTTCTGAAAAATATTTATGCACAATTAATAGATTCTTGGGCATCTTTCAAACACTTTGGCATATTAGAACAGATCTTTGCACAATATAGCTGCTTTCAAATGTTCAAATGAGTTTCTGGACATCATTTCAATGTTTAAATTGATGCTGTTGGCATCAATGGATTATTTAAACACATCTTTGCACATCATAGGAGTCTGAAAAGACTTGAACTGAACATTTAAACTCCCCTATGATGTCCAAATATGGTGTCTAGGTTCTGAAACTTATACTGCACTGCATGGCAAGTCAAGCATTTAACATCAATGCACCATAAGCATTATACAACTCCAAAAACCACATTCTGCAATTAGCCACGGTGTGATCGGATGCTCCAGCGATGTGACAAAAATGCATCATCTCAAATCCTCAGGTCAGATGAGTTCTTGCTCCAACCTGTCCGTCACAAATCAATGTACATCACATCCATCACCATTTGGCAGAGAGTCTCTAGAAGGAGAGAAATAGGGCAGCATAGAGAGCTTGTGTCTCACTATCTTGGCAGACATTAGGAGCACATGCAATTACTGTTAGATTTAAAGCACCCTCCAGTGTTACTCAGGGCGTCAACATCAAAATGGACCTCTCAAACAATCTGGCTCTCCTCTGACACAGCGTCTGGACTTTAATCCTCGCTGATGGCACAAAACACTTTTGCAACGTGTCAAAAATATGAGATTCCATGCACAAACCTCTGTAATCCAGACTAAAATAAGTGCATTGAAAATAACACTCAATTAATTGCTCCGCTCGCATTGCATTTAATTCATATTGCGCAACCGATTCAACAGGAGCAAAAATCGTTATGATATTAGACCACTAATATCATGGTGATTTTTAAGAGGTGAATTTTTTTTTGTTTTTTTTGAGAATGTAATTATCGTTTGCATTAAAACGTAAAATACAATTAAGGGAAACAGGCGTAGTCCTGAAATAGTCAGAGGAAAAGCTATCTTAAACACTGATTGTTTTATTAATTGCTTTTTGTTTCTTTTAGCAGCAATTACCCGGATTTCTGACCTCACACTCCCACTGTGCTTCACGACGAACCGCTGAGGCCACCACATTTGGTTTCATTCACTTTTGTGAGCATGCCAAACGGCCTGCACTGTTACTCAGGCATGAAAATTCACTTTTCCTGCATGACAGATTTAGCTGCATGATAGGCCAGGATAATACTGTAACACAGATTTGTATAATTAGTAATTAACCGAGTATGAAGTCTTTGACTAGGAACACCATTAAAATGTTCACCCCTGAGCCCTTGAGCGAGGTCGCTGTGGCAACCCTCCCTTTGGGGTCTAAGAGGTCACACAGTTAAAGAATAATTGACTCTTAGACTGAGTGTCACATGCAAGCACCCGCTTCCAATACTGTTAAACCCCCACAGACAGAGGAAATTATTCCGAAAATGAAGACACATTTATTAGACCCTGAAAGAATAAAGGCCCTGCGGAGATTGAATCATAATTCTGAGTTATTGCTTTATGCTTTTGTCGTGTTGTGCGTCTGCATACTCGATACATGCAGCACCACCTTCAAAATTAATTGTTAAAAATTCATAACCCGTCACATTTTTCTACGTTGACATCTAACAAATTATTAAATACAGACGTAAAATTCAGACAAAGAATAATAATGACGCCATTTTGAATTCCGAGTTTAGCTGAACCCAGTGCATTTTTTATAAAACACCACAAGGTCAAGCAGTTTCCAGGCATTTCCCACAATTCAATACATGCATCAAAAGAACTAGTGCAAATGAAACCGAACACAGAATCTTTTTCCAATGGTAAAACATTTTAAATTTGATACACTTTTTTTTAAATCCAAGACTCTGAGATGCTGAATAAAAATTGAGACGTCATGAAAGCGTTAATCTTTAACTTGGTTACATTTTTGTAGTTTGGGTGAACTAATCTTTTAAAGCAGTGGCTCTCAATGATGTTGTCAGGGTCCATGAGAGGCCTCAACAAACCTCACTGACTAAAAAGGTAATATATTATTGTTATGAATAATTTAAAACAACATAATTCTACATTAAAATGCTAAAAAAACATTTATTTATTATGAAAATAAAAAAATAATTTAAAAAGTCTTAATAGCTATGGTGTTTATTGGAAAATATACTGTTCTTTAAACTTCAGATATCACAAAACAATTTGTAGTCAATTCATTTAATATAACATACGTTTCTGTTTCAGTTAATAAAAAAAATTCAGTACTCCTAGTTTCTGGGGATAAAGTTTGAAAATAAGTAGTTCCCTTTCAAGAGAACTCGTGCTGTGTCAAAGCACTTGTTTACATTGTGAAGTACTTGTTTACATCATGAAGCACTATGTAAACAATCGAACGAGTGCAAGTGACAGCCGGAAGTCGGTGACGTCACGAACCAGGGTTATAAAGGTGCGCCAGAAACCGGAGACGGCAGCTTAAAGGAGTGTCTGAAGCAAGCCCGGAAGGGGCGAGGAGCTGAGGCCAAAGACGCAGTGTCTCGTTCCCTCGTTCAGGGAACTATGGTTACATGCGTAACCTGAGACGTTCCCTTTCAAGGGAACTTGCGCTGCGTCGAACGCTAGGTATTCCCGTAGCGTACAACACAGCGTCTTGTTCCCTTTTCAGGGAACTATGGTTACATATGTAACCCGAGACGTTTCGTCACATCTATGGCCGAGATCCCTATATCAGGAAGCCTTCTGATATTGTGTTGGGGGTCTTTCAGTCAAAAAAGGTTGAAAACCACTTTGTAACTTTAAGGTGGTTAAAACAAAAACATGTTTCCAAACACTTATTGAAACTTACTATAATTCCTGCATTGTAACCATTCTTTATAGGGAGTGTTCCCCCAAAAATGAAAAATCATGTTGTTCCAAACCTGTACAACTTTCCTTCTTCTGTGGAAAATAATTCAGTGGTTTTGGTTACCACTGACGTCCTTTGTAGAAGCAAAAAATACACTGAGACGTTTTCAAAATATATTTTATGTTTCACAGAAGAAAGTCAGTCATACAGGTTTGGACTGGCATGACAAAATTTACATAATTTCAGTTAAAGCATCTCTTTTCAATGGTGGTATTTGTAGGTGGTCTCACAGGAAAACCACGGATGAGATGTTTCCTCCAGGGAACTAACAAGGTCCTGGTCGAATTCGATGGTGCATTTACAGTAGAATCCAGGGATACGATAGCATCCCGTTCCGATACACTACACCATAACTTTATCCGAGTCCCAGTGTGACTTTGCAGTGACTGCTCTACATGTTATTGCAGCAGCAAACATCTGTTCATTGTGTCTGCACCAATAGCTCCCCAAAGGAGAGGCACATGCTGCAAGAGGAGTGACTAGGTGGCAAAGAGATGCATTATTCAAGAATGTTATCCATCCAAATGTGTGAGTAACAGTTCTCATTACTGCTATAAGGGAGTTCTCTTTTGTGAGGAGCATGTAGGCTGCTAAACCAAATCGCATGTGTGTGTCTTGAAATGCAGAAGACCCGCAGTGACACTGCTGCTCTTATTCCCTTGTGAGTCGATATAGGGGCTTGTCTGGTGAAGAGACTTTTTTTTCCCTGCTCACTCTTGTTTTTGCTGCCGGTGACCTCAATTCCACGGGGGTCATTTGCTTATCAAAGGCGCAGCTCGAAACTGGCAGGTTGGAGTAAGTTTTCATTGTGACCGAGGAAATTCAATTAGGCCGCATCTAGTGCGAGAGCTAAGATTCATCAATGGGAGCTGGGATTAAGAGGGAACTGACTTACACTAGGACGATCAGTCAGAAGGTCAGCATGTGCCCATCACAAGGGACTTTTTTTCTTTTTCATTGACATCCCGTTGAATACAGCTGAAATAAAGCATCACTCGCTGATGCACTGAATTGCTTCCATCACCTGTATGGACACACTAGTGGCAATAATGATGTTTATCATTAGTGTTGAATTGGAGAGGTAAATGCGCATTTAAAACACATTAGTGTTTTGAACTGTGTTGAATAACATAGCGTTTGTTGTTTGATAAACATATCACTCCCTTTCATTGCATTACGTTCTTTTCATTACCCGTTATCGCTTCTGGACGTCTGAGCCTTGAAACAGCAGCCAAAGCCAGAGAGGTAAACAAACATATGAATAATCAAAACAATTCGAAAAACATCATTAAAACAATGACAAAATTCTAAGCAGTGTGCCGACACATTAAGCCATGATGTTTCTGAGGTCAACATGAGTTCAAATCTGCCTCATAACATTTTCCCATCATTCTTTTTCCTTGGGCATCAAAAAAAAAATTACTTGTATAAACAAAAACACACACACACAAAGTAAATAAATGTAATACAAATAATCAAACATTATGCGAAACAATGCTTGAGTTACATAAATAAATAAAACAAATGTAAAAAGGTTACATAATGTTTTTAAATAGAAATATAAAACATAATATATAAATATTATAATACATTTAAGTACACATATAAAAGATAAATAAATAAAACCAAACGTCAAAGTAAAGAAATTAATAAATGTATACAATAACAGAAACAATATACTTAAAGTAGTGCACTCAAAAAATTAATAATAATAATAAATAAATAAAAAATATTAAATTAAATTAAATAAACCAAAAAAAAAATGAATAAAGTTCTCTTTGCTATCTGGCTATGGTGTTGTTTATTACACAGCTAACTGTTTCTAACAGTGCATAAAAATCTCACTTTCAGTTTCTAGATTGGTTTTTGGATTCAGTAAATCTTCAGATCAAATTTAAAGTTGTATCATCCAGCCCATTAGCCCAAAAACTTCTCAAACTCCAAGTAGAACAATCAATAAATGAATAAAAATATATTTTGTGTGGCCCATGTGGACCAACAGGCAGGATGACTCAGAAAAGTGACTCAGATGACTTTTCTTGCACTAATACGATACAGTAAATCCTCGGCTCACTCCAATGAGTAACAGGCTATGAAGAAGAGAAGAGACAGAGAACAGACTGTTCCAGGGGCCACATTAAATCTATCAACCACAGAGGTGCCACGCGGGCACATCCAGGGACCCCTAACCAGCCTGTCCAGCACACTTCTTCGGTCAAGGCTTGGCTCAAGGATTCTAGTTACTACAGGAATGTTTTTTGCTAGTTCTAATTTGATTGAACTGTCCATTTGCGAATGTCAATGTGATGTTCAAGGCCTCCTGCTCGCGCACGCCATTCAATTATGGATTATTTAAGGCTGGTGACCCAGCATGTGGCTGTGGCACCAATCAATCCAGTCTAGTTCAGGCCAATGCCAGCTCAAGGTGAAATGACTTTCAGGTAGGCTAGAAAAACCACTGACGCGCATGCTAACGTGTCAATCTATAGCTTGAAAAAGGAAAAATACAACAACATTAAGGCCTACAGAGTTCTGAAACGGGCTGTGACAAGAAAAGTGTGATTACAAGCGCCATGAAAGACACTCATTTTACAATATTACTTTTAATGCTAAGCGTCGGTAACCTGAGAAAGCCCTGGTAACAGCGAACACAAGTTTATAACAAAACATGTAAACACACCAATTTTGCCTTAAAATACTGAGTTCCCTTCTCCTAAGATTTATTTTGTAAGATAATTCAACAGGCAGCTAGTGAAGGTTACTCAAGGTGCAATTTGTCATTCGTCTGCTGATTGATTTCTTATCTTATGGCATCAAAACCCTGATCTGTGCTTTAGCACCATATTGGCATGTCAATGTTGATTGCGGTTTATTGGATGTTTGATGCTAAATTGCTTCTAGAGAGAGTCTGTTTGATATGATGTTAGATCAGCATGGGATGATGAGCATGTATTGTGGCAGGAGGGGGCCCTGTTCTAACATGCATCGCATCTTCAGTGAAGAGAGGACAGGAATTCACAGATCTACGAAGGCTGATGAAATGCTAATTCGCTCCAGTATTTTTAGAAAGTCGAGTAAAGAAAACACTGTTAACACATTGAGATCATTTGCAGGTAACAACAACATAAATTTGGAACTGGTTTAAAAAACTAAATAAAAAACAGAGACATTGGTTTCAAACAACCCATAAAAGGAATCAATTCTAGACAATTCCCTGAATTACTCCAGAATCATAAAATCGTGTTTGCATTAAAAATTATTCAAAGACTGTTGATTTAGCTCATTTTTATATACTGAGAAAGAGGCAAAAATCATTTGTGTATAAACCTTGTATTGTAAAACAATTAAATCATTAAAATATATGTTATGAAGGAAATCTCGCCAATACTTATGCTTCCTAAGGGTCACAGGCAGGTGGGCTGCTCTAAAACTTCACAGCAGCTTGTAAATGCGTGTGTGTGTGTGTGTTTGTGTGTGTACAAGTTGTTAGCTCATTCCTCTTCCAGCAACATTTACTGGCAACATGAGCCATGGTTGGTTGTAGCAGGCCAATAACCAAGAATAAATCCAGCTTTGACAGAAGGCATTCCTCTGTTGACAATTTACACCTCAGGTAATAAATTATCAAAGCTAAAGTTAGACACTGAGACAGTACATCTGCTAGTTGATAGCAATGGAGCTTTAAAAAAAAGAAGCCTCATTAAACTTCCATTTCTGTCAGAATTTTTAACCAGAAGGCATCTCTGTCAGCAAGTAGCTATTAAGGTAAACCAAATAAAGATGTGTACAGCCAAAATATTCTGAAAAGCTCCTAGCTATGGACCTACCAACCCATGAAAATCAGCGGGCATCACACTATCTTTTGGGGTTATATCTTTTGAATATGTTGGCTAACAGACAGGCATTTGACAGCACTACAAAATAAGACATTTATTAACCAAATGAGTCAAGGGAGGGTCTCTGGCTTTGTGACTATACATCATAACAACACTGCATATTTACGAAAGAAGCGAAAGAAACTGAAAAACAGTTGGTAACTAACATTTTCTGGCCATTTGTCAGCTATTAAGGAGAAAATAAATGCACGTACATGGTCAATCCCTGTATATGTGTATATTTTCTAACTTTTTTGCTCACCAGCCACTGTGGCTAGCGATTTTCTAAAGTTACTAGCCATTCAACATTTTCTTTTTTTATTAGGGGTATGATGATACTTATAGCTCACAAGATGAGACAATATACAATTCTGAGTTCACGAGAACAAGTCAAGACAATATTTAATATTATTTTTTAAGAAATCCTCAAATCACTAGAAAAAAACTATTTTCTTTAACTGAAAAGTCACAACAACGCAGGTGCATTATAAAATGTTTAAACTTATCTATAGCTTTCATTGCCTTTAAAATGATTGAAATGCACATATATAATAAAAATGAAGCAATAATCATTAATATTGGCCACTTTATGATAGAAATGTTGTAATTGTAATTTCTCAAACAACATTTGGACATCAAAATGTGCAAACTCAGAATGAGGATTGAAGCTTATTTTGAACAACAATTTGCATATTGACGTACATATTGATGTATTCTCCTGTGTTGCCGTAGGATTATAAATGATTACAAACCTGGTGAAATGACGCACATAGCATTCCTAGATAAACGTTATAAGCAACCCATTTGCCTGAGGGCCTGCTGTTGTCTACCATGCTTGGGGAGGAACGGGGGACTCACTGCCAACTGCCCTCAACAGGAGGAGCCATCGCCGGCTGCCAGGAGGCAGAGGAGCATTGGGACATCCACGAGCAGCGCCCAGTGCCATCACATGGCACCACAAAGAAGAACCAGTGTGTCAGGGAACTGGATCAAGATCCCCGCCCCCCTTCTCCCCTTTGTCGTGCTGTCTTCTTTTCTTTCACCTCATCTGTCCTTACCCCAAGGTGCACCCGTCCTCGCTGGACGAGGCCAAAGGTGGAATGTTGTTTAACAACATTGTTCGGCGGTTCTCGCCTTATACCCATTTACTTTTTAAAAGAATTTTATTTTGGTATTTTTTAAATATATTTTTACATAAAAATTTTAATCACAGTATATTTATAGAACAAAAAGGAATTATTTTATACAAACTTTGCAAAGATGATTATTTTAACAAATATTGACTTTTTTTCCTCTAGCTAGTATCTGTGAAAATAATTTGTATTTTGCCCCATGTTGGTGAGCCTTTTACCCTACCACCTCACATAAGATTTTGAAAAAAATAAAACCAACTTTATGATTTATTTTCACACAGTTCTGTCATTTTGGTTTGGGATTCTTGTGTTTTGCTTGACAGACCTCTGACACTGACCCTTTGTCATGTCTATGTGAGAGCACAGGGTTTTTGTCGTGTCTGTGTGCCTTCATGTTGTTCGTGTTGCTGGTTGTTGGTGTGTTTACTATCTTTGCACTCTCTCGTCAAGTTCATGTGAACACGCAGTGATGCGCATCTGCATTGGCTGCATGTTCGTGTCTTGTTATTGTGTAACCCCACCCATCTTGCTCCCTTGTTTCCCTTAATTGTTCTCAGTTGTTTCTGTTCGTTACCCTTCCTCTTGAGTCTATTTAATCCCTTCGAGTTTGTTCTCCAGTGTCACGTCGTTGTCATCCCTATGTCTATGTCCTGGTTGTCCCTGTTTTGGTTTGTGTCCATTCCATCCGGTTTTCCTGTGTAGCGTTCTGTTTTCAGTTTATTTAGTTATGGTTTTTCCCCCCTCTGGGCAGTTTTGTTTGTGTTTTATTTTATTTTTCATTATAAATAAATCATTCAATCAATCAATTCCGGAGTCCTCCCTACTTGATCCGTGACAGCAGGGAAAAGCAGTTTTTTAGTCCTTTACTTTAGTCCTGTTGTACCCTAGAATCCTTCATTGAGTTTCTGATTAAATGATTAATTATTAATAACGGTTAAAATACTGTCAATACTGAAAATAGTTTTTGCTAATTGATCCTTTGTGGAAACCATGATAATTTTTTTAGGATTATTTAATGAATAGAAATATCATACTGCAGGTCCAAGAGGGATGTCAATACTAGATGTAAACATGCGGAAAAGTGTATTTAGATAGCATGATATTTCTAAAAACATCAGCCTTTAGAGGACAGGAATTCAACAACACACTGACTGGCACAGGATATCACAGCTGCTATAGCGAGTATCATGTGGCAATCCAACCCTACTCCAAATCAGTTCAGAAACCATTTCCTGTCCCAAATTACCTTCTCTGTCATAATCCTACATGTGATGGGAGCTGAAGTTGACAAAAAGAGGAGCCGTATGTTTTGATATTTGTTTGAGTGCTAAGTGAGTTTATACTGATTCGGTTCCTAAGGGCTAGAACACACAAAATGCAAACTGTCATCCACCCGGTTTCTCTGCCTATCAAAAATCTTCACGGACTATTAAGCTGTCATATCGCCTCCCTCCTCTCTCGGTGGCTGATCTATTTATGAAGCAACGCGAGCCGAACAGGTGTTGATCTGCATCAAAAATCATCTTACTTGATTGGTGACAGTTAAAAACTGTAAACGTCTTGGTGGATTGTTTATGTTTGGTAAGGCTTGAGTGACAAGCAGAACTAGTCACAAAAGCATTTATTTTTTGCATATCTGAATAAACGCATCAACGCCCATCTTCACACACAAAATGCTGTCTTACAGTATTTCGACAACAACAAAAATCTCTAACCCGCACCATCTTTGTAATGATAAGCATTACGGGTAGAGGTATACAAGTTGAAATGACAGTCAAACAGGAGAAATTTCTTGTTGTGTTTTAAGTTTTTAACAATTGTATTATAGTTATGTAAAATGCCAGCACATGCCAACACATCATTCAATCAGCGATGGAGGAAGAAGGCAACAGATGTCAATCAAATTAGTCGTTGCTGCCTTTATATACAGTTGCCATCTCTGTCAAGCTTTCCTACAAAAGTGTGTGTGTGTGTGTATAAATATATACACACACACACACACACACACACACACACACACACATATATATATATACAAACACATACATATACACACAGTAATGCCTTGAGATTCAATTATCCTGACATACGAGTATTCCGAGATACGAGCAAGCCTTCTAGCATTTTTTTTCCTTGAGATACGAGTAGATATTTGAGATCCGAGCAGCTTAGAGACACCGACGCTAGGTGTTCAAGCACTCGGAGCAGCTGTTATTAGCACTAATAAGGGAGTTTTTTAGAGAGCCAGAACGGATAATTTGTTTTCTGTTAATTCTTATGGGGAAAAATTATTTGAGATAAGAGCAATCTGAGTTACGAGCTCAGTCCTGGAACAGATTATGCTCGTATCTCAAGGTATTACTGTATTTATAAATAAACCATTCTATGTGATTCTTTGGACTTTTCACTTTCCATTTAAAAATATAAAAATAAATAAACAAATAAATAAATAATAATAAAATCAATCTATAGACTGAAATTTTAAAAGGGATGTGATACTTATGGATATACTCATGATTTGTACATCACATGGACATCACATGTTGAACTAGAGACATAAATCTGGATTCAATTTAAAGCGTATATTGTAAAGGCAAAACCTTTGTTGTTTCTGTGTACTTTACAGCTTCCAGGACCAGCCCAGGGATCACCACATCCAACTTTCTATGCTATTCCATGAATATTTTCCAAATTCTGAAATGCATTTCTTCTTTCCGCTCTCCCCACTGCCATTTTAATTGTGAAGTAAACAGCACTCCGGGGCACTTCACAGCCCCTCTATGGTGTCAATCTTCATTTCCTTCCACAAAAAGCAACACATCTTAATGGTACAGTATTGATAATCCATTGGTCTCCTAGTGCAAAGTGAGAAAAATAAATGCTGGAATCACTACCAAAGGCATGTTGTTAGTCTAGATTGCATTCTGTGCAACAACAAGGGCATAGCTCTTGATCAAAAAGTAATTACTTACTAGCTGTAAGCTATGGGCTGAGCTGAAATGGATTGTGGGAGAGCAGGCTGTGTGTGTACTGAGAGGAGCCGTTTTCATCGTCCAGCAGAATTTCTTTTGTGCCACACAGTTCCTCTAAATGCAGAAGATTTGGGGCACATCAGGTCAGGGGACTAAGACAGCATAATCACACCTGAATAACAGCTCTAGCACCAGAGCGGCCCTATTTGAACCATTTAAACACAAGGTTATGTAGATTTAAATCACAGTTTCAAACTTTTTTTTTTTTTTTATAGAGAGCCATTATAATTCATTTGATTCAAATTCTTAAGAAGATGTGAAATGCAGTAAAAACTAATAATAATATTCACATTGTTTTACACCAAATGAACACTGATAATTTTGCTTTAATATAAATTTATTTTAAACTAATTTAACAATACATACACTACAGTACAAAAGTTTGGGGCTGGTACATTTCTTATGCTAATATATTATAATATTGCAATTTAAAATGTTTTCTATTGAATATATTAATTCATTTTATAATTTTATTAATTCACAACTATATTTATTCCAGTGATGGCAAAGCTGTATTTTCAGCACCATTTCTATAGTCATGTATCAGAAATCATTCTAATATGCTGTTTTTTTTGTTCAATTAACATTTCTTTTTATTATTAATGATGGAAATAGTTGTGCTGCTTTGATGATAAAAAGCTTACATTTAGAAATGTACAGGTCTTTATTGTCATATATCAAAATGCAGTATACATCCTTGTATACATGTTTTCCTTGTTGAATTAAAGTATTCAACTTACTGACCTCAAACTTTTAAATGGTAGTGTAAACATATTTGCTTCTATAACTAAAGCAAAACTTTTAATACAAGTCAAACCATTGCAAATCCTGATGGTTTTCTTTAAAGGCACTCATTAAGCCTGGTAACCTGAAATCAGGGAGCACAGCAGAATAATAAAAACCCACACACCCTGACTTCCTATAATTATGAGGAAGCCTGCAATCAGATTTCAAAATTTTAGAAAATTGTAAAAAGCTCTTTGTATCTTGGCATTTTAGACCGCAATCTACACTCAAAAATAAATAAAACCGGGCCGAATCCTAAAAAGCTAAAAACGACGTTTTAAATGGTCTTAACCACAAATTATTGGTCAGGAAATAAGCTGAATTTAAGCAAACGCAGTCCTTAAAAAGCCATCGTGGCCTTAGAAAAACATTGAAGACGGTATTAAGTTTTTTGGCAGAAAATGGGAAGTTGCATTAGATGCTCCAGAGTGATGTATTCGGACATCTGCTTGAGAGATATAATAATAAATCTCTACCACAGTGAAGCATGGATGTGAAGTGGTGTCATCATTGTATGTGGAGACTTTTAGCTGCTGGTATTGGTGAGCCTCTTCACTGTGGAAAGTCTTTTAATGCTTTGGAGTTCAGGAGAATGTATTGCAGAATGGTTTGCTTCTAAAGAGGAATGATCAGATGTTCTTCTTCAACAAGACAATGCTTCTGCTCACATCACAAAGACATCCAAGAGGTGGCTTGACATCAAAGTCCATCAAACTCATGTTTCGGCCTGGTCAGACTCCAGATTTGAACCCTATAGTGAATATTTGCTCTCACATTAAACTCAAACAAACTTCAAGTTCTCATGAACTGTTTGAAGCATTAACATTGAGCACTGAGTGGAACAACCTTGAGTCTTCCAGTAAAAAGCTGCCTGCAAGTTGTGGAAGGCTATTCCATTTTAACCTACTTTATCTATAGTATTTGAGCAATTCTTTCTAAGTGATTCACTTGACCAGTGATTTGTGTGGTTAAGACCATTTGCCACTTTTGGCTAGGCCCATTTTTTTCTTTGTAAGTTGTTGGTTTTTTTTTTTCCATCCGTGGCATGCCATTTAAACTTAATTGAATTTAAACTGTTTCTTGCAGAACTATGTGATCTGACTTCCGTTCAGTATGTTTTTCTGTGCTCCATTTCAAAACAGTCTCTTTATGAAGCATTGGCAGTAATGCAGATGCCCTCGCCGGTGCTGACCTGGCCAGGCCAGTTAATGGGGCTGTCTGCTTCTGGATTACTGGAGCCGTTGACCTTGCCATCTGCTCCTGATGCCTCAACGCCAAACACTCTCCCTGTCTACCATTCAGACAGGATGAAATACAATTCCCATTAAAAGACAAACTTGCTAATAACACCTTATCAATTAGCCCCATTGCTATTGATTGATGTCTAGCAGGTGTCACGACACAATTATGTTCATTTAGAGGTACACTGACTGTCCTCACCACCTACTCATTCGTTTGATGCTCATTACAGCCCAGGCTGTATGGACACATCAGCTACTGACTAAATCAGGCCTCTGACAGCCCATTAAAGGTGTTTTTTCCCTGTTGAGTCAAATCTTTATACATCTAGATTTTTAGGGAGAAGTTCTGAGATGTGTGATAATTTTATGTGTGATATCTGCTGTAAAAGTTTGTATAATATACTTACAGTACTTGTATAATCATACTTATGCTGCCATTCAAAGTTTGGGGTTGGTAAGATTGTACTAGACTGATAATATTGTGATTTTTTAAATTGTGAAATATTTTTAAATAAGTGTTTTCTGTATTGATATATTTTAATAGATTAATTTATTCCTGTATTGGTAAAGCTGAATTTTCAAGTCTTCAGTGTCACTTGGTCCTTCAGAAGTCAGAATATGCTGATTTGATCCTCAAGAAACATCTCTTAATATTATTAACGTTGAAAACAGTTGTGCTTTTTAATACGGCCACAGAAAGCATGAAACTCTTTTTTAGGATTAATAAAAAAAAGTTCAAAAGAGCAGTCTTTACTGTCACTTTTGTTCAATTTAACGTGTGTGTGTGTGTGTTTGTGTGTGTGTGTGTGTGTGTGTGTGTGTGTGTGTGTGTGTGTGTGTGTTCCTCCAACAAGGAAATGGCGATTTTAAAATTTGATGATATTTTACATTACTGTTTTCTACTTGGTGAGCAAAAAAAAAAAAAAAAAAAAACTTAAACTAATCACAAACTTTTGAATGATGAATTATGAAATAAAACGCTTCAAATCATCACACAGCCATATTCATAATCATGTTTGACAGCTCTGAAATAGATCATGTTTTATGGATAATCTAATTTCTATTATTATATGCACAGCAACTCTATAAGCACCTTTTCCAGGTAGTTTCAAAAATAACAATGAATAATAATGGGGTTTCTCTGAATGAAACTCTGTGATTGCTTAGGGCTTTGAGAAAAATCTTAACATGCAAAAGAATGGGTTTATTTAATCAAAGACATTAGAGTTTGCATGAACTTAATTACACTGTTCTGAGAGTTTGGGCGCAGGGTGGCAATAATTCTGACAGGTTTCTGAAAATTGCCCATAATTCCTTTCACCTTAGGACATGGACTCTCCTCTCCTACAAGTTAATCTATACATCCATTTTTTTAACGGTTCCCTATATAATTCCGAAGGTGAAAAGACCACTGAAATTCTCCTTTTCCACCTGAGATCTTGGCAGAATCCTGTCTCATCAATTAAAAGTGATTGTGTTAATCATCTCCGTTTGTCTGTAGGAAGCCAGGAGCTTTACCAGAGAACAGTAAAAAGCTCAAAACGTTGGCACAGAGAAAAATCATAATTTGTTCACTTAACAAAATAAATGAAGGGAATCTGTTCCAAAGGGAACTCAATTCACTTAAACAAATTCACTTTCCTTTGATTAATATTAACAAAATTCTAATCAAATGTATTCAATTCTATTAAAAAAGCATAATCAAATCCAGGATTTCTAAGTAGCCATGGGAAAATTGTAATTTAATCCATATCTACAAGCCACTGAGATGTCTTTCAGAGACAAATTTTGTTGCATATTATGACAATTACCACAAATTACCATATAAGTGGGAAATGAGATATTTCAACCAATCAAATATATAATTGGACAATTCAAAGCATTTGCAAACTCTCTGTGTATGTGTAAGAGCAGGAGGGGAGAAGCTTTGAACCGGCCAGAGAAATACAATTGAGATAAGTTGCTGGAGACAGGTAATGAGAACCAATAGACTCCCAGAAAGGAATCAATATTGGACACTGATACACTGGAGAGGAAGGACAGATCGCTGCATTATTCTTCATTCGAGTAAGCGCTGCAGATATAAGGGAGACGTGCACCAAGCAGACAGATACCAAATAGCTGTCGATAACTTGATATTTGCAAACTAAAACATCCTTCGATGAAATCAAACTACCTCAAGGTAGCGATGACTGAAACCTTGATAAAAATGAAGAACTCTGAGTGGCCTGAATCTTAATGGTGAGGGCAGAAACATGATGAAGGCTGTGACATTTTAAAGTATTGATGGGACATATAACATATTGATATTGTGACGGGAATCTAATTAAGAAACATACAGGTAATTTTTCACCTCAAAATTAAAATCCTCTTTTTTTTGCATTGTGACATTATGTTCGTGGAATATGGCACATTTTCCTCTTAAATTCACTTTACTTTAATGTAAAAAACAAAAACGTCACGGAAAAAGTACGGGATGACTCAGGATGCAGGGTGAAGGAGGATTTATTATAAAATGACAATGACGCGACACCGGACAGAAAACATGAAGGGATTAAATAGGACACAGGAGGAAGGGTAACGAGCCGGGAAAAGCTGAGAACACTCAAGAGAAACAAGGTAACAAGGTAGGCGGGGTAACGCTAACAAGTAAATCTCTTTTGAACACTTTGTTGACTAAGTAACTTTGCAACTACATGTCAACTAGCTCTCATTAGAGTATTAATAGACTATCGGTTTAATATCTGCTAACTCTTTATTGTGATAAATTCTACTGATTATAAATAACGTAGCAAGTACGTCACTTTTACATAGCAAGTACGTTACAATTTTTTCAGTAAATAAAGCACAAATAAACGTGTGCGTATTAGTGATGTTGGAGGAAGTGAATATTTAGTACCGCATCAAGTGTGAATCTCTGTGAATTTCTTCATTTGTATAACACTTTAGATAACAGCATTGGCTACAAATTAAAATGCAAATGCCATGATGACTTAAAGACAAAAACATATTCATAATAATGACATTATCTTAGAAACCATCCACACAACACTGATTTTCTTTGCACCTGAGCTGGCAAGACAAGTGGAACTACTTTGTACTCTCCGCTTCAATGAGCTGACATATGTTTGAGTTGTTTTTCTATTCAAAAGGAAAAGTCAGGAGGCTAGTTTACTTCTCAGTTCTAACTTTGAGCCAGACTTTGTGAAACTACACAGGAGACGATGCCTCCCGCTGCTTGCCTTTCAAAACACTGCTGACAGCACAATGTGGAAGTTGGAAGAGATCAATGTGGGTACCTTCGGAAACCTATACCGTTGGACATCTGTTTGTCCTTCATCTCTGGCCAAACGCTGCCCATTCATCAGCAACACTGAGGCAAAGGGAATGGGGTGTCATGTTGAGACCTTGTACTGTCTCACTGTTGACAACGGATTGTATTCAAAAAGAATGACAGTTACTGAAGTCCTGCTTCAGCTAACACACTGTAAAATATTCTTCTTCAGTGTTTTCCAGTAAAAACTGAATCTATTCAAAAGAAAACAAAGCATCCATTATATAAAAACCAAACAACAAGGCTTTTCCCCAGAGAATAAATACTGAATCAAGCTTGTCTTCCACCATTAGTGAATTGTATAAATCTCATTAAGACTTCTTAGATTTATGCTTAAAGTTAAATAAAAATGTTTTTTTAATTATAATAATAAATAATCTGGTTTTATTTACTCTATTTTGCTATTAACAGCATTTTCTTATTCAGGAAATGAAAATAAGAGTTAATATGAAACCAAATAAAATAAAAAAATTGAATCTGGATTTACCCAATCTGGATTTCTGCTCCGGAAAAATATTCAAATGAGTGCATATTTAATTAGATAATGCCTCATTTGCATATTCAAACATAAACTTTTAGAAAACTTGTAATAAAAACAGTTTGCAGTTCTTAAATGTTATCAACTACAAGGGAAAGTATCTATTTTTAAGTTTTATTTACCCCATACACCTGCGGTGTCTTGCATCATATTATATTTTAATATTTAAGATAATATTTTTGTCAGTACAGGGAAAAAGCAACATTGCAATGGCCATTAAAATCTGTCAAAACTCTGTAGCTTTTATTATGCTGTGATCTGCATAAACACTCTTTCCAGTGGGCAAAACATATACCAAGTAAGTTACGTAGGTGACAGTCGAACATACTATCCCACTTCACACCGGTGAATGAAGAGTGTGCACCTGCATTCACAATGCGACTCACCGCTAAATAAATAAACAAAATGTACTGTCTGACTGAATGCTAATAGTCTAGTGTGTGCATGTGTTATAGACAGATGACAGGAGTTTATGCCTGTCTGCTCTAATACCTAGCGGCACATCCTCCATCTTAAGAAACGCGACATTCCCCTGAAAATTGTTGCAGTTCCTCCGCAGCATGTCATCCGCACGTCAGCTCTCCCAATCAGTTGTCATGCTGTGAATTGGAGGTTTTAAGTTACAGATCACTTCTGAATCCCAGCACAAGCGTGACGTGCATCCCTATGCCCCTACGCTGCCTCTGCCAAGGAGCGTCAAACAAACACACAAACATCCGCTTGCTGAATGCTGACGAGTCGTCCCCGCCTCCTCCTCCGGAGAGAACCAGGGGAAGACGGCGAACGGGAGAGACAGAAAGCCCATTAGGAAATTCTTTCATTCTATTGACGCTAGAAACAATACTGCAGGAAGCCGAGCTGAGTGCTTGTCAGCAGATCCCAATCAATAATGAGATGAGTGAAATAACAGAAAACACTGTGTGTCCACATAGGAACAGGTAAAGCGGAGGAAAACAAATCATCTTAAACTGTTCTCGGAGGGGAGAGTGTGATTAAACCTCAGAGGAATAACGACATAAAGCTGTCTTTAAAAGCAAGAAACAAATTGCAGACTGCAGAGAAACTGTGCTGAAAATCGGCACTTTAATTGTTTTATCATTTTTTTCTATCTTTAAAACCCGACTGTGACATTTGAAGACAGAAAGTGTTCTCTTTAAATAGCCATGGTAAGAAAAAAGGGTGACTGGTAGACTACTGTTTTTATTATTGCTTCATACAAATTTTATGGTTTCGACTCATAAGCTTGCAATTTGATTCTGATCTTGCATCAATATTGATTCATTTGGATAAATATCAAGTACAGTAGCTGCATGTTAATTTGTCTCTTAACTAATGCTGTAAACACACAGGGAGTCCTGTTAGCTGTTCTTATTGTTAAAGGTTAAAATTAACAACTCAAATTAATATAATGAGTTAATAACATTATAATATTTTTAAATAAAGTGAAAAAAAATTTAATATGTAATATAGTGTATATATTTAGCTAAATACTCCTCTCTATAATTAAGCTTTATAGTTAACAAACATGCTATGGTCATTAAACTCCGAATCAACATGCACCAATGCTAAATATCTATATTACAGTATATTCATCATGTTCACACCTTGTAATAATGAACTTGGACACAGTCACCTCTGATAACAGATCACTCTAAATTGTGATGTAGACATGCATTTTCTATAAAGCTGCTTCGAAATAATATGTATTCTGACAAGCAATATACAATTAAAAGTGAATTGAATTCTTTCCCTGGTTGAAAAACACTGATTGGTCGATTACATGAGATATGATAAATTTAGGTAAATTGTACTGTATCTTTCAACAAACCTTTGTGTTTATTTACTATTAAACTACTACTTAGTAGTAAAGAAGAAGAGATTATCCATTCACGTCCCGCTTGAACTGATCGATCCGTCACAAAACTGTATTTGAATTTTGTAATAAAACTCAGAGAATTTGAAACTGAGACTTTGTTTCATATCAAATGTAACCTGCTCTGTCTTGTCTGTCGATGTCAGTGTCCTCTACGTTTTGCGCTTTGAGAAATGGATGGTTTGAAAATGGATGTGTGGAGTAGGCGTGAGAAAAGTGTCAATTTGTGAGAGTTGAAGCTCTGTAGTATGTGTCTTTTTTAATTCTATTGTTAAAATAGTTCAAAGCACCAAAACGCCTCCTAGAAATTCCCAGAATGCATCATAAAACAACAGTGAGCATCAGCTGTTCAACTGTTCTGTGAAATCCATTCCCTCACCGAATCCCATCTGCCTTTCTTGATGCCAGATGAAACGTGCTATGTTAGCACTATGCTAAGCTATTAGCAATACATGAATGCTACTGAAAACACACGCTAAGAAAATATTAGTAGTAACAGCTGTTTGAAATCTAAATACAGCAGCGTTAACGGCATCAAAATTTCAAATTGATGCCACTATTACATTTAAAGCAACAATCAAAATATATCGAATAGATTAAAAAAAATATATACAGTGGAGTTCACTTATCTCGAGTCACGGTTAACTCGCCAATACGATTATGTCGTCGTTTTTGAAGTGGAACTGCCAAACTCCCTATTTGTTTTAGTAATTTAGATTCTTTAATGTTCATTCCTTAATGTCGCCGAACACTAATATCTCGAGCAAATATCTCGGACAAATTCGCCATTTCACATGGTTATCTCATGACTCATGAGCGTACCTAGTTCACTGCGCATGCGCTGAGTTTGCGTTGCACGTGGATCACTGTCCTGGTCACTCAGTCAGTGACACTTTACTCACAGCGCCGCGCTGGACTCTCTGAAGTGAAAGCACGTTCACGTTCTTACCAGAGCTGCCGTGGGTCCCACCCCCACCCCAAAGCTTCATCCGCTTCTGTGTGCACATAAAGCCCGCCTTCTCTGATTTGATTGGTCTTCTCAAATATTTTGACATTGGTCAGTAACGAGCAGTAACGATCAATGAGTATGAGGCTTAGATAAACACGAACACACACACACAAACACATCCTGCTTCTGTTCTGAAGTGAGCTCTGCTCAGCGCAACTGCGGGAACACGGTTATTAAAAGACAGGACGAAACCGAATTTGTTGAGAAAGCACATTAGGCAGAAAGCAAGAAAGTATGTAATCTAGTACAGCGTGATGACCTCACGAATATGCTATGACTGTTTACGCTGTCAGCAAAATTGTGTTTGCAATGTTGGAGAATATGATTAAAGGTTTGTATAAAAAAAAATCAAGTGTTTTTATTGTATACTGTTAAATATCTGCTGTTAGTTGGTGCACATATGCCTTTTGTTGTTAGCAAACATATACAGTGTATGCACATTTTTATAGCATGTCGATTGCTTACTCTAATAAATAAATATATTGGGTGTAGGTTATCTCAACGCTTTTTTGCATCCCCCGAGGCCGTCGACATACCCGAACTCCACTGTATATATATATATATATATATATATTTGATGTAAGCATCCATGCTCAGACTAAAGTGATACAGGTAATTTTGTACAGACCCACAACTTCACAGTTGTTCCTGTCAAATTAAAAAGTACTGTCTTAAATAAGAACCGCCAGCTCTCAACGCCTTCATTTATCAGGAGCGCAACATTTTTATTAGGTGACAATACATTGGTGGCGAGCAGGGTGTGGCACAATAAGATAATGAGTGTATCTCACTTCTATCGCCCCTCCTTTTATGCTTCCATTCTCTGGTCAAAATAAAAAAATAAGTATTGAAACTTGCAGTTATGGTAAAGAGACGTGGCATTTCCAAAAAAACGTTCAAAGTAGTTGACCAACCACAACACATTGGTCCAGCCGACCAATCAGAGCACAGTGCACTTTTCAAAAGGATTGGCTTCATAGAAACAGGAACTAAACGGAGGATTACTGACAGACTGGGCAGAGAGGTTCTGCAACAATGTCAAATACACTAAAAATGTATGTTTATATATATATGTTTTTTTGGGGGGGTTTTCAAGCATGAAAACCTTTTATAGTAGACCGCAAAAAAAGTAATAAAAAAATTCAAGACTAGGTATAACATGGCCAATTTAATAAAGCAGCTTCTGCCACATAAAAGCTAAAAAGAAATACACAAACTATACCAGCCATTCATGATACACAGTACTCTAAAGGAGCGTACTCTCCTGGAGCAGAAAGCCAGCTCTGTTCATGATATGGACAGAAGCCATTTTGAAAATTGCCTTGAAGAAAGTACTTTGATACTATATACTACAGAAGAAGAAAGAGCATCCCATCTATCTAGAAAGCATCCTTTATAGGCACTCCTGTTCTCCAGTGTCATTTTATAAATGCTGCGGGTCAGCCGGCTTTATCGTCGACCTCGAAAAGAGTGTTGAGAGGGTCTACCTGTGGCAGGGTCCACGTCACGCTCGATCAAGTGCTGATCCTGATGAACCCATTCTCCGTTGCACTTGAAGTAGATCTGAGTGGCAGGGGTCGAGCGGCAGGTGAGGGTCACAGGCTTATTCTTAACAATATAAACATCATCAGGCTCCACCAGGAAGTGTGGCAGCAGGTCGGAGAAGGCCGCTGGAAGTGGATGCGTTACAGTGGCCGCATGCTCTCCACCTGTGAAAGCAAGCGAGATGAAACTTTAGAGACAGGTTGTGGTTGTTCAGATGCCTAAAACCTTTTATTGCAAAGAGATAATGAGTGTATCTGATTTAATTTCACACTCCGAACCCCGTGAGCGGACAGATTGCATTTGACACGCACCTGAGTGCAATGCTAATCCTGTGCATCCGCATTTAGTAGAATACAGATATTCTGCCAAACACAGCTGACAAAACGTCTCTGCTACAGCAGGTCTGAGAAATAATGCTAGTGTTAAAAGGGCTTGTTTTTTCCTGTGCAATAGGTTTGTTTTTCCAAGACAAAGTAGTTTTGAATTGGCTGCTCATGCGGGAGGGCTGTGATGTGGTGAATAATTAACTCATAAATATTAATTAGGTTGCACTATATGGCTAGGTTTGATAAATGTTGTAAGCAAATTATTTGAAATCAGATTATCAGATTTTGATAAATCAAATTATGTGAAATAAAAGCAAAACAAAACCTCCAACATTGTCAATATCAGATTTAATATAATTAAATACAAGCCCAAAATTGTCATTTGTGAGTTCATTCCTTGAATTTGTGAACTTCATCCTTACTCCTGCCAGAATAGTCTCAAATGCAAAGTTTTATAACTATTTAAGAATGTGACAAATTATTTTAATACATTTCAAATACAAAGTCAACAACATTTTTATTTGAGGTTTCAGAGACTTCAGTGAGTACAAAATTATAACTGAACCAATTATTTCTTATTCAAACTGTAACTAAATAAAAAGCTTTATCGCTTTCAAAAACTTTATATAACAATATTTAATCATTTTTACAAAATCACAAAGCAGAGTTTCTCATAAATGAGATTCTGTTTGCTTCAATTTGACTTGAGTAAAAACACACTGCAGAAAATAGTATCAATAAAATGTATCATGTTGTAAAAGATTACAACATTGACATTACAACATTTTTTACAAATTGAGTTACATAACTTTTTATTAAGAACATATAATTAAACTGTTTACAATCAATTCTCACAAGATTAAACAGCTATGATTTTCGTAATATTTTCAATTTTTTTAAACATTTTAAAATGCCATAGAGCGAGAAAAAAAAGCTCTCAGATTTAAATATATATTAATATTTATTATAGATTTAAATAATCTGAGTCAAAAATCTGTCAATTTTAAGACAAACCTAAGATGTTTGGGCAAAAAAAAAAAAACTGAACATGGACTTTAAACATGGACTGCTAAATTAACAGCCACATATACTGAACAGATAAAATAAACTTTAAAATAATTAAACTTTAAAATAATAATAATAATTCTTGTTCCAACAAAAAAGAACTGTAAAAAATAAATATCAATAATATTTTCAGCGTTGTAAAAATCCATTACATTTAACTATTTCATCACCTGGAGGTTTGTACTTTTTTTTCTGTCTACCTTTATTTTTTTGTTAATAAAGTATTACAGTCTATTTATAATAGATTTAAATGTTCAGTTGTTATGGACTTAAAGAGGTTTAAGAGCCCCTAAAGAGGGTCTTATTTTCTCTTTCCAGCACACATAGAAAAACAATGTGTGTGTAAGAGAGTGAGGCCCCTTGTTAACAGGCCGAGTAAAAAGCTTCTGAGTAGTATGGCCTTGTCAGGGTTTGCCTACAGCGATGCTGAATCCCATCTCTTACTCTCTCTGCTGTTAATCACAGCCTTTTAAGATCAGAGCTGATGGACTGCAGGCCATAAATCCCTCTTGCTGAATGACCACAGCACTTCAAAACATGCTCGGCGGGCCCTGTATCAAGGGCTTTAACTCAACTCTTTATTACGCCCAGACTGAATGCAGTGACGTGACTGCCAGCCATTCACTGATTGACGGCCGCCATTGCAAATAGGCCACATTAAATGCGAGACGAACTGGCTCTTTATTCCAACGGCCGCCGGTAGCGCGACGAGATCAGGTGAGGAGCGCTTTACGGATCAAAGATCTGCCTGACTTTGTGGGCGGAAATGTCCCCCCCACATGTGTGGATTTATGGAAGCAGCGCAGAGGCGGTAGGATTCGCAAATGTGTGGAGATATTCAATGAGAAATCATCATTAATCAGAGCTTGGCCCTGTGACACGCGGGAGAATGATTCCTTTGCGCGGCGCGGAAACGGAGCGCTACCCTATCAGTAATTTTGTTGCTTCATTTGTTAGCTGCAATGTTTTTCTGGTCTTTGTAATTAAGAATGAATTGCTAATTTATCCTTTTCCGCCCACAATCCAGAGTAATCAACCAGCCTCGGGTCGATGTTTATTCCCTCTTCATACTGATGGTCCCACACCATTGTGCATCATACACAAACACACACACACTGAACTCAGTTTTTAAAAGGATCACTTTTGATAATTAGTTATCCCCACAGCATGTTTTGTTCAGTTTGACTTTTTTTGTCCCATGAAAATGCTTGAGTGAAAATGGTCACTAGCTGTGAACTTGCTTGCATATGGATTAGATTCAAAGCAAAAACACAAAATCAACAAAACTTCAATTTTCATTTCATGAGGTGAGGGGGAAAAGAAAACTAACAACTTGGGATGAGCGAGTACAGCATTATCTGTATCTGTTAACCATATGAATTATCTGGATCTGGATCTGTACTCGGGCTGGGCGGGGCCTAATCCAGAAGTGGGTGGGATTTAACCCAGAAGTGGGCGGGGCTTTAACCAGTATGTTATTTTTAATCATGCGATTGATATGGGTCGATCAGAAATTGTTATATTTATTGCTGATTATATTTGATTGCTGTTATATTTATTGCTGATGACAGCATCAGCATGAGCTTTAGATCAATGGTTTTGATCACGATAACAAACAAACTATATACAGAACAAGTTTTGCACCAATGAATACAACTCATGTAATGAGAAAAATGAAAAATGTAATGAACAAGAGTTTTCATTTAAACATAACTTTCTTTTTTTTAACAATTTTTTTTATGATCAGTGTGATTTTTTTTTATTTCCACACCAGGTATGCGTGTGTGTGAGTGAGTGAGTGAGTGAGAGAGAGAGAGAGGGGGGGGGGGGGGACTGTGTGTTCTACGTATCAAATAGTCTGATGCTGTTTTTAAGATCTGCATTCCTTTATTTTGTATGAAATACAGCAAGAAAGTGTCAGACACTCGCGCGAAGTTAAAAAACTGGTTAGAGCCAGCAGACGGTTAAAAAAAATCTCCGACAGGCAGAGACGCAACGCTAGTCACATTCTGTCAAGCACCACGTCTGAACAAACCCCACATTTACCAGAACTCTACTGGTTAATAAGTAAGTACTACAAACAAACCGAAATAAAAAACAAACCTGAAGCTGAAGAAACCATAAACGCTAACGGAAGACCCGCGAACCTGAGTGACTGAGAGAGAAAGACACCTGTTCTCGTCTCAGTGTTCTGCGTGTGAATGAGCAGGGCGAAGCCGCGGGACGCATCAAAATCTGCACGTGTAGGGGAGGCGCGCTGTGACTAGCCTATCACAGAACGCAGACACAGTCAGCTACCCAATGAGGATTTTTATTCAATCCAAGCACAGATAATGACTCGCATTACTCGTATAATACTCGTACTCGGCAAAAATGCATTATCCGTACCGGATACTTGGCTCAACTCTACTAACAACCTTTGAACGCTTGCCCATCATCGGAGGAAAGGGCCAGATTCTTGTGCAAATGACATTAAATTATACTAGATTGCAAGTTAAAAGTGTGTATTTTCACCTACTGCCTCAAACGGAGGTAACATCCATAGCAATAAAACACAACTTGAATGCTTTGGGTAAAAATTAGCATGGAACGGTATATCAAAGTCTTTAGGAGAGTTAACGTTAGACTATCTGCTGGTTGCCAAAATTATGTTGAGTGAGATGGCATTTTGTAGAGGGCATATGCCTGAACCTCCCTAGAAAACTCTATTTTGGGACCATTGTCTTAATCCCTGCATATTATTCTACACACACACACAGCAAAGCTCACAGCATCTTTAAGCAACTACAAACAGTACAAGGTCATATTCAGATAATTAAGCTCCTTTATGTGGACTTATTTTGGTGGAATTATTCAGAAAATAATTATCAATAGCTAGACTGCCATTTATGGCCTTTTCTCTCGCAACGGACCTGTGGCACCAAGCACAGAACACACATCTGTACTAATGAAACACCAAAGCTAAAGCTGACCTTTCTGGCACCTTCCTCATCCCCCCTGCAGAAAACCACAACCCAGGTCACGCAGGTAGCATTAGCCCAAGTAATAAACGTCAGCCTCCGCACTAAGACATTACCCAGCCTCGCCGGCCCTGCCGCAACACGTCATAATAACGCCGCTCTGCTCATTTCCTTTTGTCGTTTTACGTGGTGTGCTGACTTGCTAATTCATCAGGGTGAAATACAGTGTAGAGCGAAGCTACGGCTATTGAACCTCCGCTAATGTATCGTGTACGTGTTAAACTCTTAATAAAAACTAAATGTTGTGTGTCCAATGAAGGACATACATCACTTTCCAGTTTCGCCCCCCTCTGTTACATTACATTTTGTGCAACGACAGACAAGTCATTTATCTTACAGGGACATTTATTAAAAACATGCTGAAATGAATTGGGAATTCGAGCCGTTCTGTTGCAAGCAGAGGATGGTGCAATCAAGGCAATTATTGCAGGTCAAAATGGCTTTCTTTCTGCTGATGTAAGAACGGGTGCCCACGGGATGTGGTCCGTTTAATGAGCCTTCATTTGGCACCGTGATGATGGCCATTAGCTCATCATGGTGACCTTTCCTACAACATGAGAGCTTGATAAACCAGAATCGGTCCAATGCAAGACTGAGGTGGGATATATGACTCGCCTTACCTTTAAAATCAGAAATTATTTTTCAAACTGTTCATGACTGTCCACATCTGTTTTCTGGACTAGTCTCAAGGGTTTCAGGCTGTATTGGACAAAGTAGAGATGATTGTTGTTGTTTTTTCCAGCATTTCAAAGTGTTGCAATATTTTATCCTCACAATACTGAAATGATATTCTCACATCAAGAATCCATCCTTTCCCACAAAATATATTTATTTGAACACAGCCTGCTAGCCAAGATGCACAAATCCCATGGTACATCTTTTAAGCTATATATATTTGGCTGTACTGGCCTTATTATGAGAGGACAGTTCAGAAAGAGAGAGGAAACAACCGGACAGGAGAATGGCATAGAGAAATGACCGAGAGCCGGGATTCAAACTCAGGTTGCCCGAAGCACTATTGCGCCATATGTCAGAATCATATTTTCTTCTCGAATGTGCCAGAGTTATTTTGAAGACCCAACAGTAAAGTAAAGCAGAAAATTCACCACTAGTTGCACAATCAGAAAGTAAAGAATGGCAATATATTTTTTTTATTACTCTCAACTCTCAAAACAAGAAATTGAATATTATTTATTAAGATACCAAGAGAGAAAGAAATTCACTCCTTACAAGTATTATGAGCTACTTTGAATTAAAAATGTATAAATACAAGAATAATGGGACTTTCCGAGATATCTAAAAAATATGATGTTACTAATATTTAAATATAAACAAATTCTAACATTCTAGAAACGAAAGCCTCAGGTACAAAGCAGATGTAATTAGTTATTTTGACAGTTTCCAACAGTTTGATTTCCACAAACTCATTAAAAAAAGCTTTATTTTATGTGCATTAATGCAACAGGTTCTGTACTATGTAGATGTGTCAAAAACGCAAAACTGAATAAATGAACATGGTTGCAAGCTTGAAAATTGGCCTGTTCCAAAACCCTCGCTTGCTGTTTTGGCCACTTGAGAATTTGTGCATGTGACAGGAAATATGTTTGAAAGACTGTCCCAGGTATGAAAAATGCCCAAGCTCAGTGCCCTTAATGCACACTTTATCCACACTATTTATAATAGTTCTGAGCGGTATTTGAGGCTAAGCGCAACCCATTATTCCTCATGTTCAGGGACTAACACGCTCCGAAATTGTGGGATTTAGAGGTAAGCTTTCTTACAAATTTGGCAGTAAACTGTAAAGTGCTACACATTTTCCTGATACAGAGGGGAATATGTGCATTTAGTAAAATGTAAACTGTCACTCCAAAATACAAATAAATGATCGCAAAAAATACAGACTTTTATCTTTTTTTATGTTAGGACAACATAAAAAATAAAAATTCCAATATATTTAAACTGTTCTTGTCCGTTTTTGTCCCCTCTCATTTGTGAGCTTCAGTCACACCTCAGTAAAGTTCTAAATACAGTTTTTAGAAAAAATATTAGAATGAAAAAGCTTCATTAATAGTCTTTCTTTGAAGACAGGAAAATGACAGGTCATGTCAACTGCCCATGTGTGACTTGTATTTTTGTGAAAATGTTATTTTTAAACAGCTGGCTGGGAGAAGAGCACCTTTGCATCCTAAATGGACAACACTGTGTGGGAAGTTTCCACGTTCTGTTAACACGCATTCCGACTCATGACAAAGTTAAATCCTTTATTCATGAGAGCATATTCTAGGCATGCAAAGCTTTAAATTAAAGTCATTCTGTAAGGCTGATTGATGAGCTTCCCACGCTTATGTTGTTAGAGTTTAATATATTCATCACTCTCTTTGTACTTATTTCATATGCATGCGTGCACGCACACACACACACGCACACACACACAAGAAAAACAACTGCCAGTCCATGCTTAACGGGCTCCTCATGGATCAATGCACAAATGAAGTAAACACTACATAATGGTTAACATTTGAATTTGAAACCCGATATTACACACAACTAATATCTAATGGATACAATCTTGTGCGGAATCTGATAATGCACTTTCTCATCCCTGAACATTAGATCAGCAACGAAACATTTACGAGAGCGAGATATTTCTGCCACAGCCGTAGAAATGTGTCAGCTCAATAAAAAAAACAACAACAACACTACAATTACATTTTCGACAAATGCAATTTATAATGTTCCAAACCGTGAATAATGAATTCAACTGAACAAATTCATTTAAATGCACTGCATGAAAAGTACGGTTGTGTGTAATGTATTTCTCCAAGTACTGCCATGCTAAGTAAAGCAGGGTTTTGCAACGGATGAACATTGACCAATCAAAACCACACCGGAAAGAACCAATGAGACCAATCAGGACCATGATCAGACCCAATAAACACCACCATTTCCTTTCTCTGTTCTGATGTGCAACACATTGGCATTTGACTTCACAGGCAAAAACTTCTGATAACTGGAACCAAACATGAAGACTCTATCAGCTAAATTGGAATAAATTGTGTCGGACTGTAAATACGGTCTGGTTGTATAGCACTGCGCACAATGGCAGAAAAGGTCACGTAAAGTCTCTCTCCATCGGCCACTCTTACGTCGCCTGCCCTTTCCAAGCCAATTAAAGTCCTTTTATCAGTTCTTTGTCCCTCAAGCAACGCATCATAGAGCAATCACCCAGCATAATTTAAAATCACAATGATAAACGGCAGCTCTAATGCATTTTATGATGTCATCACCCCTTTACAATGTCATCAAAAATTTATTTTATTAAAATTACTATACAGATTATTAAGCCATTTCATGTGACAGTAACTTTAACCGCGATGATGGCGAATGCAAAGTGTTGATATGGGCCTACATTTTGACGGAAATGAATTCATTTATCATTACAGTGGGGTCACAAAACAGGCATCTGCACATATGGGTTCTTCAAGCAAGAAGCTTTCAGCAGCACTGTGTTTCTAATGATCTCTTAAGCAAGATATAATGCAATAAAGTTCATTGATTTAATTAAATCTATTTTAAAGTGATTCCCATGGTTTAAAGTGAAGCTATACGCAGTACATAGACTATTAACAAAACCGGTTTTAAATTTATTCAGAACTTTAATTCGTTTGTTGCAACCTTTTATGCTGGACAATCTCAAAATTTGACAAATGTGTCTTTTTTTTTCTCAAATAAAGCAGTATTTTCTGTTATCAGACTCAGTCAGTGCAAATAGTCTCTTCCAACAAGTCGAGCTATTTGGACTTGGATTAAATAGAAACTCAATTATTTAAATAATTTGTATTGAATTATTTGTCTGGACCCGCTGATCCAGATCAAGCCCAAATCCTGGAAAAAGTAATTGAATTAATCTGCATTACAGATTCATTTGCCTCCTTGTACATGCTAAATATAAACCTGGATATATAGTATTCAGTTGTGTGAAAACTACACTGTTTTTTTAGCCCTTTTTCTTTTGTTAATGGTACTAGTGATTGATAACAGGTATTGGTACATAGGCAGCACAGTCTAGACAGGAAATGGTGTTGTCCGAGGCCCTGACTGATGCCTGTTTACCACCTGACAACAAATATTTGCTCTGCCATGAGCCCAGGTTTAGTGGAAATTTTCTGACGTACACATCTCGGCTATGTGCCACATTCAGACAATGTCCTATTTTTGGCATCATGCACAAGGTACAACAGTGTAGAAAGTTATGATTGGATGCTTCAAATGATAAACCACAGATATACCCGTTCAATTTCTCATTAATGCAATTATCTAATCAACCAAATCACATGGCAGTTACTTCAATGCATTTAGGGGTTGGTCCTGGTCAAGACAATCTCCTGAACTCCAAACTGAATGTCAGAATGGGAAAGAAAGATGATTTAAGCAATTTTGAGCGTGGTATGGTTGGTGGTGCCAGACGGGCCGGTCTGAGTATTTCACAATCTGCTCAGTTACTGGGATTTTCATGCACAACCACTTCTAGGATTTACAAAGAATGGTGTGAAAAGGGAAAAATATCCAGTATGTGGCAGTCCTGTGGAAAATGCCTTGTTGATGCTAGAGGTCAGAGGAGAACGGGCCGACTGATTCAAGCTGATAGAAGAGCAACTTTGACTGAAATAACCACTCGTTACAAAAGAGGTATGCAGCAAAGCATTTGTGAAGCCACAACACGCACAACCTTGAGGTGGATGGGCTACAACAGCAGAAGACCCCACCAAGTACCACTCATCTCCACTACAAATAGGAAAAAAGAGACTACAATTTGCACAAGGTCACCAAAATTGGACAGTTGAAGACTGGAAAAATGTTGCCTGGTCTGATGAGTCTCGATTTCTTTTGAGACATTCAGATGGTAGAGTCAGAATTTGGCGTAAACAGAATGAGAACATGGATCCATCGTGCCTTGTTACCTCTGTGCAGGCTGGTGGTGGTGGTGTAATGGTGTGGAGGATGTTTTCCTGGCTCACTTTAGGCCCCTTAGTGCCAATTGGGCCTCGTTTAAATGCCACGGCCAACCTGAGCATAGTTTCTGACCATGTCCATCCCTTTATGACCACCATGTATAGCCATGTCCTCTGATGGCTACTTCCAGCAGGATAATGCACCATGTCACAAAGCTCGAATCATTTCAAATTGGTTTCTTGAACATGACAATGAGTTCACTGCACTAAAATGGCCCCATAGTCAACAGATCTCAACCCAGTAGAGCATCTGTGGGATGTGGTGGAACGGGAGCTTTGTGCCCTGGATGTGCATCCCATAAATCTCCATCAACTGCAAGATGCTCTCCTATCAATACTGGCCAAGATTTCTAAAGAATACTTTCAGCACCTTGTTGAATGAATGGCACATAGGATTAAAGCAGTTCTGAAGGTGAAAGGGGGTAACACACAATATTAGTATGGTGTTCCTAATAATCCTTTAGGTGAGGGTATATGAGCTTCTGTATAGGCAATGCAGAGTGAATTCTTATAGAGTGACCTTAGCCAAGCTCCGTAATAAAGGCTAGTGCTTAGGTCACTTTACAGAAATTGTACTTGGGCCAGTGTTCCAGTACAACAGTATCTTCTAAAGCATTAAAGAAACATATTTAGAAATATAAAAACAGAGACAAAACGTTTCTAAACATATTTTGGTGGTGGTGGTGCCAGAAAAAAAGAAGTTATTATACTGTGATTGATTAATTACATTGCAAGCTTTCGAGATTCGAAAAGACAAACATCCACAAAGGATGAACTGGCTGCATTCGGGGCTGATTTAAAATAACCAAAATATGCAAATTAAGAGAGAACAAATTAAATATAGTAATGGGTATGTTCTCTCTCTCTATAATGTAGAGGAATGGTTTTGATTTACCCATCAAAACCAATTCGCTCATTAAGCTCATTTGAATCTGTTAAAAGGTTCAGTCTGTAATTACCAAAACAGCACTGTGGTAATTGGTCTGCTCAACATACAAATCAGCTATTAACTTATATTTGTAAACAAATGGAAGAGGTCAGTATAATATAGTATCACTTATGTGTGTAAATGTAAATCGATTGAAGGCATCTATTGTGCCATTTTGAATGGAACACCTTTTTTTTGCCAACAAAAAAGGCAAAATGTGCATTTGCATTCATGGCAGACACTACTGCATTCATTGGATTCAAGTGTCAGTGTTTCAGTAAAAGTCTCCTGCTTTACAATCAGAGATTTCATTAAAAAAATTAACTAAAGCCATCCTAACATCTTTTGAAAGGATGTGCAGATCTCCGCTTTCCGAACACAATAAAGTGTGTATAAACACTTTATTGTGTTTATACACAATAAACACAAGAGCCCCTAAGAGTAGGGGCTTATCATTTTCACTGATGTGCAAAGGTGGACATGCCTGATATCAACAAAATTCAGTTTCAAAAAACTGTGTTTTCATGGTGCAATAAGTTTTAAAGATCAAAGCATGGTAGATTTTTATTACATGACCCATTTACAAAATCCCCTGATAACTACTCTTATTCAACTGTGATCCATAGGAGTCTATAAAAAGCCCCAAAACATCTTTTAAGTGTCCAAAGGAAAAGAGTCTTCACACCTTTCAACTGTCACTTTAAGTACACATTCACACCACATTTACACTAATACACTCTGTAAAAGTTCTAAAAATAACCTCACACTCTTCAGATAAACTAATCTGATACCTCTAAAAACCATGATCGGTCAACTTACCCCTAACCTTCAATCCAAAAGAACTCTGAATCTAAAATAACACATGTAAAAGAGTCATGCCAGCAGTGATCTCGGCCTTAAATGTATACGACAGTTCATTTGTTCACCAACTGTCGGAGTGAGCGTCGCTGTAAACGTGTGAAGCCTTTAATGAGAATTCCTGTGCTGTGAAACAGATGTCTCAGAATTTCAGATTTCATTTGCTTTTATCGTTTATCTCATTTACAGTCTCTTGCCTCAGCAAAAAGGCCTGGAAGAGGTCGCATGGTGTCAAACAAACCCAGTCAATTAAACCTTTATAACCTAACCTGTAGTTGAATGCAGTAGGCCTTTGAGGTTAATGCAAAGTTTACTTTTCCTTTCTCTCTTTAGCTCACAGTTTCTCACACATACACGATAAAGAAGAAAAATACACAAGAAAAAGACGACATTAGAGAAAAGATTAGCAAGCAACTATATATATATAAAAAAAGACTAGACTATCTCCTCTCCTTACACACGCAGACAGGAACCAATACGTTTTGTCCAGATATGTCTAATCAATAGCCAGGGTCTCTCAAATGTTCCTTGAAAGGAATAAGGGCTTATTTCCCATCGATTTAACCCTAAAATGGTCTACACCTTACCTTTAAAAATATATAAATCAGCAGCGAGCAGTGATTTTTTTTTAAACTGGGTATGCTGGATGCATGTTAAGTCAAAAATGCTCTTGGTGCAGATACGTTGGATGGGTTTCGAGTTAGAAAGAGTGTTAGCTGCTTACTCTCATGACACATAACAACACTAACGTTTTCCTAATATGTTTGACCTTTTATTGAAATTAGCCGACATTTACCTGCTGATGCCTTCACAAGCAC
This sequence comes from Rhodeus uyekii, assembly GCA_037043235.1. Lineage (NCBI taxonomy): Eukaryota > Metazoa > Chordata > Actinopteri > Cypriniformes > Acheilognathidae > Rhodeus > Rhodeus uyekii. The sequence goes on along the minus strand of JAWRVZ010000141.1, from coordinate 890,412 downwards.
CCGTAAAAGCTATTGAGTGTTTGACTTGAATCAGATGTGACAAAAAAATTAATAAAAAAATCTATATTTTTGTAATTCTGCTAGGTGGCACTAATATCACAGAAACTACAATACTTTACCTTTAAACGGTATGGCGCATCAGCAGAGGACATCTAAATCAGAAACAAATAAGAAACCCGGAGGCAGGTGTCAATTTAAACAGAAGTGGGCTTTTTTTAAATTAAGACAAAAAAAAAAAAGAAGGAAAAAAAAACAATATTAGTCGCCCATTATAAAGTAACTTATAATAAACAAAGTAAATTATAAATTAACGCAAACTGAAGGTCTGCTTACAGTAGACCTGTCTTTAATGGTTTTTAAAGTTGTCTTTAAAGTTTTCGTTAAAAACCAACTAGTTTCATTTTTGACTTTTCACTTAATTTAGTTTATTTACCGTAGTTTTATATCAAAAACAATGTGATTTTCGTTGTTTGAGATCTGACAGTAACAGCACGTTTCCTCTTTGGTGAGCGATTCACGGACAGTTTTCCCTGCACATGAAATCCCCCATATGCCAGCAAACCAATGAAATGACGAAAATACATAAAGCGTAGGTGCCAAAGCTGCTATGAACTCTCAGTGAGTGACAGATTTGAAGAAAATGACTGTCGTTTGGCAAATAAATAAATGGAGAGTTACATACGTATTGCCAACATTTTATCACGTAAGCTATATGGAGCACCTCAAGCAAGGGAATTTATAGTGTTCATGTTAATTAGCGACTCCACGAATGGCTTGAGTATGCAGAATTGGAAATTATCGTGATTGTTAGCTACCACTCTGGTAATTGCCACTTGCACGATATGCACTTTGAACAGAAAGTGCATGCCGAGAATGTAGATGTAGACGTAAATTACTCCTTTTCTTATGGCTGTCATTAGTAGCCCAACTTTTCTTTAGATTAATTTTAAAACCAAGACAGGGAAACAATACAGGGTCATTTTCCTAACAGAGAAGATCACAGGCTGCCCTCTAAAGGCACAACAAATGAAAGACCAGGCTTGTGGTACTGGAGGACTTAAAAGCTGCTGAAAAGTGTGTGATACACAGGGCTAATAAAGCATGACAGTTCATTTAGCTTGGGTCTTTAGGTTCACCCGAAACATCCCCTGAATGGAAATGTTTAATATACGAAGTCTAGTATCTTAAGCTAGTCGATTATCTGACCTACTGACAAAAAAACTAACTACACTTTGTGTTGTTTTAAACCTTTAGAATCACAAATGTTTTATGATCATTATTATTATTAATATCATATCAATGCTAAACAACAACAATAAATATTTAATTTGAAAGCTATGTTTCTAACATCTGCAAAACAGCTTTCTTCCATCTTAAAGATATATATAAATTATGACATATGCTCTCAATGACAAAAGTTAGTCCATGAGTTCAAGGCTAGATTACGGCTCTACTGGGTGGTTGCCCAGCACGCTTAATAAACAAACCAGCTGGTCTGAAAGCAGCACTAAGAGTTCTTACTAGAACCAGGAAATATGACCATATCAGCCTGGTACTGTGAATACTTCATTGACTCCCTATTAAACAGGGTAAACATTTTAAAATCCTCCTAGTGAACTGATAGTAATTCAAATTTATTCTCTAAATTCCTTTGATCTCCAAATTTTGGCTAGTTGATAATACCTAGAATATCAAAATCAACTGCAGGCTGTTGATCCTTTTCCTATTTAGCACCTTGTGTGAGCAAGGTGGGGCCAGGGGCCGAGGGCCGTGAGAATGATTATATTGGAATTGAACTTCAAACTTATATTTTCATTGAATTGATCTTTGCACAGTAATTCAATGAAACCGAATCAGCACTGAACTGAAATCTCACATTTTTCATTTTTTTTATGTGCTTTACAGGAGATTTTTTTAATTTATTTTTTAATCAATGAAATAAAAATTAATCACTGTCATGACAGTGTGAAATGTGCTTAGAACTTTTTCATATTTATATTTCTATATGTAAAAAGTCGACTGATTTGAAAAGTTAGTAATAAAATGAACAAAGTAATATTCCACAGAAAAAGTGGCTGATCTATTATGTTGCATTTACACTCCAAAACATTTGACATACAGTATCGGATTGTGTTGCGCCCATTGCTATGGCGATCACTGTCAATCAAATCAACTGCACATTTTAAAATCGTTGTCGATCCAGAAACTTTGCATTATAATTAGGGAAGCGGTTAATTACAATGTAGAGGTCAATGCAAGGTAGACAAATCTGCACTCTTGTGAAAACTCCCGTTATAAATCAATGAAGCTTGTCTACGCAGTGCAATGAATCCCTTATTGACATTGTGCTTATGCTTTAATGGTTATAAAGATTTGTACAAAACTTGAACAAATGCAAAAAATCTTTTTGACTGGTGTTAAGCAGATTCTGATTGATTTAAACATTGTGCTCACATGCCAAACAGATATTTCTGTGATTTTCTACAATGCTAAACATGGCAAAAACATTGTAAATAGAAACCTTTGACGCTCTTCACAAAGCGCTTGAACAAATACTTTTAAAAAGCCGGCTATCAGCGATTATCATTTAATGTGGTAATCCCGGCTTGTATTGTCACACTAAATGACCAAATAAATACTTGGTGGGACAAATACTCATTTCAAAACTCGTTCCTATTGAGTGAGAGCACAATGTTTTTTTTTTTTTTTAAATCTCTATTTAATTTTAATGATTTGATATTGTTTTTAAATAACAAAGCCACACAGATTAAGGTTTTAGACACCTCATAAAAAGAATAGACCGATTAGAACTCATTTGACCATAAACATGACATTAACCAAACCAAATTTGACTACCTTATTGTGTTCCTCAAAATTACTACAGCACACAAATAAAAAACGGAAAAAAAAGAAATATGAATGGCAAGCCTTGAACCTTTTTTGGAACGGATGTAATAAAAAGAGAGAAAGAGAGAGAAAAAAGTGGCCCAGTGGAAAAAGAGGAAAGTCATGAAACAATTTAGATTAACATTTTAATCCCTTATCTAATTACCCAGCTTCCCCAGAGATAAAAAAGGAATTTGGCCAAACTCACAGATCCAGATTTTTCCCAATGCGTTTCTCAAATTCCAGCAACAAAATGCCACAAATGCCACATTCATCTGCAGAAATATTTTAAAACCAATACTTAAATGCAACATACGAATTTGTCCCTTTTTGCAGGATATATAACTATGCTCGAGTTAATATGAGAAAACCATCACAATAATTAGCTAATTACGTCTGGAAAATGTTCTTCACATTATGTTTTGTGACTACACCAAACGAAAAGCAGAGGGATCCTCTTGCGACTTGTCAACTCGTTCACCTGAAATCCGCATCCTCCTCCACATGCAGGCCTGGCTGAGCTTTGAGAAGTCTGACTTCAGCAGTTTAATTAGCGTGACAAAGAAGCGAGGCAAGTACACCAGAGGTTCCTTTTAAAAAGGCACATAATATAATACTTAACAGGAACAAGACAAAGCGGCACCTGAGCACCTGCTCGGGCCTAATTATAGCCAAGCTATGCTAATGCAAAACAATAGAGTGCCATAGTACTATTTTACTTGTGCTTGCACAGTGAATTAAGAAGGTAATTGAACTTTTTTTTTTAAAGCAACTAAAACACTAACCAGGTCCAAAATGTTGCACCTGGAGTCTTCTTTACCACAAACTAATGAACCTTCAAGTGTTGGAGTCATTCTGGGTGCTGCAGTGATTTTAGACATGATCTCTTGAGGCTGAAGTTCCATTACGTTCCCCAAATTGGTTTACGCAAGAAAAAGCCATCCGATAACGTTCCTATTTATCTCAATTAGTCTTTTTCTGCAGCAAAATCAACATACATCAACTAAAGTTTTTCTTTATTCCAGTACATGAGAGATGGAGATGGAAAACTTGGCACTCTAAAATGTCTATAATGGTTCAATGATCACTTCTGGTCATGAGGAAAGGTGTTTGACTTCAATCTTAAGATTCAAGGATGATTTCGGCATGCAGACACATTATTATTCTGGAATATGGGAAGAGCACTAGTGTTTGAACCCTAGGGTGCACTTGATGCTGTCAAATGACCTCACATTATCGGCTGTTAGAGGGCCATACAGTGCAATGATTGGACCTAATGACTCCCATGAGATGACAGCCCATATCATTATAGGCAACATGCAATGCTTGGTAGGCAAAATTGTGTTTAAGGAGACAGTTCAGCCATAAATGAAAATCCTGTCATTATTTACTCATCGTCTCTGTGGAACACAAAAGATGATATTATAAAGAACCGTTTTCCCCATGCAATGAACTTCAATGGGATCCATATAGATTTGCAAGCCATTGACTTGTATGGGAAATACAGCAGAAATATTTTTCAAAATACATTTTGTTTGTGTTCCACAGAACAAAGAAAGTAATGCATGTTTAGAACATAATTATTTTGGTGAACAAGTCCCTTAAGGCATGCACACACACACACACACACACACAAACACACACACACACACACACAACCACTAAAACAGAACATCGAACAATGCTGAGAAAAACTGGGGTAATGGAAAAAAAAACTGGGGTAATGGAAAAAAAAACTGGATTTGAACATTGTAGTAAAATTTACACTATTTAGGATGAGTTTCATTTTGATATTAGATTCATATCAGAAGTAATGAGATGTCTTGTTTGCACTATGCTCTCCGATGTATTTCCGACGTGTATAAAGTGTCAATTGCATGAGTCGGATGGTGTGAGAGTTGGCAGCCCAGCATATGACAGCATTTTATTTTTTGTAGTTAAGTTAAACTTTCCCAGTTTGCACTCCAAACCGCCATATCTTCTAATGGATTGCATCCAGGAGATCAAAAGATTATTGGATAACTATTTGTATACAAATATGTTTTACATTACATATTACAAAGAATCCCATTCTTGTTTCTCTTCATTTATTTTCAGCATCTGTGGTGAATTACTCATTGTTGCTTTCAGTGTGACTATAAAGGTCACTCAAAACGAAAAAACTCACATTCTTCTGACTTTAAACCAAGGACCCGAGATTGTCACATCATTGTCACACTTTGTATGTTGTTGATCCAGCCACAAAGTTGCAGAAATAGTTTCTAAAACAGAACTGTTGTGTATCATTGTTGCAGTTGGTCAGGACAAAAAACTCTGGCCTTCTCTCATGCGTAACGTGTTCCTCCCAAACTTTGTTAATAAAACATAATTGCAGGCACGCTTATATAAAGTGTATATATAATAATTTAAGGCACCAACTCTTTGCTTGAGAATACTCGCATACGTAAGTGTTAATTGACAGACTTCTGTTATAACGGACACATTTTTAATTGGCAGCAAATCTAATGTGACTAACTTCAGAGATGCATTTGAAATGAATGTATAATTGTAATTTAGCTGAGGGCATTTAGTTGATTTAGTTTCCAGAAGAATCAATATTCAATCTCATCTGTCCTAGACTGTCAACTATAACTATTAGAGCTGTAATGTTTTCAGATTATGTGACATTAAAACTCACACCCCTTTTAATCTGGAGACTGAGTCCTGGCGAACAGAGAGAGAGAGAGAGAGAGAGAGAGAGAAAATACTGACATGAAAGTGAAAGGCAAAACGGGACTTTGTGTGATAAGAGTAAAGCACGTCAAGAAATGAAAGACAAAGCAGGAAATCTGATCCGAGTTTTCCTCCGAGTCAAACAGAAAGGATCAGACTTGCACGCCTGTTTAGGATATCAGCCCTCAGCAGCTGAGGAAACTCTAGCTCCCTTCAAATGCCGTTCTGATCAATTCTATTCATTTCCCCCTGCAAACTTCCAGACGGATTGCTCTGATTTCACAAGCGACAGACATATCATGTCCTCTGACTCCGATCACGCATGAATACAAATGATGTAGAAAGCACATCTTTTATGGGTGCAGACCACCTCCGGAGCATCCTGTCCGAAGCCAGAGATCAAAGATAAACCGGAGCGTGTAATACCCCATGAAGCTGCTTTGTTACGACGTGAATAATCACATAAAGGAAATCCACGCGCATAAAAAGCTCTGCTGTATGTGAACATCGCATCTCTGATGGATGGGCTCTGGGTTTAATACGATCGTATTATCTAAGTATTTTCTTTGCCATTTATTACGCACTTCCATTTTTCGTTCTCCGTTTGCCAGCACGTGTGACCTCTGGCGGTACGGTGTGATTTATTTTTCAGAATTATTAATATGAAGTTATTGAAGGACAAGAGTTCCTCGTGGATAATGAATTGCCAGGCCCAGAGTCGATAAATTTTGGAGATTATTGCTGACATTTCATTGGCGCATCACTCTTGGAAATTCAAGCGAGCTGAAAAGTGACTTCACAAGCCGTCCTTTTCAAATGCTGTACTTAAAACCAATCAAGTGGTTTAGCAGCCTCTCTAATAATCTGTGCTTATCCCTGGTAACCACATAAACGGTAACTATGTCAAGCATAATGTATACTTTTATTCATAAGGTTGCCATTAAAAGGGAACATTTATTATTAGACTCCTAATAATAGATATTATGGGGAAGAAACAATCTATACCTGCTCAGAGCAGGCAAAGATTTTTAGTCTACCTCAGAACATTTTAACAGCAAATGTGGTTGCTATAGTGAATGGCAAGATAATAGCAAAAAGTGTGTGCTTGAATGTGTGTAGGTTTAATTAGCTACACTTTGGGGACAAAACTGTCCCAGAAGTGAGCTAAATCTGTCAAAACTTCCCAGCGATGACATCCTCCAAAATGTAAAAAGGATTCATAAGTAGATATGTGAATATAAAGGCATTTAACATACCTGCTAGGAAAGATTCAGATTTTTTTAACGATTAATTTGAGGAAACTACATGTTCTTTAACAAAATGTTGATGAACTTTATGTAACAATGTTTACATGAACTATATATTAACACTGTAGCATTTTAAATTGGACAGATCTATGGTAAATTGGATCGGTCTGACTCATCCAGTAATGCAGTGACTTAGTAAAAAAGTAAAACCACTATTTCTATGGTCCATTTCAGACATGATCTTATTCACATTCAACTACATGTGAATTACCAGTCAGTGGAGTATTAATATTAATATTAGTATTAATAAATTGTCTGTGTCGCCATCACAGCGCAGGGACTCTTAATTTGTTTTCATTAAGTCACATGTTCCTTTGTTTCAGTTCTCCCGCCACTCATTTATCACCGTGGACACTGATCATCAAAGTGTTTTTGTCATTTTCGTTCGGCGCCGTATGTGTATTTAGTTCTCCCTGTTCACTCGTCTTTTGTCGTTTGTTGTTCATGCAGCTACGTGTGTGTGGATACACTGCTGTTTCGATTCCTGCCTCTATGGGGATTATCTTTGTGTGGAATTTCATTAAAGTATTTCTGAATTCTGCACTTGTGACAGTCTGCTTAACATCTGATAACACTTTATTTTGATGCTCCACTAACAGACATTCGACTGACCCAAACCATAACACCTAAACCTAACAGTCTACCATAAGCCAACTACAGTCTACTAATAGTCTAATGACTGTCAGTTGACAAGTTACTTATTAGTAGAGTTTAGTAGAGTAACCCAAAAAAAACAACAACAGCTGTATTCATAAATGAAGAAATTTATTTTATAACTTGTAAAGTACATATATTCTGTAATACAGCCACTTTATAAGGTCAAACAAGCAAGGTGAAAAGTGGTGACGATTCTGGGGGGTCCCTGCAATTTCCACCAAGGGGGGGCCCTCAGTAACCTCAACAACCTGCACTAGCGCCCCAGATACCCCAGCCACGGCCCTGACACCTAGCACTGGTTTAGACCTCCTCTTATAATTTCAATCAAGGAGGAAGTTGCCATTAGAAGACGAGTACACTGTGGTCATAAAGGGATGAAGGACATGGACAGCAACAATAGTCAGGGAGGCTGTGGTGTTTAAACGATGCTCAATTGGTCCTAAAGGGCCCAAAGTGTGAAAATATCCTCCACACCATTATACCACCACCACCAGCTTGACTTATTGATTCAAGGCTGGATGGAACTATGCTTCATGTTGTTTAAGCCAAATTCTGACCCTACCATCTGAATGTCACAGCAGAACTCTAGAATCATCATTATTTGATCATGAGCCTGTTCAAATGGTTGTCTTAGTTTCCTGTTCACAGCCGACAAGAGTGGCACCCGGAGCTTTCTTCTGCTGTAGCATCTGCTCCAAGGTTTGACATGCGTTCAGACATGCTCTTCTGCAGACCTCGGTTATTTAAGTTACTGTTGTCTTTCTATCAGCTTGAACCATTCTGTCCATTCTCCTCTGACCTCTGGCATCAACAAGGCATTTTCGCCCACAGAACTACCGCTCACTGGATATTTTTTGACCATTCTCTGTAAACTCTAGAAATGGTTGTGTGTGAAAATCCCAGTAGATCAGCAGTTTCTGAAATACTCAGGCTAGCCCGTCTGGAACAAACAGCCATTTATCTTTCTTCTGCATTCTGATGTCTATGTTAAGCATCTACCATGTAATTGGCTGATTATATATTTGCATTAACAAGCATTTGAACAGGTGAACCTAATTAAGTGGTTGGTTAGTGCATGTGTATAACATTTAGTTTTTAACCCAATTATTTTTAGGATATTAATATTTAAAAGTCCCTTCTACATAATTTGTAAAAGCATACAGAAAACACCGCAATGGGAACATTTGCCAGTAAGAGTCTGATTGTTCATTTATATCTGTTGGAAATAACGACAAACAATGAATTACGAAAAAAAAGACATTACATGATTACATGGCAGAGAAACCCCCAAACACTACTTCAGATCAGAGAGAGACACGCACATGCTGAGAGAAAATGTTGTATGGAAAGTTGCACAAATGAGAAAAGAAAGAAAGAAATGAAAATAAAATGTTTTTAAAATTTCACACATTGAGATAAGCAGTGTGTGTGTGTGTATGTGTGTGTGTGAGAGAGAGAGATCTAATTTGCTTTCTGGGGCTGATGATTCTTTGACAGGCATCAGGATGAGGTGGGACAGTGTGGGCCGTTAATGACACCTTACCACAAATTGGAGAGAGAGGACAAGCTCTGGCCGATAACAAGGGAACAGGTCTCTGAATGTCTCTGGATTTTTCTTTATCTCCCAATATTACCTCTCTCTCAGTCTGTCTCATGCTTTCTTCCTCTCTCTCCATCCCTCTCTCACACATTCACTCCCTCTGGGACAAGCTTATCTCTCTGCTCAGCACAGAAAGAGACGTTTCTTAGTGCTGAAACACAATTTATTTTTTTCACTGCACAGCTGTCATGTCAATGATGGGTAATTTATGGCAACTGTGCAGGCTAACTCACCCAATAAGATTTCTCACGAAAAAATAAAATAATATTAATAACAGCTTCACCCTTTGGGGATATGGGCAGCAAAGTGCGGCTGAAATGAGTGGCGGTTACGCTTTGGATTGTGGAATTAAGCTCATGCCTGAAGTGCAGAAAGTCTCCAGTTGCAGTCATGTTTACTATGGTGTTTAAGTTCAGAGTTGCTCTTTATAAATGGGTTCACTCTAAATGTTTCAGATAAGGAATCATTATCACTTTATCTGTATAAATGAGCCTATAACAGTGAATGAATGTGAATTTATTAGTTCTAGAGGTAAGGCAGTCTGAGGAAAATCTAACACACTCATTTTACAAGCATGGTAAATCTCAAAATATAATTACACACACACACACACACACACTATTTATAAACATATACAAACATACATACATGTACTGTGTATGCTTGTCTGTAAACTTTCCATTTGTAAAATATTTGAATATAAAAATATACATTTCTCCAATTATAAATCTACAAGCAGCCAATTGGGGTTGACAAACTATTCAAAAAATGTTTCAAAAGTCATAGTTTACAACTGCTAAAGTCTTCTCCAACTTTCCACCCTATGCTTTCCACATTTCATGTAAGTGTTGTGAAGTCTATGCTAGCAGTATGACTAAAAACGGACCTCCTGTGGCTGCGCAGGCGAACGCTCAGTGTCACCGCCTGCAGCACAGACTTCTTACTGCCATCCCAGACAGTAGGGGGCCTCGCACGTACCACTTACACGCTGTCCTCATTTCTTCCTCATCTGAATTTTGCACTACACCCCAGACGACTGCCGCTTAGCACAATTTGTTCTCTCGCATGATACCGTGCTTAAAATAACATGTTAGACTACCCTAAATATGTAGTAGAATGAAACAAACTTTTTTCTCACAAGACAGCAAAGACACAGATTGGGAATTCAGATTTTTTGCTGGCTTGTGACCAAATCAGTCAATGCAAAAAGGAATCAGCAACGAGTTGGTGTGTTGATTTTCACTGTGTTTACAGTGCTTTGTCTAGAATGTTAAATAAAAAAAAAAAAAAAAAAAAAAAATTTAAATAATAAACTAAATAAAATAATAAAAATAATAAAATATATATTTTTTTAATAAATATACAAATAATAACTAATAACACCACCACCAAAATAATGATAGTAATTCATATTTTAAGGTACACTACGTAACACCTTTTGTTAAAATGAAGAATATTTAACAATGAGTCAATACAGCATCTATCCTTCTTTGTCTTACCCTGATTCACTAAGATAAGCCTGTTCACTTTTAAATTTTAGACCAGGTTGAATGGTTTTTGCAGAAAACTTAAGCATACTGTATGTCTCGTCACATCCATTAATAAAAAAAGATGACTACTTTGACTCAGGTATGCTGTGGGAATGGTGTAGATCAGTTGTCAATGAGTGAGAAAGGTTGGAAATCACATTTAAAGCCTGCATGTACACTACTTCAATGGTCTAGGTTGGACAGAAATAAAGTTTAGGTGAAATAGTGGTCCAAAAAGGCTAGGTAAACAAAAAAAAAAAAATTATAGCACACCGCCGAAGAACTGGTCAACAAAGGGTCTTAACAACAACATAACACTAGGGTGCTCCATTTAAATATTTGAAAAGCACTCTAAAACAAGAGAGAAGAACCTCTGATTGTGGGTTGCCAGGGTTTGAGGCCTATGAGAGCGCAAAAACGCAACTACCGCCTTGGCATAATCCCTAAACAGATTTGGTGGATGGGAGCAGAGGACATGGGAAGAATACAAATAGTTTGTGTTGGCACACTGAACGAGGCTCGCCTACTGACTGAGGCAAAGCTTATTTTTAAAGCGCATCTGTCAAAAGTAAATGCTCAGCCTCTCTCATCGTTCAGCGCGTGTCTGCCATTTGTTAGCCTCTGAGCTAATGGCAACCCGGTAAAAGCAAAAGCAGGAGTCGTTTTCCTTTCAAACATAGATGGGCAGATCCATCACAGAGAGAGTGAAGGTCTGAGCTCTCAGAAAGAATGGCTGGTGCCAGTGCTGAAATGTGCCACGGTGACAAATCTGGGTCCTTGAGGAGCCCGTGAACATATGAAGCTCCTAATGCTAGCATTGACAGCTATTTACAGTGTGCCAGCATGACAGCGACTCCCTGGGAGTCTTACCACAGATCCAATCTTCTGGTAAATATATTTTGTAATCTCTCAGAACACATTTAATGTCCAAATAAAGATTATCCTTGCAATAGGACTTTCTAAAAACATAAGTTCAGAAATATATTTGCATAAATAAGCATGCATTATATTAGCGTAATATTAAGTTAATTGGTTTTTATTTTACCAGATATATTTTTAAAGTAAAATAATTATTAAAACCACTGTACAGGACACTTTACAAGTGGCTTTACATGGAAAAATAAAGATAGACCTTATAAATGTCAGTAAGCAAGCCACAAAATCAAACTATTCTTGGACTGATGAAGATTGCAAGGAAAGGGAGATTAAACATTAAATAACTAATTTGTTTTCCATTAATAATCGTTTGATTTCTGACCTGACTTTATAATGTAAAAATAATAATGATACAATTATGCTTCATTATTCTGTATACTAATGAAACAAGCAAATGAACAAGCAACAAACAACCAGAAAAATGTGTTACAGATACAGGGGTATCGATGTACGACAAGTGGAATCTGTAAATCAAAAGTTAATCGAGTCGGTTTGGACCGTTGTTTAAAATATGATGCTATGCAAAAAGGTTTAAAAAAGGAAACAAAGAGATACAAATCAACTGTTTAGGGGAATTAAATCACAAAAGGCTAAATGTCCCCTTACATGAATTTATTGTGCATATAAACGAACACGAGCCCAGAATGCCAATTCATTAGAATGCTAAAGCATGTGCAAAATATCTCAGTACGTGAACCATAATATACCTCCTGTTGGGAGGTTTACGATTCTCCACGAACAACAGACTTACACTATAGGTTCCCATTTCATAACTGTAATTAAATTCACATCTGTCCTGAATGCCACAATTATCCTTTCTAGAGATAATCACAAAATGGCATAATTTGGATTTTCAGGGCAACATTACCATGATTAATTTCCTTGTGCAATTTTGTTCCCGTTTTGCCAGTACAATAATTCAGACCATTCTGCGCACGATGGGACAGAAAACTAGCAGTGAATGGAATGCCCTTTAAGTGTTTATTTCCTCATTATTATATATTTTAATCAATTCATTAGGCAACAATGCAGAACCCCCCCACCCCCCCACATATGCATGGTTTGTGAATCTTCCACTTTGTGACAGACTTTGTAGTTATTTATTTCATCAGCTATTTATTAGCCTGTTTATTGATTTATTCATCAAGCTATTTGTGTTTCGTGAGCCAGCCGGGCAGATACAGCATAATCGCATGCCTGCAATATGAAGATTTATACACTAGCGTGTGCTAGACGAGATTTTGTCGCAGATGCACAAACAGACTTGGAGCACAACTGCAGAGTGTGTTTATATATCAAAACCCACAAACTAAGCGGTCCGCAGAGAACAACCGAGTCTTACGGCTGTGTGTGAAAGCTTTTGCAATGCCTATCATTTGGCAACGGGAAAGAAGCGTTTGAGAATAAGGGACTTCTTTATGACTTTCTCCTGCTTGCTCTCTTTCTCCCTCCATCATTCTTTAGCGAGATGGGCGATTTGTTTTACAGATGCCTTTGTCCGACACCTGGGTGAACAGTGCAGTGGAGAGTGCTCTCCTTGGCTGACGTATGGGCCCGCTGATGCGGTCTGACTGAACCTCGCTGATAGCATCCAGCAGGCATTAGCTTCAACCGCATGGCCTAATCAGTCTCTATACATCCCCAATATCCACTGACAGCTTGGGCATCAAGCCTTCCCATGCCCTTTAAATGCATCTAGTACCACAAACTCACTGCAAGCCTAATTTGCTTCCTTATCTAAATTAAACTAAAAGCAGTCTGTTAATTGAGTCAGGAAAAGGTTGAGCTATTATACACTAAATGCGATCCTTCGTAGATAGCTAGATAGGTTCCTCCTGACAAATAATATGTATAAATAGTCCACGGCCACTACACAGGCCAGAGGCAAATAATCGATGCATAGACGAAAGTGAAGTTTTATAACCAATGGGGGGGCGTTGAGGTTAGCAGAAGATCATGATGGTATTGCTTATTACCCTCAAATGTGTAGGCAGTCAATGGAGGGGCGATGCTTTTCGAAAGTTCTTGCCTCTGCCCTGGGAAAAGGTCAATGCATGGTCTTGCCTGGAGCAATGAATTCTGCTTTCATTCTTCATCTGTAATGTGCTGCAAATGATGTATGGAGTCATATTTATTATAGACCACCTGGCTGCTCTGTGGCAGCGGTGAAATTAAAGGAGCTGGTGTGGAGCCATAGCCTGCGTTTCTGCAGAGACCAGGAATATGAGGTTCAGCAGGATGGTGTTTCAGAACCGGAATGCATAATTGGCACAAATTGGAAAGGTGCCGCATCTACTGCCATATGATTTCTGAAAAATGTGGATGGAATCAAGTCATAAAAATGGAATGTACTGTAAAATGCATAGTCACAGAAATAAAAAAAATAAAAAAGTAGCACTGTACAATTAATCGTCCATGTGAATATTAAACCACATAACGGCCTCCATTTAAAAATGTTAAAGTTTGCATTTCCAGTTTACTCTACTTTACATGTTTACACGTCTATTTTACATTATCGTCCATCTCAGTTCATGAGCATTTCAATTCATAAAACTAAGAATCATTAAGCTGTTAAAGTTACATGCATTACTTGATTCCCAATGTAACTTTTAATATAATATAATCCCAAATAAATTTCTATTGGAGGTAAATGAATAGGGCCATATGCATCTCAGGTACAGTCTGTTTCCTGTAGGCCTGTTAGTCTGACAGACTTGTATGATAACCTGCCGTTGTTTACTGTTGTATGCATTAATATGATTTGCTTACGTCTGATTAGTTATTACTCACCAAGCTTGTTTATGTCATAAAATGATGCACTCCTAATCCATACACTGATAAAATCAAGCAAAGCGTCACTGAATTATGATTTGTTTTATTGACGGATCACTAAAATTTCTTTCATCAAATAATATGAAACAGTTTGTTATTCAATTACAAGAGGACAAAACATTACTAAAGTGTCAGTCATTGCAATATCACTAGTAATTCCTGTATTCCTTACAGATGGAATGATAACTCGGGGGAATTCGCTTCTGCATTAAAAAAGCAGTTATAACTCCTAAAGCATCTTTGTGCATGCATAGCTGGTGTGTCAGTCATTTTAGATTATTTTTCTTGATTATATCCATGTAATTTGAGCTAAATCCCCCAGCTATGAACTGGAAGGTTGGATTAAAGTGCCATAACATGAAAGCCTTTATCTGGAAAACAGACTCTCGGTCAATACTAAGTGGCATTTATATGTTTAAGTCAGAAAGCAAGACCAAAATGACATCATAACATTATGACATTCAATCTCAATCACATGCCATTAGTAATCAATAAGAACATAAACACATCCTAGATACATGTCAATCAAGAAGAATATATGCGAATATACTATATAATATATGCTACTATAATATTTAAGAATATATGCAAAAGCCAAACAAAATGAAATCATTACTCAGATACTGAAAAAGTGTAAGATTTGGGTGTTTAGATCGATAAGATATAAAAAAATATATATATACATAAATACCATCATATTTATACAGGGATGTGAAAAAGTGTCTGCCCTTCCTGATTTCTTATTTCTTTGCATGTTTGTTACAGTTAAATGTTTCAGATAATCAAACAAATTTAAAAAAAATATAAACACAAGTAAACAAAAAAATGCAGATTTTTTTTACAGCACTGTGGGGGAATTTTAGCCCCACTCATCTTTGCAGAGTTGTAATTCGGCCACATTGGAGGGTTTGAGCATGAACTGTCTTTTTAAGGTCAGCTACAGCATCTAAATAGGATTCGGATCAGGACTTTGACTAGGTCACTCTAAAGTCTTCATTTTGTTTTTCTTTAGAGGTGGACACACCTTCCAAAAAGTTCAACTTTCGTCTCGTCAGTCCACAGAGTATTTTCCCAAAAGTCAAAAGTTTTCTGGCAAAAAAGTATTTTTGCTCAACAGAAATGTTCATCTTGAAACTCTGCCATGCAGTATACTCTGCCCAGTATATTTCTTATGAACACTGACCTTAACTGAGGCAAGTGAGGCCTGCTGTTCTTTGGATGTTTTTATGGGGTTTTTCATGATCTCTTTGATGAGTAATCACTACGCTCTTGGGGTAATTTTGGTTGGCCAACCACTCCTGGGAAGTTTCACCACTGTTCCATGTTTTTGCCATTTCTGGATAGTGGTTCTCACTGTGGTTCACTGTTCACACAGGGCATCATGTTTGCATGTAGGTTTGGATTTTGTTTTCCCTTAACAACCTTCATTTAAAATCTGCATTTTGTGTTATCTTTGACTAATATTTAAACTAGTTTGAAGATCTGAAACAGTGTGATAAACATGCAAAAAAATAAGAAATCAGAAAGGGGGCAAACTCTTTTTCACATCACGGTGCGCGAGTATATATATATATAGCCCACTGAAACTAAGCAGGGTTGAGCCTGGTTAGTACCTGGAGAGGAGACCACCTGGGAAAGCTAGGTTGCTGGTGGAAGAGGTGTTAGTGAGGCCAGCAGGGGGTACTCACCCTGTGCTCTATTTGGGTCCTAACACCCCAGTGTAGTGATGGGGACACTATACTGTTACAAGCACAGTCCTTCGCATTAGATGTTAAACCAAGGTCCTGACTCTCTGTGGTCATTAAAAATCCCAGGATGTCCTTCGTAAAGGAGTAGAGGTTTAACCCCGGCATCCTGGCCAAATTTGCCCATTGGCCTCGGTCCATCAAGGCCTCCTAATCATCCCCATATACTGATTGGCTTCATCGATTGGTCTCCTCTACAGCAATAAGTGGGTGTGTGGTGGGCATTCTGGCGCAATATGACTGCTGCGGTATCATCCAGGTGGATGCTGCCCTTTGGTGTTGGTTGAGGAGATTCTTCCATGAAAAAAAAGCTCTGAGTGAGAAGAAAAGCGCTATATAAATGTAATGAATTATTATTATTATACACACACGTGTATATCCATAGATATACAATTACGTCCATTTTATTGTTAGGAGCTGAGCATCGCGCAACCCCATCAACAGTCAATCAACGCGCAAACCCCAGGGGTTCGGTGAATGCGCATATGAAACTGGTGAGGCTCAGCACCTACAACAAGGTTAAGAACCACTGATATAGATAGTAAAATAAGTCATTTGAATTCCCTCCCATATATGACATCAATGAGTCAATTAAAGCCTTGAAATGATCTAATCTTAAAGCAGTCAATAAATTAGTCGATACAATTAGCCTCACACCAATACCAGAAAAGACAAATTTGACATTGTCTGCGTTTCTAACTTCATTAAAACACAGGAAAGGCAACAGGCACATAACCTCCATAAAGTCATATCACTGCGGCTGAATGGTGTTTTTGACAACTTTAAACAAAACCACACATTTTTGGCTCTTATGAGTACAACAAATCTTTTGTGGCAAGTTAATGTCTAAAAGAGGGCCAAATAACACCACACGAAAGCCTGTTTGTTTGACTAAGCTATTACCTCTGTGGGACAAACAAGCCCAGAATCATTTCTGCAAGAGGTGGTTACACAGATACATTTGGACCCAAAAGAAATTACTCATTTATTCAATCTTTAGCATAGTGCTGTGTGGCAATCTGAGCAACCCACCTATGCTTATTTCCAATAGCTGCTATTTGCCACAAAAAAAACGGCCAAAAAAAACACCCTAATCTGCACTGGCACCGATTTCCACAAGAAAAAGAGATTTGTCTGTTTTCCACAAGAAATGTTGAAGGCAAATTGGAGACACAATGAAAGATGCTACACAGAGAGAGCTTCGGAGCATTCAGCACAGTCACACAGGGCAGAAAAAGCCAGCTGCTCACTATTTAGGGTCACCATTTAACAAGCAAGCATTTAACTTGGGAGCTATGGACCAAAACTAATTCTATGAACAGAATTGAAAGTTTGCTATGGTAGTGCAAACAAACATTTAAAAGCCAAATTGGCATTTTTATCCAACTCGCACTGTGATAATAATTATCTGAAGCAGCATGTAGGCGTCGAGACACTGATATCACAGCACTTTTAGCCTTCAAAAGCTTTTAAAAAGTAAATCTTAAATGCTGATAAGTCATCAACCTACCTATATAAATTGAATGCGTGTAAACGGTGGAAAAGAAAATAAAGGCTCAAGATGTGCGAGTTGCTTCGGTTTGCAGACCCAATTTAAATACTCCCACAGATGCTGTAGTTCAAGCTGACTTTGTTGAGTATTCTGGTACCTGCTTGCATGTTTGTGTTTGGATGCAGATTCCAGTAAAGATGTCTTTAATGAACAACTCATAAATATTTTAACAATTGAGAGATCGGCCGCCCTGGGAATTAAGCATTCAAATATGGCTTTTGCAGCGAACGGGGCCCCAGATTGCATCTTTACAATCATCCTTTGTGAGGTGATGATAGTCTTGTTATGGAAATTCTCGTCTCTGTGTTTGAGACAAAATGTCTCTCATGGTTTAAATGGCTCTTTAAGTGTGATTGCAATAAACATGCCTTTGTCTCAATGTACGGGTGAGTGCAAGTGAATCACAGTTGTATTCCAATTACACAAGACATTTGGAGATAAATAAAATAAATGCAATTCTGCCGCTGTTTGGCAATGATGAGTAGTGTGTGATGGGCACCTTTGACACACGGTAAACGGTGACTGTAGAATACTGTCATAGTCGAGCAAAAACACAGTTGCACTTTCCCGCCGACATGCTGCGTGCGTGAGAGACAGCGAGAGTTCTTTGATCTCTGTTCCACTTTTACTTCATTCCCTCAAGTATTCATTGTTATCTTTTTTTTCAGAACAAAATAAGGAAAGAGCAAAGGAGGTGGAAAGCGTAGTATGAGCGACCGACAGCTTCTTTCCAACCGAATGTTCTTGTTTCAGTCACAATACATAGTTTATCGTCAAAGTCACTGTAAGTGAGATGGAAGTAAAAGCGACGAGACTGTCTGTTTAAAGTCTAAGTCAGTCTATCCATCACAAAGAACTCTCAGTGTCAAAGTGTGGCACAACAACTGCATTTATTAAGTAAAGCACTAGTTCAAGAGACTGAAAGTGTAAGTGCCACCATACTAAGCATTTGAGTGGGAAATGGTCTTTATGCAAGAAATCAAGATCCAGATTGACCATAGAGATAACCCTCGGGACAACAGACAAAAGATATTTCTAGTCGCAAGTGTCCAGTGACTTTGGTGACGTGCTGTATGTGCATCAATAAGCATGTAAAAAAAAAAAACTAGAACTGACCATAAAAAGCTCTATAAGGTGTTTTACACGCACACACATTACGTAAAGAATAATTGACAATGGATTGTTAAATTATTAGAAAAATAGTGCACATCTGAGGTGGTAATGCAATTCAATGGCCCGGAGTCGACCGTTTGAATTATTCTATGGTTGCTACATCTCAAAACATTGTTCAGATGGTGTATTTCAAGGACTTAAATAAGTTTTTGTCCTTAAAATGCTCTTTGTGTATAGGACTAATTTCTTGCTCATCTAATCCCATTTCCAGCCCCTGATAACAGACTAATGCAGTTATATAATACATATATGAGAGTAAAACGTAATTTTGTAGCAAAAACAAACAAACATTGAAATAGTTTGTCGTTTTTATCCTATTGTTTACTATATGTATTTACTTGGCCAGCGTCCTTGTGGGTTTTGGGTTCTTTTGCAGTTGTAGGACTTTTTAAATAACTGAAATCATTGGTGAAGCAATATGAACATGTAATGCGGCCAAGACCTGCCTGGAAGTACACACACACACACACACACACACATACACGGGAAAACCCTTGTCGATTTTGGCAAGCATGCACCTCTACTATTAAAACATAAGCCCAGACTTACACAATTTTCATGAAGTTAATTAAAAGCATTCCCACAGCATAACAATATAATTTAATGAAACTCCACAAACAGAATAGCTGTCAAGCAAAAGCCATGCGGACGTGCCTTTGGGCTGGGCCATTCTGAGATTTCACACCTAGTTGAGTTAGCTGGCCCAAGGTAACTTGTTAGCATGCTTGCAAGGAGCCTGGCCAAGTTCTGTTCGAGGATTTCAGAAACATCTGGCGTTTATCACCGCACATAAAGCTCACACACAGCACTGGATCAATGCGATATGCAAATCTGAGCTTATTATGCATGACACCACCTCTCCACTACTGAAGACAAAGGACTGAGTAAACATTGTTGCCCATGATTTGTGCAATTGTACAGAATCCCGTCTCAGTATCCTGTGGTTTCTCGCCGCGTGTGTGGGAAGCCGCCTTCTTCAAAGCTCCTTAAGTGACAGTGATGAGCAGGAGGAGAAGAGACTCATCTCTTCATCAATTGCTTCAACTTGATCAGGAGGGAATTCATTACTCCTTTTAACCGTCAAGAAGGTAGAGAACAGGAAAGGGTACTTAAACCCCTTCATGCTATTTGTTACATGTCCAAAGCTAGACAACATGCGGCTGGGTGTAATTGCAGCCATACATCTCTGACCCTCAGACAACCAATCAAGATGGATCCTCTTCTCAGCACCGGGCCGAGCAGTGGTGAATTTGGGTGAATTAGAGATGGGACATTATTTAACGCCCACCCCAAGTCACATTAAGGTGCATTAGGTTCCATGTTGGTTAAAGTGTTTGTCACATTTTGAGGGCATCCATCTGTGAAATGCTGGGCTTCAATCAATAAGTAAGTAATATACCGCAATGAGAACAAGTGCGGTGCATTACTCACCCGTTGCCGGAAAAAGGCAGCCACCCGGGGACATGGCAGCCTGGTTTGTCGCAGTGGATGCTTATCTATTACCTGTCCATGACAATATCGACAACGCAGGACTCAAGGCATGTTCTGTATTGAAACTGCAATCATTGCTCTCAAAAACGACAGACTTTCATTGGATTCCATTGCTTCTGGCAGCCATTTTCTTTCATTGCTGTTTGGTACTTGACGCTCAGTCGAACCTGAACCTGAACTTTAGCAATTTACTCACTTTGAGGACAACCTTCAGTGGTAAAGAGAGACTAACTTGCCCTCTCTGGACTATGGAAAAGAAAGAACACTAGCTCTCTAATGTAATTAATAATTAGAAACGAGTGACTGTAAAAAAATATTTTGGCAAATAAAAAGGAAACAAATACTTGTACAAATACTTATATTAAAATATATAGCAATGTTAAATTAGGCTCTATTTGACCTCTGTGAATCTCCCATAGTTCAAGACAGGGTTGTCAGGTCTGCACTTTGTTCCTACACCAAAAGCTATTTCTTAGCATGCCCTCCCTCTCAATAATTGCTAATTGTTTTGTGCATTGTCACTAAAGTCTCAGCTTTCAAATTCTATCCATGTTGTCATGAAATAAAAAAAAAACAGGTGCTTTGACGCACTTAAATGAGACGTGACAGATCAGTTCAAGTGGTACATTGAGTCTTTTCTACCACAAGTTGTAGCACGAAAAAAACAAGCATAAATATCAAAAAAGGTATGTTGAAAAACATATTACAACATGTATGTCTTAAGTAATTGCTCAGTGTTTAAACCGCATAAAACGTAACCTGGCATTTACCTCAAGAAACTTATCTAATGTTCACAGTTCATTGGCTATAAATAAACAATAGAGGAAAATTGATAATAATCTATAATTAAAGTTATTGACAATGAATGTCTTTGATTAGTCCTGTCTGCCCACTGTGCATGGAAAACTTCTGTCAGTCACGTCAAATTACAGCACTGAATGACACATAAAATGCCTCTAAAAGTAGTAGAGGAAACAGAGTGATCCAAGGTATATGATCCAAGGTGTCCAAACCATGAGAATGCTTTATTTTGGCCTCCTAATCACCCGTACTCTAATTGGCTTCATCGCTCTGTCTCCTCTCCACCAGTAAGCTGGTGTGTGGTGAGCGTTCTGGCGCAATATGGCTGCCGTCGCATCATCCACTGCACATTGAGGTGGTTGAGGAGATTCTATGTAAGTACTTTGAGCTCTGGAAAAGCGCTATATAAATGTAACTAATTATTATAATTATTTTAAGTTTCAAGCTCATGCATTAAGGTAATGTTAAACATGGCTTACTCTGTCAGGTGCTTTGACAGATGCACATGCTGCTTAAATGTATACGTTTCTTCAGTGTAAACATTGCAGATTATGGTTATATCCTAGTGTTACAAATTCAAGTAAGTATTTCCATTTTGAATCAAAGTCTTGACAGTCTGTGTTAAACTTCAGATTTTACAGAATAAACGCGGCGCGTGTATCAGACAGATGGGACGCATTAGAGAGGTAGACGATTAATATTCAGCGCAAAATTATTCATTTTACTGATTTATCTGTTGTTGGATGTTAAATTTAAGTTTAAAAGTCAACTTGTAATTCAATTATATATACATACACACACACACACACACACACACAGATATACATACACACATACATGCATATATATTTTCTTCTTCTTTGTTGAATGATTCATTAGTATCAAGTATCAGCAGAAAGTAAATTTTACGTAAAGTTGAAAGTTCTTGCCATTCATACCTTTAAATGTAGACTGCAAACATGCACAACACAGGGAAAATAAGATTTATACTAAAATGACTTCCAACCGAGTGAGGTAAAACTTTGTCACAGTATTTAACTCCTGATGTCTTATAAACCATTGTCATGAATAATTGAGAGGCTATCGCATGAGCTGTGGTGTTCATCACTTGATGAGAAGGAAGACATTTCCTCCCCACACATTTGAAGAAAAAGAGAGAGAGAAAGAGAAAAACACACATTTCTAAAACCCTATTAAATTGACAAACGCTTCCAGAGGCGTTATATCAGTGTGACATTGAGCAAACCATGAACCAGTGTTTGTTTACACACCTCATGTCTTTTACCACTTTTCATCAAATATCTCAAATATCTCCACATTCTGAAGTCACGGCCCTGGTAATCTACAGTCTACAGCTGACATTTTGAGTGAGGGCCAAATAACTCTAGGAAATACCAGTGAACATTCGGCCATGTCCCAACTCGATCTGCCACAATGAATGATAGTCCTCCATTTCCTGTTAGTGTTCTTTTTGATAGTGTCCAATATGCCCATTCCTCTAGTAGATGTGTGGATAAACCAGCCCTTAATCCAAGAACTTACAGATGTGGATATAATGTGTACAAGTAATAAAATAAAAAAAAAGTCTAAGTCTTGAGACAAAAAAGTTATAAAATCACCTTGATGAAATTATTATTATTATTTATTCAGCTAAGCTTAATATGCTTTATACACACACACACACTCACTAACATAAAAAAACAAAAAAAATTTTTGCATAGTAACAGTAATTTATTTTAAATTGTATTAATATTCTTACAGTTTATTAAAAAGATTTTAGAATACAAGCTATTCCTGTGATGGCAAGGCTGAATTTTTAGCAGCTATTTCTCTAGTCTTTAGTGTTACATGATTATTCAGAAATCATTTAAATATGCTGACTTTCTGGTCAGATAACACTGCTTATTATTATTCATGTCAATGTGAAGCTCAAGCAAAGTCAACAAATCTACAAATCAAACAATACAATAACATTATCAATGTTGTAAACAGTTGCGCTGCTTAATATTTTTGTGAAAGCCTCAATACAGTACTGAAATAGGTACTTGTATTTAGTACCTATTTGCACACAAAGAGTCATTGTTTACAGCAATGACTAAAAGCAGAATAGACGTCATCAAAAACGTATAGATCGATCGATCGATGGATAGTTGATTTCCATGGAAATTAATGAGCTGATAAAATGTAAATTGCTTTGCATAGAAAAAGCATCTGTCAAATTCATAAATGTAAATATAAAATTTAACTGCAATATATACTATAACACCATAAACCAATTCCTTTATTCTCTGTCATCATTGATTATCTTTTGTTCAAGTCTAGACAAACTGACTAAACACTTGTGTGAGAGGAACAATGTCTTTAGCATCCTAAACAAGCAGAAAGACTAACAAAAAACAAAACAAATAGACTGCCCTAAGTAATGCTAAAATTGACAGTTTCAAATTGCTGTCTCGATTTATTTTCTTCATCGTCCTCAATAGCAGAGCATCATTCACCTGCTGACTGTGCGTATTGATTTGTAGTCACAAAACGCACTTAATATCAGTGAAGTGCATTCACTTTTGTGTAGTTGGCTGGTAAGGATTACTACAATGAACATTAAACATATATTCAGCTCTTTAGTTCTCTGGCTCATATTTGGTGAGTAAACCCAGGTAGAGGGGAATAAACCTTTAAACAGTCTGGTCTTAGAGCTTAGGTTTAGCTTAAGTTTAAGATTTAAGCCTCCCAAACTAAGTTATTTTTATTAAAAAAATAACTAAATTATTTTTTGTTTTACTAAAATGAAAGTCATATTTTTTGTTAATAGAAATACTGCTGAAATAAAGATTTTTTTTAAACTAAATAAATAAAAAATATAAAACTTAAGTGCAAATCAGAAATACTGATTAACTAAAATAAAATAAAAGTTGAGGTAATAAAATTACTGAAATGCATCTAAAATCCTGAAATAGATACAGTACAGCTAAATATAAATATATAAATAAAAATGACAAGAGCACATAAATACTAAAAAATTTATAAATACTATAATAGTATTAATATAATTTGTAAATAATTACCACGCATTTCAACCCAAGTGAAAATAAAATGCTTATTATATGGTCATTTATTAAATGCATTGTTTGCATTTTACCCAAAAAAAAAATTGTATTCAAAAAATATTTTGCATACACTGATACAAACAATTAAAAGATAAATGCCATTATAGTCCCCATAGTTAGCCATTGAAAAGTAGCCCAAACCCCTCTAAAACCAGCTGACAGAGCAACCTGACCAAGCTGACTAAACTTCCGACTTTAACAATAGACCTGACAAGGACACACATCGAGGTCTTTATGATTTCTTCTTCATCTAAAACAATGACACAAGCTATGAATTAAATGTTAGCGTGGCTCGCGGTTTTATACATTGGAGAAATTCAATTACGCTCTCCTTTCCACTCCATTAATGGGAGACCACGCAGCACTCAGAACTAATGTGCCCAGAATGATGTGTGTGACAGAGCACAGGCCTCACCGACAGCTCGATTATACTTGATTCGGTCAAAACGACTGGCTTTCAGAGCACCTGCACAGATGCCAGCTCAGAAAAATAGCGGCTGATTCCATTCTGTGGATAAACAGAAATTTCTGAAAGCAAGAAGACGTGCTAAACTAGTTCTGCCTAACACTGATTGGATAAACCAAAAGCGGAGAGTCACTCACGTTCACATTCATCATTATGGCTCTTGATGTAGCATCTGGGGCAAACAAAGGTCTTTAAATAAGCTCGCACCCAGCTGATGGCTTTTCACGTCGAATCTATGAGCATTCATCCTCTCCAGATGGCGGTCATCCGTATTAGCGATAGGATAACATTCATGTCCGATATTGTCAAATTGATGTTAGCATTCCAAACCACCGGACTTTTTAAATTGTTCTCATCAATGGGAGTTTTAAAGGAGACACACACACACACACACCACTCACCGGTCTATAACTGCCATCATTAACCTCACACCGGTTTCCAGCACTCTTTCTGAAATTATGCAGTTCTTGTCCGTGCTTTTCAGTCAGGCATTTATGAGCTAAAGCTGGAGGAAATAAACAGGATTATTTCTGGCAAGAAAAGAAAAGACTCAATAATTCATAGAGAATTAGCAGAATCCTCTCAGAAGATAATCTGGTGCACTGACAATTTAGTCAATTATTGAGGGAATTGCACATGCTAAGAAAGAGGGCCTTCAAATCGTGTAACAAGGTACAACTCTCTTCACTCCCCAACTGTATGTTGCTAAATCAAATCTGTGTCCAAATGAACAGTGGATCTTCGCAACACTCATTTGCAAATTTAATTCCACAGATGGACCCCAAAGCTGTTTACTCAAACGGGAACAGTCTGGCTGTCGAGAGCCCAGAGGATGCGTCTCTTTCTGTGTGAGAAGGTTACGCGGCATAGACTGGAACTTTTAAAACGGTGAAAACACGCTTACAAATCGAATTCCTCCGCATCACGGCTTTCCGGCGCATGTTTTCTCACCCACGTATCGTATGGCACGCGGGACTCTATAGCGCATCAAGACAAAAAGAAAGCTTGTGGCCCCACCGATAGTTATAATCACAGCTGAACATGAAAATAGGTCAGTACGATGGGCGTGAAGCCAGGCTGTGCTGGCTGTGCCAGCTTTCACAGTCCCTTTTTTCAACCCAATCGCAAACACTCAGTGATAATTGATGTGTGGTGGCTGCTAGGGTGGGAATCAAAATTTGCACACCCAAGCGTTGCCCCATTGGACAAATTGTAAACACCGGGTCTCATTGGTGGTTTAGAGTTTGTTGAATTGTGAAGCGAGTAACAGGCGAAACTGCACATTTATAAATGCGTACCTGATGAGTGATAATAGCTATTAAAAACTAAGAGAAATAATTATAGCTTATGTTTTATAGCTAACAATTACGGAGAATTTTTACAGCTTATTGTGATCTCAGTTAGGTTGCAAACAGCAACAGTGCTTAAAAATCACACACTTTGTATAATCAGATCTAGTTGTTAGCTCCACTCAAAAGGTTACATAATAAAACCAAGTAATAATAATTTAATTATTATTTAATATCAAATTAGATTGAAACAACTTTGAAACTTGGATGGAAAAAGTTAATAAATAAATAAATATGCACCTGGATTGGAAACACAGCCTATTCCTAATTCTAATTACAGTTCAGATTTCTATGTTTCTCCATTTCGGTAGACAGGAGCTGTACTTGAATGTGAATTGCCTAGAAAAGAACTGCCTGGCGCTTCTTGCCAAGATGGTCTCCAAGTGAACTGACTTGCCTCAAAGAGGCTTTGGCTAGGCTCAACCTTTACAAAAGCCATAAAAAACAATCAAGTGCTTTGACAATATTTCTCAGAGTCCAATGAAAGGAGTGTGGAGAACAGCCAACAGACCTCCTCCTACCCTCCAAAGGAGAGGGAAAGAATCTGAACCTGGGTCACGCTGTAGGACTCTCCAAATTCACTCAGTCTGCCCTCATCCAGACCAGATGGATGTGGCAAGAATGCAGAGGTCCTCCGAGAATGAGTGAGTGGAGCACAAGCAAATGATGAGAGAGGTGGAGGTGGTGTTGCTAAGAGATCAGGGAAGTAGAGAAGAAGTGACAATTGCGTTAGGATCCCATGCTGGGCTCTGCGGCAGCCAGAGCCTGATAGGTCATAAAGTGGCCTCTGCAATAGCCACGTTCGGTCACCTTCTCAAGCTGTGAGCCTTTCAGAGGAGGATGAGATTGTAAATGCGGTCACTGTTCCTTATACATATATGATTTGACTTTCCCACATATGTATAAAAGATATGACTTAACCCACATGTGACTTTAACCTGTTACCTGTTTTTGATTGCTTAAGCCATGACTCAAAGAGATGTTGTTGGGTTATTTTTTATTTTTTACTACCCGTACAGACAAAGAGCACCGGGATTTTATTATTGATACGACACCCTCGCAGTACTTTTTGCATTCCTTGTTTTGTTTTATGACTTTCCCACACCATCTAGGTTTTAATCTCAACCCATGAAATCATTAACTTAGCAGTCAGCAGTATGGTAAAATATCATGGCTCATGAATCTGTTAGAGAATTCTGAATGTTAGAGAATTTCTTGTTTGATGATTTTTACACAAAGCAACATATAGCAAAATAATATAAAAATCCTGAAATCCTACTAGAATACTTTGTATTTTAGGTTAAAGTACTCTGACAGTGTTTCTGGCAACTCTACAGCAGAACAAAAACCAAGCTTGATGTGTGAATTGAATGCATGAGAAAGACTAAAGGTCGTGAAATAAAAAGTCAACAAACGGATAATCCATTTTTCAATTGAATGCAATAAA
This sequence comes from Rhodeus uyekii, assembly GCA_037043235.1. Taxonomy (NCBI): domain Eukaryota; kingdom Metazoa; phylum Chordata; class Actinopteri; order Cypriniformes; family Acheilognathidae; genus Rhodeus; species Rhodeus uyekii. The sequence goes on along the minus strand of JAWRVZ010000141.1, from coordinate 862,822 downwards.
TAGCTGCAAGTGAAAAAAGAAAAAAGCTCAAACCTATCAGTTTTTGGTCTGAATTGGTCTTCACTGAATTTGTTAACCTAAAAATGTGCTTTAAGTGGTAATATCTACATTAACTGATTTTATTCAAGCCATTTAACATCAATAAAACAGCCTAAATACAATGGGTTACACCTGCAATTGTTACCTTTTTACCTATTTTTTTTTTGTTGGTCACCAGTAGTATCTTAATTTGAATTAGTTATCAGGATAATAATAGTTACATTTGATTATTAATAATCTGTTTACAACTTTACAATGGGAAGTCACGCATGAGACCAGAGTTGGGGAAAGTAGATCCTACTGGGATAAAAAAACAAAACAAAAAAAGTTTAACCATTAAAATTAAAAACCATTAAAATTAACCATTTCTCTCCAACTTTGTGGTACAGCTCCAATGAAACATTAAATAGACATGGATGCTTCTGTCAAAGGTCGACTAAACTCCCTGCTACTTTCCTGTAGCTCAATCAGTACAGCATTGGTGCTTGTAATGCCAAAGTCATGGGCTCGATCCCAGGGAAAGCAAGAACTGATTCAGTGTGTTTCTTGAATGCAATGAGTTGCTTTGGATAAAAGCGTCTGCCAAATGCATAAATGTAAAATGTAAACTTTCGTCCATTTCTAGGCTCCAAATAGACAGAGGAGGAGCCTTTTTCAGAACCAAAGCATGTGAAAGCATCTCATTGGCGGTGTAACTTTCCATCAGAATTAAATTGCATACAGTCCCAGATATTTAATATTTAACTAAAATGGTGCAATGTGAACCCGGATTAAAGTGAAAAATTACACAAACAGTAACGTTAAGTGAAACTGCAATCAAACCATTATCATTAAATTCTTTATGACTCCCACTCCTACTTGCAGCACATTTACCGCAAGCACAGTTCTCTCGATGCAAGCTGGGGACAGTGGTTTGCCATAGGCACAGTGGTGCCATCAGCTCACCTCTTTACCCACTCGACTTGGTCATAAAGAGAAATTTCCTTTTTGAGAGAGGAACTTGAAACTCAAAATGCATGCAGGGTTAAGCACCTCAGTCCTCTGTGGTTCTGTAGGCTGCACTGATTGATGGAAGACAAGCTTAGTCATTCAGTCACTTGGCATATAGCACATGCTTTTCATCCAGAGTGACCCAGGGCAAGGGCCTGGCTGAAGGGCACAATGGTTATTGAGCAGGACTGCAATCTCAGTAGCTCTCCAGTTCCTGGGTCACCTCTATGGGAGCATGAAGTCTCAATTCATAAACATTAGGTTAGCACGACCCCAAGCTTAAATGATACACCATCTAAAAATCCATTCTGCTCATTTAAGGAACCTCCTTGACGAAGTCTGCAATATTGATTATTTAGCAATTACAAAGAGCGAATTCATGCGGTCTATCGCTTTAAAATGCAGTAATTACCATTTTCTCCAAGTTTATAGTGGCATGCAGCTCTTTAACTACAATTATATCGTCTTTCAAAAATACATTTTCAGACATGATAACAGGAGATCTCGCAACCGTTTCCGTGTGATGCATGGGTGATTTTAACATGACACGCGTTACTCTGGGATGGTCATCTTTCAGGTTCAAAATAATCCAATCGATGATGCTAAAAGCTCTAATCTGATTGTTAAAACAGCTGATTTGACAAATTTGTTATCAAACCGATTTAAGCATCAATCAATATCACATTATGGGCCTCTTGTCTCGCTGAGCTGACGCAATTTTTCCAAGGACTCGGTGGACCTTACGGCTGACCGAATGCAGAAACACACACACACACACACACACACATAAGCATGTTTGTGCTGGCAAGCGTAAATTAATTGGTCTGTTCATGTACAAAGCATGCATTAGCGGAATAAGAGCGAGGTAATTTAATGAAAATGCAAGGCCACTGAAACCACAAGATCCCTGCATTCATTTCTGCATATTTGACTGGCTATAGAAGCCAAATAATTGCAAAGCATTTTAATTTTATTTACATGTCCCAGCAGAGAGAATTGGTTTTCTGCACTTTCAAATTTTGCTACATTGCCTTGTCGCTAAAGTATTAGATATTTACATATATGAATAATTATTTGAAGTGAATTGTAGATTTCATATACAGTGAAAACAGGTTGTATTTGAATGAAATAACAGCAAGCCGACCATCTAGATACCACTGTGATAAAACAGGCAAGAATAAAACAGATGTCCTTTCTGATTCCCGATGTTTCAGACAACAAAGTAATTGAATAGAACGAGCTTGTAATCACGATATTTAAAGCTATAGCATGCACCTTGTCTATGTACATAGAACACCCATATGAGCCAATACATTTGACAAAATATGCAGTACATAACATATAGTATTGCAGTATGCTTATTGCACTTACTATATTCCATAATTCAATGTGCTCAACTTGTCCTATTTCCTTTGTGACAAATGAACCTGAAATCCCACTGAATTTTAATATTTTAATGAATTTTAATGAATTTTCTGGACTCACCACCTGACTGAACTGCAAATTTGAGACGTTTTCACACAAAATTGCTAAAAAACTATATGTAAATGGTGGAATTACAGAAATAAGAAGCTATTCATTGTTTGATACTGTATAGTGTGCAGATTTCATAGGTTACAGTATTCCATTCCAAACATATTTTAGTCTATGTGTGTGCATCTAATCCCTGACCTTGAGGCTGCTAGCACCACAGAAGCTATACAGTTAGCAAAGAATGCACACGAGACAACGAACACACACCATGGAATTAAAAATCATGCAGTTCATTATACACTGTAGCATAAATGAAAGCATGACTTTTAAATATTCGTTTCCTGTCTGGAAGAAGGACGACGGGTGTTCTCACCTAGTCTTGTGTCTGCATGGGCAGTGATGGCCAATTAGGCTCTCTCTGATGAGCAGTCCAGGGGCTGGGCGGCAATTAGGGGAGCTGGGAGAGGCATCTCATTACCGGCAGCAGCCGGCTCTATTATAGTGCTCCTGAAGTCTACAGATTCCAATAACGCTCATTAGAACAGGCCTTATTGTACCTGCATCTGAATCAAACTCCTATCAATCGCTCTTTAAGTCGTTAAAGGCTGAATAAGGAACATTCCTCTTCGCTTGAATGTGGTGGTGGGTGAGTAATGTATTAAGCTGTCAGGGGAAAGTCTATAAACTAAGACTAATAATTGAATCTGAAGTCAATTCTTTCATTAATCCTATCTGAATGCAAACAGTTCCAGTGCAGGAGACATCAAAATGTAGTTTTGAAGCTCTGTGCGTTTCTAATTCGTCGAATAAGGACCAATCCTCTCTACTTCAATCTTTTACACAGACAGGTTCCTCCAGTTCAGATAACCATACTCACTTTACTGCAGCAGTGTCCTGCCATTTTGCTGATGCTGCCATTTTTCATCCACAGCAATACTAATTACAGGCACAGTCCCCCCCTGCAGCATTGTGAGAGTGAATAACTTGCTCATGGGCACAGTGGTGAAAGAACAGGACTGTGGCTTCAGTACATGTCCGGTTCTTGGGATTGAACCTACAGCTATTGATATAGCATCATTGTGCCAGCACCATCCTCCAGTTTGAATCCAATATGAATGATTTTTAAGCCCTTTATGCTCAGCAAGGCGGAATTTCCTTGATCTAAAGTACAGTAAAAAAAAAAAAAATATTGTGAAAGATTACTACAACGTAAAATAATCGTTTTCATTGTCACATGATCCTTCAGAAATCATTCTGATGTGATGATTTGGTGCTCAAGAAACAATGTTGTGCTGCTCAATGTTTGTGGAAACACAAAAATTAAAAATTATTCAGGATTATTTGAAGAATACAAAGTTACAGCAGTTACTTGAAATGGAAATCGTCTCAATAACATTTTACATGTCTTTACTTAAATGACCGCTTTTGAAAATAGCCTATATATATCCTTAAAAATATGAATTTTCCAAATGGAACTAAGTGATTTAAAATGTGCATACAGTATACAGTTACATCATTAACCCATCCAAACATTGAACTCTTAATGCGTTTAATTTGATAAAACAATTTGTTTTTCATTTACAACACTTTCAAAAGAAAGGTTTTGTAGATGAGGAATTCTGGAATGAATGGTGCACTCACATATGGAGCTTAAAAACTTCACGCCCATATCTCAAAAAGCATACTTCACTTGCACAAACAAAAACAATCACTGCATCTCTGAAAAGCTGTGGTTAATAAACCGTGTGGCGAGGTTGACAAAAGCATGTTACCCACGCAATGAATAGATTTAGTTAAAACATTCAATAGTCCTTTAGGTACCTTGAATACACAACACATAGTTTTTCTCTGACATTAAGTAACTAGCTCCATCTGTTCTCCTCTCTGAATTCATGGCAATCGAGGTTACAAAAAGGAAATATGCACATTGCGGTTCCGGAAAAAAAAGAAAGAGAAAAAACTGCTGCCAAGCAGAAAAGAAAAGTGAACGAAAAATAAGGGTGTTTGCATGCATGTGTCGCTCACCCTGTTTTGAATAAACACATATGCACCGAATACTTTCAGATTCCAGAGATGTTTGTCAGGTCTAGAGGCATAGAAACAGGGGTGCTGCACTGAACCGCAGTGTAACAGAGGCATGTCTTGTAGTATCAAGGGTTACATTTTTTATTATATAAACATAAGCCTGTGGGATCCATCGCCAAACACAGAGCATGAGAGCCAGGATCAACGCCTGTGAGAATCTCTGCTCTACCAGCAGCAACATTTGCATTCATTTCTGACTATATACACACACAATTATACTTACAATTCCAAACACAAAGCCACATCAGCTGTCAACTAGCATCTAACCTTAGCAGAACACCACAATGACTACACTCGAACTGCGGTGCTTGAAAAATTATAAATCTCGTTTCATCACCCGAGAAGAAAACAAACGGTGGATTGCTATCTTTCCTCCAACAAACAAACAAATATTTGACAACTCTTAACAAAAGACGTCTAAGGTTAAGTGCTCAGAAAATTAGTATACAGATTGCTATATAAAACCAAATGCCATTCTGAGATGCATTTAAAAAGGCAGCGGAGAATGCCAATACAAAAAATGCCTTTCAGTTCCTGAAACACTGCACGAAAGACTTTTTGCATTTCTTTTTACTTATTACGCCTCACATTCATCTAAATATTTAGGATTGCTCATTGTGCATTTATATTAGTACAAATTTCCAATCAGTTCTTATGAATTCATGCTCATTTGTGTAGCAATTCACGCAGATATTTCAAGTGGGAGCATTACAATCCAAGTTTTGCATCTGGCGTTGGATTATGCAAGCATCTCAAAAGAAACCAAATGAGTTAGCCTTTTTCAAACGTCTCCATCAATGAGTAGTTTCCTTAATATTTCCGAATACATTACATTAAAAAAACAAACACTTTTAATAAACCAGCCATGCAAATAGCTCCCTGGGAAAACAGACAGTCTTAGATTTCCCCCAAGTGTGTCTATCACATTACAAGAGCGTAAATGACATAGCTTTTCTCATACATCTAATCTGTTTGCGCTAATTTTACGCAGCTTACACCTGCTCCACCCTCTGAGGAGAGTGCTTGAAGGAAGCGGGTGTAGATCAAATGTTAAAGAGACAAGCTACTTTCAGTTCATTAGTTGATTCAAGGTGATGTTGCTCAATCTTTGCCACAAAAAATAAATGATATCAGCCTGTCACTCTACCTCACCTCTAAATTCAACAACAACACCCGCCCAAAGGCAGGTGGCATGAAACCCTCGCCATATGGCATCTGCTGAAAAAACAACTGTGAAGAATTAGCCTGAAATGGCTCAGAGCGCTCCGTAGATGGAGATCAATGATGGCTACTTATCACCTCAGGACATGAGTCGTATGTTATTTATCTAAGAACAAGAAACTCCAGAGTGCCCTCCTGTCTCTACCTTCAAACTAAGGTCAACCAATCGTGATAACAGCTAGATTTTTTCAGCTGTGATGTTTTAAATGAGAAATTAAGAGACAGCTTATCGGAGAGTTTTAGTATGTTGACAACGTGTTGTACTTCAACGTGCAGTTTGACTGTCGGCACACTAAAACTCTCTGATAAGTTCATCCACACTCTGAAGCATTGCTGCTGGAGCCATCAAAGTAGCACTTTTAAAAAAATTCACCAAATTTCAAGATAATTACTGTCAAGCTTCAAATCACCTGCTGTGAACAGTGTTCATGTCACTAAATCCACAGGTCTAAGAGGATTATGATTGTAAAACAGGTTTGTGCATCTGTAAATTTATATATGTGTGTGTGTGTGTGTGTGTGTGTGTGTGTGTGTGTGTGTGTGTGTGTGTGTGTGTGTGTGTGTGTGTGTGTGTGTGTGCGTGCGTGCGTGCAATAGAGTTTGGCCCCTTCAGGAGTTCAGATTTTTTTTGCATGTTTGTCACCATTACATTTTCAGATCAAACTAATTAAAAAAATTACTCAAAGATAACAAGTAAACACAAAATGGGTTTTTAAATGAAGGTTGACACAGAAAAAAAGTACTTGCCCCTTAAACCTAATATGCTGCAGCAACTGCAATCAAGCGTTTGCAATAAATTGCCAAGAGTCTTTCACAGCACTTTGGAGGAATATTTTGGCCCACTCATCTATGCAGAATTGTTGTAATTCTGCCACTTTGGATGGTTTTCGAGCATGAACTGCCTTTTTAAAGCCATGCCTCAGCATCTCAATAGGATTCAGGTCAGGACTTTGTCTAGGTCCCTCCAAAGTCGTAATTTAGTTTTTCTTCAGCCATTCAGAGGTGGACTTTCTGGTGCATTTTGGATCATTGCTGCTGCAGATCCCAAGTTCGCTTCAGCTTGAGGTCACGAACAGATGACCGGACAGTCTCCTTCAGGATTTTTTGGTAGAAAGCAGAATTCATGGTTCCATTTAAACAAAGCAATTGTTCCAGGTCCTAAAGCAGCAAAACATCCCCAGACCATCACACTACCAGCACCATATTTTACTGTTATGATGTTCTTTTTCTGAAGTGCAGTGTTACTTTTATGCCAAATGTAATGGGACACACAGTTCACAGCCCACAGAGTATTTTCCCAAAAGTCTTGAGGACCATCAAGATATTTTCTGGCAAAAATTAGACAAGCCTTAAAATGTTGTCTTTTGTTTTTTTTTTGCGCAGCAGCGATTTTGTCTCTGCCATGCATTTAAAAACTACATTTTGTTTCCTTGTGTTATCTTTGATTAATATTTAAATTTGTTTGATTATCTGAAACATTTAACAACATACAAAAACAAAAAGAAATCAGGAAGGGGCAAACACTTTTTCACACCACTGTGTTAATATAGCAAAATGACACAAAATTGTTGGTGGGATAATATAATAATAATGCATTTTAATTATACAATTTATGGACATCCCACCAACAATTTCATAACGATATGGAGCTGTGCACATCCCTACTACCCCCACAGACCCAGTCGCCATTTCCATTGGGGAGCCTTCCATCTCTCTGGCTGCACTCCAGTTGCAGCCGACAAGGGAAGCACTTTAAAGAAGAACCTGTTAGGTACATCTCCCTTCCTGCTGAGAGAGGGGCAGTGTTGCCCCAACACTCCATCACTGCGCTGACACGCCAACAGCGATTCATAATGAGCCAAGCCTGTGAGGGACCAGGACCTGTGGGGGAGGGGGAGTGAGAAAAAGGCAGAGAGGCCCCATGGAGGAGTGTGGTTTCTTCAGGAAATCAAATCAGGCCAGTTTATTAGGAGCATGGCTCCAGAGAACACAGTTTACAAATAGAAGCTGGTGGGAGTGCTGGAGTAAGGAGGAGAGCGTGGAAGCCGTCATGAACACCTCTGAAACGCCCCCACGGTACTTACCCAACACTGTAAGGCCGCATGCATCGGTAGAAATGTTTTTATGATTAATAATTGACAATATTCAGTTACTTGCATTTATGACTTGCAATGCATTTAAATAGGCAGAATGAAGCACTTTTTCTTACTGCAAGTAGTATTTTGACTTGTTTTCCATTGCAAACATATAAACGTCCTTAAAAGCAGACATTTATTTTCATAAGCCAAGCTGTATAAGATATTTAGACTATGTCTATGTTTTAAATGGCAATAAAAAAAGTATTTTTTTATTATTAATATTATTAGTACTACTACTACTTTTAAGTTTACAACAAAGAATCTGAGTTACATGTTTAAATACGTAACGCAAGTAACTGTTTTATTTGCTTTACTCCCAATTCCTCTCAACATGGAGACAAGAGATGTCAGACAATGACACCTCTTGCCCCAGAGTTGAAAGGAATTGTGAGAAAGGTGCAGAGGCGTTGTGTGCGCCGTGTAAACATAATGGTTATTGTACTATAGCTCTAGAATAAACATGAGCATGCATTTAATCATCTCACAAGTTGCAAAAAAACATTCATTACTCTTCAAAATGAAAGCAGCGAAATGCAAATTCAGAATATTACGCAAAAGTCTGATAATTAAATGTTAAATACAAATGTATTTAATCTCAAGTTACAAACCAATGTTAGTTTTTTCTTCTTCCTGGTAATATATATATATATATATATATATATAATTTTTATTTTTTATTTTTTTATTTCCCAGAATAGAACCACAGCTGAAAGGTTTGTTTGAGCTGCGCCCTCTATTGTACACGTGTGAATTTACATTTATTTCAGCCTGAGGCTTATTTATTTAACTTCTGGTGTGAGGCTTTTATATTTTCCAAAAACAGATTTTTTTTTTTTTTTTTTTTGTAGTTGAAATTAAAAAACAAAAGCAAAAAATAACACAAAAGTAATGCATTATGAACATCTATTAGAATATTGTTACTCCCTAAAAAGTAACTAATTGTGTTATTACTTTTGAAAGTAACTTTCTCCAACAAAGAAACTTTTTTTTTGCAAGAACATACAAACATCTGTTATCTGTATTCCACCAAATATCCATAAACATATTAAATTACAATATTATGCAAATGCAAAATCAAAAAGGGGTGACCTTTGGGTGTGTTGAGTGTTTTAGGGTATTTGGTTCTTCAATAACTTTTCCTTTTTTTGCTTTCCGCCACTCCACTCCTCTCCCCTTCTCCCTTTCCTCTTCTCTTTTCCCATATTACATATACATCATACATATTATTCATAACTGCAATACAAATGGGTAAAATCAAACTCAGTATTTATACTCTGAAAACAATCTGAAATCTAACACGATTTTGCTACAAGTAAGATGATCTTATTTGAAAGGGATATTAAGAACTTTTATTTATTTTTTTCCAGGAAAACTTTACAAAAATGCTGTTTAAGAAAACATAAGTTCTGAGAATAAACATTGAAAGCATTTGTTTTGTCCAGGCGGTTGGAGCCATTTATCTTTTGCTCAATGTTTAATTTTGTTTTCATTCTTGCGTGTAAAAAGAGGATAATAGAGAGAGAAAGAAATAAAAAAAAATTTGTCCAAATGTCGCCTGGATTGATCTGTTATCGAGGTGGGATGTGCCATGCTTGTGAGAGTGACAGAGATAGGGGTGTTTAGAGTGAATGGGTTTGTTTTTTCTTGTTTCAAATGTAATGTAAATTCATCTGTCAGTCAAAGCAATTGTACATATTAACGCCACAAACATCCTAACACTCAGAGTGGTAAACAATGCAACTGTCAAGCACTGGTAATTTCTCAGTGAAATATTCAGAGGAAAGTCAAGGAAACATGAGGTAATAAAAATCTATTTGTGTCACACAGATAGTCTTGTGACCAAGTCTTAATAGAAAATGAGTGGCCTTCCCGTTACTTTGTAACTTTCTCTGAATGGTTTTATGAAAACAAGAATCGCACAATTCAAAACAGTGCAAGTGAAGGTGATCTGCTGTATTGGTGTTTATTTGACTTTAATTCCTTGTATATGTGAATGGATACAGTATGTGTGTGTGTGTCTGTGTGCGCATGTGTAGAGGCAAGCCGATATAATCAAGCTCAAAGATGAAAAAAGGTGAAACATCTTCAGGGTTGATGTAGGAGCGTCTCACACCACCGTACTGGCAAAGCTCCAAGAGCAATCCACTCAAACTGCATGCCGATGGAAAAGGTAATTACCCAACAGCCCTTTCATCTCCATGTTTGGAAGTGGCAACAAAACCCCCCAGCAGATTGGCTAAATCGCACTGAGCAGAATGCTGTAAACTATCATTCCTTTTCTACCGTCTCCCTGGCTTCGCCCAATTCAATTGTTCAGTTCCACATACAGATGTCACAACCCGTTGCCCCTGCACAAGGGTGTCGTTTGATGAGCACCTGCACACTACATGCGCCGTCGATGCTTTACAAAGCAGGAAATGTTGCCCTGCCCCGCACTGTCTCCGACATTTACATTTGATTTAGCAGCTTGATTGGGTCCACCTGGCCTATGCACCCATCCTTACCTCCACAGCAGCCATCTGTGGAACGACAGATTGAGAGCCACTGACCGAAACTGGGAATGATGAATACACTAGTGACGCCATCTCTGCGCAGGCATTCATATTCAGATATGGAATACAAGTATACTGCTTTTGTTTTTGTGAAATTTAAACATTATGCAACAATAAAAGTTTCAAACCATATACAGTGATCCCTCGTTTATCGCGGTTAATGTGGACCGGAACCCTCCGCGATAGGTGAAAATCCGTGAAGTAGGATCAGTCAATCAGCTCACAGGATACATCCACTCATGCTCTCATTCGTCGATCTTGTACCGGGAACCAATCACGTGTCTTGTCTGAGCACCCGTGTGTGTGTACAAAGCCTCTGAGAGAGTTTCTCTCTTTGTCTGGCATCCTGGGAAACAGTTTCTCTCGCATCACAATGAAACAACGCTGCTTTCCACAATACGGCTGGCGATATGATGGTATTTTGGATATTTTTTTTTTCGATAAATATTTTTGAAAAATCTGCGATGCACTGAGGCCGTGAAACTTGAACCGCGAAGTGGCAATGGATTACTGTATGCTGCATTGCCGACACATGATCGCATAGCATTACATCTTCAGTTCATTGAGAGGTGTCGGTTTCATCTACTTTCATTTTTGGATTAAAATTAGGGATGCGTCAATACAATTCTGGCTGATAACAATATTTAATTTTTCCTTAATTACATGTTATCACCAATAGACAATAAATTACACATACTTTGTCTAAAAAAAATTAAAACAATAAAAGTAAATTTTGGCATCACATGTAATAAAGATGACATTTGACAATGTAATTAATTAGATTACTACTGTGTCTTATAGATTAGCATTAATTGTGTTTCAGATGATAGTAAAAAGCAATCTAAATTTAAACACAGGAAAAATAAGCATCCACAAAAGAATATTCAATACTGACCAAAAACAATAACATTTTAAAATCTGATTTAATAAATAAATACAAACTGATGCTGCACATGCATGCCTAATTAACTTTCAACTGTCCAATTACGTAAAAAAGAGGGGACATTTTTTTGAAAGCTTCAGAGATGCACAGTGTTCTATTGCATTCTGCACACTGCAAAATTCCACAAGTAATTCCATGCATATGGAACAATATTCATATCATGCACAGTATACACAATGTATATAAACTGCAAAAATAGTATGAATGCTGTTAGTCTTTAAACGCAGCTAATAAAGCTGAATGCTAACAATAAGACACATTGCGACATATACATAAAAACCCCTGTAGCAATATTCCAAAACCAATTAAAAGTTCTAAAAATAAATACTGCGAAGTCTGCGTCAAAATGTTTCAATGTATTTAACTGCAAAACATGGCAAATGCATTCGGAAAAGTTTTCTTGTGGGAAAACTCCAGCAGATAACATCAAACAAAATTGCATGCATTTTCTACCTCTATTCTTGTAGCAAACAACCACCGAATCAAAAGAAATATGTGTGAGATGGCAATCCTTCATATGTAATTATGTTATTTCATCATATGCTTTGAGATGTTACACTACGCTTATGTTTAGATCGGATTTTCTGAATGGCCACCAATTTTCACTGCTGAACAACAAAGTGTGTGCCAATTAGAGGATTATATATCCATCTGTCAACAGTGCTTTAGACTTACATGTGCTCTGTTTGGCAATTCCATCCACCGCACTTATTTCAGACAAATCCTTTCTACTACCCCGAACTAGAGCTCAGAACTTATCTAAACCATAGTAATCTGTCAAATAGACTAAATCAGTGTGCCACACCAGTTAATCAGGATATTTTGTATTTAATTAGCATCATACCTCATTTGTATGCCTTAATTGGTTCAAAATACTATGCCAAAAAGTTTTGAAGGTTAGCGCTCCAAATCAGTGATTCTTTCAAGCATCATTCATTCAGCATTCACATCCAGTCTCTGCTCATCACCGAATTATATGCTATTTGGAGAACAGCAGACGCCCAACAGATTGTCTTCCCACAGTCCTTTATCCAAGAACATTATCATTGGGAAAACAGACGGTTACTTCAAAAATGGACAACTGTTCTCATTTTGGCTCAATTTTAAGGCACGAGATATCATAAGAGGACAGTTTCATATTGAGAAAAATCTCAACCAATTTATCAACAACAAATTAGCGCCATATTGCTGTTTGTGAGAGAGTATTGGCTGCAAACAGCCCGTGTGAGTACAACTTTACCCTAGGAAACAACACAGAGTATTATAGCAAAGAAATAGCACTGAGGGCCATGAAACAACTCTGTTAAAGTCCTCTCTGAAGGGTTTTCTTGGTAGGTTGTCCATATAGCATTGCTGTTAATGTTGTTCCACTACTGCTGCTAACAGATGGTAATGAAGAATGCTCCAGTGAAACAGAACTTCAGCTAATGGCGCACAGCATCTGATGCTGAAACACAAAGCTGCTGTCCAACCAGGCTTATGCCTTGAGATGTTAATAGCACACCGTACAAGTCTAGTAGCTTATTTTGGAAGAATAAATAAAAAAAAACTTTGAATCACATTTTTTTATATGTTTTTTTAAGTAGTAAAAAAAGCTGTGTGTAAACCTCTTAACTCCAGAACTTTGTCTGTAAAACCTCATCACTCCATATATATATATCACTCTGTCATCATTTCCTGAAAGTACAATCACCTCCTATCTCACAGTGTCTTTGTTAAGGTAGTTATACGTTACTGAATTAAGTGTATGTCTTAGGTTTTTCTTATTTTTCACCATTTATATTTTATCGTAAAATCCCTTTTCTGCCTTCACTAATGGTCCTGCTGTGTGACAAATAGATTTTTTTTATATAAAAATACTCCTTGTAGTCTTTTAATAAATAAGCAGTCACAAAAGCTGCATGCATAATCATTGGCGAATTGAAAAATGCTCTTTAATGTCATTTTAGATTGAAAATATTGCATGTCAAGCCACATGAGACATCAGCCTCCTATTCTCTCCTCGGCACATGTAGGACTGCACGTTGCGTGACCCCAATTCCCATGTTGGATCGCCCATATTAGAGTGTTTGCAGTTACCAATTACCCCTGCCAATGTTCAATATGATTAAATACAACAGCCATCACTGACTATTATTCATCAGAGGAAAATGACGAGTACAAGTCGGTAGATTAATTAAAGTGTCACATGCAGCTCTCCGGTGGATAGTTTGAGCCATAATTAAGTATCTTACGTCTTTAGTTAGCGGCTCGTTTCTCTCTGCCTGCTTAGAAAAGGTTAATCCCGCTTCGCTTCTTTGATTGAAAGCTGTAACGCTCGTTCTTTGTTGGGTCAGTATATGAATATCACTTCATAAATTAAGTGCGAGCCGTCAGAGCTGAAAGATGGGCGTGAAATATTGTTCAACAAGGTTTGTTTTTTTAACAAGATTGCTTTACACCATGATGATAATGCATATTGTTCTCCATACCAGAGCAAATGTGCTGCCAAATCTTAGACGAGTCACGTATGCTTGTAGAAAGCAGCCAGAACACCTCTACGGAGGCCACAAAATCAACACTCGACAAGCTGTTAAAAATTGCGTTAGCGAATCATTAGCACGAAATTGCATTAAAAAAACATCAACATAATACATGGCTTTAGTTGAATTGTATACATAAAGAAAAGTGCAAGACACAAACAGATACACAAAAGAAAACATCTGCCACTGCAAGTCTTATAGATTCTTCCTTGCATTCCTCAGAAGTTCATCTAAGATATTACAGTATTCTCTAAAACGGCATATACTTACACATGTCCAAATCGCGAGAAAAACAAAGAAACAACTAAAAAGATGTTGCTTCCCTCTATATGGCTGTTTACTACACCATTCCTTAGTTCTACATTAAAACGTGTCTTAAATTTGCTGTTGTTCTGACTAAATTTCAGGTCGGGTGAAATTTTGTCTCTGAAATGTTTAAATAGTTTAAACCTAATTTAAAACATTTCAAACATCATTCCACTTCAATTTCAATAAGTGTTGACTGACTTTCCATTGGTCAATCTTAGATAATACGCACAACTGTTATCATAGGCGAACAGTTTAACTGGTCTATTTCCCCCAGGAAGGGCAATGAAAATGCACATCCAGATGAGGGGGGGAAAAAAAGAAAAAAGTGTGTCTGGGAGTTCTCATTTGTTTCCACTTGGAGTTATTAGTTTCCCTAGCCTCTCAGTGCTGGCATAGAGCCCTGCAGAAAACCACTATGACAGCATCTGATCCCACTGGTCTACTGTAACTAAAAGAAGCTTCCTGAGAAAAATGAATCAAGAAACCTCAGGAGCAATTATAATTTTAAGCTCTGAATCCTTGAACTCATTCCAGTGGCCTGTTGCAGTACCAGCAAGGGTCTGTGATCCGAGAGCCCCAGCTGTCCGACAGGTGAGTGGTTGGGTTGAAAAACCTGGGTAAATGTTTGTCTTCGCTGGAGCAGAGAGGCCGAGCTCCATCCTGACCCGCCTGCGTTAGGAAAGCACTGATTTACGACGATGCATTTGCTACCTATTGAGTGCAATTACATAGAGCAAGAGCGTGTACAAACAAAGCCTCAAAAAGAGGCCATACCACATTCACGAGGTGCAGGGGTGTGAGAAAAAGAGGGCGTCCCTGAACAGAAAGCTTGGGAAAGAGATTTATCACTCCCACTGGCTCGAAATCTAATCTATCTGCGATTCGGTTCGTGCTCCATGAGAAATATACACCATCTAGAGAGGAGATTGCATAATCATAAGGTAGGCAAAATGTTCGACGCGACTGCTCCGCTCTTTCTCTCCATTGTTCACACAACTCCTTTTAATATCTGAAGGATCTCCGTTCAAAACAGCACGCTGACTATAATTTTATTGGCGATAATGTCTGGCAAGGGCATGGGTGACTTTCCTCTATTTGCATTATGCAAGAGACAGCGAGAGAAACGTGACAACACGTAGGCTGACAGATTACCCCAGTCATTTGTTAGTCTGAATAAATGTTGAGTTTTACTTTAGGGCTGAGTCTTTATCCACTCACTAGATTTGCATACAGCCGACACTGAAAAGTAACAACAGGGAAAAGCACAAAAACAGCTTAGCCAGAACAGATGCTCGACACAAACACATTTTGTCCTCACTACTGTATCTCTATTGACTCATGCAGACATGCCTGCATTTCAACAAGATTTGCTGTGAAAGTAAACAGGACTGTAAAAGCTTTTGTTATTATATGTGAAGTGTGTACTTTTTTGCACCAATAGCTGCACCAGATGTAATTACAAAAATGACTACATAACTTTTGCTGCATATTGTAATGTGATTTTAAAGTCTTTTCAGTGGTTACTTATAGGTAGTGTGAAATGAAACGCATGATGAAATTCGACTGTGTTGTCTGTGTCAGGGGGAAGAAAAATCTGTGCTTGAAAACACGGAAAGGACTTAAGGTGACAGTCAACTAGCATGCGTGTAAAGGAGATAACTGTCTATTTCTGCTTCTATTTCTATATATCCATCATTCAAAAGGGGAAAGCAAAACTAACACTATGGGTATACAAACTAAAAAAAAAAACGCAGCTTTCACATTCACAGCTGATCACATTCTTTTTACCACTCCGCTCATTTAATTATGGAAATATTTGTGCAGTGCTCATGTTTGTTTTCTTTCATCAGTTTTGATCTTATTCTCATTTAATAAACTGAACAGCCAATCAGAGGTCTCTCTCTCATAGACAGGCGATTCTACATGATGAATCGATTACAAAACGGCAACAAAAACAAACGTGTGTACGACAACAACCGATGAAGTGGAACACACCAAAAAAAAAACAGCCAGCCGATGCTCAAAAAGCAGCCGACTATCAAAGTCAAAGTCCAAACAATCCTAGATATAGACTTGGATCTCTTCATAGTTTATATATATATATATATATATACATACATACATACATACATACATACACACACACACATAAGACCAATTATTGCTAAAAAAGAACACATCTCTCCCCAACAAAATGTCATTTTTAAGTTATAGAGACCAGTTTCTGTAACAATAAATATCTTGATGTCTCACAACTGACTTTTTATTTTTAACTTTAATTACAATACTACTTTTTTTACTGAACCACAGGCTTGCAAATGACACTCAAACATTGTTGACATACTCAAATACGAGGGTTCTCCAAAATTCTGAATGGAATATTTGGGTAGAATAGAATACCCACAGGGTCCAAAAAAGTTATTTTATTAAATGTAATGAAATTTAAATAATAAAATAATAGCCATCTATCAGGCTTACAAACTTTGAAACTTTTTTTAACTTTTCAAAACTTTTTCATGGCACAGTTTGCTTTTAGTTCGAATGAGAGTCTAGTTCAGCACAGTTCCTTTATTAACAGAAGTCAATCTTTAAATGTCTTAAGTTCTTAGCACATTAAATTGGGGCATGAAATAGTATTTAACAGCACAAAAAAAATGACACACTTCGCCTTTAAGCGTGACTAAGATATGAGGCGAAGAACATTTAGTAGGGAAATAAATGGAATATAATTTGTAGTAATAGGAGGACAAGTTCTCAATCATTAATGACTATAATGCTCACTCATTAGTGACTATTCAGAATCTGTGAATCAATTTCCATTGAAAGAAGAAATAACCATTCTAGCTTTATTCATTTCTTTAAAAAAAAAAAAAAAAAAGTGATTCTGGGCATCATTATCAAGCCAAAATGGAGTGTGAGAGCCATTCACACAGGAAACAGCGCCAAGGTATGAGAATTGGTGGGTAGGAGGTGGTAGAGAAAGGGGGGGGGGGGGGGGGGAAGGAGTTGAATATGCTAAACGTGTACAGACTAACAAAGAAATAGTGCTCTGTGCTCAGAGTGGAAGATCAGCACAAGTCTCCCTCATAAATTTTATATTATTGCCAGAGGAACTTAAAGCCTTAGAGTCCACTAAAGGCAATTAATATCTCCCACACAGATTTGACACAATCCTAAAATCCAACACATCATTATCTGTGTAAAAATGCCACACATTAAATATTTCCTGCTAGCTCTTAACCTGCATTTGTGAATAATTAGAAGGCTTTTTTTCATTGCATGCTTCATTGGAGAGAGGGGATGAGGTTACGGCCCTGTGGTAAGAAGCAAGTTTGACGTCTTAGTAGATAAGACAGTAAGTTTTTGTCTGGGATGGCGGATCCCTTAAATGTGTCTCGCTCTCAATTTCACTTTAAACTAGCACAGCCTTGATTCCGTAAGAGCAGAGGTAAAAAGTAGTAAGAGAAGCTTTTTATTACCATAAAAAAGTGAACTGCCTGTCAAATCGTTTTTTGTATTCATAGACACTGAGATGGAGCAAAAAAAAGGGTTGGCATGATTTGTTAGAAACAGTAGTTGCATTTGACAGTTACACATCACGGTTTTCTACCCCTGACAGTTTTTCCCACTCGCATCTTATACCTTCTTGATTACAGCTTTTCAAAGGGTTCATTTCTGCCAAGAAGTCGTCAGGATGTATCATCAAGTCAAATGTGCAGTTCATGAGAACTATTAACTAAATAAGAACAACTAAAGCCTTTTTCTGTTTTTGTTAAAGCAATAATCAGACTTTACCCATTTTATAATTCTCCATTAAAACCTTAAATATTAGGAAAATATTAGCATATCTCTCCTAAAATAGTCACATGACTTGATTAAATCACAAATGGTGTAGGAAAAGTTAAAACTTAATACTTGCAGAAGTTAAATATATATATATATCTTTTTTTTTTTTAATTTTTTTTTTTTTAATTTAACCCATATTTTACCAGGAATAATCCCATTGAGATAAACATCTCTTCTACCAGGGAGTCCTGGCCAAAATGGCAGCATACAAAATTTCACAGATAACATTATTACAAGACAAACATTAAAGGAAAACAAAACAAAAACAAACTTCCTGTCACAAAAATGTATATATTATATGTATTAAATGTATATAAACTCAATTCAAGTTTCATTAATCAAACCTAAATAAAATATATATAAATAAACACTATAAACAAAATAATTCATCATAAAGCAATATCGAAAATAAAACACACAAAAATATACTTTGTACGCATTCAAATTAATGACCCAAACACAGTCCCAAAGCCTTCATTTCCCATAATTCCTAGCGGACGATATAAAGGATGTATACATAAATATACGATGCATATCAAGAAATGACGCACGCTTTTAATAACAGGCCTTTGTTTTATGATGCAGTCATGGATCCCGGCGTAACCACAGGTAAGATGCACAATCATTCAAAGAACATTCAATAAAGATGTTAAACCAATATCTTTGTCTAGTTAGTGAGGCCTATAGTAAAGAATTATTGCCGCTTTCGCTCTCTGATCTTTAATGAGCACATACAGAGACAACAGCACCTCTAACTCAAGTAATCTGGGTAAATATTAAAGAAACAAAAATACATATAAATTTATAAACGGACCAAAAGCAAACTAAATATCAATTTCACAAACAAAAACTAGAACCGTTCAAATTAAATATTTATTCATTGTGGTCTTAGCTATCACATACTGCTTGAACAAATAACATTTCAAGCCTCTTTTCTGTTTCGGATATATAGAGAAAATAAGTAAATCTAAGAAATTTCCAAATGGTGTTTATGCACCTTTGAAAGGGGTGCATTTGTAGGGGCGTTCTGAAAGAAAGGGAACAACTGAAGTCCGTTAGCGAAGCGTACATGCCATGGTCGCTTCAAAGAAGTCATTTTTAGCATTATCTTCTTGTGACCCAGGTTGGAGAACTCTCAAGGGAGAGTTTGAGTTGACAAACAGAATAAGTCAAGTTGTTTTGAATGCAAAATATTACACACATTCCATATAAAGTTTTAAAAAGGTAAGAAATGTCTCCACTTCCAGTTGAAATTCGCCCCAAGTCTACTACTTTCATAACCACACGTAATCAAGATAACCGACAGTAGCATTGAATGAATATGCATTCACTCAGCACATGCCAACCAATCTCACTTTCAATTTGGCTGCGAGACGTAAAAGACGTCATCTTATTCATAACCAGACAGTATGTGAACAAAAGAGAAAATTGGAATATTACACATTACTCCAATAAAAGCATGCATTTATGAATGCAGTGCTCAATCATAGCGTCGACACTGTCCTGTAATCAAAGTTCAACATGCATCGGAAAAGCAGCGAGAGACCAAAACCGCAGACTGCACTACACTTGTTTACCATTATCTTGTGGCCATTTTATACCCTGTTCTTTGATTAATTGGCCATTTAAAGTGAGTGGTAAAATGAGAAAACCCTTCACTCTCCCATCTTCCTCTCTCTCTCCCGCTCTCTCGTTCGCTTTTAATTTGTTTAATGCAGTCACTTAAAGATATCTCAGTCAAGTCATCCAATCAGTCTTGATGGAGGACTGCCGTATATAATCAGTCTGATAGTGGTCTGTAAGTGTGAGCTTTAGAGCGAGGGCATTTCAAGGTTAAATGTGAGCATTCCACTGACTCTCATACAAAATGGTCGCTGGTACTTCATCCGCTGATTAGAATATGGTAAACATGAAGCGATATGCAAGCTTTAGTTGGATCTCTTGTCTTCAGACGTTAGTCAAGGGAGGCAGAAGCAGATGTTTGGAATTTAATAACCATGCAAAATATCCATGAAAGGCTTAGGAAACAGACAGTGAGCATCTCTAACCTAGTTATTATTTGCAGTTGTTATAGATGCATTTCAGGCAATGATTCATAAGCATGGAAACACGTGTATACATGCGAGTACACATTAGGGCTGTGCGATATATCCAGTATTGACAATATTTTCAAGAGGACTTTGTCTAATGATTTGCAACTATAGAATGGTTTAGACAGTGTTTCTCATCTAAACTCCTAAATTTAACACAAAAATATTCCATGATTGAAAAAAGAAAATCAATTCAATCCTTCCATGGCATTTTTTATATATTAATGTGTTAAACAAATATGCATGTAGGTTATTGTTGAGGTTGGTTGCCGTGTATTGTTCTATTAGTAAAAAATGGTCAATACTTTTCTCTTGTGTTCATTTGGTTTAAAATGGTGTGGAAAACATGCCTCAGTTACTTTTAACTAGATAATTGTTTACTGTGTTTTAGCTCTTACATTCAACATTTTGAATCTAATTGGCTCCAATGGCTGCTTGGTTGAAATAATTCGTAAAGAGATACTGAATAACATGAAAAAGAAAGAAAAACAGAAATGCTTCATTGCCGCAAAGCCCTAATGCACATAGTACACACAACAAAGAAAAGCCCAGACAAAACATGAAGCGAGAAACACGCAGACACACCGACAATTAAAGAAATGCTTTCCAGACAGAAGGCTGATTGTTTATCTGTGTTGCAGCATAGAGAATTGAAATCTTCAGCGTCAGATAAGACATCAATCTCCCTCTGTGGGCTGCGTACATAAATCTGATTAGGAGCAGAATCATTTCCCCTTCAGGACTGTTTTATCTGTTCGCTCCATGCCTCGGCGGCAGATAACTCTGACGGAACTCGCAGCCAGAGGTTGATGTTCTTCACTCACCACTGAGACGGCACACCAATCCAAATGATGTTATACTTGCCAAACAGGAACATGTCCATCAACTGTGGGCTACTGCTGGTAAGCTGACACTCGGTTAGCAGGAGAAGATACTTTTGAAATGAGATTGTCCAAATTATGCTCATTTGAATTTGGCTCAATTCTTGATTTGATTGCATTAGGGTGGGTGGGTGATAACAACAACCTCCCCCAATAAAAACTACTAAACTTAAGACAAATTGAGAGGGAAGACAGCAGGACATAAATACTTTCAAGAACTATATTTTGAATTAATTGACGATATTTTCAAGATGATTTTGTGGGATTTGTCCAATGATTTGCAATTATAGAACTGTTTAGGAAGCGTTAATAACTAAACAAATACATTTGAATTGATTTTTTTACCCGTGAATAATTTCAAACTGCCCATTTAAGTTCCGGTTCAAAAATTCATTTGACTTGCAGTAACTAAATTTAAATAAATTATAAATGTAGGTTAATGCTGAGTTTCATTGCCCTGTGTTGTTTTATTACACACATACACATACATGCATACATACATATATACATGGTATACATATATACATATACACACATATATATTATTTTCTTGTGCTCATTTGATACAAGATTGTGTGGAAAACAAGCCTTGGTTATTTAACAATACATTTTGAATTATTTTTTTCATTACTTATGGTTCTCAAGTACATGCATCTTGTTTTAAGGATGACTAGTCATGTTTTTCCTGGAAAACAAGACTGATTAAGAAAATGATTTTTGCAGTGTGAATAGATTATTTTTCAAAGCACATAATCAACATGGCATTCCATTGAATAGTCTGCAAAGCAAAGAAAATAAATGATTGGAATACAATTAGTGCCAGGTTACAACAAAAGGTCATGGAAAAACAACAGTTCTACCCCGAGAAGACCTTTGAAATCAAATAAGGCTTGCATGGGTTAAAGGGGAGGGGGGCGGGGGGGGGGGGGGGGGGGATACCTGATAAAAAAAGTGAAAATATGATAAAACAGACTCCAGCAGAGGGAAAAAAAGGAAATCAAAGATAATGAAAATATGAGTAATGCCTCTGATCTGTGCAGATGGGGGTCCACCCATTGCCATTTACCTCCTTCACAGAGGAAATAAATCATCTTGGTGAAGGACCACAAATAACTGCTGAA
Source organism: Rhodeus uyekii (assembly GCA_037043235.1). Lineage (NCBI taxonomy): Eukaryota > Metazoa > Chordata > Actinopteri > Cypriniformes > Acheilognathidae > Rhodeus > Rhodeus uyekii. The sequence goes on along the minus strand of JAWRVZ010000141.1, from coordinate 840,612 downwards.
AGCAATGCAACAGGAAGTACAAGTGGGGCTTATCAGCACCAAATATTCTTTGAAGGAACTGCAAACAATGATCCCCTTCAACAACAGCAGCAACAATAAATGTGTTGCTTTTAACTTGCACAGTATTACATGGAATGATAGCAACACGTAGCATTACCATAATATTTTAAATCTTACCAAAAAAAAAAAAATCCATACTGCTGTCAATAAAACAAACTCTTAAGGTTCTTTTCTCCTTATTAAGATACCCAAGCTGAGTGAGTATTTCACAGAAACACCACATGCACCAGCAAATTTCTTAATAAAGGTGTCATTTAGACTCTTTATGAAGGAATTTAAATACCATAGATGCTCAACGAAATGAAACATCACCCATGAGTGTATTTGTACACACATTTGTATATGGTATTTGTACAAGACGACAAGATTTACAGGTTTAAAAGCTGAAATCTTTCCACGTACCACCTGGAAATCTCTTAAATACACCCTGGTGTACTCGCCATCCCTGCTTTAATAAATAAAGCATCATAAGTCAGTACAAGCATTAAAAATATGCCCTGCCACATTTTCGTGCATAAGGGACATGGACTTCAACAATTATCCATGTTTCTCCTTTAAAAGAGCATGCAAATTTGGGAAATCGGAATAGACGGTTTTCTCAGTCAGACCAGATGCATTAGGTTATTTCCAGAGGACAATGAAGTTCTGGCAGGAAGCACAATGGATGAGCTAAAACAAGATGATTATGATGCATTGCTAACAGAGCCTGCTGCCGCCAATTATATCAGCCAGTTAAAATGACAGACCATTATGTGTGATACAGTTAGTTTACTGTAATTCCCTGCATGGGAGTATATCAAAAGCACGCTACATCAAGGCATGCACCTTTATCTCCTGGGTTTAATTGTTGTGATGCGACGAAGATAGACTTGACATCATGCCAGTACTCTACACTGCCATGAGTTCATGCAGACACTGAATAATTATATATTTCTTTTTGTATTGTTCCTTTTGAGGTCTAAAACAAAGAATAACTGATAACCAAGTGATACGGAGAGGCTATTTTGCACAGCTTCTTATTGGTGAATGTTTCTATGGTATATCTGATTGAGGCAAATAACAAATCCAAATGAAGTTAACTTAAAACAATGTATGAGGAACAAGAAGCGTAAAAGAAAGGTCATGATGCAATTACTGAAGTTCACTGGCTTTAGATTTTCTATTTAAGTTTTTGCTTTTTGCAGGACCAGCAACAGCAGCTTAATTATTCCAACTTCAGAACAAGATAAGCTTAACATTTGAGTCATAATGATGACAAAAACATATTTCTACTTTTTATTTCCCAAACACATTATCTTATTATTCCAAAATGTAAAAAAAGTAAAAGATTTGTTACAGTGAAGCACATAAATTTCATGTGAATGTGGCCAATCCAATAAAAATGGGTTTATTATATTTTACAAGATTAATGGCACAAAAACACTATGCCATAAACCCTGAAATGACTGTAGAAAATTATTTAAACAATATTAGAGCTTTACAAATAATACAGAACTTTTAGTTTGTTGTAATAAAATTATAAGCTTCACATTTCTGCGAGTAAATCCCATAGCCTCCACTTTGTCATCACATTATATCACAAATAATGCCAATTAAGCTTAACTTGCACTGAAAATTATCTATTTTAGGGGCGTCTTTAAAGCAAAATAGCTGAAAGTTGTTCAAGCAACCCACCAGTATTCCCTCTGATACTGCAGCTTTACTGGATGATATAGAAGTATAGAGTATACATTTGAACAGAAGTTTCTAGATCAGTGGCTATAACACATGAAAGCCCAACAAAAGACAAAAGAATCCTTTCAAAATATTCTTTAACAAACTGGACAGCGGTCGACATGGGGAAAAGCGTTAAAGTGGATTATTTCCCGGTGCTGAAACTCATCTTGTCATTAGAGCACAAAGTGAAAGAATGGATAAGAGAAGAGAGGGGTGACAGAGAGAGAGGAGTGCAATGGAACTGATGGTGCATCATTTATCCTCACGGTAGCCTGGGCCTCTTGTGAAGTATGAAAACATAACGCTGATGAAAATCCTATTGATTCCAGTCGATTCTGCTTACATAAATTGCACTCTGCCTCCGAGCTCTAGGCTGTTAGAGGGGAAAAATTTGTTGCATCGCCTAGAAATAGCTTTACTGACGGTCAACAATGACAAGTGGCAATATTGAATGCAAACAGATGCGGTTTTACAGCTCAACAAAAGGTTTGACCTTCAGGGCGTTACCGAACAATTCTGCTGGTCACATTAGCTCTTCCCATTCATTGCCAGATCAACTTTTTATTTTAATCTGAGGACGGCCCAGTGCTGCTTTTATTCCAAGATTTATTACTGCTTTAATTAATTCATGTGCTTGCACAAAGCCCTTTCTTACAAAATGTAGGGCAGAATATGTTGTTTCTTGTTCATTTTGTGATAATATATTCATGAACTAAATATATTATTCTAAATTCAGCTCTTCCCTGTAAACAAATCGATGTAAAAATGTTGCTTACTTTCATTAAATAAGCTAGACAATGCCGGCTCAATTGACAAAAGCAAAATATAAAGTACTTATACAAATACAGACGTTAAGCTCAATCACTAGAGCATTGGTGTTTACAACGCCAAGGTCATGGATTCTTGAATGCAATGTAAGTCGCTTTGGATAAAATCGTCTGCCAAATGCATAAATGTAAAAAAACGTAAATGTAAATAAGCATCACATTTCTGGAATTACTTCTTATTCCATCTTAAATAGACAGCTCGCCCAAACATTTAAACCAAACATCATTTACACACCCTCATTACATTCGTTCTTCTGCAAAACACACACACACATATACACAAACAATATTTAAAGAATGTTTCAACTGTTTTTGTACATACAGCAAAAGTCAATGGGGTCCAAACAATATTGAAAAGACATTGATTTGTAAAAAATATATTCTCTTGTGCAAGAACAAAAGTCATGCATGTAGCTGAATAAATTATGACAATTTCATTTTTGGGTGAACAATCCCCTTAATATGTAGAGACTATTATAATTGAGCTATTGGAAGAGAAATTCCCAACATAACTTCCCTAAAACGCACCCCTTCAGCTTTATGTCAAACTTTCGCTTCAATAATAATCCCTGAAAACAAATTCTTGAAGCATCTTGTGCTGATCCAGTTCTAACTTTGGTATTTCGGGTGTGTAAAGATGTCCTAAGGTTGTGCTCCAAAGTTAAATGAGTCTGCAAACCCACAATTATGGTTCTCTCGATTGTTCTCTTCATCTCTACGATGAGCAGAAGTCAATCAGATTGCAACAGCATATAAGCCGGAGCTGATTTCAAGCAGAGTGTTTGGAAGTGAAAGGGCATTCGACAAGACAGAGCAACATGTATGTTGAGACAAGACAGACGGTCGGTCCTGATATTTATCTCCCTCTCTTGCAGTCCTGCTACATTTTTAAATTAAAGATGGTGAGATAGCAGCAGTGGGAGTGTTTGAAACCCTGTGATCGGTCCGAGTAATGAGAGATGGAGAGGGGGTTAGTATATCAGCCCATCTGGCCTCTATCATGGGGTCAAGGGTTCCTGCAATGCTGTTCCATTATTACCAACGCTCAGCCATTTTATCAGTTTCCAGCAGCAGAATTACCGTTGCCAAGCTCTACGATTAACAGCGATTACGTTTAGATTGTTACTTCTGTGTTGGTGTGTAGACATGGGGTATTTAGGGGAATTCTTATCTAAAAGCAAATTTCTTTTTTTTTTTTTTACTTGCATTAGATTATATACAGCGACAACTTGTGGTGCAATCACAGAGAGGCAAAAAAACAATACAAAAAATTCACTCTTAAGAACATTTTCGTTCACTGTTCCTTGCTGGTGGAACAATCTCCCTGCCTTCATCTGGAATGCAGAATCCTTGTCAATATTCAAAAGACAGCTGAAAACTCTCAAGCCTTACTCTCTTCCGTGAGCACCTAACATGACACACACACCACCACCCAAAAAAATGCTTTCTGTAAGTGTCTGGTAAATGAATAAATGTAAATACAGTTTTATAGCAACATTGTTGTCTAATAACTACAACAGACATGAACAATCAGAAGACCATTCAACAGTTCATTGTACTGCCTCACTTAAAAGAAACATCCTTAAAAGATCAAGTTTTTAATGTGGTGTTTTTAATACCCTTTAAGACAAACCAAATGCAAATTCAACACCATTACTGAGTACTTTCTCTTCAAAACTGCAGTGATCTAAAGATAGTCTCAAAAAAATGGTTTGAAATTGCTGGTGCTTCTTAAGTCACGAGCAAGCAATCATGTCAACGTGTGGGCGGGCTTTAGCATATCATTAACTATAACCGCTCTGATCTTTGATCAGGTTAATCTTTTCTATTGATATGGAAATATCAGGTAGATTTAACAAAATACCAGGTGTATGATGTAGATTACGATGTTATGAGGAACTATGTACCTTTCTCCACCGAGTTATTCAAAGCATTTCTAAGGATATTAATTGTTAGAAGGCAGTTGTCTGAGGTAGTGAACGAGAACATGGTTTGTGAAATATAATAAAAAAAGGTTTAAATATGTCATTTAGGTGATCAAAGAGGAGTTATTGTTATTGACTACAGGGGGGCCGGAATGTGGACCGAAACCCCCGCGATAGGTGAAAATCCACAGAGTAGGATCAGCCAATCAGCTCACGGGACACATCCACTCGTGCTCTCATTCGTCGATCTCACGCCGGGAACCAATCACGTGTCTTGTCTGAGTGTCCGTGGGTGTGTACAAAGCCTCTGAGAGAGTTCCTCTCTTTGTCTGGCATCCTGGGAAACCATTTCTCACGCATCATGATAAAACAACAATGCTTTCCTCAATACAGCTGCTGATATGGCAGTATTTCTTAACTTTTATTTTTAGATGAATATTTTTGAAAAATCCGTGATGCACTGAGGCCCCGAAACTTGAACCGCGAAGTGGTGAGGGATTATTGTAATGTTTAGACTTAAGAATACACTGGACCTAACAAATTTACTTATTCTTGGAGCTGTCAGTTGGGTGGGGGTCTTTAACAAACTCAAAAACCAATACGCTGGCCTAAATTCAAACTTACAACAATAAAATCAAGAACTTTAATCTAAAAGAATAAAAAAAAACATGAAAAAAAAAATCACGTTTGATTGGTAGAATTGAATAACTTGAGGCTAAGAAAAATAAACAAAATGTAAACACCACACAAAAAGCACGAGGATGCAGTCAGGAATGCATGACCAAAAGCACAGAGAGCATAATTCCCCTCACAAAACAACATTTCACATACAGACAGATGGACCACAAAGGCACAAGGAGGAGAACGTGAACAACACTCTTCAGAAACATGCAGAAACAAAGACAGTCCAGACGTTGATACAGAAACAGGAGCACAGCAGGACCACACTGGCCTGAAATAACACGATATGTTCCAGCTATTGAGGGTATTACTCGGATATTAAACATAAACCAGTATGATTGGGATGAGCTGGCACATGTGCAGTCTCGTGTAGCCAGACCTTTGACTAAAAAAAAACAAAAAAACTAAGTAACACATTGAGGTTATTCCTGCCAAGAATCCACCCCCTTAGATCATGTTAAAGCAACCATCCGCAGTTGTTGTTTTGTGTTGTTTTTAGGGGCAGGGTTATCTAAAACAGATTATAGCACAAAAACAGGACCGCATTAAACAAATTACAGCATAAGGGTAAGTAATGGTACATCAGTCTAAATAAATAGATATACAAATAATACAAAGAAAATAATGGCATATTTAGTATGTATTAGGGTTGTAACAGTACACACGTATGCGTATCACGGTATGTGCCTTACGGTTCGGTATTCATGTGTAAACAAACTTAAACAAACTTAAACAAACATCATAGCCAATTAACCACTTTTAACCTCCATTAACCAGCAATAATTGCAATAAGCTCCATGCTTTGTTACTTTTGATGAGAAAAAGTGTAATCTTTCAAATTTTGACCATTTTATTTATGAGATTGAAATAAATGCTGTTTGACACTCTATGATGTAGCGCTGTACAGGCGCCTACGTAGAGAGGAGCATTTCATTAAATGTATGCACTGCATTTGCTTTTATATTGATTACATTTTAATGAACTTGTTAGTGATGTCTTGATTATTTAATGCATGTTTAAATAAATCGGTCGTGAAAACAAGTTACAAAAGCCACTGTGCAAATCATTATTTCAACAACGAATTGGAGTAGAAACACAATTTTATTATTAGGTTTAAAAGTTCATGCAAAAACTGCCTTGTATGCAGTTTGCATACCATTTTTATACCTAAAAAAATAAATAGCAACTGAATTGAATAGTTTGGGCTCTGTCGTTTATTGGAAGTGATTGAGCAAGATCCCTAACACCCAAAAAATTCTGATTATGGGTTATCATACTTGGTTTTAAACATGTCACTTAAACATAAATAGTTCAAAGCATTAGCTGAGATACATTTTTAATGATGATTTATATATTGCATTTTATATAATGAAAACAATAGTGATTACAAAACTCTGCTCATTAATATCTAGTAACTCATTGCCTCCAACAAAACCAAAAAGTTTGCTGCCGCTAACGGTTTAAAATTCAGTGATTATTTCATCCTCAAAAGTGTTTGTACCAACCTGGTACCTTCTAAACTTTCATACTGGGAAAGTACAAGGTTTTTGCATGTCTGGAAAGTTCCCAGATTGGGGAAGTACGAGTTGTGCGTCCATAATACTGATAAGCAAATGGGTGGCTCCATGAAGGGTTGTGCAGAGATTCCATGCCTCGATCGTGCCGGCAGAACAGAGGCGACACACTTCGTCATTGTGACTTGGATGTGATGTGACACGAGTGGCAAAAGCTATAAGCGTATAACCCCAGAAAAGTGCTCACAATGCAAAGCTTATGTGCTGCCGTTCAACACTTGACAATCTCAACACTCATCTAAATGGCAGATCTCATGTCGCTTCAGTAAGGCAGGTTTGAAGTTTAGGCTATCGCTAAATACACTTGCTTTCCATGCATACTCATTCATTCCCTACAGAATTCTTTACTTCTAAACTCGCTTTATGTTTCTGGAGCTCTTGGGATTAAAGAAGATATGGAGATGTACATAAGTCTGGAATTGGAATTTCTTATCTAGTGTGCTCATGCTTCATGCTTTGCACTTTAACTATGAAATGATGCAAAAGCTTTCGTATGAACTGGAAAAACGGCACACACAAAAAATGGCAGCTGCATTAATTCAGAATATGTGAATAATCTTAGCATCTGCTTACTGTGTAAGTCGGTTATAAGAACTGAGAGCAGATTTCAAACATGAAACCAGCTGACTTCAGGCTTTTTTTATGAGATTGATAACATCCGAGCCTATCTTTGATGCTGATGGGTACAAATATTTTCTATCATCTTAATATGTACTTTCATGACTAAAGAGCTGCCAGCAGTCACAGTCATATGCTGGCAGAAGCTGAGGATGATCAAATCAATACATTAATTTTATTTCTTTTTTATCAAAAATGTATTTTAATCATATATTTACTGGGAAATCAGTAATGTTTGGCTTAATTTAATGAGACCAAGGATGAAAAAGTAAATGTCCATCCCACATTTCTCAGCAGTTAGAACTCCTCCTGACCAAATTGTTTTTTTCTTTAGTAACAATAATTAATTAACGAATGCAACCTCAAGCAACCTGCATGCAACCTCAGCTCACACTGACCAGACAACCCTTACTCTCCTTGAATATCTTCAGTCATACAGACTCCGTTTATTACATTCTTCTAGTGATTTTCTAAAACAAAAAGATCTACTTCTGTTTTCCATGGGAAAATGTAATAGCATATAACATGAAGGCGAGTAAATAATACTAAAATTCTAATTGTTGCGTGAACTACTCCTTTATCATTAACAGAAATGTGGAAGTACTTTTAGGCTTCAGCATCACATCAGCCACTCATGCGTAAATGGAGATTACAGACGTTTTCAGATTCTGACATCAAATGATGAGCAGATTATGCAAATGGAGTTCGTTTATAACTCATTTACAAACCTTCATTAATGTAACGATATTCAGAGCTCTCACCATCATGCAGAGAAGAGAAAGAAACAAATGAGACAAGTTAACTCATTACTTTAGTTAGACTTTTACGCATTCATTATTCGGAAGCCAATTAGCGACAAAATTATGCCATTTCTCTGCATACTCTCCAATCACCCTTAAAAACAGAGGCAGAAAAAGTTTATGGGTGTTTTGTCATAAAATGAATATCTATTTTGTGCATCCACTTTGAGACAGGCAAGTAGAAAAAAAAATTGAAGAAGAAGAAAAGGAAAAAAAAGGAAGATGAGCAACCACATCCTCTCTAATAGCAAGTATGAGTCAAAAGCATCAGATCAGACCATGAGATACAAATGTGTGTTGGAATGTAATGGACCACATGCGCTCACACTAGACCATTTACCCAACCATTACGATTCATTATCCCAGTTGTAACACACTAATACACTGATCCATTAATGTGCAAGAACAATAACATGTTGAGCAAATGAGCTCATCTTTTCATCCAATTAGCGCTGAGTGTGACATCTATTGTGGATCAACATAAAGAGCATCATTAAAAGAGTGGAGAGCAAGAATCACATGATTGTCCACTACAGAAGAATTAAATGTTCACTGTGTGAGACCGATTTGAAATTCAATCATCAATAAATGTTGATTGTCTCGTTGCTTAATGAATACATTAAATATTAATTTGAACATGAAAATAAAACCAGATGTGTGTGTTCTAGTAAACCCCAAGTTTACTAGGACATTTGGTCTCCACGAGATGGTAATACCAGTGCATGTTTTGGTTCCCATGAGGAAAACAGCTCATAAATCATACTAAATTATGTTTTCTGAAAGTGTAAAAATGGCGAAGGTTTTCTTTGAGGTTTGTGTTTAGGGATAACATGAGGGACATAGTATACAGTTTGAACCGTTTAAAAACCTTTACACCTATGGGAAGTCTACATAAAAGTCCCTGTGTGTGTGTGAGTGTGTGTGTGTGGATCTACATACTGTATTCATATATCAGAGTTTTCGTTTTATAGCTAAACAGCCATTTTAACGTCTACAACACAACAAATTGAGCAATGTAATACAGTGTTTTTCAACCTTTTTTGAGCCAAGGTAAAAAAATTTCACTGAATAAAAAATAAAATGAATTAAAAAAAAAAAAAAAAAAAAATCACAAAGCACACCACCAACCGAAAATGTTAAGAAATAAAATTATAAAAGTGTATTGAATGGGAATCAAATAAACAAAAGAAAAAAGTATTTTATTATTAATTAGTTTTCAAAAAATGTTTTATAGACCAATTAGGTGAAATTTAATAATTTGCCTGACGATCTCTCACGGCACACTAGTGTACTGCGGCACAGTGGTTGAAAAACACTGATGTAATATGATCATCACACACACACTCTCTCAAAAGTACAGCATATAATTCTTATTTTACATTATTTTGTAATTGCACTTAAAATGTGCACATGTGAAACTGTGAACTATGAACATGTTCAGTTCAGTGAAACTGTGAACATACTGTGAAAATGAATTTACAGTAATATAGCTTGCGTCAATCAGAAATAAATCACATAAGGCTATGAATTAAGTTGCTTGGAATGTGATTAAAGGACAAGAATGTAGTTTTAGCACCACTAGTGGCACCAAATGGAGTTGCAATCTGTTTATTTGACAGCATTGTCTTTAACCAATGGGGAAAGTTTTTGAAGGCGTCTGAAAATAAATCCAAATAACGGAAGTGGACGCTGTTGGTGAAGACTTCACCCATAAGGTCTGACATGGAGAAAACTCTTAGTCATAAATGTTGTGATGCTTTCCCACCCCCTCCACACCCATGCTATACTTGGTTGCACTTGCATCTCCTAACTTGTGCCTTTATACACATTCAGCTTGTGAGCAAACTGACACTGAAAATTAAAGGTTGAGCCCATGCTCCTTATTCTCGGTCCATATCTCCCTCGCCTGCTCTATCCGTCCCTGTCACGTCTCCATGTCTGAAGCCACACCTTTATGTGTGAGCACAAACAAAGGTGGATGCTCTAACAGAAAGGATCTTTGTGATTTCGCCTCTGTGAATCCGCCCTTTGGTCCACCCAACACTATTAGGAAATGCCATTAGTGCTGTGCCAGACAGTGATGGGTACTGACAGCCAGCGACTTCTCTGGTCAAGAGAGCAGCCTGCAGCCATAAGTGTCACCAGCCTTCTCACATGTCACTGCCTCTTACTTTAGCTCGCAGGGATCACCTTTGTTCTAGCTCCTTCAAACAGCACAGCTAATTGTGTGACCAAGAGTCGAGGACAGAAGATGGGCGAAGGAGGGTGGGGAAATGTTCCACATGACCCATAGTTTGCTTAATGTTAGCTTCACTTGTTAAACACATTAAGGGAATTCAGGCAAAATTAGAGACACGCACGCACCCTTTCTCTGCACTGACAGGATGTTTTTACTATTATTTTTTTCTTTCTGTACACAGCCTTTGTCGGTAGAATTAATGCCACGTGAAAGGAGCACATAGGCAATTTTGTGTAGTCGCTGGCTAATATGATAAGACTGCTTCTACAAGGCCTGGTAAGAGGTGATAGCAAAGACTCAGCATATATCACAAACCTCAGAGTTGATTAATGTTTTGTCAAATAACACCTTTTCACAGAATGATCTGCAAGAATGAAAAATTCTAGGGTAAGGAAAAAATGGCATATCTCAGCATTTGAGGGATATCGCGCCATAGACATGTTTTAGCCGCTCTTTAGTGGGAAAGAATCACATCGACTCCTGCTGTCCTGAGATCTGGAGGGAAACGTGGGAGGAAATGGACTGGAATATGACTGGTTTTTGTTCAACCAGGCAGACAGGCATGACATGTGAATGGCAGAACAATGTTATACTATTCTTTTGCTGTCTTAAGAGGCTTTCTCAGCACCGAGCGATCACGAATCTTGGCTCGTTGCGCCTCTGCCAAAAACAGTTGTCTTCGTAGTGGATTAGCAGTTTCCAGGAACACTCACTATGTAATCAAATGATATTACACCGCTCAACAAAAAAATTACTGCTTAACTTGATTAAAAAAGGTATAATCAAATGCTTTCTTGTTAAAACACACATTCAAGCAGAACATTGGTTTTAATTAGATTTTATTTGAAGATCTTCAACTGCAGATTTTTTACAGTATGAGCAGGCCCAGATGCAATCTACAGATGTTTTTCTGTGCTAAGTTTTAGGGATAAATCGGAGTTCTGCAAAGCGTTTTGAACTTTGTAAGAGGCGATAAATGGAGCAAAGAGTTTTGATGCGCTGATCCGATATTCAATACTGCCAATCTTTGATTGGACCAATCCAAATCTAATATTGTGAATATATTCAGTGTTATTGTTAAGCCACACAAAAGGCACAAAAACCTTATAAAGCACCATAACGTTTTTGTGCACAATATTATGTGTTCTGAAGCCATTTCATAGTTTAATGTGAATGAGAGATTAATATTTAGGTCGTCAAGTTCAAGTTCAGCAAAACTCTTCCCTCATTCATCATTCAAACTGCGTTTCACATTCGTTTACGACAGTAAACACGATGAAACTCTCTCCAAAATGATTCAATGTTATTATTGTTATACTTAATCTGTAGATAAATCTCTATGATTTTGCGTAAAAGGACTTTATCTTGCAGAGTTTTTGCTGTTTCTAAATCATGTTACTTTCTACTGGGTGTCTGTTAGATCACAACACTGGCGCTATAAATTGTTCTTCACGTGCACTGAAATTGTTAACATAAAAAAATGGCTCAATAAAATATTGCATAGATATAAAACTACATTACGCATCACTATCTCCTCTGTGTTTTGGACTTTGCAATGTGTTTATGACGGTTCAAGCGCAACATTTTGCACGCGTGATGCATCGCTCTGTATTGGAGCTTTACATATTATGATTCTCTTGTGTAAGGAAAGATTACCAAGAGCCTTTCTTGTTCTGTCCAATCTATCATTTGTCACTGTCTCATTAAACAGCTGTGCTATACATTTAAAAGGATGCATTTTAATTTTATAGTATATGAATGTATTTTACAATATGAATTAATTAAATCTCTAAATTAAAGAGTTGCTTTAGATGGCAACTTCTTGATTCTGTAATCATGTTACAGTATTTTTCACAAATTAACTTTTTTTAAAAGATGTACAAAGTAAACACTGTAATCAGGAGACACATAATCTGGTAAATTTGAGTGCATTGAATCATACTTTAAAATAAAGACAAGTTAACTGATTTTACATACAGCATACAGTGGAAATGACATAATGGGCCACTGAATATAGTACAGCATAGTTTGAAATCAAGGGTTTAAAGTTGGTTGATCGTGTGTCTCCAGTGAAGCTGAACTGTCTGCATTCAATTCACATGAACCGACCGTCACGCACAGAGTAACACGTTCATGCAGGCTACAAACACACACTTTAGAATATCTGATAGCTAGAAGCGGCAAAGTCTGCAAGGTTTGTGATATTACATGTTTCAAATATATAAAAATGCATATTTGCTGAATTCTGATAAATGAGAAAGTATAATAGTGTTTGCTTTTCTGTTACCGGTACTAATAATATAAAAGCAAATGGTGTAATACTTTCCGTATACAGTTTACTTTGTTTAGCAATTCTATCTAGTAACTTAAACAAAACTGTTAAACAGAGAATGAAGATGGAAAATGGGAGCGTTGTGTGCTCAGGCGTTCTCAGCCATCAAGCGTCAAAATAAAAGTCAGCATCCAACACATTGACCAAACAGTAAAACGTATTGGCCCAATGCCAATATTTAAAAACTGCCATATTGGTCAACCACAGGTTGAGATGTTTGTTAAAAGTATATCACTGCACAGTTATTTCCAACTTCTTTTTAACTCTAAGTAAAGAACCAAAAAGAGCTTTGTTTTGAGAGTATCAGTGCCAAGGATAATGTTCAGACTCTCGTGTTCCGTGTGTTTCTGAATTCTACATACAGCCCCTTTAAAAAACAAGTTTAGAATAATGGCCATTCCAATTTTTTACAGGAACTAGTTCTGATTCCAATGAGGAACAAAAATAACAAAAATGCAAAAGTAGACAACATACAATGACATTCTTTGAAATACTATGCAAATACCATGGCAAAATCAATATGGTAAGTCAGACTGTACCAAATTATACAATCAACGTATGATGGTATTATCACCTCATATCATCCCTGACCATGGAAAGTACAACTGGGAAAGGGGAAAAATCTGAGCTTATGAAAATGAATTCCAAAACCAATCAAAGAGATAGAAATCTAAACTTTTTAACTAGCTGCACAATCCTTAGAAATATAATGATTAGCTCAGTTTTTTATCCCTAGATAAAATTAACAGGTTGGAGATCTAACACACTCAAAGAGCTGGCTCCAATACAGGCTTAAATCTTACAGTCTCTGTTGGCAAAATCTTATTTTGTAGCCAAAACTTTAATGGCTACAGACCTCATCAAGTTCCATACATGCCATATTTTATAAATACTGTACATTCAATCCATCCATCCATACACGCACTATATGTGCCAAATTTTCCGCTGAGTGATATTGTATACCTTTCATAAAATCACTGATATGATGTTTTGTAAGCAGCTGCTTTCATAGAACGGTCATTAATGAGAGCACAGAGTGGTTCAAGAAAAGAAAGATAAAGCAAACTATCCTACATCCCTCTCCCGCTCAATGAAACACTGTCTCGTCAAACAAATCCTTTACTACTTTCCAGTAAATCCAAGTAGGAGAGTTGTTGAGGGTACAAACTTGGCCCATGTAAATGACAAAAAGAAAAATAAGCAGAATTAATCAAGAACGTTGTCACGGATCCAGCCACACCCCTCGCACCAGACTCATTCACTTCTCACTCACGATCCCAATCACCAGAATACTGAACACCTGCACCTGCCTAGTCAGCATTCCTTAAATACAAGCTTCACCCTGCAAATCACTGTCCGGTCTCGTCACTGACTGCCAGACTCTCATGCCAGCGACAACCCGTGTTGACGCCGTCATTACCGACCCCGATTGTCCAGGATCTCCTCCCGTGAACCTTCAGGCATTCTTCCCGTGATCTCCAGCCCAGTATTGTCCACTTCCCATCAGATAAGCCTCTCTGCCGCTACCAGTTCTTCTCTACACCTTCAGTCACCAGCTACTTGCTCTGAGTTTGCTTTGTTCAATAAACATCATCACCACTCACGTCTGTGTCCGATTGTTTATCATGACAGAAGACCGGACCACCCAGCAGACCCAGGCGGTAACTGGCGAAGCATCCGCCGCGGAGAGTAATCCACTTCTCGATGTCATGCAGGCTTTCCACCATGTCCTTCAAAACTTTGCCTCTACATCTGCCTCACCCAGTCCCATGGCCCGGCCAGCGCCCTTCAGTGGTAAGGCGGAGGAATGCGATGGTTTCCTATTACAATGTAAACTGTATTTTGAAATCAATCCCCGACAGTTTGAAACTGAACAAGCCAAGATTGCATTCGTCATATCCCTCCTCACCGGCCGCGCGCTTCAGTGGGCGCGCGCGATCTGGAACTCTAACGGCCCTGTCACGCAATCATTACCTGCATTTCTCCATCATTTCAAGGAAGTTTTCGGCCATGCAGCTGATACTGTATCCACCAACGATCAACTCCTCCGTTTACGACAAGGAACCCAGTCAATCCAAGATTATTCCTTGCATTTTCGCACCCTAGCGGCCTCTAGTGGCTGGAATGAGGCGGCACTACTGGCTGTTTACCGTCAAGGACTTCAACCCAACATCCGTGCTCAACTTGCCATTTATGATGACCGTTATGGCCTGGAAAAGTTCATTCAAAAATCCATTCTAGTGTCCCAAAACCTCACAGTCTGTTCTCCAGAAACCCCGATGTCGCATTCCCCGTCTCCACTGAAAGAGCCTAAACCTCCAGCACCAGAGCCCATGCAGGTCGATCACTACCGCCTATCACCATCAGAGCGAGAGAGACGTATCCGATTGCACTTGTGTCTATACTGTGGTGGTGAGGGCCATCTCCGAGCTCAATGCCTGACCCGACCACCACGCCCAGGGGTGAGTACAATCCACACGGCATCCATAATCCACAAAATGTCTTTAACAAAGGTTTTAGTGACTTCTGCTAATCTCTCTGTTCCAGCCACGGCGTTGATGGATTCAGGCTCAGCTGGCAATTTCATCTCCACCAACCTTCTGAATAAACTGAAAGCCCACAAAACCCTTCTTGACCACCCCTTTCGTGCTCATAACATCCTTGGAAAACCCCTGGGCCGCGGGTACATTCGGTACGTCTCGTCTCCTATCCACCTGCAAATTGGATGGCTCCATCATGAGGAACTCACCTTCCTGGTGCTGGAGGGATCCACTACTGACATTGTCCTGGGGCGCCCGTGGATGTCCAAACACTCTCCTCTGGTTAACTGGAACTCAGGTGAAGTCTTAAAATGGAGCCCATTCTGTCTTCAACAATGTCTCTCTACTGTTCAAAGGAACCCTACACCTGCTGACCAACCTGACATGGTAACTGAGATACCACTCGCCTCCACATCCATCGAGAGTCCCCATAACCCATCATGTCAAGACATCCCCATTGAATACCGGGCGTTCCAGGACGTGTTCAGCAAACGGCTAGCTACAGAACTTCCACCTCACCGGCCATGGGACTGTGCACTCGACCTGCTGCCTGGGGCAACGTTTCCCCGCGGACGCATCTACTCCTTGTCCATCCCGGAGCAACAGGCCATGGATGAGTATATAAAGGAGGCTCTACGTCAGAAGTTTATCCGTCCATCTACTTCCCCTGCCGCATCAAGTTTTTTCTTCGTGGGCAAAAAGGACGGAGGCTTGAGGCCCTGTATTGATTACCGGCACCTAAACTCGCTCACCATCAGGTTCCGATACCCGCTACCCCTGGTCCCCGCTGCTCTGGAACAGCTGCGGGGGGCTCGCATCTTCACGAAGCTGGACCTACGAAGTGCGTATAATCTAATCCGAATACGTGAAGGAGACGAGTGGAAGACCGCGTTCATCACGCCCTCTGGCCATTATGAATACCTCGTCATGCCGTTTGGTCTGTCAAATGCTCCAGCTGTGTTCCAGGGATTCATGAACGAGGTATTCAGAGATTTCCTCAACATCTTTGTTATTGTCTACCTCGATGACATCCTCGTTTACTCCAAAGACATCTCCGAACACCATCGACACGTCAAGCAGGTCCTAGCTAAGCTTCGAGAACACCATCTCTTCTTGAAATTAGAGAAGTGCGAGTTCCTCCGCAGCAGCATCCAATTCCTTGGCTATATCATCAACCAGAGCGGCGTCAAGATGGACCAGGGGAAAGTGAAAGCGGTGCAGAACTGGCCACAACCTACCACAATCAAAGAATTACAGCGTTTCCTGGGATTTGCCAACTTTTACAGGCGGTTCATCCGGAATTTCAGTATAATCAGTGCACCCTTGACATCATTACTGCAACATGGGCCCAAGTCTCTGTCCTGGACACCTGAAGCCACCAAGGCCTTCCAAACCCTTAAGGCAGCCTTTTGCACGGCTCCTACCCTCACTCATCCGGATCCCCAGTTACCGTTCATAGTCGAGGTCGACGCGTCCTGCACCGGGGTAGGAGCCGTGCTGTCACAGCGGCAGGGTGAGCCTCCAAGACTCCATCCATGTGCCTACTTTTCCAAAAAGCTATCCCCGGCGGAGCGGAACTATGACATTGGGAATCGCGAGTTGCTTGCCATAAAGTTGGCATTGGAAGAGTGGAGGCATTGGCTGGAGGGGGCTAACCATCCATTCCAGGTGATAACCGATCATCGAAACCTAGAGTACCTGCGGGAAGCAAAAAGGCTCAATCCACGGCAGGCTCGTTGGGCACTCTTCTTCACGAGGTTTAATTTCACCGTGACGTATAGACCTGGGGACAAGAACCAGAAAGCCGATGCTCTCTCTCGCCAGTTCACCCCTGACAATAACCCACAACCGCCTGAACCCGTGCTCCCTCCAGCCTTGATTGTTAGTCCCATCCAATGGACAATAGACCACCAGATCGCCGAAGCAACTCGCGAAGAACCAGCTCCGCCGGGGGTCCCTGAGGGGCAGCTCTACGTACCATCTCGACTCCGCCTGCCCCTCATGGATCAAGTTCACACGTCTCCGGGCTCTGGACACCCAGGCAGCCAGCGAACCCTCTCGCTCCTACAAGATCGCTATTGGTGGCCCAGAATGGACCGCGATGTCTCCCAGTATGTCAGAGGATGCTCAGTCTGCGCCACCACCAAATCACCACGCCATCTTCCAGAAGGCAAACTCCAACCCCTGCCGATACCCCGCCGACCCTGGTCACACATTGCAGTGGATTTCATGACCGATTTACCACCATCTGACGGCAAGACATGCATCCTTGTAGTGGTAGATCGGTTTTCTAAAGCTTGCAAATTGATACCCCTCAAGGGCCTCCCCACGGCTTTGGAAACGGCGGAAACCTTGTTTCACCAAGTCTTCCGACACTTTGGCCTCCCGGAAGATATCGTTTCCGACCGAGGACCCCAATTCATTTCCAGAGTCTGGAAGTCATTTTTTCACCTTCTCGGAGTCTCCGTTAGTCTGAGTTCAGGTTACCATCCCCAGACCAATGGCCAGACTGAGCGGAAGATCCAGGAAATTGGGAGATATCTGAGATCCTACTGTGGCCACCAACAAGACACCTGGAACCGGTTTCTTCCGTGGGCTGAATACGCCCAAAACTCACTAAGGCAAGAGTCCACACACCTCACACCGTTTCAGTGCATGTTTGGTTTTCAGCCACCGTTATTCCCTTGGACAGGAGAGCCCACGGAAGTCCCAGCTGTCCATCACTGGTTCCAGGAGAGCGAGAGGGTATGGGATTCAGCTCACGTTCATCTGCAAAGGGCAGTCCGTAGGCAGAAGATCCAAGCTGACCGCCGACGCCTTCCCACACCACGGTACTATCCCGGTCAACTCGTCTGGCTATCAACGAGGGACATTCGCCTACGGCTGCCCTGTCGCAAGCTGAGTCCCCGCTTCATAGGTCCTTTCAAAGTGGTGAGGCAGATCAACGAGGTCACTTACCGTCTTCAGTTACCCACACATTACCGAATTTCCCCGTCATTCCATGTGTCTCTCCTCAAGCCCTTCACTAAACCTCTGTTTCCCTCATCCACAGAGTCTGGTGTTGAGGCTGTACCTCCTCCTCCTGTTGACCCGGCGGACCAGAACATTTACAAAGTTTCTTCCATCTTGGACTCTCGACGACGGGCCGGCACACTGCAGTACCTCGTAGATTGGGAAGGTTTCGGTCCCGAAGAACGCTCTTGGGTCAACCACGATGACATCCTAGATCCAGAGCTCCTGCAAGAATTCCACACCAACAACCCCAACCGTCCAGCCCCCCGGGGTCGAGGCCGGCCCCGTCGTCGTCCGCCGCGGTCCTCAGGAGCTGCCCGTGGAGGAGGGGGTACTGTCACGGATCCAGCCACACCCCTCGCACCAGACTCATTCACTTCTCACTCACGATCCCAATCACCAGAATACTGAACACCTGCACCTGCCTAGTCAGCATTCCTTAAATACAAGCTTCACCCTGCAAATCACTGTCCGGTCTCGTCACTGACTGCCAGACTCTCATGCCAGCGACAACCCGTGTTGACGCCGTCATTACCGACCCCGATTGTCCAGGATCTCCTCCCGTGAACCTTCAGGCATTCTTCCCGTGATCTCCAGCCCAGTATTGTCCACTTCCCATCAGATAAGCCTCTCTGCCGCTACCAGTTCTTCTCTACACCTTCAGTCACCAGCTACTTGCTCTGAGTTTGCTTTGTTCAATAAACATCATCACCACTCACGTCTGTGTCCGATTGTTTATCATGACAAACGTAATTTATCATTGCTGGCAGTGTGGCGTTTAGCCAAACAACAACAAAACTCCTGAAGCAAATCTGAATCAATGTAATTTAGTTTCTCCACATAAATAGAAACTGTGGCTCTTTTTAATGAGGCGAAACCCCATAATGATGGCATTCTAAGTCTATAAAGTGAAAGAAGTCTATGAAGTGATAAGATCCTACTGGGTAACAATCCAATTTCAAAACCCACGAACAAAACCTTACTTGAATAACATTAAATAAGATACAGGTTTACAGGGTACAAAAGTTAGAGATATTAATCCAAAAAGGGCTGCTTATGACCATTTTGGCACCCTAGTGAGATCCTTACCCCCAAAAAAAGAAGAAGAACTTTCTATGGATTGATTTGATTGCTTTTTAAAAGTTATAAGCTACTTGTAAGGCTTTTCTTATCAAGCATTGGCATTATTATCCTTCTTATCTACGTAAATGAATGATTTTTTTTTATACTAAGAGTGTAGTCACACGGCCAGATGGTTGTCATAGTAACGGCACTAAAGTGGGGAAGTTCAGCTGTTTTTTTAAGAATGAAAACATTTAAATCAGGTTTTCTGGGCAAATCTTTTATTTATTTTTTTAAATCCACAAAGCTGTGGTCACAGAAATGATTAACATACCCCACACAAATGTTAAAACATGTTATTTCACTGATACCATCTGTCACTCATTTTTTTATACACTAACTATTTTGATTTCTGAACACATTTCAAAAACTCCAATTTCATCTTAAATATACAGATGTGTGAAAAACGGTTTTCCCTCTTCCTGATTTCTTATTTTTTTGCATGTTTGTCAAACTTAAATGTTTCAGATTATCAAACATTATTAGTCAAAGATAACACAAGAAAACGCAAAATGTCGTTTTTAAATGAAGGCTGTCGTTATTAAGGGAAAACAAAATCCAAACCTTGATGAATAGAATGTTCAAAAGAAAAGCATCTATTTGAAATACTGAAGATATTTAGTGCAAATGTTTTGTCCCTTTTGATCAATGTACGGCATCATTGCTTATTTTCTTATAGCATCATTTCTTCACAAAAAAAAAAACTTTTTGAATGGTAATGTAAATAATTATAAATATTATAGTAAATTATATAAAAAAGCTGTATAAACAAAAGATAAAACTCAACTAAATAGAAGAAAATTGTCTGATCGCATCATTCACATTCTAGCCAATCAGAAACACAAGAGCTGAGTCTTTGCCAATACCAACCAATGGCATTAGTTTGAGGTAGGGCAACTGTTTGTCAATCTTCCAAAAAATATATATAAATCACACAACAATTCGATTTAAACATACATTTAGCTCCTTTAGCTGAAATAACAAATCATTAATCGATCCATTTCTCCATAAAAACGTGACTGGCTATTTTAACTGAAAGGAAGGACTTTCATTCCTACTGCTGCCATACTGAAGGTCAAGATTTTTTTCAAGATTCAGCCAAACAGCTATAATGGAGTACATTTGTGAAGCACCAGTGAATCTTAAAGCTCTTTGGGTTAATTCCTGAACGAGAGGTTGAGATTGTTATCACCTAAGCTATACATAACCTGATTTGGCATCAAAACACCACCTATCCAGAGTGTTTGACTATTTGAAGAAATGCATGCGTCTACATTTAACAGTGTGAGATTTATAGTAATGATTGAGTGGGGTGAAGCTGCTTGCTTTCGGCTGGGTAATTAGGTGGCCGAGGCATTGAGACAGAGACAGTGCCAGGACACCTCCACTCTTCCCAGCATGGTAAAGTCTTGAGTAACCACAGTGAGTCAGGGAAAGAAGAAAGGAGGTGATTCATAGAGCTCTCAATGAAAATCTTCACACCGCGCAAGACTGAAATGTTTCTTACACCAGGAGCTGCGAACATCTGGGCAGAAATTTGAATTGTTTTTAAAATAGCAGCAAACTACAATCTAAAGGCTGCCTACATAGGTCATGGTGGACTCAAGATATTTTTAGACATTTCAGAGAAAAAGAGACATGTAAAGAAATAGCTCACACAAAACATGAACATACTGACATTTTCCTAATGCTGTTCTAAACCTATACTATATTTATTGTACTTTTTTTTCTTCTTTTTTTTTTACCACGGAACATTAAATAATAATAATAATTTTTAAATAATACATTAAATAAAATGTATGCGTACTTGT
Source organism: Rhodeus uyekii (assembly GCA_037043235.1). Classification (NCBI taxonomy): domain Eukaryota; kingdom Metazoa; phylum Chordata; class Actinopteri; order Cypriniformes; family Acheilognathidae; genus Rhodeus; species Rhodeus uyekii. The sequence continues at coordinate 819,355 of JAWRVZ010000141.1, read as the reverse complement.
GTGTGTATGTATGTATATATATATATATATATATAAATAAATAAAAAAATATACACACACACATATATGCATACATAAATAAAATAAAAAAATACACATACACATTTATTTATTAAGTATGTGTGCAATAGAAGTCTGCGGTTGTTTTTTCCAAGCTTTGGCAAAGGGTAAAATTGTGAAATCCTGTTCTTGACATAAAAGTGAAGAAAGGAAACTTCAAATTTCTCTTTTTGTGCTCCACAAAAGAAAATAAGTTAGGAAAAACAGTTTAATACTTAAAGATGGGCCCTGCTGAGGTTTATTGTAAATAGTTTCACAGACCTAAAAAGAAAAAAAACATGAATAAATTCAAAGAATTGTCCTTTGTAAACAGTCTGGCAACTTCTTAGCACATCTCGTGTACAGACCATGACTAAAGCTGAAAGGAATATTCAGTGTTAACTGCAACTTAATGTCTGAGGACAGCATTTGTGGCACGCTGTCAATTACCGTAGCCATAATTTCAATGTAAGGCACTTACTGGAAGCCTCGCAGGCGAGCTGACAGCAGCACGAATATACGATTAAAATAAAGATCAAGTTGTAAATAGCAAGGAATATTCCTTTACTGCTTTGAAGCTATTAAAAAAAGCAAAAATCCATTTACATTGGCAAACTCCCTTACTTTCTCCAATATGCATTAATCATTATTAACACTGAATTTCTGCACTGCACTTAAAAATTATAATTTAAAATGTGCTAAAGATGTATGACAATCACTTGAAGAGCAAGATGGCATGCTGTCCTCTAAGGACAGGATGTGATATAATGAAGAATTTGGCACAGTAGAGCCTTTTAATGCGTTGACATCATATCCAACGGTTACAAACACCTAACATAAAGCTTAAAAGAGGTTCACTTCCACCGTGAGAGTAGAAATTAACATAAGGGCTTTGTTAATTTATATGATTCAGCTCTCAACTCCTTTTGTCCTGAGAGACTCTTGCTAAACATTCAATATCTCAGCAGACCATTTCTGAAAATGTGCGTGATTTAAAATGAAAATGTATTTGATATGTGTTTAGGAGACGCCAAGAGTGGTAGTAGCTCAAATTGCATTTAACTAGTCTCAAGAGTTAAACTTGTAAGAATATCTCACAGTTTTCCTTAACAGCTTTTTAAAAATCAAACAATGTTGCTTGTACCCTCTCAGTGCAAAACGACACCGCAAACGTCCTTCACTACAGCTCATTCAACATGCATGAGTACAAAACGCTAACCTGAGTTCATCCTTTTTTGTAAATGAACCAGAAAACATGTTTATGACTGAAATAATACAATCAAAGTCCTTTTAGACCACCACACACAAACATATTTACAGTAAACACAAGGACTGACTGTCTCCATATGCCATTTCACAGAGGCACGAACAGCCAGGTCTCTAAAGAACGACTGTATGACTAATGAGCCCCTTGGGTTATTATAAACAGAAAGCGACCAGAGGACCACCGTTAAAGGTCTTTGAAAAATACTGAAATTCGGTGCTTTCAAGGATTAAAAAGAAAAAAAGTATAGACTTCTATATAAAAGCAAATGACACATTTACAGTACTCATTCGATTCCATAGGCTGTGCAAAGTCCCAGAATGAGCAATTCTGTCATGATTAATTATACAAGAATGAAGTCTTAAATCTATTTCAACGGCTTCACTGCTTCTAATGTCCTTGCCAAGAAATGCTGCTTCTATGTCTCTCAATCTAAAATCTCGTCCGCTACAACCACATTTCATACACAATCTGAGCTTAATGCAAGGGCTGGCATCATATTATTCTCTGTTAAAGTAAAGGGAAGAAAATTAAATGTTTTACCCTCACACTTTTCACAAGCTAGAGGCTGCTAATAAAAATGGTTGCCAAAGGAAGCATGCTAGTTTTGCCAACACAGACTTTTTCCAAATGAATACGCCGTCATTACAAACACTAGTGTGACGCTGACATCTACCCTCACAAAAATGTTATCAAGGTAGCTTCTGCCAAAATACCAGTTACTACTGTTATTGTTCTACTGATAAAACAAATGAAAGGTGTTGTAATCTTTTCTCGGACTACTGAGCCATGCATAAATTGTCCCAGATATCACTAAAATATCAGATATCACATTTCCCAAGCCTTAGTCTTGGTAAAGAGTCGCTCAATTAAATATGAAAAATGAAATGATTGCACTGTTTCACAGACAAGCCTTAAGCCTAGTCCCAGACTACAATGCTTGTTTGAGCGGTCTTACCTGAAAGCAACTTCACTGATGGATCTTAAAATATATCCGTTTTTTTCTAAGGCATGCTTATAAAAGCTACTTAAATGTCCTCATTTAACTAAAGACCTAATCCTGAGTTAATCCAAGCCCTGTCTGTGAAACCGGCTTTACAAATACAGAAATATAAAACTCTTAAAACAAAATAATGAATTAGTATTCAGTGAACACTTCAAATAATCTCAAACGTTACATTTGTGAATGCATTATATTTCTGTAATAAACACATTATGAAAATGATTGTTTCCCCTACTGCTAGACATTTTTGTCAAAACAAACAGAGCTATGAGACTATTAGTATTGGCTATTGCTTGTTGATTCTGGCAAACAGCTGAGTGAGCTGACAGGAAACAATGCGGCACTGATTGTCATGACAACAACAAACTTTAATTTTATGCGACATTGCATTTTTACACAGTATCTGGAGCTGGCACAAAAGACATTTAAGCAAGAAGGATTTAGATTCGGTTTTATTTTTCCGTTTATTGATGACAGTGCCATATTAAAACTTGACCTATTTCTATCATTTTGGAATGACATGTGACACAAAAATGACATATTTCCATCATTTTACTGCAAACGATAATTGTAGTATAGTGATAGATATAGTACTGTGGTTACCAAGCCAAACTCCTCCAGAAAGGTTATTTCTTAAGAAACAGCATTGTATTTTTTTATTTTTAGCATTTTAAAAGCAGAAAATGTCAATACTAAAATATAGAGTGAGGTTACAGAAGTCAGCAGTGTAAAAATCAAATATTCAGATTTTAAATATCCTTCTTGTCTCTGAAAAGGGTGAGCAGATGTTTTGAGTTCCCTTGATGAGCGAGGGCTGAGCTACGGCCAGTGTTGACTCAGTTGAATTGCCAGCCTGAGGCATAACCGCATGGAATATGAACGTAATGAGCAAAGGTCAATAGGTCTTCTTCCCTGTCAACATCATCACTTCAAGAGGACACTTTTTCGCCGCCTCTGAGCCAATCCGCCCTCAAATATCCTTGCCATTAGAGAGATCATACCACCTCCAGCCTGCCTAAGGAACTTTGTATTGACTTGAGACAGACTTATACAATCACACGCTAACGCTAAAAGCACACATGACATGTATGCATTACATATATGCCACATGGAGATCTTTCATACTTAAAGAACATTTCCAACACAGATTTAAATGCTTAATGTGATCCAATTTTTAAGGTTTGATAGACACAGACGAACCTTTGTCATTATGAGATAGGGCGTGTGTTTTAATCAAGATTGCGATCTTTTAACGATTAATCGTGCAGCTCTATCCACAGCCCTGAGCAATAGTAATAGAGATTAAGAGTTTAAACATTATACGATCATCCTACTCTCCTTCCAAATGCAATAATCAGTTCACACAGAAACCTCCATCACCTCCAATACCAATAACTCTTAGTGACCAAAACGCTTTGCTTTAATACATCGAATCTCTGAAAAGCATGTTTGCCTTCATGATTAGAAGCAAGCAGGTTTTGAATTGAGGTTAGAGACAATTTTGCACTTCAAACTCACAGAACTTGAGGGTCAACAGCGTACATTAAGCTCCAGAAAATTCATCCAGATCAGCCGTATGTGAAAGAGACCGTCTGAAACCGAGTTTCATTAGCCTTGAAGTTGGCAAAATATCAATATGATGTGCTGTCATTCCGTTTGATGCTGGACCAGTTATGCATTTCAAAAGAAAGCTCCACCCTTACTTGTATTATGGGCTGGCTGAGCATTCAATCTACATCACGATAGTAGTCAAGACAACGCTCCCTCTTGGAAGCCCTCTGGAAGTCTCGTGTGTTGCTTCTGCTGCACAGCGCATACAAATAACAAAGCTCTGGAAGCAACTTGGACAAACTTGAAGGCTACAAAAGGACCCAGAGGACTTGCATAAAAGGCTGCGATTGAGCACCTCCGTGTTTAACTCTGCTCTGTCGTTGATTGATGGCCAATTAAACAGTTAGAGAGTTATTGATCACAGGAGAATGAAGAGCATCCCCAAACAACCTTAAATATGCTGGGTGATGAACCACAGACGGGCTGAGAGCAAGCAGAGCGCCACAGCAAATTCCTCATGTTTATGCTTGCCGTCGCCACCGAACAAACCCTACGGAGTAATAACAGTTGGGGGAAAAGAATTACCCACTTTTGTTACATTACTATTGCGAGATGAGGCAAAGTGCTCGAGTCTATTGAGTATTCAAGCAGATGGTTTATCATTAATGCAGACAGATCTTACTTCGATCTTGCAGTCTGCGAGTCAAGCCAATAGCACCTTGGGAAATGCACTCTTATCTCTTTGGGGAGGGGCATTCAGCCAAGGCTTTCATAGACTCTAGTGCTCACAATGTGCTGAGAAGCAGTGTCTGCACATTAAATGCATCTGCTCTCAAGGTCAACAGTACTCCAGCTTTCTCTGGCCACTGACAGCACCTCAGGGAAGAACACGATTACTCTCTCTGGTGACAGCACTGATCTTTGGTTCCTCCTGCTGACCGCATCCTTTCTGAAGGGCGTTGCCATGCTTGCAAGAAGGAGCAGGTGCTAGAGCCCAGGATGGGACCAAAGGGGTCTATAAAAGCAGGCACATTTCAAAAAGGTGAAGCAGAAGCAGAAGTCATCATAGCTGAGAAGACTGCAATAGATGTAAACGGAAAATACAGCAAATATAATTCTTGCATTCCCATTTGCTTCAAGAGCAAAACACAGATTATAAACTATTTGGGATGCCATTTCTAATAAATAACAGTACAGCTGTTGTATTAGAGTGGTTTCATGCTAGCACTTTTTATATACATCCGTGAGTTTGGTTCGTTTGGATGATGTGAATGAGCTCGGGTGCACACCCACAAACCGTAACGAAGTCTGAATAAAAAGGCGGACTGGGGTCTGAACTCTGATATGGCTCATTGCTGATATAAATGCAATCTTTCTAAATCACGGAAGAGAACCGTTGTTTGCGTTTCCACTCACTTTCCTGACAAGTGTGACTGATGGAGAAAATCTGGCCTTCAGAAGAAATGGACTCCTTTAGCGGCATATGGACACAAGTGGAGTTATGCGGTGATGCTTCGAAAATGAAGCCAAAGGTTCAAAAGCAAAAATGTAAAAATGAGTTGGGCAACACTATGTCATTATTACCAAGCAACAAACTGCTGCTTTGATGATGCAAAAACCATGGTAAAACAATATAATGTGAACAACTCAAGAGGAGGGGGACCAATCCAAGTCGGGTTCAAAGTGTGAAAGCACCCATAGAAATACTTGTGCATCTCACTAGTTTTCTGTAATTGAATGCAAAGGTAATACAACACAGTACATTGGTGAGATGTAACAATGTTAAGAACTGTAGAAATGCGTCATCACAGGGTTTGTGGACGCTGACAAACTGGGTGGGGTTACACAATTAATAATTGATTTTACACTATTTAACAGCTTTATGCTGTATATATTGCTTGCCAAAAATTTTCATGATAGATGGTTATTTTTAAATGACCGTCTATATAGAAATAGGGTTAAAGTCCATATCAAATGGTTAAAGGTGACCTAAAAAACCCACCCCCACCTCTTTAACAGTCTACAAGTGCTTAAGTGAGGCAAAAGGGCACATTTCCGAGATCTGATGCAGTCTGATGGGAGATTTCCCCCACCCCAAAGGTTTGTGTCATACTTTCTCATGTTCTCTGCCTCGCCTTTCCTTCTCCATTTGCATTTGACACTTATGGAGAAGACACATATAGCACCGCGAGATAAAAGAAGACCACATTTGTCATCAAATAGAGCATGCTCTTGGATTATGGAAAGCCAGCTGCTGTTGACTTACACTGTTTGCCTTTTCCTCATCTCGGTTACACCATTTCATGCCTCTCCATTCAACAAATTCAAATACGGCTATACATATATTATATACAGTATATACATAAAAACTGTGCGAGTGGTAGAAAAATACCCTCATAAAAATAAAAAAACCAGGATAAATTTGTACAATTGCAATGCAGCCAGCATTGAGTGAAAAGAAACAACAAAAAACAGATTGAATTACGTTCTGCTTCGGAGCGCTTGCCGAGACTCCAAAATAACACTGCTCTCAGACATTAATCTGTTCAAATCTTTTTCTCTGAAACTCTCTACTTCTTGATTCGTTTGGTTCTTGTACATTATGAAAAGTCATTGGTTAGTATCTAGAGCCCGTCGTAACAGCAGTCTTCTTTTTACATGCATCATTTGACTTTATAGCTTACAAGTAAAAGGGCAAAAATCTTTTTCCTCATTTCTCTTATCCTTTTTAGACATGCACATCACCATAAAAACACAGTTAAAACACCACATACAGTGAAAATCTGGTATGGTTTGGTTTAAGGCCTAAATAAATAACAATGAACAAGTTAAATGTACTTGAATTTAACAAAAAGACGAGAACACCAAAAGTAGCTCAATCCAAGTGTTGACGGTAAAAATCACATCTCTGGGGTCGGAGGAACCTTTGAGAAGCTTCTTACCCACATGAGAAAGCCTTTGAGTTTCTCTGCACCCCAGAAACCAAACCTTTCAGTGAACAACCAAGCACACTCACAGCAGTGCCAAAAATCTCTGAAACAAGCCCACCACAAAATAAAACCACAAAAATCCCCTGCCTCTCTCACACATGCACACACACAGCAAAAAGAGAAAACCAGTTATAAATATATCCTCCTCTCTTTTTCCAAAGAGCTGGGAACAAACAAGAGTTTACTGAGAGTTCTGTTGATTGCATGACTGATTCCTGTACTTTCAGTGTACGCGCTGAAATACACTTTATATGTAGCAATACAGTCCTCTTCCTGTATATTATATCCACATTGTTGTTCATTTAAATAACTTTTGGAATACAGATCTGTTCTGATAAGATCATTGATGGCAGATGAAAAAAACAAGGCAAACTACAGATAAGAAAGTTAATTCCATTATGTAATAATGCTTTGTTAGGACAGCAGAATACACGTGTGCTCATCAACGTTTAAAACGGGGTAATTTTTAATTCCATATTTTATGTTGTTGATTTTTTTTCTTCATATTTTAATTTTGCATATTAATAGCATGTATGACAGTACTATTTAAAAAAAAAAATTAGTTTACTTTCCTACAATAAATCATCTGAGTACTGTATACGGGCAACATAAATTCCAATAGAGCCACTAGCACAGGCTAAAGCATATAACACACACACACACACACACACACACACACAAACATAATGTGCTGATTCCTTTCGTCTACAGACTGATGAAAACCCTCCTGTCGGCTCAACGGTAGCTGATCTCCCTGAAGGCAGCACATTGTTCAGGGAAGAGCTCTGTTCTGTCTCTTGTGTTCTCTCTGATGAAGACTGACAGGGCGACCTTTATTTTTGACCGGATTATGTTTCAGGGGAAAGACAAGTTGGCTTTATATATAAATATATATATATATATAAAATGTACCGTCAGCATGTTTCTCCATGGCGAAAGCACCTTGTGTGATCTTTCGATGATCTTTGGACTAACAATGTCTGCGAGCACACATGCCTCCATTATTCCCCCTCCATCCAATTTACATTTCTTCATCTTTACACGTCTGGAGAATGAGAAAGTTCTTGTCTGATCTTTTTTCATTGGGAAGCGAAGCTTAAAATTAAACAGAGCATACAAAGATGGTGGGAATTTAGGGCATTTTTCATGAAGCCCAGAGATCTGCTGGGGGGGAAAATACTTCATTTGAAGGGATGTTTGAAAAGCCTCTTAAATGCTGCCATATTTCATGTCTTTCAGAATATGATTCTCTATACAACCATTCACCTCGTCTTATTTAATCCTTCTCTAATGAACACCTTCTTAATTCAGTTTCCTAAAGTAGTGTTTCCTAAAGCAAGACTACAACACAACTTTTAACATGTTAGTCCTCCGTCCACATCGGAGAGATGTTAGCCAAGTGTGAATAAATCAACGGTCCCCAGATGGGCTCTATGGTGATGATTACTTTAAAACCTCCAGAAGCGCAACCCAACTTTCCCACAGTCATGTTTTCCCACCGCCAAGACCTTCCTTCCTTCTCTTACTCTCTTGACAATACTACAAATCTCAGCATGCCCAAACCGGTCCATGCAAACGCATTGTGGGTAGACAAGGTCAACATCTCCCAACTTTTTGTTGTTTATGGTCCTCCACAGCCATAAGGCTCAAACACCTCTTCATCCATACCAAATGGAGTCCAAAATTATTAACTAATTTTATGCTGGATGTCATTTATCATTATTACTAATGTCATTAAAATCATGCGTCGAAGCAAAGCAAACATGCATTGTTTTTAATCTATAAACATCCCTGAATTTCTGTTTTATAGGTTTGGTAAGGAAAAGAAAAAACCCAGAGTCCCTCTGGACTGCACGCACCCCTGCTTGGGGAACACTGCACTAGATGACTGGGATTCGGTAATAGTAATTCTGTCCATAGAGGTTAATGTGGTATTTGATGCTAGTATAACGTGCTAAAGCCTGTGTTTCGTTCATTTTTCAGTATGAATGTACACAAAAACAATGACAGCAAACTGAGGTTTACAATAGATTTCATCAATTAAAAAGATATAATATATGAATCGGCAAGTCCACACTGATTTTGTGTAAAAACGTTTTTTTTATTTTTAGAAATGCCCAGGACTAAATTGTTTTGTTGTTGGATTGATAATAATAATAACAATAATAATGTGATTATTTGAGCACCCTAACATTGTGGCGTTTGCAAATAAATAGCCTTTACATTTATAAAGCAAGTGGGCAATTCTAAACATATATAGAATGTTTAATAATAATTAAAGCTTCAAACATCAAGTAAATCTGCACTTGCTTTCTATGGCTATAATGGATAGCTAACCAAGAGGAGTGAAAGGTGTGTGTGATGGGAGGAGATGGTGATTATTTGTGTACGTTCTCCTCCACCGAGCCGACCACGACTGCATGTTTACCTCTTTTTATACCTGCACACGACCAAATATGCCCTGCACCGTTCGATGATCGTCGGAGCTAACTGTACTCCGGAAAGCTG